>CADCWY010000004.1:2642320-3302900 GCA_902806535.1 Hypoxylon rickii | reverse complement strand
CCGTAGCTGTTATTCGTTAGGTCTTTTGGAATATCGGAAATTGAAAAAGGTTGGAGGTTCGCGGGCAAAAAAAGAAAGAAAAGAAAGAAAGTAGGTAATTAACAACCAGTAAGAAGAGATCAACACCCCGTGAGTAAGAATTGATGAATTGTGTTTTAAGGTGATGATGAGGGTAACGAAGGTGGGAAAATAATGATTACCTCGTACTGGAGGTTAGTGAATTACTGTACTATGTAGTAGGTTGGTTAAGTTAGTAAGTTAGCAGGTTTAGTCACTGCCAGGTGCTTTTTTAAGGGCGAGGTACCTAGTGGCCTAGCATCAAGATATCAATAGATCTATTGATACTGGGTACCTATACGTAAATACAGTACTATGTACCTATCCACTATCACCGGCGTTAGCCTTAAAAAAGCTTGGAAGCTTGGAACCTTAAGAATTGGTGGATTTAATGGATTTAGTGGATTCAATGATCCAATGTGGGAGCAAAAACTTGGGCTTATCGATAGTGCGCGTCAACACCTGCACCCGTGGATCCTAGCCGCCCTATGAAGCCCCAGCTACGCCTACAATCTCGGTCATTAAGTGATGCTAAAAATACAAATGTACTTGACAGTTCAGCACGCCAATTCCAAGCTTGTGTACCTAGTACATACCACACATGCCTAAGGCAGGTCGAGTCATTCAGCAAAATCTTGAACAAAAATCAATATCAACATTAAAATATCACATTAATATCAAAATCAACACCCAAGGACCCCCAACATATAAAGGACTTTTGTTTGGGCACCATCGTTATATCCTAGTACCAAGCATACCTACGCAAGAACTCGAGTCAAACATAAAAAGGTACAAGCTGGGTTGTATTTTGGCAAAAAGCCGAAGTCTACCTAAACTCCTCGTAAGCACTACTATGTCCTACTATGTCACTGCTAGGGATACATCAATACGTTCATATCAAATCCTGCAAATCCTGCGACGAGGGTATCTCAGATGTCCATCCCCCAATGTCTCGCCCACTCATCAGCCAGTTGGACCGGATCCGCGTGCCAGTGGTGCCTCGACAGCCAAAACGCTAGGCCTCCAATCACCCCGAGGCTACCTACCACTTCCAGAGCAAGCCATCCCCGGGCTTTCAGGTCTGCCGTCACTTGAAGTAATCCTAGCGGATCCTGATGCTGCTCCGTCCGCTTGGAGTATACACGCTTAGCCCCTTTTCTTGCTTCCGCCGAGCTGGACTTCTTAGTTCCATGAAGCGCCACAAGCGTGCCGTCCTGCACGCATTCGTTCAGCTTCTCCGTCAGCCAAACCGCCCGTTCTCCACGAGCAAGTGTTTCGTATCGGCTCCGCTCGCCAGCTAGGCTGCGCTGCAGTTCTGCTGCCCAGTCTGCCACGTGGAGCTGCGGCAGGTTTGCGTGATCTTCATGCCTGTCATTGAGTCGAGCTAGCGCCAGGGATGTGCATGCTTCCGTCGTCGCCTCCGGTGCCCGATTCAGAGAAGACGAGGGCACTGTACCAGCGACGGATAACGGCTTATACAAGTGGCGAGGTCGTGACGGAGTGGTGGTCCTCCATTCCAAGTACTTCTTCGCGGCGGCGTGCCGGAGCCAGGACGCCCCACTCGGGCTGAATACGCTCCCGACGAGGTATCTTAGCTCCGACGTGATTAGGGGTTGGACGTAGTCGGGACTCATCAGAAGGCTCGCGTCCATTACCTCATTATCGGAGCCTGTCGTGCTAGATACCGCATAAGGGACGTTGGGCAGCGACGATACGGGTTCCTGACTAGCCGTCGCTACGAAGCTGAAGACTTGGACACCTGCCTCGCGAAGTTGGCCAGCAATTTGTCCCTTGCAGGTTGCGAGCTGGCTTGGCGTAAGTGAGTCTGCCCGAGCTACGATGGGGATTACATTCGTGAGCGGTGCTAGCCGGCGAATGTATTCAAGATCAACCGGCTTCATCTCTTTGTGGCGGTCAGCTACCGTCTCTTGTTGTGACATGAGATTTACCTACTATGAGAGATGAGATAGAAGACCACGTCTACTTGGAAACCCCCATCGCCTCCGAGCACGTTTAACATATCCGAATCACTCAAAGAGTCTGAGCACATTCGGTTCAAGTGAGATTCTACGTATTCGACGCAGGGAATTATGGTCTCCATGGCCTAGGTAAAGTCAGCATTTGAGTGCCTGGCGAAATTGATAACTCACAGATGAACCGTTCCTGTAGCCGGGCGTATCAACGAAGCACACGTTACGCTCCAAAATGCTATCACCTAGACTCTTACGTCTTTCGGAAACGTGTGGCTCGTCCAGCATGGACCACCATTCAGGGTATGGCTTGGTACTGGCATATATTTCAGTTATGCTAGGTGTTGAGCCCGATGGTCTCCTGGAGCTGGCGGCCTTCTTCTCCTGTTTCTTGGATTTGTTTGATTCCGCTTGCGACGGAATGGGGTCGACATGCACGATGTGCTCGCAGATTTGGACAATCGCTTTGACCATGGAAGTTTTGCCAACACCTGATCACCGGACGTTAGCTAAAGTCAGGGGACGCCCAAATCGGGGGTAATACCGGTATCGCCAGCGAATAACACCTTTAGTTTTCCCAGGCTCTTTCCTGTTTCGGTGAAGGGGCGACGACTTGGCATTTTGATACTAGGCATCACCAGCTGCGGGTGACTTCCACTCTCCATCATGTTAGAAGGTCGGCTTTCAAGAGGCTCCTCGTCGGATTCGACAGCATGTTCCGACCAGGACTCGGCGAGTGAGTTCCTCCTCGAAGACGGACTGCTCAGAATGGATCCAGCGTAGGATGTGCCGAGCATCATGGGAGTTACGGGTCGAGAGGGAGAAGAACAATTTTGAGATCTCATCGAAGCCGGGCTGTGGGTGAAGACGGAAGCTCTCGACGACGGCGGATACGCAGAGGTATCGTCTCTTTCCCTTTCGGTTTGCATCATGGCGGGTCTTGAAGATTCAGCTTCCTTCTTGTCTTTCCGGGCAGGTAAAACATGGGCAGAAGCGGCAGCTTTCCGGGAATCTAGGAAACGGCTGTGCGGATTGAGACTATGGCTGGATTGTTCGAGGTAGGAGTCGACAGAGGATTCATCGGCGAGAACGAAGGACATCTGGCTGCTGGTCACAGAAGCCATCAGGGGAGCGTGGTCGTAGTCGGCTGAGCGCTGACGCCCGCTCCAAGCGTCATCGCCAGGAAAAGGTCGCATTATACTAAATCACATCCACTTGCAAGAAGAAATAGGAGTTACCGAGCACAAAGAGAGAAATGGAGTTTAAAGCATCACAAAGACGACGTGATTGGGAAATTCGCGATTAGGGGTCCAGGTAGATTCAGATTGTAAATAGTAGGCGTAGGGTAGGCGTAGGGTAGGCGTAGGTAAGCAGAGATGGTTCCAAGATTGATCTCTTAGTGCTATGCCGGAGCAGACAGATATCACTGGGTGATGGTGCGATTGTTGTTAGATGGTGTACGTATGTACAGTAGATGGTGTGGATGATGACATGAGGTGGTTGATTGGTCTTAAGATGCGGTTGGAGTGACTGGTGAATGGCTGAATCTGGTAGGAGACCCCGCATCAGATAAGCTCCAGCGACCTCCTGAGCAGCGGATCCGTCCTGGATTGGATAACTGAGTATTTTAGTATTTTAGACTGAGAGAGAGTTAACAAACGAATACGGGCTTGAGCTCAGTCTGTCGGCGGTGTACATTCCGCAACATCAATAAATCAATCAGTTGATGTGAATACCCCTTTTACCATAGCCAGCCTTGGGGATAGATGGATACGGATGGGGATGGGGATTCCGCTTTTTGGCTTGTTGAATTTAGGGTGCAAAGTGGTGAACGCGTGATGGACTATTTGAGGATTACGAGTACATTCCGGTACCTCCAGGGCTGCTTACCTGCACTAAGACCACTTATGATCATTGATCCGTGGCTGAGAATACCCTAGAGCTACTAGGTAGTATATTTATTATAGGTACATATGTACCTACAATAGGTACAGTTAGGTAATCTACCTATGTAGTACCTAGTACCTACTAGGTAGTACCTAGTAGTGACACACACCCCCACCTCGCCCATTCGCCCCTCAACTCCAACCGTTCAAACTGCCCAACCGCCTCGAAGGGATTGAAAGAACCTTGAATGAATCATACTGTACTTCCAGATACATCTATTGATTTTAACAAATTACATAACTAACCGCCCGGATTGACTCGATCGAACTCGCAATTATCGCAACGGTTACTTTCTTTTCGCTTATCGAATTTTCATTAAGCGCCTAATACCCGACGTCCTCTTTTTTTCCCTCTTCTTCTTATTTCTTGTCACCACCACGCGCCTTGTATTACCACAAGGGCGTTTTAATACTTCTCTTCTCCTACCTTCACCACGACGTCCAAGGACCCCCTCCCGGTGTCCAAACCCCCAAGACCTCCAACTTCTCGAGAGCTTCTTAGCAAGACTTGTACTTCAGGCGACATCTTATTCGACCGCCGATACACTTCCCAACCACGCCCCACTCGCGGCACCATGGACCCCAAGAGACATCCGAGCTCGTTTCAGCAGCTCGAGAAATTAGGAGAGGGTACCTATGCGACGGTACGTTCTCCCCAGCACACCCACCCCCGCTATATAATGTCAATCTAACACGGAGAACCCCGTAGGTCTTCAAGGGACGGAACCGTCAAACAGGAGAGCTTGTCGCCCTCAAGGAAATTCACCTCGACTCCGAAGAAGGCACCCCATCCACCGCCATCCGCGAGATTTCTCTTATGAAGGAACTCAAGCATGAGAACATCGTAGCGCTCCACGACGTCATCCATACCGAGAACAAACTGATGCTGGTGTTTGAGTATATGGATGGAGACCTCAAGAAGTACATGGACACTCACGGCGGCGACAGGGGTGCCTTGAAACCTATGACGATCAAGTCCTTTATGTTCCAGCTCTTGAAAGGTATCGACTTCTGCCACAAGAACAGGGTGCTCCACCGAGATCTGAAGCCCCAGAACTTGCTCATCAACGGAAAGGGCCAGCTCAAGCTGGGCGATTTTGGATTGGCGCGCGCGTTCGGCATTCCCGTCAACACCTTCTCCAACGAGGTTGTCACCCTGTGGTACCGCGCGCCCGACGTGCTTCTGGGAAGCAGAACTTACAACACCAGCATCGACATATGGTCGGCGGGGTGCATCATGGCCGAGATGTACACGGGGCGTCCGCTCTTCCCCGGCACCACCAACGAAGACCAGATCGTGCGCATATTCCGCATCATGGGCACGCCTACTGAGCGAACCTGGCCCGGCATTACGCAGTTCCCCGAGTACAAGCCTAACATGCAGATGTACGCCACGCAGGACCTGCGAGCTATCCTACCCCAAATCGACCAGCTCGGCATTGACCTTCTGCAGCGCATGCTGGTGCTCCGTCCGGAGCATCGCATCAGCGCCCATGACGCCCTGCAGCATCCCTGGTTCTCTGAGCTCGCCATGCAGCACCAGATACAGCAGCAGCAGCAACAGCAGGCGGCGATGCAGGCACAGGCTCAGAGATATGCGCCCCCGGCCGTGCCCTCGCAGGGAGTCTACGATTCTGGATACTAGGATTCCTTCAGACCGTATGGTGGCTACGGTGGCTACTACGGTGCTAGGCCCCCTTAGGCCAGGGTATGGCGGTGTGTCCGGCATAGCCAGCTCTATCCGTTCCGACGTAGCACCATATTCCTGTTTTTTGTTATGCCTCAACTACGTTGGTGAGCACGTTGCGGAGAAGCAGTTGCTGTAGAAGGTAGGGTTAGCATTTGGCGATTATGGGAGGGTGTAATGCAGAAGCACGATTACAGGGCTGGGGAGGGATCCTGTGGGCAGGCGTTTCGGCAGAGACGATTTTGACGCTTATTCATAGACGACGGGTGCATTCATGGGCATTCTTGAGCAGGAATCCTTGCTTTAATCAAAAATTTCTATACCCCCCTTTTTGATAGTTCGTCGAGTTCCTGACACTCGGCCCCAAATTCCGCGTCGCCAAAACACCGGCAGGACTCTGCATAGGTCCAGCTTGGTCAACTACGCAAGATACGGCGTTGGTAGTAAGGAGTAGGATACCGTGAATACTGTTTGGCCGCACACTGCCTCTCGTATGCCTTTGTATTGCCAATGAATACGACCGTACTCCGTAATCAACAAGCGGCTCTCACTTTTCGAACCGCCCCTAGTCGTAACCACGTACATAACGCCTAATAGACCATAGCCACACCCATCCGACCCCAGCCTCTCACTCCCTTTTGTTCACCAAACTATCATCAACATTACTCCTAAACCGGTCCTTCCCCGGCTCCCGCGCCCACGTCTCCGCCAGCCCGAAGCCCGGGCCGTCCTCGTCCGAATACCCGGCGCTGCGGCGGACCTTCAGCACCTCCTCGCGAACGCGGCGCGCAACCTCAACACGCAGATCGACAGCCTCGCGGCCGTACTTGAGCTCATCAGTCAACTCGCCCAGCACCAGGCCGCGACGGCCTCCGCCTCCACCCAGCTTGGCCATCTCGCGACGCACGAGGTCGCGCCAGCGACGCCGCAGATCGCCGAAACGCTCGTCGGCGTCAACGGCCTCGCCGAAAGCGAGCCGCACGCGGGCGCGCACGCGGGGCAGGAACCGCGGGAACCCGCGGTCCTCGGGCATGACGCGCTGGGTGCCGTCGACGAACAGCGCCAGCACGTCGGGCGCCGGCTCGCTCTCCAGGATCAGCCGCGACACGCCCCACTTGAAGTACCGCAGGCGCAGCCGCGGGTGCTGGTGCACGCAGCCCTCGGGGAACACGTGCACCCACGCGTGCCGGTTTGTGGCTGCGTAGGCGGAGGGTGCGGGGTACTGGTCGGTGCCTGTGGTTGTGAATGTGAGGCCGTCGCCTGAGGTGAAGGGGTCCGGGATGTCTGCCGGGTTGGTGTCCGGTGGTGATGCCGACGTGGGCTTGGGGTTCACGAAGGGCGGGGAGGAGAGCAGGCGGATGGCTTGCGGGATGGTGGGCTGGAAGAGCCCGCCGTGCGGCGAGTGCTGGGCGCGGTGCGTGGGCATGACCTGGCCAGCGGAGAAGAAGGCTCCGATCAATCTGGCTATCGGCGTCAGTCTCGGGGGCCTTGCGACTTGCGGAATCCGACGGGGAGCGCGCACTTGTTCTTGAAGCATATGTCATGCGCGCCCAGGCCCCATCGGTGGTTCGAGGGGTTGAAGGCGTAGCGCAGTGGCAGGACTCCCCATATGAGAGGGTCGTCGAGTCTGGATGAGGCAATGGATTCATAAGACTCTGATCGAATAGTTGCTATGTGAATGTTACGGTGTATTCACTCACACACTTATATGATTCGAAACTAATTATTATACATTAGTTTCATTTTTCATTTTTCAAGGTGAAATATCTGAGAGCGTAGATAAGAAGATGTCATACCCGTGATGAGGCCTTTCTGTCTCTTCTCGACATCTCTTCTCTTATCCAGTATTTCTAAGAACCTGTCTAGGCCAGTAACCTCAACGGAATTCAATCCGTATAAAAATCCTCTCGAGAGCGCACCCGTCAGACCCATAACGACAGATGAGGTCATACGCCATGGCAGGCTTGGCTGCTGCAACGGCAGCCTATTGGTGGTGTTCGACCTGGACATGTCGACTCCGTCGGATGCCATTGATGCTTGCCAGCGGTCTCGATCGGTATCCGCATAGCAAACGAAGATCTCCGAGCCCGAAAAAGACAGAGAATCCGAAAACGAGTGTGAAGATTGAAAGAAAACTACATATTTGTGTGAAGCTGACTGGGGTGGATGGCGGTGATGGGTACGAACAGCCGCACCGCGATAAAAAATGAAATAAAATGATAAAATGAAGTACAGTTATTCGGCTAGAAAGTAATACCAGCATAAGCGTATAAACTCTATAGTCGCATAGTACCCAGCCACGCATAAACATACCTCAGGATGAAATCATGTTCATTTCTCGAAGCCTTTATCATCAAACTGTATACCATATACCATATACCATATACCTTAGACTCCTCCAGTCCACGCCGCACTACCATGCGGAATCCAGTATACTATATTCATATAGCTCGTCTTTCCGATCATCCACCATAGGGCCGGGATGGTCTGCGAATATGTGTTGGACGGTCCGCCTCCTGCATACACTCCTAGCCAGTCCTGCCAATATGGCTTCCATTTGCTACATCTTGTCGTATGTACACTTTACATATACCTAGTAACAACAAGGAACCAAATAATACCATCACGTCGTAGTATTGATCTGCTTACGTCGAACCCTCTTACCATGATGTGACCCCCCAGTCCCCAGTAGTAGCCCATCCGGTCGGTTTGTATTCACCTCCTTTCGAAAAGCCCCCCTCCCAGCTTTCCCCGCGCTTACATCGTCTTATCGTACTACTCTTAGGCCTAGACACTCTATATCCAACTTGACTTCTCGTAAAACCCATTCTGCCCACGATATCTGCTTCCATGGCGTTGCTAATGTCAATCCTGTCCGCCTTTATGGTAGCCACATCTATCACACTGCTCTTGAGACTATGCCTTGTTGGCCGCAGACCCAAAGACTTGCCCCCTGGGCCGCCTACTCTGCCAATACTCGGCAACCTGCATCTCATGCCAAAGGAAAACGTTCATCTCAAGTTCCAACAATGGGCCCGGGAATACGGTCCGATATACTCACTGGTTCTCGGGACTCAGACCATGGTCGTGCTGAATTCGGCGGAAGCAGTTAAAGACCTTCTTGACAAGCGAAGCGCCATCTACTCGTCTAGAACCGACAATTACATCAGTCAAGAGTTGACCAGTGGCGGCATGCGCATATTGCTTTTCGTACGGCACTGGGCCCCGCCTCGAAGCGTGCTGCTGACCGTGTTCGCAGAAGTACGACGAGACGTGGAAGATGATACATAGGCTTCTCCGTCGGGTCCTGAACGTCAATGTCTCGCACACATATGTGCCTTACCAAGACCTTGAAAGTAAAGCGATGTTGATTGGACTTCTTGATGACCCGTAAGCGTACCGCTTCGCAGAGGAGCTTTTGGCCCTGCCTTGCACTTGGGTATCCCAGTAGTACTAATCCTGTCTCTTGTGATAGCGACGACTTCATTGATCATATCCGTCGATACACAAGCTCCGTCTCCTTGCAGCTTACATATGGCATTCGGATGACCTCCCAGCAGGATGATCGGCTTAGCGAGATGTTCGACGTAAGTTGACGCTCGTGACTGTTTCGGTTGCTATGGTGGCTTACAAGCTTACCCAGGTATTCGAGAAAATGTCGGAAATTAATTCTAACCAGGTATGATATTGCTATGCTAGGTTTAATGGCTCTACTATTTAAAGTCTGATTTTAGCTACAAGCTCACGTCACAGCTGACGATAGACTTGATCGCAGACTGCGGCACTCCTTGATATTTTCCCCCTATTGCAATACCTGCCGGACTTCCTCTTGCCGATTGTGAGAAGAGCGAAGCAGATCCATGTACGGGAATATGCTATATTCATGGCGCTTTTCGATGATGTGAGGAAGAAGGTATCAGATGGAACGATCAAGGTAACTGCATTCCGTCGTTTGACAGTGTTGACCCCCATAGCTAACTGTCTGAAGCCGTGCTGGTGCGCGGATTTCGTGCGTCTCCAGAAGGAAGACGGTTATACGGATCGCTTGGCCAGCTACTTGGCCGGAACCATATTACAAGCTGGCTCAGAGACATCAGCCGCCATCCTGACGGGATTCATGCAGGCTATAGTTATCTTTCCCGATGTGGTTGAAGCAGCACATGAAGAGCTCGATCGAGTCTGTGGTGATCGGATGCCAAACCTCGACGACTTTCCTAATCTCCCCTACATCCGAGGCTGTATGAAGGAAAGCCTTCGATGGATGCCCACGACCTTATTGGGCGTGCCGCACGCCACCGTTGTCGAGGATCATTATAGGGGTTATCGTATCCCGGAAGGAGCAGGAGTCATATATAATGTTTGGTAAGCTTACTCAAAGAAAAGTAGTCGTTCTGTTCTAAATCGAATGTAGGACCCTGCATAATGACGAAAACCGATATCACAACCCTCGGGAATTTGATCCCACGCGCTGGGCCCACGACGAGCAGAACTCGGCACAAGCTGCCACAAACCCCGATGTCTCTAAACGAGATCACTTTACCTTCGGCGCCGGCCGGCGCGTCTGCGGGGGCATGCACATTGCCGATCGAAACCTGTTTCTCGTGATGTCACGGGTGCTTTGGGCCTTTGACGTCAAGAGAGCCATGGACCAAAACGGAGACGAGATAGTCCCGGACATGTATGAGCTACAAGACGGCTTATTTATAGAACCCAAGCCATTTCCAGCTCTCATTACTCCCAGGGAAGGCAAGGAGGGACGGGTAAGGGAAGAATGGTCCGAGTCTTTGAAACTGCTTGATGATGATTTTCAATGGAAGAGAATCCCGGACGACTTGATCAAGGTATGGAAGGATTATAGCCACGACGATCCTCTTGCGAATAGCTAGGCGTTCTACTGGGTAGACTTTTAGGTATAATGGTTTCCTTTTTCAGCCTGCCCTGTTACTAAATAATTCCATGAGTACCAATGATCAATTCCTAGGTAAGTAGACACGAAGTTACTGCCACCCCATATTGATGTTACGTTAGTACTTGGTAACTACCTACTAGGTAGGTATTATTACATTTTCAACCTTCACCCATTACAAATGAAGGTCAATATATTCGGGGGGAAATATTGATAAAAAGCAAGATCAATGATTACTACCTATGTTAGATACTTCTATGCCATCCGGATGACTAAGAGATAAGAGACACGAAACGTTCAAGTTTGGATCCGATCTGTATCAATTTCTGGTCACCGTAGGACGACGGCCCGTGGGATCCATGAGAACTTGTTCGGACCTCCGATCCAGGCATGATGATGGTCCAAATCAGAACCTTGAAATTCGAGAAATTCGAGAAATTCCAGCATTTTACTAATCTAGTATCTAGTGGGTTCGTATGCAACTAGCGAAGAAAAGGACAAGTGCGCCTGCGATGTGGGCGGAGGCGGAGGGCGGAAGGGAGGGACGGGATGATCGATGATGTACCGGGTACCTACGTCACACATCTTACCCCTGTAACTAGGTACGTTATCGATAGTCTGCATATGGATACCGCTATAATCCGTATTCAATTCGACACCTCAATTGCCATTTGAAGTCTTCAGTTTATTTACCTACATAGCAACCTTCAACCTACATCCTACCTATCCCATTACCCGCCGACGACATTACCGATTCTATAATGAAATCGCAAGAAACGTAGACGAAATATCATTTTTCAATCCACCACCAAACCCAACATGTCTCATAGTAAGCACCCCTTTCACCGCCAACACACCTCCTACGATCACATCCTAGCAGGCTACACCAGCCACTAACACCACCTCCCACGCAGGCAAGCGCAACACCTCGCGCGCCGTCTTCACCTCGCACGAGCGGGACCTAGCGCGGCGGGCCTGGAGCTCGACGTCGGCGCGGCTGTCGCGGGAGAGCTTCCTGCCGTTCTCGTCGTGCGGCCTGTGTCTGGAGATCGCCCGGGACCCCGTGTCGTGCGTGCACGGCGACGTCTTCTGCCGCGAGTGCGCCCTCAGCAACATCCTGGCCCAGAAGAAGGAGATCAAGCGCCTCGACAAGCTGCGCGAGCAGGAGGACCGCGACGCCCAGGAGCAGAGGCTGCGGCTCGAGGAGGAGGAGCGCGAGCGCGCCGTTCGTGAGTTCGAGATGACCCAGATCGGCCTGGATGCCAAGGCGAGGAATAATAAGAATGGCGGTGAGGCCGGTGCTGCTGCTGCTAGAATATCAGGCGAGAACCGCGATAAGAGCGCCACACCGGGAGTCGGAGTCGCAGCAGACCCCACCAACGGCGCGAAGAAGCGCAAATTCGAGATAGACGCCGAGGAGCTCGCGCGAATAGCGCAAGCGGACCGGGCGAAAGCGCGGCGGGCCCTGGACGACGAGCAAGCGGCGAAGCCCACGCTGCCATCGTTCTGGACGCCGTCGGTGACGCCAGCGTCCAACACCAAGGACGCGCTGCACGACGTAGCGCGGAAGACCAAGTCGGCGCCCGTGTGCCCCGCCTCCCGGGACGACAGCCCGCACACGTACTCCCTGCGCACGCTGGTGACGGTGCGCTTCGCCGAGGAAGAGGAGGACGGCGACGGCGGCAGGAAGAAGCGCATACGCGTGTGCCCGTCGTGCAAGAAGGGCTTGAACAACGCCTCCAAGGCCATGCTGGCTAAGCCCTGCGGCCACGTCGTGTGTCGCAGCTGCGTGGACCAGTTCATGCGGCCCTCGCGCGGTGGGCAGCGGCATCATCATCACGATCCGCATGCGTCCACGGACGAGGCTGAGCGCGTGCGGTGCTACGTGTGTGAGACGGACCTTACGGAAAAGAAGGAGAAGGAGAAGGAGAATGGCGGGGAGAAGGCGGGTAGTAAGAAGAAAGACAAGGAAAAGGACTTGATACGGCCGGGGCTCGTCCCGCTGCGCAGCGAGGGCACGGGGTTCTCGGCTGGGGGCACCAACCAGGTGCAGAAGTCCGGTGTGGCGTTTCAGTGCTAGGCTTGCGGGGAGTCTCCGAGAATACCGCCTGCAGAAGACGCAGAATCGTACTACCTGGCGAGGATTCAATATACCCGGGTTACCCCTGAGTATAAAACAGCAGGACATATACCCTTTCGCGTGGTGCGTGTAATTACCTAGGCCCTGCATCTATAAACGTCCCTGGTATGCCATCAAGGCTTTCACGCAATGTAATCCTATTATTAAAAGTAATTACTATGTAAAACCCAAATTCCGTCCCTAGCTGGGTACATCGTGGCCTTGGCCATCGTGGCCCTACTTTACTCTTGACTAGGTGACGAGGAATCACGTATCTCGCACCCCTGGGCACGAAGAGATTGAAGAGCACATCTACGTCGAGTCACTAGTGCAGAGAACAAGAAGATTCAGCAGTGTACACATGCCCTTCCAAATCCCATTAAATACGAGCCCAGCAGACTGCCGTGCTAGGCGCCTTACAACATGCCATCCTGTCGACCCCATGACACATCGCTGACTGATCATAAGCCACATTCCACATGAGCGTTCGTTCGTCCCTCATCCGTCTCCTTTCCGTATCTCATTCTCATTTCCCCATCATCGGCACCGTCCGCTCCCACACGTACCCCCTCGATAAAAGAAACCACAAAACCCAAACCGCCAGTACCAACGCCGACCCAACTCCATCCGTACATCCAACCAACCATGTACCCATTCGCCCGTGCCACCCGCTCATCCATGCATGCATGCATGCGTGCCGTTGCCGATTACAAGTAACATACAAACGCCGGCCTCGCGGCGGGCGCAGTGAAAGCAAAGCAAAGCAAAGTATCGCCACGCAACGCAACGCAACGCAACGCAAAGCAAAGAAGCCCATCCATCCGTCCGTCCTGTCTTTGCCAGAGAGGAAAGGAAAAAAGAAACTGGAACACGATGCAGCTGCAACTGTAGCTGTGTCTGTAGTTCCGATCCGGTTCCCGAAACCCGGATGCTGAATCCGAGCGGAGCAGAAAAAGCGTTGGAAAATAGAAACAGAAAGAAGAGAGAAAAAACCAATTTCAACCCAGACTTTTTGTTTTCCCTAGGTACCTCCCTTCCCTGTCCAGATGTGTAGGAAAAGACAAATAGAATGAAGATAAGACAATGATTAAAGAAGTGTGAAAAGGGGGACGTAGGCGAGGTCATCGACGTAGCCCACACGCGGCTTGCCACCAGAGCCAGACAACCCCTATTCACTCCAGTTCCCAATACACAACCAGGGAATAGACACCTAGTGCTTAATCCCCCTCTGCGTGCCATCAATCATATTCGCCACGACACCGAACACAAAATCCTCGAGCTTGCGCTGGGGCGGGCTCTGCTGATACGACGGGATAGGGTTATTATCGGAGCTGGGCAACGCCCGCCTGCTGGTAGGGGCAGCGGAGGCAAAGGGGGCTGGCGGCAGCTGGTCGTACTCGTAGCGCGGCATGTTGTCGATGCGGTACTGCAGGGCGCGGAGGGCGCGGCGGCGTGGGGTGGGAGATGGAGCCGATGAGGGAGCAGGAAAGGAAGTTGGAGCCGCAGCCGGAGCCGGAGCGCGGGAGGAAGGAGGAGCAGGGATGGCGGTGCGGAGAGCGGCAGCTAAGGAAGTGCGAGCCGACGTAGGCTGCGGTGTTGGTGTCGAGGCCGGTGCCGGGATGGGCGCCGATACAAGCGTCGGGACGGGGGCAGACGCAGGTACGAGTGTAGATGAAGGGGTAGGGGTGAGAGTAGGAGAAGCAGATTGCACGCGGGCAAGCGCAAGGGTAGACGAGGGTGTCGTGGGTGCTGGTGCAGATGGTGGTGCTGGTGCCGGTGCCACGGCCGGTGTAGGCGTGGGTGTAGATGCAGATGCAACTGTGGATGCAGGCGCCGTTGAAGCTACTGTCGAAGGCGCTATTGAAGGTGCCGTTGAAGGTGCCGGCACCGGCGTCGAGACAGGCGTCGAGGCGGGCGCTGCCATAATCTCGCGCGCTGGAGCAGGAGCCGGAGCCGGCGCCGTTGTCTGCGTCGGTGCCGGGACCGGGGCGGCCTCGATCGCTCGCGGGGCCGGCGCAGAGGGCAACACGGGAGCGGGTGCCGAAGGTGCTGATGATTCCACTGGCACGGCTTTCGCCGTCGAGGTTGGCGTCGGCGTAGCCCTAGGCCAGGGTGCATCCTTACCCATCCACGTGCCCGGTCCAGCACTTCCATCTCCTCTAGCCTTGGCCCTACGAGCACGTATCTCGACGAGCATGCCCGCCAGCATGATGTACAGCTTGAACAGGATCTTGTGGACGATTTCCTTAGCCACCATCGTCGTCCCGTGGCCCAGGAAGCCTCTGAGCAGCTCGCCTCCGATGCCATCATAGAGGGACCCAATGCCCTCTGTCCGTGCGATCTGGGCCACAGTCCCGAAGATGCTCTGCTTACCGATATTCTTGACCGCCCCGAAGGCGTCGATCTTGTGGCCCGCATCCCTGTCGAGGGTCCGCTCCGGCGGTGCGACATTTTGTCTAATTGCAGCCTCCTCCTCTTTCGGGGGTTCTCCTTCTCCAGAAGCTCGTGCCTCCTCTTGTCTAGATGCCTCCATCTCGGCGTGGTCTTGCGCTTCCCCATTCCTCGACCCATTTTGCGGGGAGACGACCGGAATTCCAGTCTGTAGCCGCGTCTTGGCGGTTTGGAAGGGGTACGTGACGGTGCTGGCGATGGCCTTGCTCACGGCAGCGAGCAGGAACGTCACATGCGCACCAGGTCTATCCCACTTATCGGCAGAGACGGTTTTCGTCTTGAGGAATTCTTGCAGGAAGAAGGTGATGCTGGGGTTCAGCGTCAACACCAAGCTCGCCGAGTATCCAGACCAGAAGCCCGAGACGCCCTTCTCCTTCCGGATGGCGTCGATGATCTCGCGTGCTGTGGCTTCTCTGTCACCATCGAGGAGCGAGGCGGCCTGCTTGCGGGTGACCACGTTGGCGATCGGGGTGGTGAGAAACCGCGAGCAGGCCCCGGCGGCCATGCCGATGGCCAGCTCCTCGAAGACGCCCAGCGAGCCTCTCTCCCCTCGCCTTCGGCCGCGCGAGAGCCTGGTGCTGCGGAACCACTCATAGAAGAGAAAGAAGAGGAAAGAGTCCAAGACAGATTTGGCTGCATCTTGAGCCAGGCCAGTATAGAACGCTTTCGGCCCGCCACCGGAACTCCAGATCCGCGAAAAGGCTTCTGTGATGCCGGCGTATGTAGGCTCCGGTGCTGGACCCGTTGCTCCCCCTTGATCGGTCGGATCGGTGGTAGTGGTACCGTCGCTGTGGCTGCTGAGCCTGCCCTCTCGACGTAGTTGTCTTTGGACTTGGAGACGAGTAATCACTAGTGACAGTGGATAGAGAGTACATGTCGAGATGAGAGTACCGGCGGAGCCCGAGATGGCGTGATGCAAGGCCGGGAGGAACTTGTCTGTTGATATGCCCGTGTTATTGGATTGGCTTGACGATGGCATGGTTGGCAGTCGGAAATTCTAGAAAGCTAAGTGGCAGGGAGAAACGAAAAAAGGAGGTGTATGGTTTATATCAGGGAGCTAACGAACGGTCCGGTCTGGACGCCGGAGGCCCATACGACAAGACAGAAAACCCCGTCAATAGGTCTCACACCAACCGAATCTCGGACGAGACCTAGGAACCCCCAAAAAATTACAGAGTTAGAGACCTTGAGACCTTGAAACCTCGAACGTGTATAGTAGGTCTGTGTGGACATGCACTTCTGGTGGGTCTTAAGAGGATGGCGGATAGCTGACGGTTGATCCTATTCAAGAGGAGACAACACCTTAACAGGGTTGTATATACGGTTATGTAGTCCGCCGCACGGATATCTGTTTAGCCTCCATTGGATCGACAAAATAGTACCATGCGGTAGTACATAGCACAGGGCCGAGAGGCATATCTATTGATGTTTGTGTTATTTGCGTTGTTTGTGTGTAAACACCCGTATGGAAGACCTGACGACCCGAGGCTCGGGGTCAATGTGTGGAAATGGAGAACAGGGAGGGTTGAGAAGGGCTGGAATGGCTTGAATGGGAATAAGAGGACTTGACCGACGACGTCATAGCCAGACTATATACTTAATTGGCCGATGCACCCCATATTCAAATATAATAAGTGGGAACATATGCATGTAGCTTCTACTATTTCTACTGTTTCTACTGCTTGTACTGCTTATACCGAATATACTTCCATATACTTCAACCTTTCTTTCATTCTCCTCCAATCCTTTTCCCACCCTCTCCCATTTTCATCGTTTTTATTCTGAAGCAGCGAGGCTGGCGATCCCCGTCAAATCATCCAATCACCAATCCCCTAGGTCTCCTTGGGCTCCCCTCCACGACAGCCTCTAATTTGCCCATTCGCTCCTCAAAGCCCGTAACATTTCATCATCGTAAACAACTAAACTCCATAAATTAGGGGTGTTTCCGTAAGGAGCCTCCCGAAGCCAAATTGGCCAATAGGATGCTTGTGTTGCCAACCCGAAGAGATTGGCGAGTTTACACGTGTACAAGCCCCCCCTTCTCCCCTCCCGTCCCCTCTCCTCCGGGACTCTCGCTTCCTTCTACCTACATCAACAGTGTGTGTTAGTTGTTGCGTTGCTAGGTACTACGAGCTACATCAGATGTTCAGGTGGTAGGTAGTACGTGCAATGTATGTAGGTATGTATGTATGTATGCACATTCCCTAGTGTCAGGCGCTGCCTGTGCCGCCACTTCGGGCACCGACACGTGTGCAATCGCGGCTCTCATTCTGATCCTAGCGTCACGAGAGACGGCAGTAGGGGGGCCTCTCATGTTTGCGCCCTGCCGCCTCGACTAATGTACATCGTCCATGAGTGGTATGAGTGGTATCGTGAGAATATTATGTACCTTACGGCTTATGGCATCCGGAACCAACCACAAGCCAAATCCATTTGATGGCAAATCAGAATGTGCCTAGTCATCCCTCAAAGCCAGCCTAACGCCCACGCCTCCCAGCTACCTGCCTGGTAGCCCTAGAAGGGAAAAAAGAGATCAATGCGAACACCAAATCCGCTCGCCCTGAGCCGGTACCCCCGATTAACGCCTCGCAATGATTGTGACTGGTCCACTCCAAGCCATGCATTTCATCAGCCGACCCCATTCGCACATCGTCATTACGAGGGGAGGGTCTCTCCAGCAATGAGTGGATAGCATCGGGAGAATTACGGCTGCTTTGTCGTCCCGACTAATTCGCGTAAATAAAATCAAATGTCCAGCTCTCGTCGCGTTTGTCGAGAAGGACTGTTCGGCTTGTTGCTGAGTTGATATCCTCGTGAAATTGGTGTGGGATACCGTGCGTGTGTTGCTGCACCCTAAACTCGGCCTGCCACGGATGGCCGTCGTGATGCCGCCTGCATGCTAAAGCTTGAGGATCGCCGAGCACCCATGGAACCCATCATGCCCATGTCTGGTTCGCCGGGTGCGTCGTCCAGATCCATAGTCATGTCCAGGTGGTTCTCTGGAAGCTTCTGGGCGCCGTATCCGACCACCTTGAAAATATTAGTTCGTCCACCATTCGTTGCTGTTTGTAGCTGTTCGTGCAGGCGTGCAAGCTGATACGTTCTCTTGATGGGCGCAAATATGGGCTCCGGTAAGACAGGCTGTGGGTTCCATCGTGCCAGTGCTCCCATGACTGCTGCCGTCTCCTCGTCAGAGTCGACTGGGCCAGCATTAGCGTCGTCGTCGTCCTCCAGGGGAGCGTTCGCATCGAGTGCAGCCTCTATATATCTTATTAGTCGCTACCTTCTAGAAAATTACCGGGTAAGGGGTGCATTTGCTTACTTTGCTGTTTTGCCTGGTTCTTCTTCTGATACGCCGCAAGGAGCATGTCGTAGGGAAGGGATCTGCCGGCGACAGAACGCTTCGCCCCAACGCTGTGGCTCTTGCAGGTCAGCGAACGCGCGCACTGTTGTCCGTTCGGCAGCAGGACGCCACATTGTTTTTCAACATCCACCGGTGCTAAGAATAGTTAGAACACGATGAAGATGCAAGTTTGGCCGTGAAAGCTCGTGATGGATGGGTAAGCTACCTTTGGGTTTGGGAACTTTTGGCTTCGGCTCCTCCTTCTTCTTCTTGCTCTTTGGTCCCTTGTCGGCGTCGCCATCGGCCTTGCGCTTCTTGCCTTTCGGCTCGCCGTCTGGCTTCTTACCTCCCACTTTCTTGGGGGCCTTTCCGTTAGCGCCTTTCTTCTCCCCTGCGTCGTCGTCGTCATCGCTATCGTCATTCATCTTAGCATCCCCGTCCTCGTCAGCTTTTCTAGCCTCTTCTTTTCGAGCTTGCTCCTTCGCTCGTTCTCTCGCTTCCCTAGCCTCCTTCTTTCGTTGCGCCTTTTCTTTTTTAATTCGTAGGCATTGCGCAATATGACCCTTTGCGGCAGTTTTGATAATTCCCTTCTTGCAATGCTTGCATTGCTGGAGGTTGAGGTTGTCTTCGAGGGGGCGTCCCGTCGCAAAGGTCTCGCGGGAGTTTTCGTCGAGCTGGTTCACCACAGGACTGGGCGATAGTGAGCCAGCAAGGTTTGACGAGTTATCGGCGGCCTTGGATTTCTTGTCGTCTAAGTCGGGAGCAGGAATATTCTTAGCAGGCGGCCTATCGTATAGACTGTAAGAGTTGGTGTCAGGTGACATACCGTCGGCAACACTACCATCTCTCCAGTTGCCTGGTTTTGTCTGTTTTGGTACAGGCTTTTTCAACTTGATAATTCCATTTGGCCTGTCCTTGACGACCTTCTTCGAGGCGACGTTGATGGTGCCTTCATCATCGGGACCTAGAACGTGGGGCGAACAGTTGGTCAGCACGCGGCGCTGCGCTACACTAGTCAAGACTATCAACATCGCATCATGGATGCTCACCTTTGCGCCCCTCTCCTCCGGTCGCCATTTTCGTAGGCTTTTGGGTATTCTCGTTACATTTATCTGCGAGGAGAAGGATGTTTTAGGTGTCGCGAAAATGAAAGAAGATGAAATATTAGTAAGAAGCGGCTCGTCGATGACCGAAGTTGAATTGTCGCGTAATTGAAAGACGTTTGATAAATCGGAGGTATGGTAGGCTTCCAAGGATCTAAGGTCGAGCCGCCTCCTCGATAGAGACTCTATGACCTATCAATTTAGCCGTAGAATTACCGTGGAGTTCTACAGTATGAAGCGCATCGGGGTTCGGGGATTGGAGATTGGGGATTGGGATTTAAACTTGAAAGAGAATTGGAAATTAAAACTGTGTGGGAAGTTTTCCTTATCTCCGGTTCATGCTTTGTTAAGATGCTTTGCCTTTACCACGTATAAGCACATATGGTCAGTAAGAGAATTCGTGTATGATTAATGGTGATTAATGCGCAGCTCGCCTTATAGCCCATAACTTTCTTCTATAGAGGTCGCATTAATGATTTAGACTTATAAGGCTCATCGTCACTGGGTAACAATTTAATATTCGACAAGAGATAAATATATTCGTATATTCAGACTCTCGCAACTATGTAACTCAACTAACTCTATTATTCAATTAAAAGAACATCAGCAACTAAGTGTCTTTGGCGGCTAATAAGCACTTAGTGTTTCTTGTGTACCTATATATGTAGTTTTGACAATGGTTACCACTTGGCTATACACGCTGACTTATAGTTATGCATATTCAGATCACTTAAAATTTATTAAAGTCCAAGGCAATCAAATATTTCTCGATTGCCTGGCCATCGGGCGGTGAGGCGAGTGAGTACAGGTCTATGCTTGGTCATAATACCTATTGTAAAGTGGTTGAAGTCTTAATTAAGTGTTACGCCGATAACTTCTAAACTCCCAAAGCACAACTCACCGACAACAGTATCATATAATTGACGTCACTCCGAGGTGCGAACGTAACTTTCAACAACTGGGTACCTAGGCACTTACACATATTGATATTGATATTTACATTAATGCGATCAATCGATCATTTAGCATCACAGGACTTAGTATCGGACTTGGCCACCTCCCAGGTGCCTACCTCTACCCATCCAGCAGTGAGTGATTAGAGATCGATCTCCACACTCAAAGAATCACATCAAGATACAATCGACCCTTGAAATACAGCGATCCTTTTGTTATTGACTAGTATCCTAGCTTCTATGTGAATCGGCGTCCTGTGCCCCTTTTAAACATAAAACATATATCGGCCTTTTCGCATGAATAAACAGCTCCCAAGGATGCGTAAGTCCAGTATCGCCAATCACCTGTGTATGCCCCTTACCCGCATGCCTCCCAGGGCCGCCCCAAGAATGCCCAAGAAGATGTTACCAACTGGTTATGCTCTTGTACTCCCCTATCCCCTACCGCCATTGACCACACCCGGAAACGCCCCTTAGCATGACCTCCTAGGATTAGAACACAAATCATCGGAATGGTACACTTTTCTGTTTGCTCTCGCTCCCCGCCCCTGATTGCTGTACGCTTGCCTCCTTTTCCATCTTGGCTCGATGTTCCTCCATCATTTCTGATAGCGCTAGGGCGTGCTGCATGCCCATCTGCTTCCAGATCACCTGCAACGCGTTGTAGGCCCAGCTCCAGAACTCGAACGGGACATTGGGTGCGCATCCGGCAATCATGAGATGCCAGAGAAGACTAGGCAACCCGACGGCCCCCGAATTGCCCATCCCGCGGGCCTCGAAGATTCGGGTAGTCTCGGGATCTAATATTGGGTGATGCCAATGCGATGGAGCGCTTGCTAGGATGTCTTCGGCTAGTCGTTCAATGACGGTGTAGCATTTCGTCTTCCGAGGCGTAGGTATGTTTTTGCTGCTTGAGATTGGAAATTCGGTAATAAATACAACGAGTTGTTGGTTGACAAGGACACGAGCCCATCGATAGTGGTTCCATATTCGACCACCCCACGTCTCGCTATAAGTGTGCCATTTCCCACGGAAGACCGCCTCCGGTGGATATTCACCCTGGTTTTCCTTATAGGGGAATGCCGTGGATAAGGGGTCTTCCAAGCCATCGAACGCATCATCTAATATAAGGAACTGCTGTATGAGACCGTCTGTGGTCGGTCTTCCATCGGTGAGAACGGTGTGCTCAACCATCAACAACAGTTGAAGAGCTCGCGCGATCGCAAGCGCAAGGTCGACAGAGCAGCTTTCCGGAAGTCCTTGCAGCAGTTGCTTGCAGAACTTTAGCGTTTCAAAGAAACCCGGGGGTAAAGGTGTGTCTGTCATTTGATATGGAATGAACTAAACATGTTAATAGCCAGGTAAAGCAGAAACGGAAAGCAACGACTTACCATTGAGAATAGCAGCTGTAATACGCCGTGTGCACCTTTGTTAGGAGCCTGTGGAAGAGGCAGTACGGAACGTAATACGGCTACCGCGCCATTGATGTGAGTACTGGCCGAGCCAACCGTTACCCGAGGCCCTCTGCCTTGGACGACCTGCATCTAGTGAGTACTTCTATTCGACGCAACCAAGCTTACTAGGAATGCAAAAAGAGCTGATTTACCTCGAATAAGGCGAGGGTCACCACGCTTCTCAGACGAGCGATGAGTCCAGCAGGGTTATTACTGGCAATCAACTGTCCCGTCTGTTTCAGAGCCGCCACATATTTAGATCTTGCCAGAAGATTCATATTCTTATTCCCCATAAGATTAGACATTCCTGCAAGGCCGACAGCTATCATGACGCTTTGCGCAGCATCGGCATCCGAAAAGTAGGCCGCCACTTCATCACGTGTTCTCGGGGAATCGGGGTGGTTCATGAGATAACGGTTGACATAAAATTGCATTCCCTGCTGTTCTATATTCATCTCAACCTTCCTGGGTATCTTCGTCGAAACAACATCGCGCGACGATAGCGGGGAGCTGGATAGCGGGCTATCAGAACTGGAACTTGGGGATTCGTCTACCCACGACGAGGAAGAGGACGATGAGCCTTCGCTCGCGTCAGTTGGAGAGCTCGATGAGCCCCATTGAGCGTGCGCTTTCTGTATGACTTTGCTGCTCTCATCTCGGAACATAAGAGATAACTGGTCGCGATAACCGGGACATTTCTTGCCCACTCGGATGCACTGGGAGCATTCCGGCCGTTTTTTATCGCACTATCGCCTCCTAGTCAATTACGGGTTGCATCATCATCTACCAAGATACATGGCGCGGTCCCGACAGGCTGGATAGACCAAGGGCGAATGCAAGTCATGCAGTTCGCACCGCGTGGCATCCCGGATACAACGTATACCAAGATCGTGGTATGCCACCCGCACGAGACGGAATTGTGGGTGCAGGTGTTTGGAAACAGGCGACGGGCAGTGAGCCTATACGCACCTTTATACGTCTTGTCCGACAATTCTGGCATCCCTGGGAAGCCTTCCCACAATAAACCATTGTGCAAGCACGCCAGGATAGGCAAGCAGCACGAGCAAATCAGAATAGTGTATTTTGGTCTACTCGTGCGTATCAAGCTTTGCGCCTTGGTGAGCAGCAGCCGTCGTTGGTCGAGATTGGTGCTGTCGGGTGTTCGAAAAGGGAAAGCAGTTCGTCAAGGCCGTGGGGAACAAGAAGGATCATGATTATGCGAGAGCTAGTGGCCCTAGTTGTGTTCTTGTTTTCCGCTCTCTGCCACTGCTATAAAAAGTTTCCTTCGACGCTGCTCCAGTTTCCAGAAAATTTCCCCAGAAACTCTCGAGATTTCTTGCAGCAGGTCTCGAAAAGCCTTGAACAAGATCTTGAGGCCGCACGTGTCAAGATGATCGGATTCAAGGGCAGCCTACAGCTTTCAGGGATCGATGTAACCGAAAGGAAGGCCAGCCATAAATAGCACAGAAGGATGGGCTTCCCTAAGAGGCTATCTTGTGTACAAAAAAAGAAGAGAAGTATCCTGATAAGAGAGATCAACGCTGACGAAGACGAACTCTGAAGCTCAAGTGCTACACAGGTAGTAGTGGTGATGGTGAGGTATAATAGTAGTAATAGTAGAAGCAACACCAGTATTCCGAGGCCTGAGACCTGAGACCCGAGACCTGAGACTTGGCTGGGTGGGTTTTGGCCGTGGATGCGGGTTCACGGTATTAAGGAATAGTTATACTGTATAATCCAACTTCTTGTCGGGCTGTGAGAAGTTGGACTAAGTAATAAGGGTGATCAATCACAATCCTTCAAAATGACAAGTCTATACTGCAGGCGGTTGGCAGGGTGGTCGACTTCCTATCTGGCTGGGAAGAGACCACGCCCATTAGTAAAGTCTACATGGGGTGGATATTTTCTCTTTTTGACTAGACCACATCTTCACCTGTGGGAATTGGAAACTGGAAACTGTAGAAAGTCTAGAAACTTGGGTAAATATTTTGAGACTTGAGAGACGCGACGAGTAGGAAAATAGGAAAATAAAAAATACAAATACAACCGAAGAAAAAAAAAGACGGAAATAAGAAATAAAAAGAGAGAAAAAAAAAAAAGAAAAAAAAGAAGTGAAGCTACCAAATAGGAACTTCCCCGCTTCACTTTAAATCCAATCGTCCGTCCGATGTGGGGGTTCAGAGACATGGTTTAGGATCAGCCGCTGATCGTTGGTCAGGGGTGTTTTACAAGAAATCCACTTCTCAAGTGTCTCTAAGGGCTCTTGAACAGCCCTGGAGGTACTACTAGATGTACATATCCGCCGTATCCATAGGTACTAGGTACATTGACCTACCCAGCAAGGCCTACTAGGTACATAGTAGTCGTAGAGGGACCGACCATAGGGTAATAGGAGGGGCTAAATTGTCATCAATGATCTAAATCATCAATGACGCCGCCCATTTCTTGAGTAGGTAGGTACATACACACATTCAAACTATTAACTCCAAGAGATATCAAGAAATATTAATCGATTATCGTTATGATGTTTACCTACCTATACTACTAGGTACCTAGGTAGGTAGGTACTAATAGCTTATACGAAACGACAATGTCAGTCTCAAATATCATTAAAACGTTGACCAACTGAGAACCTTTCAATCTTGGACCCCTCAACTTCGTTCACCTCGGATTGGCCCTATATTGTCCATACCCAGTGTATATCCAAATGCATTCGCACGCCTTTTGCCCAAGATTCTCCATTGTACTACTTCACTGACTCGATACTACGCTGGCATCATTTTCCCGGCCTGACGTAACCCCGAAAGGCCGAGAGCCTCGGAACTTCACCTACCTAGTTGTTTGACCTACGCATTAGACACTTAGAGCATCACTGGAAAGCCTCACTTTTACAAAAGGTGTATCACATATTCCTCTATCTGCCTACTGACCCGTCCGTCGACCTACATGTAGGTTACCATCAGCTTTTCACTTACGCGAATTCATACCTAGGTACCTAGGTACCTACTGGGTACGTACACTCCAAGATTCAAACCCCCTATTTTTCACATTCGCCAACCAAACCACAGATGAGCCTACTCGACGATGAGTAATTCATTCGTCACCGCCGGGTGCGAGTTACTGTATACAGGGCTTAATTGGCTTTGCTATAGACAGGGCCGCCAGGAGGGGTCGACTGCCTAAGCCGTAACACCATGGGTTCTTGGAGTCCGGTCCAGGGGTAAGAAGGAGATTTCTTTCAAACATCAGACAAATACCTAGGACTGTCACAGCATGGCCTCTTACCCCCGGTGGGTTTGTCAATGGCATCATTATTGTGACAGTAAAGTTTACCTACCTTGGATATACACTGCGTCCTCCTATACAACCCGGGTAACATGTTATTTCCTAGGGGTAAACTCTGTGTCGTGAAACTCATTCTTTCTGTCTTCATCGGCGTGGGCGTCCTTCATGAAATGATGCTCAACCATTGGACCTTGAAAGTAAGGCGAACACGAGCATTCGGTATCAGGCATTTTCCTACCTTCCCAACCTGTGATGTGTGTCGGGGGAAATCCGCGGGCAACAGCGTCTCATCTGAAGTTGGGACAATAGCACAGTGCATCGTCATACGCTAAGCGAATACGTTGCCCATCAAGAGTCCCGGGATCATCATTGGCCAATCCTCGCTAAGTTGCAAGAGATGCAGCTGCGTATGGCGCCTGGTAGGCAACGACGTTGGCGTTGTCCCCTGTCTCCGAAGTATCCCGTCAACGAGAAAGCTGTAATGGTGGGTAGCCATTGTCAAACTGCATGTTCAGTGAATTTACCGAATAAGCACATCCTCCTTTCGTTGTGAACGCTACCTAGAGACCGTCATGTTCCATCTATCTACGAGCACCGCAGGCTCAGCTCCTTACGAAAGTGGACTCTGGCAACAATACCCGATCTAACCCTAGAGAGTGACAATGCAGAGAGACCCGCAAGGTTTACCCAATACAACTTTACATCTCCTGTAACGCGATAGCCGACCCTTCTTCGCTTCCTACTTTGCTTGTGTCTGTTGAACGTCTCGGGACCCTGAATCCCATGAACGGAAGATACGAACCAGGGAACAAAAGACAGAAACTGCAAGCAACTAGGAATATTGGCAGGGTATCCAAGATGTACATTCTACGGGGCAGAGTGGCTTGTTAGTTTGTGGGAGGGAATGCTATGACTCGCCAATCACTTACAGATATTCGTGCCGCATTACCTCCCCTTCCCCGCCTTCAGCGAATTCCACCATACGAAATACAGACCGAATCTAGAGAAACATCAGAAGGGTCTGACTGGTGGCAAATGCCTGCTTTCTTACCAATATCAGAACACAGGATGCGTTGATAGCATACAGGAGTCGTCTCCAATGCGGGTTTATCTTGCGGGAAGATCCCTTGACAAAGACGCTGCCCGGCTCTCTATCTGCTTCTCCAAGCACTGACTGAAGGGCTATCTCGAAGCGTCGTGAGGTAAAGTGAAACCGGGCGGCAATGACTGTGAAAAGCCCGAAAGCCCCAATTTGTATTGCTAGGCCCGCCAACGCAACGTTCTTGCCTGTTTTTAACCTGTCTGCGGCATCCGTATCGGTAGGTTTCGTACCCGACACACTGACGGCGCCAATGAGCTGGACGAGGAGAGAGATAACATCAAAAGCAACGAAGATAGGCGTGATCCAACGGGCTACACCAGTCAGCTAATGATATACCCAGAAAAAAAAGTGGCGACAGAACACGTACGCGGGATCCAAAGAAGTTTCGTGGTCCTCTCTTGGGCGGGAACGGCGTGGAACACAATACGACCGAAAACAACATATATGACTCCGGCCATGAGGACAGGTGCGAGAATAATCACGCAGAACTGAGTTGCGTACAAGCTCAAGTTGCCAGTATTGTTGGCAGACAGAACTCGAATGGCGTATCCAACGACCTCCACTACAGTATCGCATATTCATTAGATCCCATGGCGAACCATCAGACATCATGGATGGCCTACTGAGTAGCGCGAGAAGCTGAACCGTCCATACCCAAGCTCTTTTTCGAATGGTCATAAAACCAGACCAGATAAACGCAAGACCGAATAGGGCGCAGCACAGAGCAGCTACCGGGCTCGAGGGGCTATAGACGTAGAAGGAGTTGTTCTCATCTTGCGACGACATGTTACAAAACCTCAAACGAGAGACACGACGATACCGAGAGATTGTGAGTACAATAAGTTACTGTATGGTATGCAAAGAGCCGAGTAAACCACGATGTGTCAAGCAACCCAGATCCTCCAATATTGTCGGCCAGCTTCATCGTCTACCTCTTCACGTATTATAGTAACACGCAGGGCGGTAGGACTGCGCCCGCTGTCGTATCACACTACCTAGTTAAGACACATTCTGGTGATATCGAGCCATGCTGCAAAGCGCGGGAGGTTAGATTACTCCGCCAGACCTCCAGGTACGCCGACGACAAATCCGATTCCGAGCGGCCACCAAAATCGGGCACGGGGGGGTTCCAAGACCAGGTGTAACAGGCACCGATTGCGCCTCATCCTGATTCTAGCGTTGGTAGTCTCTTTAGCGTAGGCCTATCTCGCTTCTCGTCAGCTTACGCGTCCAGCGTAAGATCGTTTGGCTCGTTAAGGCTGGCTGGGTTGCGGCTGAAGCCCTCGCTGATCTAAAGGCAATCCATTGATGTAGGTACCCATCTATATGATACACAGAGCCCCTTTCCTGGTATTGACCTACGACCCCTTCCGGTATGGAAACGCGAGGCGAGGGGGTAACACTAGGGTTTCGTTGGGCATTGGATCTTGATAACTGCTCATAAAGAATATAATATTGACACCACTTCCCGAGACTGTAATCCAATACGACAATTATATCTCAGCCCTGCGAGCTGCTCTTGAATTGTAGCCCGTATCCGCGTCAATCGACAATGCAGCATGCAATCTGCCAAGCCCTCTATACGATGTTAGGCTACACAAAGCTATACCAATCTATACGTACCCTAATATTCCAATGCGATGCCCAAAAGTTCACGATGCTTTCAACCAGTGACGTAACTTACGCCAAGCGAGAACATTACTTTTTTCTCTAATAGTTGGAATAGAAGAGCCTCTTAGCTACGCTGTATCACCATCAACCATGGTCGGACTATCTCTCCAGTGATAGGTCTTACTTATCTCTCGCGGATCTACACCTCGCATATAGATACATCAATAGTTTTAGCCATCTGCACAATACTATATTTCTTTTCCTTGACGCGTGAGGTCATTCTTCCATCCGTAAAGAGCTACGTAGCTGGGAATGCGGCGAACTCCGTACAAAAAGAAGCAAGTCGCCGTGGAAATCCGAGGTGCAAGTACCCCATCGTGCATATAGCTGCTTTGTAGTTCTATTTCCAACTTGCTACGAATTAGGCGTGGACTGAATACCAATCGATATCGTAGATATCGCTAGGCACTGTGCGCTTACCTAGGGTCGTAGACGTACACCGTGTGCATATACGAAAATTCAACAGCCTCATTGTCCAAAGTTCCAATACGAATACCTATCAACGCCCTAGACCCGGCGCGCTTTCCACAAAACCATATGCCCATCAACATATTAGTTCGTGAGTGGCTTCCTACAAAGATGAATCGATAATCTTCCCCCGGCACCAGTGTTCAAAGATTCCTGAGAGAATTCTCCAACCATTCCAGCTCTAATCATAAGTGTAGCTAGATTTAAAGACGCTCGGGGGTCGTCAAATATACCAAGAATGAGAAGGGTAGGCTGGTAGGAACTAGAGCTTCACCATCAACTAACCTTGCTCCTTGCCTTTGTCTATTGTCTAAAACATAACACGCATCCCCGGGGCTCCGGTGGGTCTATAGAAAATAGATCGGTCTCATCACGAACCATCTACTTACCTACCTACCTGGTATTTCAAGGTTGTTTCGCAACTACCGTATAGGTACCGTGACGTAGAAGGAAAGGGTTTATTGCCTACCTAGTTGTTTATAAGCCCCTTTTCAGCTATGACGACATAAGGGGCTCCCAGTAATACCACAATGAATAAAGGGGATTCTCTGCCCTTACCTTCAGAAGACCGTTGCGTGCTAAGCTAGCAAAGTGTCAGGGGCACGTACGACGAGAGGCTCTAGGAAACCCATAGGGGGGCTTTAAAAGTTGCCAGGGTAGCTAGGAGGGTGGCTCGCCAGCAGCATATAAGAGTGGCAACCCTCGCCGTAGGAGATATTAAGGGGTCAGCGTTATTATCGTCTTCAATATACACCGATGTGGCATCACGTGGAGATATGATATCCAAACCTTGTTGTGCTATGGTTGTATTCTTAGAGAAACAGAGGAAAACCTAGGTAACCTTTTCCTCTGATCAAGTTAAATTGAGAGTTCTTCTGCTTGACCAAGCCTTTGTGTTCTGTCTTTATTCTTGTTTGTTTCTTGTCTTATTGGCCTTGCGAGAAGGCCATGATACCGTATCTGCGTGATAATCACCGACTTCCCTTCACTTCAACGCCCGTTCACCTGCGTGTGCTTTAGCCACTGATACAAAGCAACAGCACAATTTGAGCCCTACCAACATCGACGCGAAGTCACTACTACCTACCTACCTAAGCGGAATAAGTTTCCACGTGTGGTTTTCCGCCTCCCATGCGTGCTCGCTTATCTCTCCACTATTGACACGATAAGCAATATCTCCTCGCCACTCAATCTGGAGCAGCAGTAGCATTGGCTCGGAGAACTGGTTTCGCCGGCTACCTACGACGACGAATTCATGTCGGCCCTGACTCCCGCTCGACCTAGGCTCTAGAAATCCTGTGGTGCCAACTACCTTCCCATTTGAGTTCAGGATGGAAGAGGACTTGTTTGCCTCATCTTCTGCTGGGGCCAGAGTCAGGAGAGCAGCACTTGTCCAGAAGAAAATGATTTGTGTCTCGGGGATGTTACCAAGCCCTGAGGTAAGCTGAGGATATTGGGCGTCAATGTCGGATAGGGTGACGGTTTGGTTGTGATGGGCCTTCCAACTGGCATAAATCTGCGATGCTATCGAGTCATAACCTGCTATCCCCTTTCTCACAGGCTCAAGACGTAAGGGGGCATGGTAATGCTCGAAGCAGAGTATTTCGGGAGTTTCCCTAGTATTCGATGTGAGTTAATAAACCTCGCTATGACTAGGTGCCTGTTTAGTGAGTGAAGCTTACCCTAGGTCTAAATCGTAACGATCATCCCCGATACAAACAAACGCCTCGCCTATCCAGCCCATCCACGACCAGCTAGGAAATGGAACATTGACATGCAAAGACGTCATTGGAAGAGTTGAAAGATCTTCTCTACGCTGTAGCCTGGCAAAGGAATTCCAGAGCAGACCCTGCTCAAAATGAGATCGAGGGAGGCCCCAAGTAAAGTCTTCGTCTGAGAGCGCCGACATCCCCTGAAGGATGGCCAGAAATCCGTCGTAGATATCGCCCTTACAAGTAAAAGCCCGGCGAGTGTATCTAGCCACGAGGTCCTGATACGTCTTCCAGAAGCGTACCGGGTCGTCCTCAGGTTCATAGAAGTTTCGAAAAGATTTGGCGAGCGTCGGCTCTGCGGCCTTGGCTTGAAACCGGTGGAAGCGGAGATCGGCGTTCTCGAAGTAGGATTCCTCGCAGAACGTGGCCTCCCGGCAGATCCAGTATACCTGCTCCAGCATGAAGACGAGTACACGGCGGGATAGCACGCGTTCTTGCATAGTCCAACCCCGGCTGTTCCAAGGCGTACGTTCCAAGAAGTGCTCATTAGGGTTGGTGAGGGGGTCCAATGTGGTAAGAAGAGATAAGCCCGGTAGTACGTCGCCAGTAGCGCTATTCTTGCTCGCAGGCAAAACCACTAGCTCTTGCTGTTCCAGAGAACGGCTTCCAGGACGGAGGCCAGGGAGACCCCCATGAACGCTCGAGGACGAAGCAGCTATAATCGTGATGAGGGCGAAGCCGTATATCTGGCTCATGGCCCCTATCTGGATTGCCTTGTCGCTATTGTCGTCTTGAATGATGCACAAGGAATCCACCCAGATATATCGAATGCCCAGCGAATCCGTGACCAACACTGCGTCCTCTATCGTCTGCGGCAGGTTTGCGGCCAAGGATCCCGGTCGCACCATCTCGTCCTTGTTGGCGCTGGTAAGACTTAGCTCCTGCGGCCCTCCCCATACATAGCTGAGCGCGATATACTGGTACGACGAAAGCTGAACACCTTCCAAGCTGACTATGCACCGTTTCTTGACATCAACGAAGCGGATTCTCTCCAGCTCACTCCCCAAGCCCACGTCAGCCCGCTCGCAAGCGTCGCCGTGCTCCGTCTCACAGACGTCAATCCATCGGCGGACCCACTGGATATCAAGCTGCGGCGGGCGCCGACGGCCCCCGAAGACCATCATATCGGGGCCAAGCCGGACATCCAGGAACTTCTCGTCGACATGGGCGGTTGCGGCGCCGATGTTGCATGCCTGGAAAGCATAGAACAGGCTTTTCGTCGGGCCGCCGGGGCTATACGCGTCGGTTTCGATCTCGACCATGAGGGACAGTCGGCGGATCCAGTAGTGCTTCCCTCGCGGGTCGCGGTACACGCCGAAGAACGAAGTTTCGGCGTCGCAGACGTCCGTCTCGAGGGCTTGGCCCGCGGTGTGCCGGGCCAAAGCCTCCCCGATGAGCTGGCATAGCCGGCACGCCTTGCTCCTCCGAAGGATATCGCCGAATGTGCCCAGCGGCACGGGTTTGTGGGCATCGTCCCCCTTGGCCTTGAAGGGGTGCCGGGCAGTGTCGACGCGGCCTTCCCGGAGGGCAGGCAGGTCCGAGATTAGGGGGTTTCTCAGGGCCTCGAAGTTGATTTCGCGGCAGAACTTGCACAATGTTTCAACTTCCATGATGTGCTATACAGGACTTTATATCTTGGGGGAAACTGACATAATTCGTTGCTGTGCAAACGGTGTCACGACCCCACCGCAAACCGGAGGGCGGGTGAGGGCGGGCGCTAATGCCGTAGGGTGACATCGGAGCGGCCGGGACGGGCAGAAGCGCTGGTATCCGCATGCATAATCTATCTTGCTGATCTACGCGCCAATAAATCTGACGGGGGAGCTAGCGCTACACAGGAGTGTTATCGCTTCTGACAAGACATGATCGAAGTCTACCTTGGGGCTTGGATTTTCTTACCATGGTATCAGAGGAGCAGTTTGTAATTGGGGGCCCTCTCCTGATTTTTCTGCCTTATAACTATAGTCGTGGACCTCGGAGACTTCTTTTATAAAGCGGATAGACCGGATGGTCAGCATCAAAGAGTTGGAATTTTGTGGTGAGCAGTCACCAAGTTTCCACAGTTCCACGTTGCCCCCCTTTGATATATCAAAGTTCCTGTAGACGTAACAGATATAGCCACATTCACCATATTTATTGCGTTCACTTTCAAAAACGGGTTTTCATATTAAAATTTGTTTATTTTGGTTCTCATTATAACTACCTAGTAGGTACCTAGGCACCTACCCAGCTCAGAGAGTTACAAGTGCCCTTCAGCCCATTAAAGACGCCTTGCTCCGCATTAGTTCGCCATTTATAGGATGGCGACATTATAAAGCTGGCCTGCCAGACAGTGAACAAGCGGAGTAAGGAGGTCCATCTCAGTTTCCTCAAGAGAGGTCGGGCAACATAGTAGCCCTCAAAGAACCCGGGATGTCGTTGGTTGGTAATTTCGAATCCTCCTGCGCCTACAGCTCTAAAACGAGCACCGCCACCATCTCACGCGGGCAATTCATAGACACGATTTCCAGAAAGTCCCCCTCCATTTGATTCTTTCGGCTCGGTTGCATTTAGGGCATCCGCGTATACGGCGTCTTGGCCTTGTTCGTCGTCGTCCCGGGTTTCCGCGGCCCGACGCATGCGGAATATGAAGTAAAAGGCTAGGGCGACGGCCACCGCGCCAACAACAGCTCCTATGGCTATTCCTGCGGTCTCTCCCACGCTTAGGACCGGGCTGTTTGTTTCGTTCACCTGGTCCTGGTCTAGACTAAGCGCGGATGGGATCTCTTGGATAGAGGTGGTGGTGCTGGTTGGTCGTGATTTGGACGAAGAAGTAGACGAAGAAGTAGGCGAAAGAGAGGACGAGGAAGAGGAAGAAGGAAGAGGACGAGGGTGGTACCCCGGCGGCGGCAGGCTCTGGTCTGCGTCGATCTCGCAGGAGTTGGTGAAGGGCAGGCAATGATAGCCCCACGGGCAGCAGGCCTTATCGCATTGTGGCAGGCTTCCGGTGCGAACTATCGTCTGGATCTCCGCTGCCGAACCGGGTATCTGCGCAGTTACATCGCAGGTGATTGTTTCGATTCTATCACAGTAGCCCGGGGCGCCTCCGGGGCAGCATATGACGGTCGTGTTGTCGGCGCGGAGCATGCATTTCGTGTCGAATGAGCAGCAGGTCCCGTCTGGCGCATAGGGGTCGGAGTCGGAACAGAAGGGTTTTTGCTTGCTTCCGCATTGAGCTTCCATCTCTTTCCGGGTAATAAGGTGATGGTAGTTATAGTCGTTTGTTGGTACCGAGTATATGGGCGATAAGGGGTCTTAGGGGGGCCGTGAAAGCTTTGATGTAAGTCAAATCAGACTCGCGAAGCAAAAGAAGAAAGATTTTACGAAGTCCAGAGATATTGTGTATTTCTGCGCCTGATCTTCACTACCCAGTACCTATTTGAAGAAAATGTCTGGTTTGTCTCCTCGGTAACAACAGGCTAGTTACACGGATAAGTGTACGGTGCGTCCTTGAGTGTTGTCATGAAGGCCGGTACCTACGTAGCAGATATACGTGCAAAGCATAATCTTCTGGTTGCCTTAATGCAGCTCCCGCACGGTGTGAAAAACTCGAACAATCAATCGATTGATGGGTTTCCCGGCTGGCTGCTTCGGCTAGTCCCTAAGATTAGAAAAGGAAGCGAAGCAAGCAATGCGTTCCACAGGGGGAACCACTCGATCAAACATCATTGATCCATGTTAAGTGCCTAGGTGCTCAGGTGGTTGATATTTGATGGATTGATGAGTGTGCCTCGACATAGTGCCCATGTCCAGCGTGGATATAGTAAATATGAAGTTCTTTACATATTGCTATATTCATGGCTAGCGGGATACTTCACCATAATGGCTCGGAATACCTAGTTTCATTTGGTGCTTTCATAGACGATGATTAAGCACATAATATTAGAGTCTAGCAGGAAGTGTCGTCAATGATAACAATGAACTCATTAATTTACACCTGAGATGTCTCAGACTATAAGTCGTAGGATTCAACGTTCAACTGATCGCGTTCATGGATGTGATGGAGGACCTTGAAGTCTGTACTACGTAAGTATCAATGATATGCATCAAATCAGATGTGCAGATGCTGAGACTTGGTGTAACATTAGGGCCTAAGGCTTCAAGGTACTAGGTACTTACCTAGTAGGTACAATTGTAGCCTGTAGTGAGTCGCATCCGTGGAACCATCCGCAGATGGTGGCCCAAGCTCCCAAAAAACCCAATCTCAAATCTTGGAGCACTGTGGGGATTTATGGATTTAAGGATCAGGGAGGATTGGGGGAGGAGAAAAAAAAGGAAAGGAAAGGAAAGGCCGATAAATATCCGGATAAACCTCCAATTATTTCATGATGTTCTTCATTTAGATTGGAGACTCGTCGCCGTCATCTGGTCACTTGTCCACCTTGCCTGCTACCTATATACATCTATACCTACTAGGTAGGTACCTAACATCTATGCCCGTAGACCTGGAGGAACTGGTAAGTAGGTATCTACCCGCCAACCCGCCTTGAGAGGAGACTTTCCGGCCGCGAACGCTGCGCTGCGAGTAAAAGTACCCACGCTACTACGCTGCCCACGCTGCCCACGGCCACGGCAAGAAATCAAATTAAATTGGCATTCCATTCGATCCATTAATACCCTACTACGTACCTAGTAGGTAGTATAGTACCTAATACCCATCTCATTGCCACTGCATAGTGCGACTTTTCTGACATTTCTCTTTTTACTCGGTACTCTGTATCGAAATCAGTATCAGTATCGTCGCATTTCTTAGGAGATCTTTATCACACCTGCGGACTCAGATCTTGAACGTGAGCGTGAACCTGGTTTGTCTCAATAGCTGGGCTGCCTGGTCATACCTTTGCGTCTTGGGTCTTACACCAAATCTCACATCCCACATCCCAAACTACGTAGTAAAAGACTAAAAGTCAATCCTACCTAATCGGTTAGTACCGTTGGCAACTTGGCAACTTGTTAGTACCTTCTTACCTTAGCGCGCACCGCGTCCTACTGTGTAGGTAGACTGAACAGTCATAACCGTCACTAATCGTCACACCACCGTTGCTATTTTGCTATTTTGCTATTTTGCTATATTTTATATGTACCTTTACCTTCCTACTAAAACTTACTACCTAATAATTGATATCCACTACCCGGAGGGTACTTGCCTGTTCACCCACCCATTTCGTACCTACCTTCTCCGAACCAGTCTAAACAAAGAAAAAAAAAAATATCAAAAATCTCCAAATCAGCCAAAAAAAAAAAAAAAAAATCGATTCCAGTCTAACTAAACCACCAATTCTCCACCATCAAATCTAACAAGAACAAACCTTCTCTCCCTCGGGTTTTATTCATCCATCAACACACTTCTACTTTTCCCTACTCTCTACTCTCTACTCTCTACTCTCTCCTACTCTTCGCAGATCGCATCTACGCCTGCATCTACGTTCAACCCATACGCACATTCTCAAATTTCTTAACCAACGTCTTCCCATTCCGCCACTTGAGTCCAAATTGCCTCTACCTTCTCTACGTCTCTACCCCTCCTCATCTTCCACATCACAACAACTCCCGACCCCGATATCATTGGGTTTCTTCTTCTCCCACCTTATCTCAAGCCATTATTTTTGTCTTGTTCCTCTCGAGAGGTGACGCACTTCACTTGCGAAGCTCTTCTCGTCACATCATCGCGAGTTGCTGAGTTTTTACCATATCGCACCAGTCGCTCGCAGAATCACTCGTGTCGTGGTTCCCATAGGGATTAATCTATACCCCCTAAACAACTAAGGTCATTCTTGGGCTACCTTCCGTCATCAAGCCCGTTAACGAGATTGCTTCTATTCGACTAGGCGCGCGAATATCCTCTTCCACTTAGCGCAACAATGGCGACAAACGGTAACGTTGGTCACTCGGACCAATTCCCCTCAACCACCACAGCTTCCTCTGTTGTCGCCCCTGCCGACCAAGCCAGCTCCGCCAGCTCCAGCAATAACAACCTTGGAAAGGATGAAGTCGCTTGGTTCTTTGTCGAGCAGTACTACACCACCCTGAGCAAGAGTCCCGAGAAGCTTCACGTAAGTCTAGGTGGCACGTCGCATCCGGTAATACCAGTCCCCACTAACTAACGATTTGATAAGTTATTCTACGGCAAACGCTCCCAGTTCGTCTACGGTCAGGAGGCTGAGCTGGCCAATGTTTCTGTTGGTAGACAGGTATGTTTATATTCCGGAGGCCATTCTTCTTTTATTTACCTGAGCCGCGCTAAGACATGGGTGCAGAACATCCAGGAGCGTATCAAGCAACTGGATTTCCAGGACTGCAAGGTCCGAGTCTCCAACGTCGATTCCCAGGCCTCGTACGATAACATTGTTATCCAAGTGATCGGCCAGACCTCCAACAAAGCTGGGGATCCCAAGAAGTTCGTTCAGACCTTCGTTCTTGCCCAGCAGCCATCCGGATACTTCGTTCTGAACGACATCCTCCGGTATATAGTTGACGAGGGTGAAGAGGAGCCTGCCGAGACCGCCCCTGAGGAGCAAGTTGAGCCTGCCACCCAGACCGCCCCGGAGCCTAAGAGTGAATTAGAAGCGCAACCAGCGGCGCCTGTCGAGAAGCCTGCTCAGTTTGACGCCGGTGTTGTCGACAAAAAGCTGGAGGAAGTCAGCGCGACTCCTAAGGAGAAGGAGGCTGCCCCGACCAACGGCGACGCAGCAGCTGAGACGGCTACCAATGAGCCGGTAGCAGTCCCAGAAGCTGCTAAGAAGCCGGAAACTGAGACTGCCCCCGATCCCGAAGCAACGGCGCAAGAAGTTGCCGAGGAAGACACCAAGGAGCCTGAGAAGCCTGCCGACCCGACTCCCACGCCGGCGCAGACACGCCAGCCGGCCGCACCCCTCGCCGCCGCCACGGCTCCAGCTCCAGTTCCAGCCCAACCCCTGAAACCAATGACCTGGGCCAGCCGAGCCGCTGCTGCCGCGGGTCCCCGGCCTGTGGTCCCACTCGCAGGAAAGGCCACCACTCCCACGCCCGCCCCTCAGTCACGCCCCGCCGCTCCCGCCCCGCCGGCTGCGCCTCAAACGTCTGCCCCGACGCAAGGCTCTGAGCCTGCAACCCCAGGCGCACCTCCCAAGGAAGCGTCTGCGGAGTGGCAAACGGCTGGTGGCGACTCGAAGCGACAAAACAGGCCTCAGTCGATTTCCGGACCCCAAGGCGAGAAGGATGGCACCATGGGGTACGTCAAATATGTCACCGACAAGGTGAAGCAGGAAGATTTGAGGGCTGCACTGGCGCAGTTTGGTGAATTGGTCTACTTCGATATCAATCGCCAGAAGGTAAGCCTCATCCGCTGCAAACTTGGTATCGATAGATGATCTAACGTATCACAGAACTGTGCTTTTGTCGAGTTTGCCACACCGGCGGGATACCAAGCTGCCGTCGCAGCTAACCCGCACGTAGTCAACGGGGAGAACATCATGGTCGAGCCCCGACGTCCTAAGGCGGGTGCCTATGGCGGTAGCAACTACACCACTGGCCGGGGCAACGCACAGAACCGGCCAGGACGTGGCGGCTTTGAAGGCCGGTCGGGCAATCAGGGTGGACGGGGTGGCTTTGGTCAGGGCCGTGGCAGAGGTGGCGGTGGTGCGCCTCGAGGCAGAAGCACCACGCAAGCCACGAATGCATAGATGCCATACCAGAAAGACGTTATTATCTATACAGACCAGTACGTGGGGAGCGTTTACGAGTTCGGTACCCCCGCGAACCGAAGAATTTCGTAGACATACCGCAAGCAAGAGCTGGAGGCAGATTATTGGAGTTTACAGGAGGGGTCGGGTGGTTTACGGTTTCGGGCCCGGGTGCACATAGACATCTCTTGAGGTGTCTTGGAACCGGGTTTAATTCGAGCAAGCATATATCATGGCACGATCATCGTTACCTACTCAGGTAGCTAATAGCCACCTCTGTTTAGAGGGGTTTGTACATCGATGGACGGCTGGAAGAAAAGTTTCACTCTCATACCTATGCATGGCAGGAGTGAAAAGGCAAGGAAGGAAGGGCGATATTTGGGAAATTCAGGACCAGAGGGGGTTTTCCGAGGTACGGTTGTACAATACGAGAGAAGAAGTGATGAATGAATATCAAGGGTATTTCTACCTGACGATTACCTCCCTACTACGTAGCGTAATGCTGTATGGCACTGAATAAACCTGGTTTATATCAACCTAGGCACAGCTCACACATCCATGGCCGTCGGATGCATACCTACCTAGGTACCATAATGATCTCGATTGCTCGAAGATGCAGATTCCTCGAAACCATCGGTATCTTGCCGCCTATCCGCTTGTCACAAACAAGCAACAGCCGACCGAGTCGTTCTGGGATCGTATCAATGATGTGTACAAGATCCAGCCGGGTAGATAGGCAGGTACCTGGGCAGGTGGACATCGGGGCTCCCAGGGCCATTCGTTTACGCCCCCCCTTGTGTTTGCTGCGGCGAGGCGCACGCAGCTTGCCGAAATTGCGCAGATCGATCTTTGGGTAGGTATGTACTTGGTACGCATGTAGATGTTCCTCTGTTATCTATTCCTACTATCCGCGGTTAGATGCTTACCTAGTAGGGATTCGTAGAGCTGGGTATTGGTCGGTGGTTTCTTTTGTATGAGTACCTGGTACCTATGGATGGTGCTCGACTGATCTGATATGTACACGCAGTGTTGGGTGGGGGCAAGGAGTTCATTCGCACTTGGAAGCGTCGTTTGCCAAGCTATGTGCTTCCGGGTGGTAGAAGAAGAGACAGCACAGCCTTACGTCCCGGAAGCAGCATACGGATAAGGTGAGACAATTCATTTACTGGGTGGTTTTGGCATTGGACTATTTGGCCCTTGCCTCGGAGGTGTATAATTCACCTATGACACACGTATCGGAGCCACCTCCTTACCAGGTAGGTAGCTACTAGGCAGTGAGTAGGCACATGGGTGCTTGCTTCGAGATACTAAACCCTCTGCCATGGCGGAGCACTTGTGAGGTATTGGCTCTCGCATCTTCTCGGAATCTTGTCATCAGATACATTCAACGCGTGCTACGGAATATAGAAACCAGGGTGGCACAACCATTAACATACTAAAAACAGGCCTTCTATATAGATATGTACAAGAAGAACGTGTGGTACCGAAATGATGCAGTCAGTAAAGAAGCTCTACCGGCCGGTTCGCCCCGACGCACGCGGTAGTCACCATACACCAGAACGCCGGCCCTGCCATACGCATGTCCCTCCTAGCCGCGGATGCAGAAATCGTAAATCATAGAACCAGCAAGAATACCATAAATCCATATCATGGCTCCGCCATCTCGGCCTCCACCGTCCTCGTTTCCCTAGCCAAGTCATCCGCGACATCGTCGATCTGGCTGTTGGCGCCGTCGATGTCCTCCATGACTTTGAGGAGGAGCCCCATCAGCGACTGCATCTCGGCGCGCTGCTTCTGGACGTCGTCGAACAGCTTGGCGTTGTGCGCTTGCACCGTCTGCAGTTTTGCGTTGAGCTGGGATTGCTGCTGGGCGAGGTGCGGCGCTAGGTGCGCTGCTAGGACTTGGTCTGGTGGGAGCATGTGCGGTCTACCTAGGTTAGCTGGGTATTGCATGAATTGTGATATGACATGATTAATGTAAGTAAAAGTAAAAGTAAATAAGTAAAAGTAAATAAGCAAAATAATTAAAAGAATAAAAAATTAAAGAGAATTAAATTAAAGAGTGCCGAACGGAAAAAAGAAACGACAAAAAGCCAAAAACGTACAACACCAGGGATTCGCTGGTCGTCACCGACCCAACTACTGATCTGGCGGTATCCAGCTTGTCTAGGGCAGAGCGGACGGGATGCCGAATATTCTGGATCCTATGGTCGTACGTGATAGAGCGTGTTTCAATCGTAGCATATAAACGCAGGACCAAAAAAAAAAAAAACATCCACTCACGGCGTTGGCGCATCCGCCCCCACACCCGCCTCGTCCCTCCTGCGCTCAGCTTCGCTCACCAGACTCTCGAGCTCGTTCAGCTTGGCCACCACGTTGCGGCTCTGCAGCACCGAATCGAATTCTTTCTGCATTGCGAGGAGCTGATTAGCAGCGAGTTTCCGCAACTGGAGGAAAAAGGAGATGTTGAAAAATAGGAAAAGTTTCGCATCAATCCTCGCTTCAGCAGCTGGCCATTCCCTGTCCACCGATCCTCACACGACGCATCATCGCTCCCAACACGCGAGCGCAGAGACGCTTCGCGATAGGGGCAACGGCAGACACCCGCCGACCTCGACGCACGCCTGCGCATACCCCGTTCTTCCAACCCCACAAACAAACACATTCACCAACCAACCAGCCAGCCGAGCAGACAAGTGCACGAGAAGACTCACCTTACACAGCGCGCCCAAGCGATCAACCATCTGCTTCTGGACCGCGCGCAGGACGGCGGGGGCGTGGGCGGCGATGGTGGGGTAGCAGGCGGCGAAGTTGTCCCAGGCGAGCTTGGCCAGGGTGTGCGAGAGGCTGGAGTCGAGGACGTGCTGGAAGCGCGAGGCGCGCGGGCCGGGCGTCAGCGCCGTGTGGCGCGGGGGCAGCGGCGGCGAGGCGGGGCCTTGCTGTCCCTGCTGCTGCTGTGATGATGTTGCTGCTTCGGTTGTCATGGTTCGGTTTGCGCGGATCGAGTCGGGTTGGTTTGGTTGGGCGGTCGCGTGGGTGGTGGGTTGGTGTGTTTGGTTGGGGGGAGTGCACTGCTTGCTGGGTAAGTCGAGGTAGGCAAGAGTCGCGATGCGTGCTGATCTGCTTGTTGTTGCGTTCGCAGGTTGTGCTAAGTCTATTCCTTAGAGTCGTATCGTGCAATTGCAAAGCAGGGATGTGAGAATTACACTAAATAGGGTCTTCAATTGATAGCTTCAAGCGCGTCGCGATCTCTACATAAACCGTGAATTTGAAGTTGCGGGATGGTTTATCGATACGGCGCGACCACACGTGGACCTGGTCAGGTTCCAATTCTGTTTAGGTGTGTTTAGGTGCTTAAGCACCTACCAAGGCACCTAGACAACAGAGGGCCCACCCTATATATTCAGGGGCAATTTGATCTATTGTTCAAGTCACTGCTTGCAACGCCTAATTGAAAAAATCATCATGGTCAACCAACAACAAATCACTTCTAACGGGCCTCAAAGGCAAAATAGCTTTAAGCGCAAGCTCGATTTGAAAATTTTTGGGTCATGAAACTATGAAATAATACACCTCATTTCTGTCGAATGGTCGTCCCCATTATCATTCTGTTATGTCCATCCAGTACAATACAAACATCAGCATGTGCGAGGAATCATTTGAAATCACCTGGATATCCGGGGATATCATGCAAAGGACCCCTCTTGAAAATCCCCATCGATTCTTCTTTCGTAAGCCATGGCTATGTCCGAACGTCGTGTTGTGTTGCCCTGAGGAGGTAGAATATCATCCATCGTGGTATTCTCCTAGGGAACACATGCATGCATTATCATGGCCGAGTCGAATCGCAAAACGTGTACGCCAAAACACCGAACAATGAGTGTCTAGAGGAACCACCACCCATCTCCGAGATTAGCTGTAATCTACTGTGTTCGAGGAGGGCCTCTGATCTCTTCGTTCTTGACGCCTTCGTCGTCTTCGATCTGCGGCCGATTGAATCGATGCTGCCGGTCCTAAGGGTCCGCTAGGCGAAGGACTCATCGCGCTCCACTCAGCGTGGCTTTCCGTAGCTATGCTAGACACCGTCGGATCAGGGTAAGGCACCCCTCCCGAAGGTCCTGCCTGGCCAGAATAGTAAGCCGAATCTTTCGCCGCAGCTCGTCGGTTTCCGGCCCAAGCCGGACTGGGCGGAGATAACGATTCCGACATCAGTCCCTCGGCCACCGTTTCGTCTGCCGTTCTATGCGAACTGGAATCCCGTCGATACCGTCGGCGGCTGGTCGGTGCTTCGCTGTCGGAAAGACTGCTTACCGAGTCTGACCTTCCTCGGGTGCCGCGCCGATTCGCGGCCGCTTCCTCGTCGGTAAGACGCCGCAATGTTATGTTCCTATCCCTGTCATCGTGGTATCTCACTTTCACGCTGACGGGCTGGCCGGGGGGTTGGCTGTGATCCCGCCGCCGACGATCTTCCTCGGCGGCCAAACCCGCTGCGCTGGCAGCCGCCGCAGCCGCAGCTTCTTCCCCTTCTTGTCGTCGGCGCGAAGAATAGCTTCTTTGTAGCCCATTGCTGCTAGCTGTGGCCGACCAAGATTCGCTTGCTGAGGATGGGCGCAGTGATTCGGGGCGCAGCGGACGAAGTAAGCCATGTGGATCTGGGGGCATGGGTGGCATCGAAACGGGATCCGTTACAGCTTCGCTCCTCGGTCTCGATTCTGATCGTGAGTGTGAGTAGGAATGCGAGTGAGAATGGCGTGAATGCGATTGCGAATGTCGCGATTGGGAGTGTGAGCGCGACCGTGAATGCGAACGGCGGGCTGGAGCTGGCACCGGAGCCGGTGCCGGGGCTGGCGCCGAAGCCGACACACCTCCTGGGCCAAGGGGTGGCATTGGCGGGCCAATCGTACTGGTGCCGGGAGGACGGGACTCGAGCATTGATGATCCTGTATCGGCCGTGAACGTAGTGGCGGTCGGGGCGGATGAGGCCGGTGGTCGGCGTCGTGTCGACCTGGACGGCGTGCTGAACCCGTCTCCCGTATATCTTGAGCCGCGACGTCCACTTCGTCTCTCATCTTCTTGTCTCCGCCGCTCTTCTTCGTTATCCCGGCCTCCCATTTTCTTGGCCAACCAGCCCAGTCCGATAGCAGCAAGAATACCCTTTCCAGCTCCAGCTTTGCTTTCCTCCTCTTCCGCCTGTCGCCGTGATGGGGTTACATACGAAGAGTAATCCGAGATATAGCTGCTTTCTGCGTGAGTATTTGTTGGTCGTGAGTGCAACGGGCGCGGTGTCATAGGCTCCGTGTCTGTGCCACTTAGAACCGTGGTCGCGGCAGGGCGACCAGGACCTGGCAACAGCGGCGTGTGCGGCCTTGGAGGGGCGTGGAGGTCTGTGCGGTCGTCGCTGAAGTCGCTTTCCGTATACTGGTCGGTGGCGGTCTTCCGGAATCGGCTTGGACGACTGTTTCGGCTGGGAGTATCTGTCGGAACTGCCGAATATTCTTCGTCGTCGTGTCTCCGCTTCTCCCGTTTATCCTTAACCCCTTTTACCAAAGCTCCTGCTCCAAGAAGTCCGACTATACCAAGCAGGGAGTTCATTATACCTCCTCCACGGCGGTCCGTCCTATCAGAGATCTTTTCGTCCTCCGCCCAGCTATCCGAACCCCTCTGAGACGGAATGACTTCAGGGGGACGACTGCGGCTGCTCGGTCGGGATGTGGTGCGGCTTCGGGTCTGTTCCGTGCCTCGATCCCTTCCTCGCAGGAGCGCCCAGAGACCGGCGCCGGCAGCAAGCGGGCCCAACCATCCCGTCCCCCGTCTAGACTTCCCTTCGGACGGGGTGACACCGCTCTCGGAACGGCCACCATGACTCGTCAGATCGTCGCGTCTGCGGTCACCTTCGTTCCGCCAACTCAAGATAAAGTAGGTCAGAAGCAAGATTCCCATCCAGACAGCGTACAGAATGAAGGTGAACAGCGGCGATCCGTAGAGAGTGAGTCCGAGAGGAATTTGCACAATTCCTAGCAGCGCGATTGCTCTTCCGAGCCAGCGATGGAGCATGAGTCTGAAGGACCGTCTGCGGATATTCTTTACCAAGCGACCGCCTATGATCTGAACGAGGATCATGGTATATATGGCGACTCCAATTCCGTGATGTGGATTCGTCAAACTCCGATTAGGGCCAACGGCGAACCATCCGAGTATGAAGACAACCGTCGAGAGGCCAACGGCCAGGACTTGCAAGTAAGCGTGCAGACGAATCGGTGCGCCGTATGGTCGGAATCTTGCGTACATGACCGCGGCTGGCACGACGAAGAGGAAGGTTATGACAGCAAGAATGCCATGGCCGGTGACCAACTGGTGATATTGCTCTACTGTCGAGAAGCGATTGCCCATTCCTAATTCACATTTAGCACCGAGATATGTTTTGGTATAGGTTGTCGAGTTGCGACGAGAGGTAACGTACCGTTGTATCGCATAGTATCATAATTCAGGCCAGCGAGATTCGGTAACAGGAAGGTATTCTTGGAGAAATCCCATGTTCCGTCTCCGACCACCAGCGTGTCGGACTCATAGGTCGACGACCCGGGCGCCGATAGCCCATCGGCCGAGGCCATGGCGGCGGAGGTCGGTCGTAGTCGGGCAGCTCAGGTGAGTACGGTGAAGGCCCCGTAGGAAGCAGGCAGGAATGCGGAATGCGGAATGCGGAATGACGAATGGGTCAGGGCGTCGGAATGTAAGAGGAGTACGTGGCGGGTATGTGTTATGTATGTGTTTGTGAAGTCAGGTATCAAGTAGGAGGTACTCTTGATAAGACAACATCCATATGAACAACTGCAATCGGTTGTTTCTTTCCTATGTGTTGTTCTTCAGTGGCTTTGGAAGCCAAAGGCCAAAATTGAAAAAAAGGGACCAACAATTAGAAATGCTGGAATGGAAGGGTCATGCATGCAAAGGGAAAAAGTCAATAAAATGAAATAAAATCCAAAGTCAACGACCTTTACTTTGCAAGAAGCGGACAAGGCAAGGTAAGTGCATGTGGGTGGTGACATGGCACTGCAGCTACACACTTTTTTTTTGTGTGGCAGGGGTTGGTCGAAGCTCCCACCTTCAGCTTGTTCTTTTCCTTCAAGTTGTGTTGTTTTCACCGTTGGGCTGCTGCGTTGCGGGGTGACGAGAACCAAACCCCTGGCTAATCTGGGTTTTCCCCTGCCCTTTTTTTTTCGCTATTTTGCTATGATCTTTACCCCACTCTGGTAACGATGGCAGCAGCTAAAACATGTACATATGTACATATTACTTACCGCCGTGTAACGCCCCGTTGGTCCCGTTGCCCCGTCTCGTACCCTGCCATCTTCAATTAATTACCTAGTAACCTTGGAAGTTACTATGTAATTGAATTTGATGTTCTGCATGCGGTACGTAGGTACTGTCCTCCATGTCAGGATGGTTCATACGATAAGGATACGGCCAAGCCCGCACTGTCGGGTTCGGTCGGCTTTCGTCTAAAGAGACGGTCTCTCATCTACCGTAGTACTTAAACTCTATCACCAGAAATCTACCAAAATCACACTGGAGCCCCTACTATGTACCTAGTATGCACTCAGGTACGTACCTAAAACAGGTACATAAACTTCACGTTGAAAGTCCCCACCGTGGGATCGGGATCTCCAGGGCTCGGGTTCCAAGGTTGTCACATTTCTTGCTCAAGCTTAGCTCTCCAGGCTATCTATGTACCTAGGTAGGTACAGTACCTAGTGCCTATTACCTACCTAGTAGTACTTAGCTGTCACAACACCACCACCACATACACAGATTTAATCATTCTTTTTTAAATCTACTTGGCCTTTGGGTTCTAGATTTTTGCTACCTAATGACATGTCCCCTTTATACAATCATTTATTCAACGTTCACATATAACAACTAGCGGTCATGCCAAACGCTCGTTTAACCTTTTTATACCCTCATTTATTCCGGGCCGCTCGTTTTGGTGAGTCTTCGGCTCAGATAGCGAACCTCCGATGTCGCAATCCACCGAATGGTCGAAAACCACGCTTGGCCGCCTTCTCCTCTTCCACTCCCGCGAGGCAGGCTGTCTTCGAGAGACATGGCAAGGCCGTCGAGCCTTTACCTATCACCCCAGATGTCGTACATCTTCCAGAACCGGGTAAGGACCCGTCCAAGCTGTCGAGCTTCGACCCGCCCGCCAAGGACCAAGATAAGGAAAAAGAGGCAGCGCAAAAGTCAGAAGACGTAGAGGACCCAACGATAAAAGAGCCGGGCAAGACGGAATCTGTGTCGGACGGGACAACTACGGCCTCCGCTTCGACGACCGCGAGTCCCCAGCAAGCTGCGACAGAGGCCAAGATGCAACAAAGCGGCCCGATGGAAGCCGTGCTGCATATACCACCTCCCGAAGCGTTGCACCACCCTCACCTGTCGGCGCCGCCCTACGTCCATCATTTTGATAGCTACTCGTTGGTGAAGGAACTGCAGACTAGCGGATACTCCCGTGAGCAAGCTATCACCGTCATGAAGGCCATCAGAGGACTATTAGCCCAAAATCTGGACGTTGCTCAGGATGGCCTCATCAGCAAAAGTGATGTCGACAATGTGGGCATATTCTCTCTGTGTTGACATCCCATTATCCACTAATAGGTCTCCGTAGGAAACGTATTTGTTTCGCGCTGCTTGCTCGGAGCTCAGTGCCGAAGTCAAAAACAACAGAAGGGCGGCCGACGAGACGACCCGTCAGCAGCGAACCCAGCTGCAGCACGAGGTTGACATGGTGAGCCAGCGGATGACGCAGGACCTTATGACGCTCAAGGATGACGTCAAAGGCATGTTTAACGACCGCAGGATGAACGTCAGGGAAGAGCAGAGGACGATGGAGAGTGCTGTTGGTCTTCCGCCTATGGTTTTTACTGCTACACCTGCTAATTATTCTACAAGATTCAACAAATTAACCTCAAGATTAGTGTAATTCTCAACAGTGACTCCAGATCAGACATCGAAGGCCTGCGATGGGTATTGATTCGTCGGTCCGTCTTGGGAATTCTATTCATGGCCGTGTTGACATTAGGAACGCTGCGTTACGCCACCTATACCAAGCAGCAGAGACAGCGAGAAGCCGAGGAGAAGGCCCGTCACGCCGAGAAGCTTAGGAACAGTCTCGGAAGAGAAGACCATGCTCCTCCGGTGGACGCGGCTGAAATTCTAGCAGCAAACTAAAAAGGGGGGGGGGGAAATATAGTAATAACATGATACCCATGTGAATAGACAGCGGTACCGATAGACGGGGTATATATGCCATTGAAAATCTAGTTGCCTCCTATGTGCATGTAATCGTCCCAACAAGACGAAATGCCTACCCACGTAATCCGTGCCCGTGACTCTACCAAGCAAGTGCACCATCCCATCCCAAACGCCAACACCAATGCGAAACAACAACAGCAAGCACGCCAAGCAACGAAGCTCGATTTTCCCCCCCTACTCCTCTCGTCTAATCGCGCCCCTTCTGCTCCGTCCCCGACTCCCGCTCCACCGCCTTCCGCAGCCGCTCCTCCTGGCGCCGCCAGTGGCCGCCCTCCTCGTAGTTCTTGCTGATCTTCAGCGCGCTGCGCAGCCGCTCGCTCTCCTTGATCTTGGCGTCCGCCAGCTCGTGCACCTGGTGCGCCTTCAGCGGCTTCCTGCGTGCTCCGGCGGCGGCGGCGGCGTCGCGGCTATTGCCGCCTTGCTCCAGCTTCGCCCGCAGCTCTTTGCGCAGCGCGTCGCACCGCTTGTCGATTTCGTCTTCGTCGATGCTGGGGTGGGCGATGGCGGGTTAGTGGGGAGGAAAGGAAAAGGGACATACCCTTCGTCTTCGAGGCGGTCGCGCAGCTCAAAGACTTCGACTTCAACCTCGCGCTTGCGATCGTGCTCGAGGATGGCCTTGTCGGGCTGGCGCTGGCGGTGCTTCAGGCTGTCGAGGTCTTTGGTGTTGTAAGGGGCGGTGCGGTCGCGCGGCTTCAGGTGCGCCAGGTTGCGCTGCACGTATCCCGAGGTGCCGCTACCGCGCGGCGTGGAGAGCCCGACGTTGTCCGACATTGGTTTTGGTTTGGTCGGTCGGAGTGGTATCGGGTGATCGATCAGATGGATGGGATCAGGTGAATTGGTTATTTGATGTTTGGTCGGAGGAAGCTGATAGCTGTGATGGTAGCAGGTGCTTAGGGGGAGAGAAAGGGAAGGCGGTAAGAAGAGGCGAAAATGGAGACGATTGGGTGGTTGCGATATGGTGGGGTGGGTTCTGGAATTGGATTAATTGAGTCACTGTCACAGCGCCCGGCGCATTAGGATTCAGTCATACCAGACGCTATACTCGGACGCTACAGGGAGCTTTGCCGTATTTTGCTACCCTGAGGGACCTGCAAGTTGCCCCGCAGCCCCGCCATAGATATCCATGGATCAAAGATGAGTCGCAAAAAGTGACGAATACAAGGTTGTCAAGACTCATCTGCAATCATCTATTTCATATTATTTATATCAGTAAATCGATTCTTTAAAGTCGTTGATCATTTAGAAAGACACTTTCTTCTTAGACACCACATACATATTCTAACTCCCTCTACAATAATTAACCTCATTCCCATTTCTTAAAAGCTTCAAAGTTACAAAGTAGAAAATGCCAGCTCCCACTAATGAACAGTCCTCCGCAGGTGCTGCCAGCTCGGCAGCGCCGCAGTTCCCTCCTATCACAAGGGACCATATCCTTAACTGTTCATACGACTCCTGGTTCCCCAAGTATGTACACTACCTAGTACATCACTTCACGTCATACCTTCCACTAACAGCATACCAGATACCGCGCGTCGTGTATCAAGTCGAGAATAATTCCACTCTCACCCGAGTTCATAGAGTATATCCGCGAGGACGGTATTGTCCTAGCTGACGACGACGGCGTGGAACCAGAGAACGACGAGTGGGAGTCAGCACCTTCTACTTTTCGACCACCTGTCGAAGAGGTTGATTCGGATTCGGATAGCGATGACGAGGATGAGGTACCAACACTACCACCGAACCAAAGGTTCCCCGAGTTACACCAGGCTATCAAGGATAGGATCGCGGAACTCGGCGGTGCGGTTGCGCCAAAGTTGAACTGGACCGCGCCCAAAGACGCAGCTTGGATATCGCCGCACCAGAACACCATCAAGTGCACGAGTCCAAACGACATATACCTACTCCTCAAGAGCTCTAATTTCATCACATACGACCTAGAGCACGCCTTCGACGACTGTACTCCTACCACCTCCGCCACCGCCTCCGGCAACATTAACAGTTCCACCCCGGCCGAATCCGCTCCACCCTCCTTCAAGCCCGTCCTAGTGCTACGATCCTACTTCAACCCGCACACGGCGATGGAGTTCCGCTGCTTCGTCAAGCAGCGGACGCTGATCGCCATCTCGCAGCGCGACCTGCACTTCTACGAGTTCCTCAAGGCCCTGCGCCCCGACATCGTCGGCCGCATCAGCCAGCTGTTCAACCACAAGCTGCGCTACACCTTCCCCGACGGCAACTTCACCTTCGACGTCTACATCCCCGAGGGCGAGGGCGACGAGCCCCTCAGCCGCGCCCGCCTCATCGACATCAACGCCTGGGCCCCGCACACCGACTCCCTGCTATTCGACTGGGGCGAGCTGCTCGACGTGGACGTCCCCGGGGGCCCGGTGCTGGGGGTTGTCAGCGGCGACGGCGAGACGAGTGGCGACGACGATGAAGACGACGACGAGAGCGAGGAAGACGAGGACTTCGTCCCGGAGCTCCGGCTCATCGAGAAGGAGGACCCGGCGGCGTTCAACTTCAGCTCGCCGCAGTACTCGGCCCACAAGCTGCCCAAGGACGTCGTGGACGCGAGCTTGGCCGGCGAGGGCGGCATGCGCGAGTTCGCGCGCAAGTGGAAGGAGATGACGGAGTACAGGGCGGACGTCGCGAACTGGGAGATGGCCGACAAGGATTGATCGGATAGGGGCTAGGTGTGGCTTGGTAGATAAGTAGGTAGAGAGGAATACCAGACGTCTACCGAGAACGTGGTCTTATGTTGCCAATGAGTAGTGAAATGTGACCGTAGAGTTGATCGGGACTATACTGCCAAGGCAATGCATTAAGGCGCTCTTGGTTGGTGAAGCGCATTAAGGTCCTTGTAGTTTAGGACGAAAGCTCGTCTAGTTGATCTTAAACCTTAAGATCATCGGGCTTAGGAGGAATTCTCTCGAAGATGGCCTTTGGGTCTGGGTATAACTCCCTCGTAGGTGTCTAGCAAGAAAGACTATACTCTATGCAGGGGAGAGGGGGGTTGAACCTAGGGAACTCTTACACTTCGAGAAGACTTGGTCAATTGCATGTCAGCCTGTCATAACAGGCCAGTACAAGCATCACGGGGTATAAAATGATTAAGTGCTGCGGTGGTCTTTATACGGATTGTTAAAAAAAAAAAAAAAAAAAAGGCAAAAAGCTCAGTGCCGGGGTCGAACCCGGCACCTACGAAAAACCCGTGTACCCGCCCCCCACGTGTAGGGGGAGCGGTCGGTTTTTACTTCCCTGGCGTGAGCCTCTTACCACTACGCCGCGGGGGCCCCCGCGGCGTATGGTATCTCTTCGCAGGGCAATAGAGAGAGCAGTAAAGGTACTATATAAGTTTTCGTACATCGCACACTGTTCGTCCGCGGCGGCAGTGGCGGTGGCGGCGTGGCTCTTCTGTGTGTTGGCACGGTGACCATCCGGTATGGATAAGAGCGTGTGTGACTTGTATTTAGAAAGGATATGTTCTTAAAGCCCATCCAGATATCCCTCCCACGAATTCCTTGTAGGTACCTTTATCGCAAAAACACAAACCCTCCGTCCTATCCAGCCCTTTCATCGTTGTCGTCGACCCCCCCTTCCCGTCTTCCATAGGTCACATCGCCCATCCCACATCCCAAGCCTGGCCAACCGAAGGCCCCATCATTCATAACAAGAAACGCCGTCGTTCATCCCGTACGTGCCCGCAAATCGTCCTAAGAAATTTGAGATCCAGAAAGAGACATAACTCCCTACATAACGACACAGCAGTCTCCAAGCTTCCGCACGAACTTGGACACCAGCTTCTCGAGCTCGTCGGGCTGCTCCTGCTGCTGATGATGTTGTTGCTGGTGATGCTGCTGGTGCTGGTGCTGCGGGCGGCCCCCATGATGCGCCGTCTGTCCACCCGTGTACTCGTGGCCGTCGCCGTGGTGCGTCGTCGGCGGGGGCGGGGGCATCACGGCCTCGCCGCCTTGGAGGTTAACTGCTACGCGTGAGCGCCAGACCCTTATCATCCCAAGGGAGGTATGGGGCTGGGGTTAGGGTCTGGGGGGAGGCAGCGCCTACTGTAGATGCGGCCGGCGTTATCCTCCGTCGCGTACTGCAGCCCGAGCTCGTGGCACACCTGCTCCACGCGCGGCTTGATCTTCTGCACGTGGTTCGCGCTGTGGTTGCCCTTGCCGACGATCCTGCGTCGTGGTTAGTGCTGAGTTTTTCCCCGTCGAGCCATTCTGGATGTTCAATCGTATCCTTCGTACTCGCTCTGCTCTGCCCGGGCGAAGGGGGTACGTCGGATCCAACCAACCAAGCCCCGAACCCGAACCCACGAAACCAGAACCCGAAACCGGGATGGGGACACAAACAGACACAAAGGAAACAAACAACACCGAGCCGGGGAGCAAAGACGTACACATGCAGATGGGACTGCCCGTGCTGCTGGGCGTAGCGGATGCGGCGCTCGAGGATGTCCTGGGCCTCCTCGACGAACTGGCCGTGCAGGTCGACGGTGTCGTCGGGGACGCGGTCGGGCGCGTTGTTCTCGCGGAAGATGTACTCGCTGGCCTGCTTGTTGTACTCGTCCATCTGCGCCGCGTGCCGCTTGCCCTCGTTGCTGAGCTCCTTGGCGCCCGCCCCGTCGCCCCGCTCATACGCCGCGTGTGCCTGTGATGATGTGTGAGCTTGGGTGCTGCGAAGAGGGTGGGGGTGGTGTTGTGACTTGTATGTGTTTGTGTGTGTGTTCCTGTATGTCTATACGTGTATAGGGACAGGGGAGGAGGGTGTGAGTGAATAGGGGTCCGGGACGGAAAAGGGGGACATACCCGGTCGAAACAGCTGTTCCGCTTCGCCGCTTCCTCCCGCGCTAGGTCCCGCAGCCGGTCATATTCGGCCTCTGCGTCGGAGCTGGGAGCGTGGTTGAAGGCTGTGAAGTCACGTTAATTATTCATCCAATTACATTAATTTGCATGAGAGATACGCAGTGGTACACTGTTTCGGCTTTCGGTATGTATAGTAAAAGCATCATGACGTGGGGTGTGGTAAGGAAGATGGATTTCGAGTGCTATGACACGGCGGTGTGTGGTGGGTAGTTACGTCGTAGCATTGGCGATAGCTACGCGGGATGCAAAACTTGACGTACCTCTCTCTCCTACTCGTGTTAAAGGAATAGCCATCTTGTCAAGAATGCGAGCGTGGAATAGGGTGATACAGTGATCTTCGAGATACGATATCTACGATACACTCTGTTTGCAGATGAGCCGCAAGGCAAGGCAAGGCAAGCCTCATGATATGGACAACAACGGACCAATTATTGCTGGACAGCATTGCTGAGCTGCACTAGTGACGCGACAAAGCAAGGCGTTGGCCGATCTGCAGCTCACCCGCTTTCCGGGGCGCTACCGTACGTGGCTGGGAAAGCCTGATTTCCCTGTCTCCTTTTTTCTGCTGTACGTAAAATTCCACTGAGACCTGATTCGCGAATCGCCATGCTAATATCAATGATAATGAAAGCCGTATGCACGTACCCTGGTATCCGGAGACCAGCATGTGGTTTTTTTACTTTTTGCTTTGCTCTACATTGCTTGATAGGCTGTTACTATATTTGCGAGAGGTAGGTATCCTAATTGTATACCCTGGGAGGCGTACGAATCGGTAAGTCAATACATTTGATCGATCGTCATTATCAACAACTGGTAGAGCCCACGAATGTGGCTTACGTCCGAGGTTGTACGGGAAAGTGGCCCATCGCCTAGGAGAGGGGGCGTTAGGGAATGGGGGTTCGATGTGCTGCTCACCGATAGACAAAGACGGAGCTTCCAGAAGATTTCTTTGTTTTATGCGCCCAGGTATCGATCTACTTCAAACCTGGGGACGCAAAAATAGCCTTTTGTTGAAACCCAGGAGTGTATAATAATTCTTCATGCGCATGAAGTTCAGCTTGGGGAGGCCGTGTATCTAGTAATTCTCCGACGGGGCGTGCCAACCAGGATGACAAAGTAGGTAGGTCACTCAGGTCTGTGAAGATCCTTATGAGATTGATCGAGCTAATTCGTCTCATTGGGACAAGCCGTGGATTGCTAGCTGGGGATGTACATGACTCCGTATCCATCCACTAGTATAAATATGCGTAGGTCGATAGGGGTGACCCAAAGTTCGCCGAGAAAGCTGACAGTAGTGGTTGCAGGGATGATCCAGTAGTTTGCAGAAGAAAAAAAATGATGATAAAAAAATCTCCAGTTCGGCCTGGACCATCGATTGGGCGCGAGGAAAACCGCAGGACCGAAATGGGACGTTTCTAGCCACGATGGCGCAAATTGCAACCTCGGAGAAAAGAAACAAGGAGACACAACCATTGGTATGATGTGGTTATCGCTATCCTAGCGGCTCTTAAGTTTTTTTGCTTTCTCTGTGAAGAGGAGATATTGTTCCGAACGAGAATCGTCACCTAACCTCTCAGACCGGGATGTCTAACGTAATCGTGCTCTCTTACGCGTTTATCGATCATCTTATCTGGCCTCGGGTATAGTTTCGTTCGTACATGGTATCATGGCATGGCATCATGGACTTCAGTGGATTGAATAGGTTGAATGCCCTGCCGTGACACCTCCATAGGTCTGCGGTATACACATGAACTATAGCGAATACGGACTGGCGTCAGGGGCAATCGAGCTTCTACATACGTAGTACTACTATGTAGTACGGTAGTACCTCAACTCCAAAGCTACCCACCTGACCCGATGGATCGACTTCGTCGCGTGGTGTTCATGGGCTAATATAGCCAATATTATTAGTTCAAGTCATTATAACCTCTTTTATTCGTTTCAAGATGCTCTGGGGGGGAGATATGATGCGTCTTGAAACTAGAAGGAATCCTACCTCCACGGGAGGGTCCAAGCGTAATATAGACCCCCGAAACCCCCTCCTCCATGAAAATCATAATATTCCTGACCTATAGGAAGCTCTGGCACTGCTCTGTGTTATACTGCTGCCTTTAGTACCATGTGTGTCTGCCAATATGCACCTGGGTTAATGAAACTAAAAAAGCTGTGCCTCTAGCTATTTCGATGCACCTCTTTCTTTATCTAGTCCTAAATCTGATTTTCTACCGTCGGGGGTTTGGTTCCCCCATACCAAGACGAAGGTCACTAGGGCTACGATGGCTTCTCGCGTGGTACGAGTGGCGACTGCGGGTCTTTCAAATATTGGTACTAGTAGGTAGGTATACTACTATGTATGATGGCTACGGCCAAGCCGTTTCCCGAGGAGAGACCATACGCGATTCGACAAGAACCTAGCAGATCTGGAGGCTCAAGGTCACAAACCCTTGAAAGGGTAAAGGACATCGAGATGGAAAGCTTTGGACGGCGAGGAAGTGCTACAGCGATGTGGTGTAATATCTGGCAGGTTATTTTTCGTATTACGGGATATTATATCTTCAACGTCACATATTATATGACTTGTATTGCCTGTATTGCCTGTATTGCTTACTGGAATATGTTTCAGCTTATGAATCAGATGTTGAGCTGACAAGGCCCGTCCTACATCATGTCAGATCACCTCATGCGCTTTTCTATTTATTCTCTTCTGCGCGGTGCTCGGGATCTAAGGTTAGTGGAGTAGCTTGCTACGATGATGCTTGAGAAGATGGCCCGGCCCCTATCCTGTGTTTTCTTCTAGAAGCATCATGCACACATCTATCGTGTGTAATGCGCCCGAAATCCTACCGGGTTGATCAACTTTGCAGTATGTAAGCCTTCAAGCCAAAATGCCGTCACGCACCACAGTGCCTTGTTTCAGAGCTCACGTAAGGCGCAGCGTTTCGGTACAGTGACATATGGATACGGGAGAAGATGCGTGGAGGTAGGTAGTTGGTGATAAGTGCCGCCTATTCGCTCCGATATATGCAGGTCTTTTGGTGGTGGGTAGCAGCGAGCGGACCTGCAGTCGTTTGTGGACAGGGGCCCGAGCATCCTGATGTGCCATTGTGCCATCCATTGTGCCATTGTAATCACCCCTCTAGCCACTAAGAGATTCGATGGCGGGTACTTGGTTGATATGCCATCTTCGTTTGCATCTAGGCGGGAGGAAGACGACAGAACAGGACATTGTTCTCTGTGAGTCGCAGATTTGTGATTGGTGTGCTAGAATAGACTGCGGTGAGTCCGGGCGCCTGGGAAGGCTGCAGCGTGCTTCCTTTCTATACTGCGCCCACTGCTCCAAGCACTAGAGTAGAGGTATAGTGACACTTTCCAGTGAAGGTCTATGGTGAGCACAGTACGTTGACTTACTGTGTATGGAATCATGGTTCAACTGCGGGTTCCAGCTACCAGTGCCTCGGTCATCTCCTTGTTCTAATAAAAAGATGTCTACTCCCGTGGGTGAGGCTCGTTGATCTAACAGACTAGAGAGATGGACCAAGACTACTGTGTATATGTAGGTAGGTAGCTGGGTAGGTAGGAAGGAATCAACGATCTAGTGCTGACATGGGTTTTATGGTTCAAGGTTGTGTGTACAGAAATAGGTGGTGGTGATGTACGCAATGGAACTGATATCAAGGTGTATGTAAGCCAAGGGACCGTATCGCAAATTATGGGTGCGTGCGCGGCGCGAACAGAAATTTCATCAAAAGTCTTAGGCTGGTGCTACTATGTGAGTACAAATGTGCTTTGTATTATCGACATGTCAAAGTTAATACATAAGTTGGCTCTTAGTGAAAACCAAAGTCGAATTTCTCTATATGATACCAAGGGCGTGGTATCGTGACGCATGCGATGGCTGAGTTCTCCTAGGAGAAAGAGAAATATTATGTAAATGTTAGGATTGATTCGATTGGAAGCATGGACATCCTTTGCTCGCTGTTTAATGCTCCCGAGTCATTACTAGGTATGTAGGTAGGTAGGTAACTAACCTTGTAAGGTACTACGAAGGAAGAGACATGCACTAACAGCAACGTTCCCTTACCTGCCAGGGAGGTTTATTCTACTTGATGAGTGTATGTACTTCTAGCCCCAGAGTGAAAAATAGCCCTGGAGCGCAGAGTGTAGAGTGTTAGTATGTAAGTAGAGTGTAGGGTGTAAAGCGCAGTGGTATACAGTTGATACACTTCCTCGTTAGCACTGTACAGGCCCTCCTCAGGTTCGTCAAGTTCGTCAAGTTCGTCAATTTCATCTGCGCTACATGCGCATTATTCATTTGACTAGTAAAAATCCGGGATAGCGCTAGTGGTGTTCCTCGCATAACCTCTGATACACTTAACTGTTTACGGTATAGGTTCTCCACATCTTTCCACCAGCCCCCGGTTTGTCTCTCCCACCCCATTTCCGAATTGATTCTTGCACCCCTTCTTTTTTTTTCTATTTCCCCCCTTCGATGAAGTCTCTTGACGCCTTTCTGACATTTCTTGTCTTTTACCTACATGCTACATACCTAGTACTACATACCTGGACTGACTGCCTGGTGACCTTGACTGCGCCATTCTTGTGTTCTGCCTCTCCTGCACATATCAATATAATTCATTCAAGTCATGTTCCAAGGTTCTCAGGTTTTAAGTACTTGCATGTAGCCTTCCAGGTCTGCTCAGTCTGCCTTGGGTGCTTGGGTATGTACTACTAGGTAGGTAGGTACCTGGTCAACCTGGTCTACATCTACATAGTAGATGTGCGCAGTGCATGTAGGAGGAATACCCAGCAGGATAGGCCTACTGTAGCCCTAGCAGCAACAGTACCTAGCAACAGTACCTAGCAACAGTACCTAGTACGGTACAAGGGGTGTCCGGCAGCAAACCAAAGCTTGCGCTCAAAGCCGCTCCACTTGACCATCCATCTCGCCCCGTCACAATCTCTCAGCGTCCACCCTTATTTTTTTCCTTTCCCTTTTCCACCGTCAGCTTTTTCTCATCACTCTTCGTCGCTCCTTAACCTTCGGCGAATTTATCACCATCTATTTCCTATTGCGAGTCTCCTTGCCCTTCCAATTGACATTCTCTGGTGAGTCTATCCTTGTTACTGTACAATTCATCAGTACTGCTTCGTTCGGCTCTTTTCGCGCGACGTTCTGTCTATTACACTACCACGCGCGAAGACGCCCCTGGTCGGCGATCCTCGCGATAGCCACCAGAACCTCGCGGCTTGTTCGGGGTTGCCACATTGCCAACAGACGAATCTAGTCAACTCGGCTGTGAAGCTGACCTGGTTTCCTATCAACGAGATTGCTTGGGACGGTCAACGCGAAATAGGATCCGGTGTCTTGATGTCTTGATAGCCGAGAAGCCAACAATATCCGGATCATCTTACTAATCTATCTTTTGCATCTATACAGCAACGATTCGACTCACAAGGCCTACGCGATATTCGTCAAGATTCTTTTTAATTACGTTACAATTTTAATATAACCACGCCAAATCCGTCAAGATGGGTTGTGGTATGAGCACGGAGGAGAAGGAGGGCAAGGCCCGCAACGAGGAGATTGAGAACCAGCTCAAGAGAGACAAGATGATGCAGCGCAACGAGATCAAGATGCTTCTTCTGGGTAAGTGACGATGACTGCATCGTTGCTGCGATAGAGACCTAACAGTCACACCAGGTGCTGGTGAATCCGGAAAGTCGACCATCTTGAAGCAGATGAAGATCATCAACGAGGGTGGCTATTCGCGCGATGAGCGAGAGTCGTTCAAAGAAATCATCTTCAGCAACACCGTTCAGTCCATGCGTGTCATTCTCGAGGCCATGGAGTCCCTCGAGTTACCATTGGAGGACCAGCGCATGGAATACCACGTTCAGACCATCTTCATGCAACCTGCTCAGATCGAGGGCGACGTCTTACCGCCTGAGGTTGGAAACGCGATCGAGGCTTTATGGAAGGACCGCGGTGTCCAAGACTGCTTCAAGCGATCGCGAGAGTACCAGCTGAACGATTCGGCGAGATAGTACGTACACCATGATGCGACTTCTCTCGTGCTACAAGACAGCTAACCCGGTTGATCTAGCTACTTCGATAATATTGCTCGTATTGCTGCCCCCGATTACATGCCTAACGACCAGGACGTTCTCCGATCCCGTGTCAAGACCACCGGTATCACTGAGACGACGTTCATTATTGGCGACTTGACTTACAGAATGTTCGACGTCGGTGGTCAACGTTCGGAACGAAAGAAGTGGATTCACTGCTTCGAAAACGTCACCACGATTCTGTTCTTGGTCGCTATCTCCGAGTACGATCAGCTGCTATTCGAAGACGAGACGGTCAACCGTATGCAAGAAGCATTGACGCTTTTCGACTCCATCTGCAACTCGAGATGGTTTATCAAGACGTCCATCATCCTGTTCTTAAACAAGATTGACCGATTTAAGGAGAAGCTGCCTGTTAGCCCGATGAAGAACTACTTCCCTGACTACGAGGGTGGCGATGACTATGCTGCGGCCTGCGATTACATCCTCAACCGATTCGTCAGCTTGAACCAGCACGAGACCAAGCAGATCTACACACATTTCACCTGCGCAACGGATACGACGCAAATCCGCTTCGTCATGGCAGCGGTAAACGGTATGTCTAAATATGTTTTGGGGCATAACGATACAATTGCTAACTTTATGGAAAGACATCATCATCCAAGAGAACCTCCGTCTGTGCGGTCTCATTTAATCGTAGACCCCAGGCGTTTATACAAACGAAATCCACGATAGAACAGCATCCCACCGAATAAAATACCCACACAAATACATTCGACGGCTGCCAGTAATGCTGTAAATCTGGCTAATGACCTGTACTCTTACCACGAACTTGCCGACGGATCTTCTTCCATGTGTTTGTTTTGCGCCTGACTTGCCTCGCACGCTTCTTCGTTCCAACCTACCAAAGCCGCCTTGCTGGTCTTTGGCGCTCGAGGTTTTCGGGCCACCGCCGATCATAAAAATAAAGGGGGAGGTCGCGGGGACAGGAAGGAGGAGAGTTGCATCCAAAATCATGGCAGATTACATATCTTGTTTAATTACGAATTTGCGGTGACGCCGGTACCTTTTTCTTTTACTTTTACTTTCCTTTTCCTTTTGCTCAGGGGCATGCCGAGTGCCAAGTGCCTGTGTAGATGGCCCAAAACGCTCTGGTCTGAAAGAACACTAAGCATTCCAAAGCTCGCAACTTTGAGACCGCTGAGAAAAAGGGGGAGGACGACTGATGAAGCTATACCAATCGGGGGTGGTTAGGGATCTGCAGAGACAGATCCTGAGCGAGCAGAAATGGTTGGATCCGTACAAAGATCAATAAAACCAGCCATCATATTCACTGCGCCTGTCTTTATGAAAAGTTACGTGCCTCGCTGTTCGTATATACATTATGGATAGGGTCAAGTTCAAGTTCACATGGCGTTTTGTCAAGTTAATTCAGACTCAAAAGTGCTACAATACCTCCAGTTAGTAGCAATTGATCAATAATATGACCACGGGTACCTACCTATACGTCGAGCAACATACATGGAGCGATTCTTGACAGATCTTTTGTTGGATACATGCACGTATTGATGTATGTATGTGTCTAGCGACGTGGAGTGTGTGTGACATTTTATGGGACTGTGACATGGTACCTGCACCTGACCTGCACTCATTCATTTAATCATACCTAAATACCTAAATATGTACTATGTAGTTATTAACTTCGACTTCGAACTCGACGTGCGCCTCGGGCGACTAGCCGAAACAAGGCCAATGTACGACCTCTCTCAATTTCTGGACTTCTTTATCCAAAACACCAAACTGTAATATTCGATGATTCAACGATTCAACGATTCAACGGTGATTGCAGGTTGCGCTGGACGCTACCAACGTGTAATACCGTACGTGTAGCACATCCATGGATGTATGTACTACGTAGATATCAAGTATTACCCCATAAAGTTAGCCACTGCTGATCAGCCTGGCAGGTAACCAAGACCAAAAGTACACCCCCCAGCCCCCGAGGTTTAGCCGCGCAAAAGACCATTAAGCTAACTGGGCACAGTACGAATTACTTTAAACATTTAACATTACATACAAAGTAGGGAAATTAGAATGTAGCACAGCTGTCGGGCAGCTGCGTTTCTCTTTCATCTTCCCTCTCATCAAACTACTTTCTTACCAACTGTCAGCCAGCAGGCGAGATTATCGCAATCACCTGGCCTAAGATGAATAGAATAATTCAACCCCCCCGAGGCCGACCGAGCAAGGTCACCAAACCCGCGAATGCTATGCCCCGCGGTGGTCGGCCTGCGCCCGCGTCCACGACTGCGCCTGGTCGCCGACCTGGCACCATCGGCAATCATCCTTCGCTAGCAGCCCACCAATCTAGCCTCAATCATGAGGATGATATGAATGCCGACGCCAGTGCTGATGAAGACGAGCAGCAACACCACACCTTTGATACCGAGGCTGCTGTTGCCGCTGCAGCCGCTGCACAGCAGCATCAACAACAGCAGCAGCAGCAGCAGCAACACCATCAGCAACAGCTAGACCTCACCGCAGCCAACATCCTTGCCAACAGCGTTCAAAACCCCAATGACCAGCATCACGAGTTGGACGTTCCCGCAGCTCAGACCACAAAAGAACTCGCGCTTCAATCTGGTTACCAGGACATTCTTGTTGAGAGTGCTTTGGCCCGACGACTAGCTAATCAGGCTGGTCTGCGCATGGCTGTGCAGCGACGTGAAGATCAGACCCTCAACCTCGTGCGACGCAGTAATGTTGAGGCCCTTTTCGCACACATCGCCGGCGAAGAAGCACCCCAACCCTGTAAGAACTGCCACAAAGGCCACGGACCTTGGACCACCTGCGTTGTAGTCGATGGTCAGATGTGCGGTAGCTGTGCCAACTGTTGGTTCAATGCATCTGGAGCACGTTGTTCTTTCCATGGTATGCTCTTTTGTCCAGCTGTAAATCCTATCGCAAGTATCTGCTGCTAACTATATAACCCAGAAGCTCGTAATCCCCCGACACATACACACAACAATCACATGCTCGGCAGCGGCGGCGACAACATGGGTTTTCCAATGGCATCTACACCGGCTGCCACGATGGCTCCATTCAACTTTGCGTCAATCCCCTCATCCACCGACCCCCAGATCCGATTTGCAATAGAGCAAGCCATGGCCCAGTTTCGTGGTTCTAACAAGAAGACGCAACTGATGCTACTGATCGAGGCTCATGCACGCATGCTAGCAAATCAAATCATCCAGTATGAGCAAGTTGTACAGGAGGAACAGCTTCAAGCTACCCAGGGGGCTCAGGGTGCTGCGCAACCCGCCATGAATGAACAGGATGGTTCCTAGGTAGGACAGTCTCTCCATCTGGCATCCCAGGGGTTCGGCTCTGCTGTCAACCCGCAAGGCTCTCTTCGTTCTTCCTCCTCCCCTGACTGCGACACCCCAGGCACAGCATCTATGCATCTAGCAGCTCTGCGGCCTTTGCCATCCCCCCAACTTCAGTCGCCCATCACGAGTCACCCTCGATCTACGGAGCCTAACGCAAATCATGCCGGACCCAGTGCTAAGCGACAAAGGTTGGACGCGACGCTTGCAGAACCCCTGCCCCCTCGTCCTCACGATGCGGCGAAGCCAGCTTCTGCTAACGCAACTGGAGGTGTTATAAGACACCGACTCGCGTTCCCCTACTAGGTACCCAGTTAGGTTATTGTCATTCAAACACTCCAGTTTTTGTAACTTGGTAAAATGGTGTTTGTATAACCCGATTTTCTATCCAGGTGGTTTAGGGTGGTTACGAGTGACTCGATGGGTTCCCATCACCTCTTATCATGCGAGGAGTTCAGGATGGGATCGTTTCTTAGATCTAATATCGACCACTGCAAAAGGCGGTACCGTTCATTGGAAGGTCCCCTTCAAAACAGTGCTGTCATCGTTTCGTGTTATATAAGGAACATACCATTCACACAACCGTACCAGAGATCTGAGAATGTCGCTTAACGGCTTCTTGTAGCACTGATGCTGTATAAAATGAAGAGCTAAATTCATGAAACCCATGGATCGTGATTCGTGATTTTGCCGTGAGTGATTATGTTCTATATAACACGCTGAATACACTGGTAAGAATGTAGTCTCTCTAAAGTGTCTTGGAGCCAGGTTCCTTTGGACTGAGGTTTGATAAGTGTCAACCTCCACTGTGTCTCGGGGACGGGCTGAATTGGGTATTTATTAATTCATTGCATATAAGCCTGATTCCGAATGTCGTCTCTCAACAATCTGACAACTTCCATTACTCTCTCCCTTCCAACTGATAGGTACTAGGCATTCTTGGCTTCTAGCCTTTTCGTATCAATATAACACTTCATCACCCACAATCCCTCACTCTCGAGCTGATTCTTGCCAAGGGCGAGTTGCGCGTTCGGGGGGGGGGGTATAGAACACAAACTCAACAAACACCAATGCCACAGATGTGATATCACAGGACCGCCTCTCTCCGCCCCATCTCCCTTACACTGTTCAGCCGCGAAACTGCCAGCCGTACTACTCCTGGCGCTCCTCATCCCTCTTAATGCGATAGGTGGCCGGGTGTCCGTGTTCCCTGGTGAAGCGTCGGATCTTGGCGTAGACATCGGGCAGCGCGAAGATCCAGACCAGCGGCATCAGGCACGCCATGATGGTGTCGACGAACCAGTTGTTGCGCGGCGAGCCCCCGATGCTGGCCCAGCGGAACACGTGGCCCAGGAAAGCGACGGTGATGGCGTAGTCGCCGCGCTCGAGGCCGGCCAGCGCCGCGGCGGCCACCGTCTCGGGCGTCTGCACGGGGTCGCCCTCCTCGATCTTCTTGGTGATGGCGGGCTTGGTCAGGTTCTCGCGGGCGAAGCCGGGGCTGGCGATGGACCCGGGGTAGACGATGTGCACGCGGACGTTCTGCGGGTAGGCCTCGACCTCCTGGACCAGGGTGTCGGCGAGCGCGCGCAGGGCCCCCTTGGACGGGTTGTAGGGCCCGTAGCCGAGCACGGGGAACAGCGCGACCACGGAGGCGGTGAAGACCAGGTGCTTGGGCTGCGGGACCACGGGGCTGTCGGGCGCGCACCACGCGCGCAGCGCCGCGTGCGCCATCTCCGCGCTGCCCCAGAAGTTGACGTCCATGTGCCGCCGCGTCAGCGACAGCGGCGCCTCGATCCAGAAGTCGGGCGTGGCCGTGCCCGCGACGCACCAGACCACGTCGAGCGGCTCGCCGCCGTTCCACGCCACGGCCGCCGCCAGGATCGGCGGCGCGTACCCGGGCTCCGACACGTCGGCCGCGATGTGGTGGAAGCGCTGGTGCTCGGGGCGGCGGGCGGCGGCTTTCAGCTCGGGTAGCACGGCCTGCAGTTTCTCGGCGCTGCGCGAGACGATGATGACGTTGGCGCCCTTCGCCGCGATCTGGAGGGCGGCGGCGCGGCCCATGCCCTCGGAGGCTCCGGTGAGCAGGACGGTCTGGGAGATGGTGGTGTTAGTTACTGCATACAAATATGTAGGGAGAGTTGCAGAAACATACCTTGCCGTCCAAGGGCATGTGATTCTTGCTCCAGGAAACCCCCATTGTAACGTAGGTTGAACGGCGATCACAAGGTTGTTGAGAGAATGATTTTACGAGAGGAAGTTCTAAGGTCTAATCCATGAGCAAGCCAAGTCAGCCAAGCTTGCAGATGGAAGATCCATGAAAACCAATGGGCAGTGTGGTCGGTGTTTACATCGATAAGTCGACGGGGAAACCTCGCTAGGCAACGTACGGTGGTGCAGATGCGTGCGCAGCTGGTTAATCTTAGTCGTGCCGTTGATGTACAGGCGACTAGACTTGAAGAGCTGCTAGATAGGTACCTATGTATTTCAGGGGTCTTTCGGGGGACGATAGCTGCACTAACTCTCTTATCAGAACCCAGTACTGATTATCGATAGAACTGCTATTGATATCGATAAGAATATCTGAGTTGAACTTTAGGCGCTGGGAGAACCTGGAACTTTTTTTTTTAATTCCCCACGCAATCAATCCACTTTGTCAATTGCCATTCCTGAACAATCGTCGCGAACCTACGTCTCGGCCCAGCTTCCCTTACTTTTGGCTTCCGGAGACAGATTCCCGATAGTTCGACCGTGTACAACCATGGCAAAGAAGAGAAAGGCCCCCGCTGGCCCTTCCGCACCAAAGGGACCTCGCGAGTACGATGCCGCCGATGCCAGGCTTGGCCCCATCAACACATACGAAGACATCGCCGATTCCGAAGAGGAATACTTCCTGAACAAGGACCAAATCCTCTTTGACGATGGCCCCAAGTCTAAGAAGCAGAAACGCTTAGAGGAGGAGGAAGCTTTCTTAGAAAACTCCGACGAAGAGGCTCTTGCCTACGGCGACGAAGGATCCGATGAAGACGACGAGTCCGATGATCAACTGGATGATAAGCGCAAAGCTAGCAGGTCTTCTAAAAAGACGCGCGGCGATGGTGACTCGGACGCGGACCAGGGCGAGGAGGAGGAGGAAGGTGACTCTGGTTGGTGGGGTTCTTCCAGAAAAGAATATTATGATGCCGACAACCCGGAAACCGAGGCCGACGCTTTAGAGGAAGAGCAGGAGGCTCGGCGATTGCAGAAGAAGAAACTGGCGAAGATGGCAGAGAGCGACTTCATCTTTGACGAGGCCGAATGGCTTGCACCGGAAGCCCAGGATGCAGACCAAACCGAGACGGTGACCGAAGTCCTGAAGGATGTCGAGATCCCCGCCGATATGGCCCCCGAAGAGCGATATCGTCTATTGCAGACAAGGTATCCAGAGTTTGACTACCTGGCAGACGAACTCCAGCAGCTGCAACCTTTGCTCGTGGCCGTCCAGAAGGAGGCCGAAGGACAACCACCAAAATCACTACCGGTAGTCAAGCACAGGATATTGGGCTGCTATGTAGCTACGCTTGCCATGTACTTCGCTACCCTCACGTCACCGGCTAGAGATGCCAATAATGGCGTCGCGAAGACGCTCGATCCCACCGAACTACGCGACCACGAAGTCATGGCAACATTACTTGAATGCCGAGATGCGTGGAAGAAAGTGGAACATCTGAAACCGTCAGGCCAGACGTGCGCCGCCAGCAGTTTGCCATCTCCGCCGGAAGAGCCTGCGGCGATTCAAGACGCTATGGATATAGACACTGAGTTGGTCAAGAAATCGAGCAAAGACACTGCAGCGAAGAAGGCAAAGGACAAGGCCAAGGTCAAGGCAGAACGCCAAGCGAAGGCTATCGAAGACTCGCTTGCTGGCCTGGATGCCCTCGTCACCAAGAAACCGAAGAAGAAGGCAAGCATTAAGGCCACAGCACAAGACAGCGACTCAGACTTTGGAGAGGAAGAAGCGCTCGACGCCAAATCGGCTGCTGAAAAGGCCGCTCGCAAGAAGAGCCTTAGGTTTTACACTTCGCAGATCGTGCAGAAAGCCAGCCGTCGGGCGGACGCGGGCAGAGATGCGGGTGGTGATATGGATATACCATACAGAGAGCGGCTGAAGGACCGACAAGCCCGCCTCAACGCCGAGGCCGAGAAGCGCGGGAAGAAGAACTCGAAGGCCGGCGCCGATCTCGGAGAGGCCAGCGACGAGGAGGACGACCGAGTCGCGCACGAGGTCCGAGACGGCGAGGACGAGTACTACGACATGGTAGCGGCGGCGTCCAGCAGGAAGAAGCAGGACAAGGCGGCGCGGTCGGCGGCGCTCGCGGCGGCGGGCAAGGCGGGCCGGGTGGTGGAGCGCGAGGAGGTTGGGGAGGATGGCAAGCGCAAGATCACGTACCAGATCCAGAAGAACAAGGGCCTGGCGCCGAAGCGCAAGAAGGACGTGCGCAACCCCAGAGTCAAGAAGCGCAAGGCGTACGCCGAGAAGCAGAAGAAGCTCAGGAGCATGAAGCCCGTGTACGGCGGCGGCGAGGGCCGCGGTGGGTATGCGGGTGAGCTTACGGGTATTAAGCCCGGGTTGATCAAGAGTGTCAAGCTATAGGGGGTGGTCGTCTGTGGGGTGGGCTCGGCGTTATGCAGCTTCAAGTAAATATAGGTCTGCTACAAGGAATAGCTCGATATATCTAAACGTCCCTAATGGTTCTAGTCTTCATGGGATTCTTTGATTTCGCATTCCGAGTCATACGCGGCAGGAGACTCCAGCCTTTCGGCTCTGCTTAGAGCGCCACACAGTAGCCTCCTTGCTTATAGATACTTTCAATATTACACTGATGCTGCTTGTCCGCCTACTATCGAGTACGTCATATGTTTATTCATTAGATATATGCTCTCTAGATACTACTCCTTCCCCAATTATAAATCTGCTGGAGGCTTGATGTGGCCGATTTCACATACGTATCTCTTTAAGCTACGAGTGAAGATCCAGGTGTGCGGAGGATCCATCGAGGGCCGATAATACGATCGTGGTATATAGGGCCGTGGAGGGAGACGATACGGCGAGGAAAGGGACGTTGGGGTGGGGAGAGAAACAATAAATATACCAACATCAGGCAATAATTGAGAATGGGGTTAGGTGGTCGTGCTTACGGTAGTATAGAAAGGAGACACGGTGAAAGGGGCACAGATCGGGGTGGTTTAGCGCAGACGAGGAAAAGTACGAAGACCTTGAGCGCTTCTTCTTAAGCACGATTTGAACAGGGGGCTTGTATACCCTAGGTAGATATTAATCCCCGTCTAAAGCTCCAAATATGTGAAGATTTACGAGGCGAAGTAACTACCTAGTAGAGACTAGACGAGTGAAGGAGGCATCTATGTTGCCCTTGACAAGAAATCAGGTTCAACAGAATAGACTCGAGGCGTGGACAAATCGAAATCGAACTGTTGGTCTTGATTTATATTGTTCGGCACAACGCTATATACCTCATTAGGAGTATCTATCATAGGCTCTTTACCTGAACAGAAAGTCACATAAACGAAATATACATCCCCAACCAGCTAAGTGATACGGTAAATGAATTACAGCCCGATCTATCGACTCTGCTCTAAAGCTCGAACCAAACATCCGGCTCCATTGCCTTTATGATATATGCAATCATCTAAACCCGCTGGTGCTCAGAGCCTCATAGATCTTATCCCGGATAGCCCTATGCCCGAGCGACCTAGGATGAAACGTCTTCCCGTAGTACGTGGGGACGTACCACATCGAGTTCTCAGCAACGAGGTCGCCGCGCGCAGGCCGCAAGCTAGGATCCTGCTGCTTCGACATCGCCATATAGCACAGAGCCAGCTCGCCCCAATCCCCGGACCTTTGCGCCGGCTCGAGGCACGAATACGGGTCTACCAAGGCTGAATCCGGGGATAGGGTTTTGGCTTTGGGCGCGCGTCTCGAGAGGGTGTTGTTCGCGACGTTGTCCGGCCCGCCGACGAGGAAGAACCACGTCTCCGCGCGGCCGTAGTCCGGCTCCACGACGGCCTCCTCGCAGAAGCGGTGGCCGTCGAACGCCTCGTCGTAGTCGACGAAGAGGACCCTGTTCTTGGAAAATCGCGTGTTGGTGCGGTCGACGGCCCGGCGGATCTTGGCGTTGACGGTGAGCACCATGGCGTTCATGCGGAGGCGCAGGCCCTTCCTCAGCTTGGGGCCGTACCACCAGATGCCGAAGCTGCGGTCGTCGCAGTCGTCGGTGGCGTCGTTGAAGAAGCGCGCGTACCCGGTGACGGCGATGAAGAACCACGGCTTCTTCTCCCAGCGGGCCTTGTCGAGGATCTCGGTGATGATGGCGTCCAGCCGCTGGTCGAAGTCGTCGCTCTCGATCTGGGCGCGCGCGTGGTCGAGCGCGGTCTCGCAGGTGCCGGAGAAGAAGTTGTAGAAGCGGAAGACGCAGGCGTTGATGACGTCGAAGAAGCCCAGGTCGTTGCCGCCGACGGACAGCAGCGCGAAGTCGGCTGGCGGCGAGGCGTTGAAGGCGTCGATCTGGCTCCCGTCGCCGCCCGAGAGAACCTGGTCGGTTGTGGCACCCGTGCACGATAGGAACTGGAAGGCGGGCGGTTCATCCCTGGCTGCTATGTCGGCGTATATCAACCGCGCGTGCGAGCCCAGGCCGTGTCGGCATTCATCCTCGGTGCCATTGAAGCCAGTGCCAATCCCGGCGCTGTAGGAGTCGCCAAAAGCAACGAATCCAATTCGCGATCCTGGGTCTATGGTTTGGAGGGGAGTTACGAGTGGCCTTGGTCGTACATGGTGACTAGTCTCATCACTCCCGATGACATGTTGCGATGTCGGGACACGCAGACGCCATTGTTCAATAGTACGACTACTCACAAGACTGGCGACAAAGATATAAGCGAATGAAGCAAAGAGATGCATGGTGAATCAGACATTTGCGAAGACAGTAGAAGAGGCGTGGTTAAGCGATATCAATGCCCCTTCCACAGACATTCGCATTCTATCTACCTACCCAATACCTATAGACCTAATAAAATATAGATAAGCAACTCCATATTGCCCATGCTGTGTTGTATGTTGTGTGTTGTGGTGTAGTGGGTAGCGATCGATTCTGTTGGATTAGGCAACTATATTCTTGTCACAAGGCTAGGCCAATTGTGAGCTCGAAACCAATACCTTGCGCACATGGATACCGGGTTTCCGTAAGGGTCTGCGTACCATGTTGAGGGGGTTGGAAGGGGCGGGTAGGATTGACTCTCTGGAGCTGGGGAGGGTGTCTTAGATAATTGGACTTATTTTGCAGCTGATCGTCGGAAACCGCCAAGCTCAACACAATCTCACTTCACCAACCGCCGGCCACGATGAAGAAAGTCCAGGCCAGCTCGTGGTGGAGGTCGCTAATCAGCAGTTGCACACTTACATCGATCTTGTACCGGAAGATTACTCATTTCCGAATACCCGGCATTTCGTTGAATAAACGAGCTTGGCCGTGTGGTGATCGTGTGAATTGACTCAAACGCGGTACCAGATAGATCGAATAGGACAACGTCTGACCTTCGACTCTATTTTCAAGATTCACCAACTAAGCCGAGTCTCGGTTATACGTCAGAGGTGACACGAATAGCTTCAAGTCTTCCAATTTGTCGACAAGTAGCGAACCTCGTTCAACTCGGTGATGAGTTCTCGTCATTCGTCATTCAGACGGCATATGTTGGATTGGTTTGGGTAGGGCACATAAGCTCAATTGTTTCAGAAAACTAGAAGATTGGAAGAGTTATTCTTAACTCCGAAGCCACAATACGATACGATATGATACGATATGATACGATATGATACGATGTACTTACTCACATCCGAAGCTTCAAAACGGTCCCGACTTTCAAAAGATGATGACGTCGATACACCCCCGACCCCACCAAACGTCATCGCATCCCACTCCACACACGCTTTGCCCGACTTTGCAGACTTGCACAGGTACGTCGAGGTACTTTGTATACGAGTTACACCCGCCGATGAAGACGTTTCTTGGAAAAAGAAGATTTCCAGACTTCCAGATCGAGATGAGCAATGGCTTCTCCCTGTTTGGCTAGTTCTTCCTATGTAATGCCTTCGGTGGCAACCAATCCTAATTGATGTCAAGCCACATCGTGTGTGCTTGCTTCAAGGTTATCAGGGTTAGGGACAAAGGATGGTAGACCAGATATCATTCTTTTTATATGTACCATAATACGATTTCATGCCGTTTCATGCCGACATACCGTTTGAAGCGACTTCCCTGCAAGGGACAGGGAAGCCCTCTACATCATCATGAAAGACGTCACCCTTCTGTCTTGCCATCAATCTGCCATCAATCTGCCATCAATCATACTTTACCTGTAACAAGAAATCTCCATATAACAGCTGCCCTACCACCTACCTAGTAAGCTCTCTCCCGCATTGTCTTGGCTCATATCTTGATTCCCCGGATTTGCACAACCTTCAGAAATCATCCGAATAGACTTATTTTCTTCAGCTGCCAAGAATACCACCTAGGGTTACTAGCAAACCTATCTACCATACCATCCTAACTTGCCTATCTATCCTTACCTACATATTCTTACTTCCTACTAGGTACCTAGTTACTCAAAACTGATAGCAAGATGGAGACTGTAAACAATATGGCTTCTGCCGCCGCCAAGGCTGTCTGGGGCGAGAGCAAACAAAACGGTCAAGAACCCATCTCGGGCCAGACTGGCGATACTTCTAAGGGCGAACCATATGATGCTGGCAATATTGGTACGGCCCATCCTCCCCTATTTCACTGGATATTATCGTAGCTCGAGCTAGCAACTAACGTCTCTCGTCACTCAAGAGGACCCCAAGGTACAAGCGGCCAAAGCAGAGACCAATGGTGAGACGGATGGGACCAACGGACATACCAAAGCCGCCGAGTTCTCAAAACAGACAGGAACCGCAGCAGAGGCAGAAGAAACGCCAGACAACCCATCGACAGAGTTAAAGTCTAGGAGCACGCCCAGAGACACCACCAAAGCCCAAAACGACGTGCGGGACCCCCAAAATCCCCAGACCAACCCCAAGTCGGCACCCACCGACGTCAACGACGCCGGAGATGGGCCCAACGAGCCCCAAAAGTTAGACGGCCCGGGCCCCAAGCCCCTGGATGAGGTAGCGCGTGAACACGGCGGCGACGCAGACAACAGAGCCGAGGATAAGAGCAAGGCACTGCTCGGGGAAGACAAGCCTGCCGAGAATAACGACGCCGAAGAAGACGAGGACGGCCCCAATGCTAAGAGCAAGGGCGAGGGCACCGGCGAGCAGTATGTCAAAAGCAGCGGGCTGAAGGCCGATGGCGGCGACTTCGACGCCACGAAACCAGGCGCTGGGCGGGAAGCTGATCGTAAGTACTTCTATTTGCATATGGGCATCTCCCTGGGTGTACCAGGGGTAACAACTGACACGAAAGCAGGCCTCATGGAAGCCAAAGGCATCCACAACCCCAACGAGCCCAGCTCCGGCGGACAGCCCAGCGGCGGCAGCGACAGTGCGGCCAAGCACGATGCTGACGACAAGAAGGACAAGAAGAGCATCGGCCAGAAGATCAAGGACAAATTGCATCGTCATTAGACTGCCGGCCCTGCGCCATCATGCATTACGACGGTTAACGATCACCCCTACACGAGCTCGAGAGACCTATGGCTTCGTCTTAGTTGAAAATTGGGTTGTGTTGTGGAGCTGGAGCTGGAGCAACTCTCGCTGTTGGGACCCCTTGTGCCTCTGCAAGTCAGTAGTTTTATAATACAATAATTATGTTCAGATCTTTGAAATCATGGCGTTTGGAGGTGCTTGTTGGGCGCCATTTTTCTCGTTTTGTCCATCTGATCGTATCATCAAGGAGTAAAGCAGGGAAGGAGTGTCGGATGGCTCATCGTCCCAGTAGGTATGGCCTCGCAAGTATGAAGTGAATTTGCAGAAACCTCACCATCGTAGCATCTACCGCAATGTTCCATGTCCACCAACGCAAGCCAAGTTGAAGACGCTTCTGGCTGGCTGTACCTAATACTCAAGCTTCAAGTCCAAGGTACTAGGGGCATAATCAGAGGCGTATGTATATATATTTACCCCGATAGCATTCGAATTAGAACAGCGCAAGTCAAGCCATATAGCAGCCCATATCGCATGCGTGTCAGAGGGGCCAGAAAAGGGGGAGTGGGGGAGCGAGCCATCGAGACCTGGCCCAGCCAACTGGCTCATCCCCACGCAGCCGACCCCTCAGGGTCGCTGTTGCTGACGTATGTCTCACTGTCTGCGTCGAGCGCAGCGGGTATCTGGGATATATATGTTGTCTGACACTGTATGCTGCTTGGCACCTAGTCTAGTATATACCTAGATATATAGGTATATATAAGACAAGGCGTTGGATAGGTAGGCCATGTAAGCAGGCCTACAAAGTCCGCCCTGGACAAGCCCCCTCCGTATGCGAGTCGCCCATCCGGCGAAGGCACAAGTGTCGCACACATTGCAACGCCACGCCCCCAATACCTCCACCCGGGGCCCCTTCTTGCAAAAATATCTCAAGTGCCCGCCTATATGAAAGCGGATATATCTAAGGAGAGGGGGGGAGACGCAGCGACTACGGCCGTAAGGCTAAGTGTGTCTGTCTATCTGGCCTGGAACGCCTACGAGAAGGTATTAAAGCAAAGGCAGCCAGCGTATCACGACCAATCGCATGCATCCCTGTGTGCGTTTGGGGAGATACAAGCCCGTTGATACATGCAGGGACTTTAATTGCTACCTACCTAGTACCTACAAGTGTAGTACACACTACGGCCTAGACAGTACCTAGCAGTGGTATCGTAGCTTTGCTGATATTGCGCCGAGCCTGCTGCTGCTTAAGAGGCATACCACGACCCTGCGTATCTAGGGGCGTGAGCACCAAGACGTGGGGTACGCAGGCGACGCAGCAAAAAGGGGCCGAGGGACTGCTGCAACATCGTGGCCGTGAAGGTAGCTAGCTCGTTGCCATGGCTTGATTACTCGGGGTTCTAACTACCTACCTATTTATTAACATCCCAGTAAGGGGATCGAGAAGGAATCCGAGAAAGCCAGGGGAGGCTGCCCACCACCCACCCACCTACTATATACCTCTACGCAGGAGCGATCCTTCTGATCGGATATGACACGATCGACAAGACCTCCCCCCCCTCCCCCCCTTCATCGCAAGATGTGGCTGTCCAGGTCCACCATCAAAGAGAAACACGCCGACTGGGGCGAGAAAAACGAGATTTGCTCGTCAAGCGAGCGATGGCTCACTAGGTACCTAGCAGTGGTCCTAAGGGCCGTTGGAACAGTTCCAAAAGGCCTTAAACTGTAACGTGTATAATCCCGATTTAGATAGGTATACACAGTTCCAATATGCGTTCCATGCCAAAATACACGTTCCGTTCCAATTTTCAAAAACGTTCCAATATTACTTATTTATTTTTATTTATTTATTTATTTATTAAAGCTATATACGAGATAAACACGTATTAAACAATCAGTCCAGATCCAGCAGTCCAAATCCAGATCCAGATCCAGATCCAGATCCAGATAATCCAAATAATCCAGATAATCTAAGATAATCCAAGTAATCCAAGGTAATCCAGGTAATCCAAAATGATCCAATAATCCAAATACGCATTCCTATCGATGTATCAACAATAAATTAATAAATTAAATAAGTGGTCAATAAATTAATAAGTTAGTAGGTTAGTAGGTTAATAGGTTAGTAGGAGTTACGCGATAGAAAGGGAGGGGAGAAATGGTGATGTTTATGTATAAATAGTATGGAAATTTTACTTAGAAAAAAAATTAATTAATAAGTAAACCTGCCAGATATGCAACACCAAGCCTAGCGATTAATTAATCGATTATTATACTGGCAAACGTGCTAATTTTTGGTACAATTCCAATATTTTGGAACGGCTGGTGCTGTGTTAAAGCGACAACATGGTCGGTGACGACCGTAAACCCACTTATATTATTTTTCAGTTAATGAGAAGGCGTAAAACCTGGAAACGTTCCAATAGAAACAATCGTGCCAATTTTCGTAACGTTCCAACGAAACCGGTTTTCCCGCTATGGTACACACTCGGCTGGCTGGATTAAGCTCCCAAGCGTGTCACGGCAATCCTTCCGCGCCTGCGGGCCGAATCGCTGCTGCGACGGTATGTTGTACATACCTACCTAGTACCTAGTAGGCATGGATAGATGGAGGGATGGATAGACGCTGGGTAACACATATTGCGTAAGCAGCCGTCGTGGGGCGTTGTTTCGTTTCAATCATCATGGGTTCGGGCTTCAGGACATCACTGCTACTCGAACTGTTATCTCTGCGAGATATTGTCGGGACTAGGTAGATTACTAGCAGGTAGAAGCATTCACTGTGAGGGATATTCCTCGGTGTTGGACGAGCACGCGCTGCAAATTATGTCTTATTCGTAAAATATCGCCCAGGTCCGATCCCATCTATATAGCCCTAACAAAAGGACGATTGCCTAGACTGACATTGTAGATCCGACACGACACGAGTCGAGCCATTTTTGTAGTCGTCATGTCCCTTCAACCCTGGAACGTACCGTACAGAACATAGGAAATCAACTGTGTAGTTGTCTGAGCAGCGAACGAAGCTCAGGGGGCTGCCGACCCTAGTAGGTATGTAAAATTCCCGCCAACTGAAGGCCAACTTTGGAGGATTCCACCAGACTTCCCAACCTTTTTCACTTCTCGAGTGAGATTACACTCTAGCTTTTGAATTCACGTTTTCATCGCATACTCCCTGGCGAATGTTCTCGTAACGGTAGGCCGTTGTCTAGGTTCCAGCACTGATTGAGATCCCTTGGTGGCAGGTTGGACTGGTTGATACATTTATCGGTTCTTGTCTCGTGGCAAGATTAACGTGTTCTATAGATGGTTGCTAATCCCACCTATACCATATTTCCCTTTTTGTTCGTGTAGCCGGGATGTCACCAAACTCCGCATTCTACCTATGACACCCTGACCCTCACGTGGAATTCTCCTTATAGCCAAACCATGGCGCTGAACTCGATTGGTGGTTATGGTTTCCAAGAAGCTCGGGAGAACTCGTGTAGGCGGCCTGGTGTCGAAAGCCCAGATACGTCATGGGGACGAGCTGTCCCCTTAAGCTAGATCCATTTATATCCCGGGAAGCTGGCCTATTCCGGTGTCAGATGATTTTCCGTGTTCATCTATGTCGTAAGCGCAGTCATCCGAATTAGTCTTTTCTCTACTTTACATATAACCCGGGTTGGAAGAAGCCACATGGCGAGCTGTGTATGGGGGCTCGTCATGCAGATGAGCCAGCTCATAAGAAGCCGGACTCGGCCAAAACTCTGCAGCGCCCAAAGTCAGCATCTGTGCGAATTGCACCAGATTCATTCTTGAGATTAACTTACCTCACAATCTTTTCGTCTTCACGTTCGCGAGGTTCTACAGTCAGACTCTTGTCATACATCTCGTGCACATCTCCGGCAGCTTCCATATTGCTGAGTATGTAGCCCTGCAATTCTGGTACCGGTTGGAGCGAGTACGGGACATTCTGATATTGCTGAATATCGCGAATTACTTCGGCAGTCTTGGCACGCTTTGCAAAGTTGATTAAGTTGGTTTTCTTGATGATGGAGGGAATACCATCCTCAATGAAAGTAAGATCGGTAAGATATACGCCTGTGGAATGCGGTTAATTACAGTTAAAGGAACAAGGGGACAAATTAGGTACATACCAAAGAACGGAATGCATGGTGGATTTGCAGCATGCAACGCTTCTCTGTATTCACCAAAATTCTTCGTACTTGCCATCAGACGTCGCATCGTCTCTAACACCGCTTGAGTCCGAGCTGGAACTTGATCCCATGTTCGTTTTAGACGAGCAATAGGAGCGGTGCCGAGGGCGGAGATAATTGAGGTCAGAGTAGAGAAGTTATTAAGACTCCGGCATTTCTAGGTTTCGTTAGTGTCAGCGTCTACAATAGGAAATTGGAGACACTTACATCTGCAACAGAAACAAAGTGCTTGATCACAATCACTCGCTTCTTCACATCCATCTGTGCTAGAATCATCTCGGCAACCCAATTTGTCATTTGGTTGGAGTGTAGAATCAACGCTTTCACGTTGGGCGCTGGTTCGGATTCGCTGTCGGCAACCTTCTTCTGCCACGTCTTGTTCAGACACTCCGTGGGCTTGATCTTACCATACAGCCTCGATTCGATAATCGTTAGCTGACGGGCGAACTCGGTGACGTCTATATCGAGGAACTTAAGTTTCTTCATGTTCTTCGGCATGATCGGCTGTGGAACATTGGCGGCGGGTGTCTGAATAAGGCGTTTAGACGAGATATCCTTGCCACTAAGCCGTGTCTCCAAGACTGTAACCAGATTGCTGGCGGTGGGCGTTTCTGTGGATTTGGAGGCATCTCTTGCGAACGCGTATACGTCACGTATCAGTTGCTTCGTCTCATCAGTCCCTTCTTCCATCCAGAAATTCTCGAACCAACTCTTGATGATGTTCACCACTCGGAATCGAATCAATTTCTGCTTTCGATCTCTCCACATCTCGAATTCGGAATTGTTCAACCCTTCTGGCGGCTGAATATTGTAGCGCCCCACTAGAAGCTCAAACAATTCCCGGGCCGAGGTAAATGATCGGTACGTCAGAAGGAATGTGTTGTTAAAGCTGAAATCTGACTTGTCATGTCTTGTGAGCTGCTCAACCAACGCAAGTAACGAGCCACCCTTGACTGCTGGAGGCGAGACCTTAAGATCCCAAGATAGGTCATTTTCGAGATCAAGACGTAAGAAAGGAGGCGTTTCCTCCGGGGGTGGAACGGGTGCTTGGGGAACAGCATTTTCTCCCAAAATCCGCGCAACCTTTGACAGATCACCGGCCTTTCTGTGTATGTTGGGAGCGGTTTCTCCCTCAGTATAGGATATGGATCCCATTAAGGGTGGCCTGCTGTCCAATGGGCTGCGGGAATCCGAGCGCAGATGCATCGAACCGTATGAAGGCATCGTATCTCTTCTGGGTTGCGAGACGCTGCCTTCCCGCGAACGAGACTCGTGCTGTTGTAATAGATTAATCTGAACCTGTTCAGAGAGAAGCTGAAGGGACAGCCCTATGTGAGAAGAGTTTGTTTCTAAAGCTCTCGCACATTGCCTGACATATTCGAGTCTGCCCTCCAACGACTCGCCACGAACTTCGGACCACTCATCCCCTAGGGGCCCAGCGACGGTTTGGCACCCTAAGATGAGGTCGGATATATTGTCGTAAAGGCTCTGCTTATTTGTGCTGAAGTCGGCAAGCTGGGGTGTTTGGAAGGTATTTTCCAACGACGAAAGATCAATAGATTCGATCAAGGCGACCCATGGTTTAAACATTTCTAAGACCTTCCCGCCAGTACTGCACACGCTGTTACCAATTTGCTCGTGCCTTCTAGGGGACACCACTTTGTCGGATAATCCGAGGTTCTTTTCTAGCTCCCTGATGCTAGAGACTAACATCCTCTTGTACTCATCAAGCCTTTCGAGAAGTTTTCCATCCAAAATTGCGGTAGGCTCGGTACCCTCCTCGTCTTCCAAGAAATTCGACGTAATGGGATCACGAGGACCGAGCCCATTATTTTGCCAGCTCCCTCCGGTTGTACTGCCTATGACGAAGCCAGGGAAGAGCCGAGGGATCTCCTCGCCTCTTTGTTGCCTTGCTACCTCAACGAAGCTGAAGACGCCGCCGAGAACGCCGTCGGCTTCCTGCAGACACTTTTGGACAGATTCAGCGTTCGGCCAGTCAGCAGCAGCGATGTGGGACGAGATGACCAGTTTCGAAAATTTCGACATCATATCCCGGAAATGAGGATAGAGAGCCTTATTGGTAGAAATAATAGATGGCTGTCCAGAATGGTTGTCGGTAGTACCTGACCCAGCCGCTAGGAGCAGTCGCAAATGATCAGAGATATCTTCTGCGCGCGCAACGTACTCTGACCGGCCATTGTTCATGATAGCATCCTTGTAGCGGTCGATGGCGCGCTTCATATTCGCTATGAGGAGGTTCCACGATAAGGGTTGGGCGGCACCATCGTCAAAAAAGGAACGAGGTATCGTGGCTGCTTGCGGAAGGTTGAAACCAGTGCCTGTGAAGGACGTGGCAGACGCGAGCGTTGGCAAGTGGCCGCCAGCGGACATCGGGATATTGGTGTTGATGTAGGTCTCGCCCCGTGACCGTATACCCTGCGAACCATTGATGGAATCCATGGAAGGTGAAGGGGAAACCCCGACACTATCGGAACCGAACGCACGACGTCGCGGGGGCTACGCGAATATTACGTGAGCAAAAAAAATAAAAATAAAATAATATTACGCTGTTGACGAGATGACGATACTTACCAGGGAGCTCATGGAGCTCTTCATGATCAATTCGCCTTCAAGCTCCGACGCCGAGGTTGCTTCCGAATCCTCATCCTCGTCTTGGGTCAACCCTCTCGCCATCATCTCCGGGGGGACTCTTGTCTTCTCTGGCATGTTAACGTTCATCCGATCTCGGGGACCATTTTCGTTGAAGGAAGTAGGCGACTCGAGCGGAAGTTCCATGCTGCTCTCTCCGGTCATGGTATTGTAATAGAATAATCTGCCATCAGGGGTTGCCTGTGGTATCCAGAAATCGGCGCCGGATCTCCTCGTAGACCTTGTGCCCTCAAGGGGTAATGCGTTCAAATCGTCTTGGTCCGACTCATTTTCGTCTCCAAACTCTTCCTCGTATACTACTTGATCCTCTAATTCGTCGTCGCCAGTCTCCCCGTCCCCATTTTGCATTTGCTCTGGGATCTCCTCGGGGTTCGTGATGATCTGGCAATAGTTACTTGGAAACCATCCACGGACTCCATTGATTACGCCGTCCCACCAGCCGCTTTCCAGCTGCGTGATAACCTGAATTACATCGCCCTCGTGGAAACTAAGGCTGGTTCGATCATCGGCTTCATAATCGTACAGGGCACGGACGTATAGCGTGCCGGGAGGCGCGGTGCCTAGTATACCGTTCATCGTGTACGTGTATGTATTGTAATCACGGTCACCGCTGGAACGATCCAACGATGCCGGGTTTCTAAGTTCAATAGCAGAATCGGGATTATTGTCGAGGGTATTTGATCGAGATCTATTGCGTGAATTGTACTTGTTGTTATCTTTTTGGGCAGTTACTATCGCTGACACTGGAGACTGCGTCATGAGCATCGTGAGTGCCGGATGCGCTAGGCGAAGTCTAGAAGGAATCCGAAAGAACGAAGATTATTTGAGTCATGCCCGAGCTGACGCAACGAAGAAATGAAGCGGTAGAATGAAAAATAAGCCTGTCGACTTTGCGTAAATAGGTCACTAGAAATCGTCTCGCGTAAGATACTTTTAATATGCGTTGATAAATGTCGCCGCTGCTGCCGCCGCCGCCGCTATCGTGGCCAAAATCATTAATGGGGAAGAAAAAAAGGGGAATCGCGTGTTCGGAACGATGGTTTCGAAAGCGAAGTCGAAAGAGCGAAAGAAAGATAGAATATCTGGTGCAACGAGTATCTTTTCCGGTTCGCTCACTCTCTCAATTCGAAAATCGTCCCCCTTCTTTTCGAATTTGCCTACAAGCGCTAAACGTCTTGTTGCGGGTGCGGACTGAGGCTGGAGGTGATGTGAATGGTGGGAGACCGTGCTGGCCGGGCGGGTAAAAGAAGGAAGATAAGAAGTTCAATTCGCTGACGAGAAGACTAGTCCGTCCGTTCGAGACTGGGCTCTCTCCTGGTTTGTTACCGGGCTGAGGGCTGAAAGAAGACAGGCCCTCCTGTATAGGCGGTGGCCGCAACGAATGACCCAAATAACTCAAATAACCACAAAATGGCCGAAAATGGATCACAACCTATGGCCTATAAGGATGAAGGGGCAGCTGCTGAAAGGGTGGTGAAGTATTATTGTCAATCGGCGGAAGAGGGAGGGGGGGTGTAGGTTTTGGATTTGACCCAGCCGATAATACTTCACAGCCCGTGGCAGCGTCGGGGTGGGTGGTGTCAATTGAATTGATGTAAGATCATTGATCATGGATTGATGTAGGTATCAATGAACCGACCATGTATGTAGGCTGGCTGGCTGGGCTGGGCTGGGCTGGGCTGCTTGGTGGTGGTGGGTGGATGTATTGAGAGATCTGAGTCGGGGTTTGCTCGTCTTCCACCGTATCATTTTTTCTGATAGGCCGTACACGGTACTTGCTTCCCAGGGTACCTAGCATCTGGTAGCATCTGGTAGTATCCGGTAGCGTTTGGTAGCATTGGCTTCCTTCCTAGTACCTAGAATCCCCTAATAGGCATTGTACTCCTGATGCCCAGGTGCCTACTAGGTGGTTTGGGTAACCGTTAACAGTAGGTGAGTTAGCACTTGAGCTGTACTACACAGTACCTAGTACTAGGTAGTTAGCTGACTGCCTCTAGGGCTATCCCATATCCAGTCATAGTGTGTTGTTCCTAATGGTTCTAGTGGTTCTAGCGTTCTAAGCGTTCTAGCATTAGCAGCAGCAAACCCCTCTTTCGTCTGGGGGATCCCCCTTTAAATTTTCTGTCCCTTGCGGATTCCAATTGTGATTGTGCTGATTGTGCCGATTGTGCATTCACCAAACAACCCGAGAACACGGCAACATGACGGCAATGGAAGACTCAGGAACCCCCAAAGCTCCGTTTGTTGCGGGATTAGGGCGGCGGGAACTTCGCAGCCCGCATCAATCGCATCAAATCTCGGAGATACGTATACAAAGAGCTACATAGATTCATTGTATTGAATACAGTTGAATGCGGACTGAGGTACTCAAGTTGTCTCGCATGTCAAGCCCGGCCCCTGCAGATGAAATGCAGAGTTGGAAGATGCAGGAGTCACTTTGCCTACCACCTATCACGATATTGTACTTCGTTGCAGGAATGGATCAAAATATACTTGGAAAGCCAGTGTAACCCATAGGGTAGGTCTACGTGCATGTCTATTGTCGGGCTCGACATATCGGATTCTTCGTGTGTGTGTAGATACCTTTTTCCGAGGTCTAGGAGCATGCCTACGAACGCAGGATCATCGATTACATAGTAGGTAGCGTTTGATTCAGTAAGCACAGGCGTATTCACTATGAGGACAGTTGTTAATCGTTCCCCTCATGCCTACCAGCATCAACTCCCCTCACTTCACACGCTCAACTCAACCTAGATCAAGTCAGGTCAAAGTCAAGTCAATTTACCTTATCAATCAAGTGCACATGTTGACTCAGTCCAATACTATTATGCAACATTGAGTACCTAGTATAACATGATTGACGATTGTACATGGCATGATGATGAGAGCCCTTTTGTGCACTGTAACCTCGACTCAACCGCCTGTAGAATTGAGATACTGGGGATAAAAGAAAGCAAAATGGCAAGAAACACCTAATCGACTGAGAACTCAGCAAGGATTCTTCTCGAGTGGCTCGATGACATTCCATTTCGACTCCGTGCCACGCATATAGTAGCAACACTGTACCACATCTTAATCCATATGAAACTTTCCAAGGTCAATAAACCTGCCCACCAATTGATTGACCTTGAGAAGCTTATATGGTGGTGGTATGTAGGTAGGCAGATAAGCTTACACGGGATAGCAACTTGGCCGTCTTTTACTAGTTGGTTAAGGGTCTTACGTTGTCTCTGACACCTATTTAAAAAATAGAAGTCATCCTACATAGTATATTAGGGTTACGTGTATTACTGCGAACCTATGGGCAAGTAGGTTAGAAGCAGTCATCTCAATAAGGTTATCAAGGCTATGTTGACTATCTTCGCCAATGAACAGGAGGCGCTGGTGACATTGGGTAGCTTGTTAAGCATATCTAGCGAACCAAGGTGGACGTCGACTTGATCACATCGGTTATCTCGAGAAATTGTCCATATGACTTGATCGAACTGCTAGACATAGCGGTGGAGTTTGGAACCTCGTCTCTTGCGAGGCTGCGAGGGAGGGGCAGCATGGACTATCAAACATGGCGGAATCTGTCGCATAAAGGTACCTCATCAATGTTCGTATGGATGATAGAGGTACATACCTAATGCATGCAGTCTGCAATGGCCTCGTGCTCCTACCGCTTGGCGAACCGACAGTGCTGTACAGTGCGATGCTCGAGGTAGAATATCCATGGATGCTAGGTATAGGGCTCGGTGAAGCGCTGGAGCGCTAGGAGAAGCACAGTACGTATCATAAATTGGAATGTTGTATACAATACTTACAGCTCTGAGCTGCAACTTGGAAGTCTCCATTTGCGTGCTCACCACACGTGGAGCTGCTCGACTCTGTTCGCCTGTATCACCTCCTTTGCGTGCCGATGAAGAGACGAATTGAGAAGAACATGCATTGTCGGCGCCTGAGAGGGGCCTTCGGGATATTTCGAAGACGCATGGAAGACGTCTTGGAACGTTTTGCCCACAGACCCCTCGCGACGAGTACCGAGCAATGGCGCCTTGTCAAGGGCTGAAGAAGAGGGGTTTGCTGCCAATGCCATCCGCCAAAGCGCCGTAGACCTAGGTATCATTGATGTATCCCCAGGTTCCCTTGCCCTGTTCTGAAAGTACGGTGGTCGAGAAGGAAAGATCGTTCGATCCATCCTCCCATTACACGGTAGATTACCCATCAAAATTAAAAATCCGAGGCTCGAGCACCACCCCGTTGCCCATAGCCAACCCGACCTTCTGGAGACCAGATATAGGCCCCCCTGCAGCACTAGGTCTAGACGGGGCCGGTCAATGTAAATGGATCACCAACATGCTAAGACACTGTGCTCTTCAATCTCTACTATTAAAACTGCTGTGGTGGTTGAACACAATAGGCCCACGAATTTTGCCGTTGGTGATGATGTTAAGACAGTTTCGAAGGAATGGGAACGAAAGACGGGACGAGTGGTTAAGTTTGGGGTCCCCTTGCCCACATTAAAATGAACAAATTAATTACGACAATACGTCACAGTAATCAATAACCAATATAGGTTCTCATCCAACCTCGGACTAAGGTATAACAGAGTACTTACCTTGGTAGAGATGCATTTACTATTGGGATTATGAATGCAAATTGATTTCTTACTAGCATCGCTAGGAGGCGGCGTAGGCAAAGAGACTATAACTCCGACAAGCTGTATGTCTGCCTCCTGACTGAAGAGTATATCAGGCGTTAGTAACCCCCGCATCTCAGTTGAGTATGGTACGGATCGGTCGCTCTCCAAGATCCTCCAACCCTAATCCCACATGTAGACCGAATCCATTGTCATCTGCTTGATCCTGCGACTTTCGATACACAAGATCGGGGAGCGCGAGTGTTAATGATCCTTTCCCTTCACCCTTGATTGGCCTCTTACCGATCCACGTGGGATTGTCTTGCGCTCCTACGACTCCAGGAGGGAGGGCGACAAGTTCGGGTCATGCAGTTCAACCGCACACTGCATCGGTTGTGCTCGCACGTTACTTGTATGCTCCAGCTACCTACCTACGCGTCCAAACTGTGTGATACAGAGGTGGTGGAACGTAGGAACGGCTCGGCTTACGACGGCGGGAGCGGCGGGACGACCCATCCAGGAAGCGCCGTCAATATGGGTGATAACAAAATGGGCAGCCACAAACGACAAGCTACCTAGTATGCATTGAGCCACTTGGTTTTCTATGAATTCCTTCGCATGCTGCTTGAATGCTTTAATCTGATTTCTAAAGCCGTTAGCAGATTTTCTTAGACGTAGGACATATCATATGGATTTGACCCGAGCAATCGGTAATCATGTTTAATTGACAGGCCGGGATAAAACAAACAAACTTCTCCAGGTTTGCGTTTTCTTGCACGGGGCAACAGCTTTGACGTCGGCCTGTTCGGATGAATTCCATCATTCATTCCAAATTCACAGAATGAGCCTTTATCCGTGGTCCGAAATGACACCCGCCCATGAGGTGAATGACCACCGTGCACCTGCTATCAATAGCTAAGAACACGAAATGTACTAGGTATTATAGCTGGAGCTTTATCTAGCGACCCTATCGCTATTCCGAGTATATTTAATTTCGATTACGCAATATCATAATCGAACAAACCCAATTGTTACTATCGCTCATCGCAGACGCAAGATTCGAATAAATTGATGCCCTCACGCAGTGTAAGTGCGGGACGAAAGTGCCACTTCCGGGTTATTCGTAGGGTGGTGATCTTCAGGGGGTGAGTCCCACGGAACGGGCGAGACAACAAACAGGCGAGGAGCTGAGCGCTTCTCTTTCTCGATTTGAACGCCAAAATGCGCGTCAAATCGATGATTATCCCAGATCATTGGGACGCCAATCTCTGAGAGATTTTCCGTAAGCCCCCTTGCTCGTCGGCGCGGAAGCATTTCGATTCTTTCGTCTCGTATTGTTTTCTAACGTGTTATCTCCTAGCTATACCTGCTTAGGAAAGCATCATCATGATGAAAGGCGTCGTCCGAAAAGGGCATCTAGTGGAGCTCTGAGGACTTTGGTGCTTCGCCCAAATTGACGTCCGTTGCTACTACGACTATGTACGCACTATAGCTGCATAGCTGGCGGATATTACCTACACTAGACCTACTTTGGCTTGACGATCTTGGTTAGCACACGTGGAGCTCGTCCGGAAGAGTCCCGCGAACCCCAGAAGCTCGTTTCCCAACGTTTCGGCCATTCCCAATTCCTGCATCACTACGAGACTCGTGAGAACGCAAGGGGGCCCGGGCTGGTGAGCTCAGTCGCGTCGCAACCCTGCGCACAGAATACATGCGAATCATCCAGACCAGATCGGCTCCGTATGCCTCAGTCGATGTATGTATGTATCATGCCAGCAAGCAGAGCAGCCGATGTGGTGGCCGCTGACGACATCGAGCACACTCTCCTCTACATCTAAGAGCGGGAGCTAATCAAGGCTTCAACCCGCGGAAGATCTGCTGTACTCCAGAGTCAGATGGATAAGTATTTACATAGCACAGCATGCGGACCAGCGGAGCCCATAGACGGTCAAGACAGCTTCGGGCTCCAGTGGCTAGTGCAGTGGATAGGTTACAACACTTACTCCACCCGTGTTCCAAGCGCGTTGAGCCTGTTACCCGTCTCGTCTCTCGTCTCTGCTGGAACAAGCGCTGGGACAAAACACTTGACGGATTTGTTTGTACATAGTAGGAAGGGGCTTGACGAAGACGGACGAGACGGACAAGACGGCCCTGGAGGTTATGACTTGTCACTCGTACGTTATGGCTGCTTCTAGAACTAGCATAATATATTCACTTATTTTTAAACGTCGAGGGGTCGAGGGATGGAGGGGCCGAGAAGCCAAGTTAGCGTCAGTGCTCTTACAGGGAGTCTTTCATGGGACATCGAAGGGACACGCATGCTAGCTTGGTCAACAAGATCGGGTTGAGCGGCCTCCATTCACCGAATATGTAAGGGTTTATCAAGACGACGAAGCGGTCTACGCCTCCGTGAGCGGAAGCGTTTACAAGCCTCTAAGGTCCTGCCACGCAGTCACGTACGGGGCAGGTGATTCGGCTCCGTGAAGGGGGTTTTAGGGTGCTAGGAATGCCCTCCACTTAGACATTGACCTAAAGAATCCGGATACTTGTCCCGTGATCTTAAGAGTATCCAGCGCCGGGGAACCTACCAGCGCCGTGGGGCTGTGGGACGGACTTCCGACTTGACGGACGTTCGCAAGGGCGAGGGGTGTCTGGCCAACGTAATTTACGGGGAACGTCCAACACAGACTCATCTTTCTCGACAAGGAATGGCTCTTCCTAATCCTCCCTAGACAATAATTGGGTTGTTATATGAAGGCAATCTGTATTATACATACAAGGATACAGAGAAAAGAAAAAAGTTTTGCCGTGTAATCCGCCAACAGAATGAGAATCCGAAGTTTCGTTGATAGGAATGAAAATCAAAAGGATGATGGTCAAATTCGTGTATATCAGACCTGAATAACATCCGAACTCTCATAGGTCATAACAACCAATAGTGTCAATTAGACTATCTAAGTTGACTTACGTACTCATCACGTTGACCACTGAGTAAATGATCGCCCCATTCTGGGATGAGCCCCTCATTGAAGCCGTTTCTTGCCCCGCTCCTAACTGTCAACCCCTCACCATTCAGGAGAACGGGGAGAACGGTGAGGTGACATCTTACAGTCGGCAAACCACAAAGGGGGGAAGGGGTTGAGGGGGTGTCCAAAACCCCTCCAATGCCGAGACGTAGCGAACTCGAAAGTCTACTGGGATCGATCGAATTCATCGTCCCAAAGCTGTGAACAACGTGGAGAGCGTCATGTACACGACGTAGTAGCGAGACCATCGTCAATGACCAAAACAATGCGCTATCAAAGGCAAATGCTTCGAACGTTGTCGGGGTTTATCTCTTCTATCTGTTCTTCCACACGTGTTATCTATTGGCAGTTCAAGCATTTGGGGTCAAGATATCCTTCATTCGGCAACACTAGCTTCGCTGCTCCAGTCTCTTGCATGATGCAAGTGAGGCGGATGATCAGCTTGCAGCTAGTCAACCAGCATTGGTCCAATCCGTTGAGTTTTACTCGACGCTATTTTCGGAAGGGGTTCGCGGCTCCCCATAGGTGTCTTTACATAGCATCTATCTACCTGGGCGATTAGATGATCGCACACACCTACGTACGTACGTATTTATTTCTACGTTGGGATTTCTACCTATTCATTGGTCAAGCACGTTTGATGTGATAGTATACCTACATTCCGATCCCATCTTAACTGGGTCTATGCTGACTGCGAATGCGAATTGTCAGCAGTGGCAGTAAGAGACTCCAAGGTTGTCTGATGAGGTTAGAGAATCCTACCCACAGCTCCCACTGGCACACAGCCGAGAAAATTTCAAAGAATTTTAAAATTAAAGACAGCAAATTGAGGTTTGATTACAATCGTACAATAGCTGGAGCTTGTACTATGTAGAACCGGAGTTAACATAGCCAAGGTTACAGAGGCATAGGCAAAACCCAGTACGAGTAGTTATTCCGTACAAGGAAGTCAATGGCGATGGCAATACTCCTACCAAATCGTGACGGAGGGGAAACAATACCTAGTAGTAGAGAAAAAGAAAGCGCTGCCCCTCCAACGAGGGAATAGGATCCCAAGCTAATATTAATTTTCTACATTGGACAATCACAAGCCAACGAAAATAACCGAATAGGCCGATAAAATGACGAAGGGAAAAAAAGCGAAAGAGGCGTCGGAAATGAAGCCCTCAGATCCATCCATACCTGGCAGCATACTAGGAAGGGTAGGTAGCAACCTAAGCACCTAAGCAAGCAGGCAAGTAATCTGTGACCTAAGAAGCCTGATAAATGATTTGGTTCCCATATTTTCTTTCTCAGTCTGAAATGTTGCTAATGAATGATAAATGCTGGAATACTAGGTGATTAGGTACCTAGGTCTCCACGACACGACCCAGAGATGCGACGCTATTCTTAGTTAAGGACGTCTATCTTGCTGTTTTTGCCTAATGGATCGATAGTTGTTTTGTTTTAGACGGAGCTCTGGATTATGTATGCATCTGATGTATACCTATACATACTATATGTAGTATAATCTGTACTTATGGTATGGATAACTATTCCTCTTCTTTTCTTTTTCAACACGACACGAACGGGTCACGGGTCACAGATTAGAATCGTGGCACGCCAAGATCAAGGTGGAATTGTGCGATGGAGACGTGTTCAGATTCCCTGTCCTTTTGACTATGGCTATTATTATGCTATGATTTGCACATATATATAGTAGGTACACAGATACTCGTGCTTAGCATTACAATACGGACCCCTCGGTGTTGCATGGATCATGTTCCATTTCTGTTCTTCCATTCTTCGATTACCAGACCACCTGGTAGCTACATAGTATGTACTATGTAATACAGTAGTGTGTCCTTTCATTCCCCGCCCCCCCCTTTTCGTGGCTGGAGGTTTGAATTCAGTTCAATTGAATTTCCTAACCCCCGCCAACATCCCACTCGTTTCAACGGGTACTTGTGCTACGAAACTTTTCAAGCTTTAAAAATACCCCTCCTGATCGTTTTAATCGTCTCCAGGGCTATTTCCAAGCCAACGTTCAAGAAAAAAAAGAAAAAAAGAAAAGAGAGCTCCAAAACTGGTAGCCCACAACTGCCACCACCGTTGACTAACCTTGATACCTAATACCGACTACAACTACGTTACTAGCACTATGTCCGAATGCATAAATGAACCGTTCAATGCAAGACTAGAAAACGTGTATTAGCGGTGTGAATAAACATGGTCCTTTGCACACCGCATCAACAAGAAGAGAGCCGATTTAGTGAAAGCGAACAGAAGAGAACTGCCTTCCTAGGTATCCCTAAATGCTAGGTACATGCTCCAGGGCTACATCACGTACCTAGAAGTTGTTCCATCTCCACTAAAAGCTGCATCCCCGGCAGCGGCCCTGGTTGCTCTGGGCTGTCCTGGGCTGTCCGGTTGCCCTGTAAACCTCTGGAAAACCCACCGCCAAGGTACCCGAAAAAGCCCTGCATAACACCGCTAATTACAAGGCAAGAGCACGCACCTTTGGGTAACCCGTGCAACCGGCCCGCATGCATTCACTTGACCTGATCGGGCCATCGTCATTCCCACTCTATCGTGGGCATAACTTTTGAAGCCACAAACCCGCCTCACCTCCTACTTAGGTACCTCTTTACTACGCAGTAGCTAAGGAGCCCATACTAGGTATTAGGTAAGCCCATAAGCCCATAGTCCGTACACACACCACCTCGACTACCGCCCACTTTCACCATCCATCATCCATCATCCACCCGTACACCCATACCATCCATACATACACCCACTATCCGTCCCATTACCCACTATCCACTCTGTCACCCAAGAGATACCTACCCACATTCTCTTCGCCAATCCGACTGGTCCATCGATTTCTAAGTCTCATCAAAGTGTCGGTGCTTGACGTTGGAGCTGGTCCCGCTCGTTACGTAGCTAGTTAGCGCGGTCGAGCGTTTTCTCCTCCGTCTTCCTCGTCTACTACTAGGTACGCAGTACATCGTCTACCTCGTCCTCGTACCCAGCCGCTCTAATTTAGCATCCCAGGTACATAGCACAATACCGTGCCTTAGTGTGTCAGTACCTAGACGCGGTTACACCGTGGACCTAGAGAAGGTATGCTAGGTACATATTGTACATATCGTACCTAAGTGTGTTATCCGTACGCCGTAGTAGATAGGTACATAGATACATGGTCGCATAAGTCTTTTGTCTCGCTCAATCAGATCGGGTCAAAGACTCCAAGATTTCCAATTCCAACCTGCCAACTACTACCTAGTAGGTACTTTGTACATATACGTAGTACCCAAGTAATCCAGGTATTCAGGTATCTATCCAGGTATCCAGGCGGTTCCCCCCTCCCTACACTAGCCACTTTTCGCAAGGGTTTGGATTGGGATTGCACTCGCTGCAGCGGCTGCACAGCACAACACAGCACAACACAGCAGGCCCAGCACCCAAGCACCCAAGCAAATCCAGTAGAGACCACCTGGGCAGAGACCAGAGAGGAAACCTCCCGCACAGCGCATCCAATTTTCCCTCTCCCTCCCTCATTTGGACCCGGCATTGTCCCTCCTCAACTCCTCATCCCTTCCCCCCCCTCCTTTTTCTTGTAAATTTCCCAACTTTCATATTTTCCCCTTCTATCATCCTTCATCAACCCCTCGAAACCCCTCTTCAACCTTTTTCAATGATCGCAACCCGCGCATCGCCTACTTAATAATCCCTTTGCCGTCGTCAACTTTTTTAAAGACGACTGCAACGTATATCTCGAACACCTTCCCGTGCTTCGAGATTACTTTCCCTTCGGCCAAGGCCGCATCCTTCTTCAAATAAATCCATTCCATGATCCCTATACCGATACAAATGACCAACTATCAGAAGTCCAGTCAAGAAGACACACTTTAAATCCCACGGGAGCGCGCGTGTGCGAGCGAGGAGGCAGGCGATCTCAACTATCGGCCTGTATTGGTGTATAGGGTTAGACAAGAACAAAGCATACCTTCAGTTGATTCTTATCGGCGTGTCGACCGTGGTCATTGTCCCAATTGAAGCCGTCGTTGAACTCGGATCCCTTTCTCCTTATCACTGTCGTAATCCGACCAACGCGACTACCATATTTCACGATGCCTGGCGCCAGCGTGGCTGTCGCGCCCACCTCCGCCTCGTCAACCCCGGCGCCCCGAAAGACTGCGCCTGCGCAGCCAGAACGGAAATACAAATGCCAGTTTTGTAATCGAGCTTTCAGTCGAAGCGAGCATAGAAGCAGACATGAGCGATCGCGTATGTACCGTCTGTTCCTTTCTTCCCTTTCCCAATTCCTTTCAACCCACCTCCAACCCCTCCTCTGTGTGCCCGTTCTTCCACCCCCCGGCGCAAATCAATTACCCCTCAACGCCTAGACGACGTTTAATGAATAGCTTTCTTCCAAACCGTCCACAAAGCTAATTCGAGCCATTGATAGATACTAAGGAGCGACCCTTCAAATGCATGAAGTGTAGGAGTACTTTCGTGCGACGCGATCTTCTCCTTCGACACGATCGAACCGTCCATGCCAAAGACGGAGGCGTACCTCTCCACAGCGACGGAAAACGTCGCGCCGGCGCTAATGGCGTTTCCAAAGCTCGATCCGTTGCTGGGCCATCCAAGTCTTCTATTGCTATCGACACCTCAACCCTTAGTGAGCAGATTGAGGCTAGTAGTGAAGGAGCTTTCGATGTTGAACACGCTGCTATGCTGGTCGCTGACCTCCATCACAAAGCCACCGCTGCCATGCGCGACAACGCGAGCCCCTACGAGTCCAGCCCCTCGATGGCGTTCCCTCCCAACGGAAATCAATTGATGGATCCGGCTGTTAGCTACCCTCCTAACGCTGCTCCGGTACCCCATAGCGTCCCTTGGGACTCGTTTGCTCCGCAATCGACGGTAGATGCTAAGACACAGCCGCCTACATCCAACCCATCAGGTTCCTTTGAAGCGCAGCAACCTTTGGCTCATGTGAGTACCACCCAAGCTGAAATCGAATTTTCCTCGTTCTCCCCTTGACTTGGCCCCAATGTTTTTGCCAATGTCGCGGTCCAAGACCGACCAGTCCCGCTCTTCTAATGCCAACTTGATGGCCTTCAACGAAACATCTACACCTGATTCTTTAAGTTCATCTACTAACCTATCCCAGGCTTCGGCGGGTTTCAAGGCTCCACAGGTGTATAGCGACGAAGAGCGCAACATGATTCTGGACAACATTCGAGCTCACGATAGCGAACATGCGATTCCGGATGGTTTCCGTGTGCCTAACTTGCACTCGCTGAATCGTTATCTAGCCACCTACTTCGGACTCTTCCACCACCACTTGCCTTTCCTGCACCCTGCATCGTTCAACGTTACTCAAGTGTCGCCTGCCCTGCTACTCGCGGTATTATCAATTGGTGCACTCTATGCTTTTGACCAGGACCAAGCATACCTGCTTCACATCGGGTCCAAGGTCTTAGTGAACCAATTCCTCCAGAATAAGGAGAACTTTAGCTCGCGTAAATGTCCTCTATGGACCATGCAAAGCTCGCTGCTAAACATGATCTTTGCCAGCTGGAGCGGAGACCCCAAGGGACTAGAATGGGCGTGTTCTATTAAGAGCTTACTCGCCAATATGGTTGCAGGAAACCGCTACGAGCTGAAGCTGCGGCAGGACAGCCGCGAAGGCGCGCAGCCCACGCGGGACGAGTGGATCGAAGATGAAGGTTGCCGCCGCACCTACTACGCTGTGTACATCTTTTTCGGGTTACTTACCTTAACCTACAACCACACCCCAGCCATTAGTTTCAACGAGTTCGAGGACCTACAATTGCCTTCGCAAGAGGCACTCTGGAACTCGAAGGTTACGGACGAGGTCGCCTGGCAAGAGCAGCTAAAGACATCTCCTGCTATCACGTTCTTGGTTGCTCACGACAACCTCTTCCAAGGTGAGACGTTGAAGTACAGTGCTTTCGCAACGCGCGTTATGATCAACGCGTTGTTCCTGGAAGTGTGGTACCACAAACGCAGCCCCGAAGCGCTACAGGATGTGGTGACCGAATACAAGCTTCGACTCGCCTTAGAGACGTGGGAGAAATCCTTGGATCTTTGTGAACCCGAGGCCGATGCAGTACCCCTCAGCGCCCCTCATAAGGGTCACCCCTTGATATTCAATGCCAAGGCGATGTTCCGTAATGCTCGTGCTCGCTTGGAAGTGGACTTGAAGACAGTCCAAGAAGCCCTTCGCTACCACGATCACTACGAAGTCGCTGCTGCCATGTCAAACGCACGTGACAGAGTCAAGCGCTCTAGTGAGATGATTAAGGTAATCGAAGAGTGCTACAACTGCATTGAGACCGCCGTGCGCCAGGGTGTGCGCTGGGTTGCCCGTACCTCTCCGACCAACTGGAGCATTGAGCATCCCCTATGCGGAATGGATCTCATGATCACTCTGACTCTGTGGCTATATCGTCTGGAACATGACGAAGAAGCCGCTTCCGAGGAAGAGATGGCCATGTATCTCAAAGTACGCATGCTCTTTGAGAAAGATGCAGAGAGCGCGATCAACTCGCAGCAGCTGAGCGCCACTGTCGCCCACCTATGGGGCTCTATGCTGGATGAAGTCGTCGTCTGGGGGTAAGTTGAATTCTTCGATCGCATTATTTAAGCCGAATGTAACACTAACTCTGTTCACTAGCATCACTCGGCTCATGGGCGAATCCTTCCGGCTCCACTCTCAAGCCCTAATAGGCTACGTAGACGATGTTGAAGCATCGTCCAACGTCTCGACGCCCTCTATGATCTCACAAGGGGGTGATGAGGAGAGTGTGTACTAGATAATACTTAACGAGACCCACGATTTTCTTTATACGAACCTCTAGCACTAATAAGGAGGGAACGGGGATGAAGCGTCTCCGAGGCATATACCTCCTGCGTTCATGTTGTCTTTTGATTCTTGCTTTCGGTCTGGTAAGGCGTGAAGGGGAAGGGGTTTGATTTTGGAATTCATTGCGTTTCATAGTGCTTGCATCCAACATCTGCATCTGACGTTCATGGTCGTTTGGAGGGCCCGGATTTGGTCGGCTCTCACGGTGGCCTGGTGGAAGGGAGGGGAATCTCCGCGCAACAAAAAAACCCGCGCAATATAATGTGTGATGCAGTTGGCTGGCTGGTCCATTAGTGAAACTTCTTTTCCTCTCTGTTCTATTAGCTACGGCACTCTTATTCTTTTTTTAATGCTGCTGCTACTTTGTTCTCCCGCTTTTTGCTTTCCTCGCCGCTTTTTCTTCTCAATGTCAGATACCTTGTTCTACATACTGACCATCATCATCTCTTCCTCCTTTTCCTTGCGCTCTCTTAGCTCAGCTTGGTTCTTGTTCTACTTATTCGTTTCTAGTTTCCTTTCATTTCCTTCCCCTTAGCTCACAGTTTCTCCTTTGAGTCTTTCCCTCCGCGTCTTGTCATGTAATAGAGTCGGCAATCGAGTATCTCAGGATGGAAACTTGAGCCTGGCAAGTCGGGAAGGACGGCGTGCCGCAGATTGATTTTAATGCCTTCAGCTCGGCTGGAAGTGGTCTTCGAATTATAGATACTACGCACGCGTCAGAATTCAATATATCACTTCTCTCCACTTGAATTGTCTGGTGACCGAAGTAGACCGGACTATGATATCCTGTCGTCTGATGATATATACATAAGCTAACCTAGAATTTCAGAAGAGACACACCTCACTTGGTTCCGTGCTTGATTTGATGTTAATATACTTCTGTATTCCGTCGAGCACCAATGGGCCGTGCCCTCCTCGTCTGCCTTATGCAGGTACCCGAAGACTCGTCGGCTACTTCCCCAGAGTTTCTTTTTAACTGACACTCTACCCCTCGAAGTTCCGTTGTGTTTGGGAATGGCGAGCTATGCCATGGGGAGCGGCTACTTGCTGGCTTTGAGTGCCACATTGGGTCCTCCCATCAGGGGCCGCGTTCCGGCAGCTTCAGGAAAAGTCTACTTTCTACTCTCGATCATGGTGTTTACAGTCGCTCATAATCTCCATGTATTGTCTCATGAAGTCGTGAATTTTTCAGCCCGTCACCACTATATGCGCCGAACCTACTAGGTACCTTAAACTTGTCAATATCGAGATTGATCCTTAGCCCGAGTGTTGAAGTACGACGACGTTTGTTCCTACTATATTACACCCATATACCCCATACTCGAACAACCGCGATGCATCCGCGAATATACTACAACGCCGTAGCCTCGCCCCATATCATCGCTTCGGTAGCGGTCCTCTTCAACTTCGTACTGGCAGATTGCGAGTGTGGATACTCAATAGAAGCGGCATCCGGTGATACGCAATATGTGTTCACGGACTTGTTCGAAAGCGACTTCATACACTTGGATATCATGGACGATTCACAAAATTACGGGGAGTATGGGTGGGCGGCACAGGAGTTCAACATGTCCAGCGACGTTGCGCGAGGTCCCTACGGCGAGTCGTATACTCCACAGAATGTGATATCGAATACCATTGCCGAGGACCAAACGTTCGATGGCCCTGGAAGCAAAGGTGGTGATGCCGGCTTGAATCTTATTGTCAGAGGTGCAGTTAGGGATGGCATGGTGACGGCTGCCGACATATCAACGACAGACGTTCATTACTACCACGGCACGTTCAGGGCGGGTATCAAAGTCACCGACGTTCCAGGGACATGCAGCGCTTTCTTCTGGGTAAGCGAACACCCACGCGGATGAGCCACGCCGGTGGTTTTATAATAGGTCTAAACAATACGGGGCTTACTAACTAGCCTGCTGCCAGTACATGAATGATACCCAGGAGATCGACGTGGAGTTCCTATCGTCAGAGTTCAACCGAGCCAACGGCACATTCCCGGTCAACCTCGTGCTCCAATCCCAAGAGTCGAAAGCCGCCGGCTTCGACGCCTCGAAGACGGGGGACTTCCAGAAGATCAACCTGCCGTTCGACCCCACGGCCAGCTTCCACGAGTACCGCATCGACTTCCTGCCGGACCGCGTGCTCTTCTTCGCGGACGCGGAGCTGCTCACCGAGATGAACGGGACCGGCGTGCCGTCTACGCCCGGCAACCTGCAGCTGTCGCACTGGAGCAACGGCAACGCCGGCTGGTCCCAGGGCCCTCCCAGGACGGACGCCACGACCACCGTTCGCTACGTCAAGGCCTACTTCAACTCCTCCCTCCCCGCCCGCCACCACGACTACCAGGGCCGCTGCAAGGATCCGAATGGCCCCGGCGCCGTCTGCGCTATCCCTGGTGATAATGCTACTTTCTTTTTCAGCAACGTCGACAACATGACGCCCAACCAGACGACGTACCACAGCAACGACGGCGGTGGAGGGCTAGCGAGGAGGTCGTGGTCGTGGTCATTCCCGGTAGTTGCGGCTCTGGCGGCAGGCACGTGGGTGATATGATGATAGATTTTCCTTCCTGTCGGGGCTGGCGACGGGGTGGTGCAGAGAGGAGGGAATGTGATATGAATAGCGGTGACGGCGGGTCGGACAGATGTATACTAGCATCCTAATCGTCCGGTCGCCGTCGTGGGAGGAGGTTTACTTGTCACTTATACCTTTATGATATTCCTTTAGCTTCATGCGGAAGTAGGTCATAATTGACATGTCAGATGTGCTCGTTGCCTTGGCTTGCGTGTTAGTTGTAAGTCGTGTATCTTCCTGTCGGTAAGTACTCATGGAGGTTTACGTTGCGATTGATCTTTATACACTCGCGTCAATTGCGTGTCAGCTACAGAGCTTTGAATGTTAGCTAGAGGGCGTATAACTCAATGTTATACTGAGAATCTGTAAACCTACTACCTAGTATCTACATTGTATCTAGGTAGGAGGGGTGTTTTTCGGAGATTCAATATACAATGCACAAAGCCAATTCCCATGGCAACGGCGAAGAATCGTCATGCGGCCCCGACAAGTGCAACGTTACGCGATTCACAATCCCGCTGCTTCTGGGTAGCGCGAGAGGAGGTTTGGAAAATGCGTTGTTGTCTCACCTCGTCCCTTTTCAGAAGACACGCCCCGTGACGTTCCACGGGGACGGGCAACTCCCAGGCGGGAGCAGCCCTAGCTCGACGATCCCCGTTGTTCTGGGAGTCGCTGGTGACACAGCCCAGATGCAACCTGCCTTAGCTGCGCGTCGTCCTGGCCTCCCCTTCGCGCTGCTCGGCCGCGCCAGTAAGGCTGGTGCGTCGTGACACGGGCGCGGCGTTGGGCGCTCGCTTGCTGTCTTGTGACGGCCGAGGTGGAAGGAGAGTCAGCCGGATGGGTGGTAGACAGGAAGGCCGAGAGGTTGTGGGATTGCGGATTACTAAACCTGCTACCTGGCCTGGCTGCTTCGTACTTGGAGTTGCTTTATACATAGGTAGAGTATGGTGGTAGCGTATATCGATCCCACCCAGTCAAATCGCCCGGCGACGCTCTCCACCTGCCTGATCGGGGCTCCATCCTACCCCCAGCCGGTGCGCGTGCTCGGGTTAAGGGGGTTCGATGTGGGCCGTGGAGAGAGAGAGGGGAGGGGGTGGCTTTCGTAGAATAGATTGAAAAGCATATGATGTACGTACTAGGTAGCATGCTGGCACTGTTGCTGGTACTGGTGGCTTGCATTAGGTACATATAGATAGCTCGGAAATTTCCAGGCTTCCAAGATCGATCGCAGGGGATCGTGGAGAAATAAGAGACAGAAGCGCCACTAACCTCTCTCCTGGGCTATTATGATGCTATATTTTCACTTAGAAAAAGAAAAGGAAAGCCAGACGGTAGCCAATCTAAATTAATTCAATCGCTGGCTCGTGTTGGCTGGCTGGCGGTGGCTCGGTTCGGCCGACAATGACGCGGAAATTTACTGTGTACTAGGTACCTATACTATCATATATTAATAAATTAATTGGATCTTAAATTAGCTTCACGAATGCCGAATCCCCCCTTTCTATATATAATGACACCTACTACCTATTCAATGGCCCTACTAACGTGCGTACCTAGACAGCACAGCGCAGAATCTTGTGTATCAACTTCAGCCTTGCGCGACTATGCCGTAGAAGTAAGGAGACGGCCCCTCCGCGTTTTTCTTACATACCACAATGTCATCAGACGCAGCAAGTGCTGCGAGCAACCGGGCACGGCCCGACGATCTTAGACGACGGGGACTACATCACCCTTCGCCCCCCCCCGGCTTCCTGCTTGGACCGTACAACCTCCGAGACATGATCGCGCGTGTTCATATCAAGCTTCTTTGTCAAAAGTCGATAATTGGCTCCTGAGCATGAAACAGCTCTCCAATCTCCGTCGGTGGCCGACCCTCCACCTCTACCGCTGGACAGGGTTTGATGACCACAACTTGCTAAAGTTGAGACGTCATTCTTCATGTCACATACTTCCTTTGCTCTTTTGTTATGTTCTACCTTGGCAGCTTGGTTGGAATATACCTGTTGCCTTACCTGCTAACTTACCTGTTCGCTCGGTCGGCTATTACCCAAATGGGTTCTTGGACGTTTAATTAATCTAATTATACGATGTTTGATGGACAGCCATAAACCTGTTATTTCTCATCCTTCGCCTTCGGATAATCTAGTGTCCATGGATTCTTCAATATATGTCCCGTATAAACTAGGCGAGTACAGGAGGCTTCTGGTGCTTTCACTGGCAACTTCGCCAGAATGCCCATAAGACTTGGATCACATATCACATGAATTTCGTCACATCGACCACACATGATGTCTGTTCTTGGACTTCGGCTTGGTAGGAACCCGGAAAATCGTCCGAGGCAGGTATTTGCCAAATTGTCGAAATATACACGGTCATAAAGCTGCTCCAAGAACCCGGCGCGGACGAACTAAGGCAACTCGGTAGATATCAAATGATCTCTAGCTCAGCTCACAAGCTCAGCTTTAAGAGAATTTGCTGAACAGTCAGTTTCCATCTTACGTATGTGGTATTGATATTCTGAAATCGGTTGGTTTTCCCCTCTTGTCACTGTTCTACGCCTCTGCCTCCTGAAGGGTCACAAGTCGCCCCATCCGACAAGGAATCTCGAGCACATGCTCGCGAGTTCCTCCCACTAGACTGCTGAGGCGTTGGGAACTTTTGCGTACCTAGCTTCAGACAGCATGATTCTTTTCCTTTAAAAACAGATGAACCCTACATGTTTCTGGCTGCTGGGGAGTTCACTTCTAGATAAGCGCCATCGACTTCTTCATCTTGGGTCTATGAGATTTCTCTTCCTATTTCTTTACGTCACTCACCATCTGTAAAATAAATTGGGAACTGTGAAGCAAGAAAGCCAAGATGACGAACCCTACGACCGACATAGCCCTAAAGAACAACACGGGCTCCTCCCAAGCCTACGCGTACATCAGCGGCCTGGACTTGAGTAACAACAACGTCCCGTTGTTTATCCAGTCCGATGGCAAGACCGTGTACCGGCCCGCCTCGCCCGCGGAGCCACAGTCCCCCTTACAGGAAGACATCGCCATCTCCCTCGGCGCCCCCGGGTCCACGACCACCGTCACGATCCCCCACATCGCCGGCGGTCGCATCTGGTTCAGCATCGGCGACACCAAGCTCACCTTCCTGCTGAACCCGGGCCCCGCCGTCGCCGAGCCCAGCGTCACCAACTCCGCCGACGTCAACTACAACATCGAGTGGGGCTTCTGCGAGTTCACGTACAACGACCAGCAGCTCTTCGTCAACATCTCGTACGTCGACTTCGTCTCGCCCATCCCCATCGCCCTCGAGCTGCGCAACACCGCCGGCGACGTCCAGACCGTCCAGGGCCTGCCCGGCGACGGCCTGAACACCGTGTGCGACAAGCTGACCCAGCAGGGCGCCCAGGACGGCGCCGGCTGGGACAAACTCGTGGTCAAGGGGCCCGACGGCCGCAACCTGCGCGCGCTGAGCCCCAACAGCGGCCGCGTCGCCGACGCCGGCCTGTTCGAGGGCTACTTCCAGCCGTACGTCGACCAGGTGTGGGCCAAGTACGGGGGCGCGGACCTGACCATCAACACGCAGGCGTCGTGGGGGGACGTGACGGGGCGGGTGCAAGGAGAGCTACTCACCTTCGCGAACGTGGGCACGTTCGCGAAGCCGGGCGCCGGCGACATTTTTAGTTGTTCCACGGGGCCCTTCTCGAACTACCCGGCGGAGACGCGCGACGAGATGGGCGCGCTGGGCGCGCGCATCGCGGCCTCGCTGAACCGCGCCACGCTCCTGGACAACCCGCGCCAGCCGGACGGCGAGGTCGTGGCGAAGTACTACAAGAGCGCGCCGACGAACCACTACGCGCGCATCTGCCACGAGACGAACATCGACGGCCGCGGCTACGCGTTTCCCTACGACGACGTCGTGCCCTCGGGCGATGGCGGGCCCGACCAGGCGGGCACCGTGTTCGATGGCAGCCCCGAGCTGCTGACGGTGACGATTGGCGGCCCGGCGGCGGCGAATGGGCCAGCGGCGGGGGGCGGGAGCAGGAAGGAGAAGGTGCCGAGTGGTGGTGGCAAGGAGAAGAAGACGAGTTCTGGGTTCCTCGATACGCTGAGGGGCTGGCTTAGCGCGCTCAAGAGGATGCTGCACATCAAGTGATGAGGCCGGGAGCTTGCTGGTGCGCTAGGGTGGATAGAGAAGAGAGTCGGTTTTCTATTTTAGAGGGATGTAAGCCAGGTTTATCGTCTCGCTTACCACCCCAGATCTTGTTCTGCATGGATTTTGGTGTCTAGGGTCGGTCGTTTTCTCAGCTCACAGCTTCCTTCGCTTCGTCCCTTGCCAGGATTGTTCTTTTGGCATATTACCTAGCATGTTGCATCTTCGTTTCCTTTTATTACCCCTTTCTTTGCACTCGTGGGTTACCACTTGTTTGTGTTGAGTCAGGTTTCTGATCTTGGTTTTCACCGCTGAGCTTCATAATGCGTTGCATGGCGGTATTTTGTCGCCGCCGTTACTTATTGTATATATTTTGACCTATCTTGTATATAAACCATCCACTACAACCACAACTCTCGTTTAATCACTTCATAAAGGCTGCGCAGCATTACTCTCGTTGTATTTTACCCGTTGATGACTTGGGTGTGTATTTCGAACCTCAAGGGCCCAGTAGCTTAAAGCAACTAAGGTACAGGCTGCAGGTTGAAGGGTCACATCTTGAGCGGTTGATAGAACACGATTATTTTGGGGGGCCCTTGAACCACGACGACTTGTCGTCTATTAGATAATTCCTTCCGCGTCTAAGTGTCGCGCAGGACTTCATCGTCTTGCTCTGTCCCTCTCCTTGTACTTCCTCCGCCAGTTCTCCACGAACTCCTCCATTTCAACGTGAACCCGTAGTCCCTTCTCACAGAGCGAATTATAAACAGACTTTAATTCGGAAGAGTCTATATCCCTTACGAGCGTGAGGAATGCCTCCATGAATACGTCCTTCGACCAGGGACAGTATTGTAGAGCTCGGTAAAATACGCTCTTAGCTTTGGGCCTCAGCTCTTTCCTCCCGTGGCAGAATCGGATGTACGATATCCATAGGCCTGTGTGGTGCTTGCATGCTTCGCTTTCTAGAGCATGTTCGAAAGCTGCCTGCGTTGAGTGTACGTTGCCTGCGTGGGCCTCGTATTGAATAGCGAATACTCGACTGCTAACGCAATCGGATGGCTCGGTAAGAACGACGTTGTCAAGGATTGAGCGCACGTTGTCATCGATGCTAAGACGTGCTTCTCTCCAGGCGAAGAGGTGAAGGAAAATCGTATTTTGCGGGAAGAAGCCGATGTACTTGGAGAGCTGCTCGCGCAGGAAACCCGTCCTGAAAGGCCTGTAGAAAGTTAGCTGCTAATATCTTGAATCAAACCCATGAATGACCACATACCCCTGACTAGCATGATGGTAAAGCAGGCGAGCAGCAAACTGGAGCAATCGCTCGTGTGATGAACTGCTTCCAAGACCGCGAGATACTAGTTCATCAGAACAGGTCGAGATGCTAGAGATTGCGGACCATATGTCTCCTTGAGTACTACTAGACGGCTCTTTGTTGCTATGTTGTGTTAGATACTCGAGCAAAGCTAGGCCTTCGGCGTAGATGACCGCATTTTTGGCGTCGCCTGAGGATAGTAGGTAATCACGATTGGATGAGAAAGATTGTCTCGCTCTGAGTATTTGGGCTGTGGAGACCTCTTGGAGTTCTGGCACTGAAGGGGTGGTAGGATTATTCGACGAGGCGCATAAATGAAGGATACTTTTGCTTGGGTTATTATCCTTAAGTTCAATCCATGCCGCCGCAATACCCAGTGAAAGTTTGTCGTGGCTTGAAATCGCGGCTAACCCCATAGCAGCGGCCAGAGTGTTACGAGTGACGTCCTTGTTTCCCTTCGTCCACTCAAGGTATGAATAGCCTAGGTACAGGTCGATATTGGCGGAATCTTGCTTCAAGAGCGCCTTTGCAGTCTTCTTCTCGTTTCCTGACTCGTTGGCTGATTCGAAAGCAAGGTAGTAGGGGGCAAGTCTTCGTACGCCAAATTTTCGAACGAGCTGCTTTATTGTAGTTAAAATCCACAGATATTGGTCTCCAGGAACATCATCTCGAATGGTTTTCACGTACCCGAACCAACCGGGTAACGGGAAAAGAACTTCTGGCGTGACCTGCATCCATTGGTAGTCGTGTAGGAACTTTGGGGTTTTCATATTCTGCTCCTCACAATTTGGGTCCGGCCCCGATGCAATATCCGTAGTGACGAGATTTGCTGGACTGCGGATAAGGAAGTCGTCTCGAAACATATCTTGGACGATACTATCAGAGCAGAGTGCTGGAGGTAGCTGGCAAAAAACGAGGAATGCATCAAGCAATTGGCTTTGGATAGAAGGGATATCTCCTGTCGGAAAATATACGAGCATGTCCTGTATATCGGCGAACATGACAACTCGAAATGGGTCGTCCTCCGCCCCATCATCCATCGTGCGAGAGGGGTTCGTTGCGGTATGGGATTTGTGCTGCTCGATGGCTGACCAGGCCTTATATCCATCCCGCGTAGCAGGAGATGGGAACGTGTCTTGGATTTTGGGATCGGGAGGCTCCAGTGCTCCATCGCTTTGTTCAAAAGCAGCCCATCCTTGCGCTCCATCGTCTCCTATTCGTGCCACTTCACTCTCCCAAAAGTCCTGAAAACCGGCTGGGACCCCTGTTCCCGATTGTTCCAGTGGACTTGATGGGCGGAGGAACGTCATCTCGAATACAGCTTGCCACGCTGCTACAGCTAGTTCCTTGTACCCAGCATCTGAGATAAAACGCGTAGTTCTTAAGAACACGTATATTATTTGTTCATAGATACGGAGGCGGTCAGAATGGGCTTGTGTTGTCAAGGCGTCTGTTTCTAGTCGTCGTAACCTCTCAGTATAGAGTTGTTTTATTTTCTCATATTGGAAGGTAGACAGCCTTGACTGATGGAAATTCATATATTCTCTCCATAACCCAAAATCTGACCCGTGTTTCTTTAAAGCTTCTTCCCATCGCTTTGAAATGGTCTTAGTGTCCCAGATCTTAGAGCCCTCTCGCATGATCCTCAATTGCAATTTCTCCCGCTGCCAGTCCGTAGCCGCGTGAGAATAGGCTTGCTCAAGCATCGAAAGCTTAATATCCGCAAAACTCTTGACTTCTGCTGCTGTGGGATGACGGCCATCTTGTGCACTAATTCGCAAAAGAACATCTTGGTGGTCTATCAACTCAAACCAAGCATCGATGTCTTGCGGATGGTTTCGTACCCTTCTCGATAACTCGATGGATTTTAAGCTTACGGGGTCATATGTTCTTGGATCCCCCGTATTTTCGGAAGCGTCACTAGAATAGCCTAGATCGCTGTCAGAGTGCTCATGAGCCTTACTCTTCCCATGAATGGACCTATAAGATGGCCCTTCTCCGCCCGATGAAGCCTCCGCCTCAGAACCGTCTCGTTTTCTCTTCTTGGATGATCCGAGAGACAAGTAATCTTCTGATCCCGTTGCTGCTTGGGATTGCTCTCGTCGAACCCGAATGGGGCGTGACTTATAACGACCACCCTTTGCTAGTAAGGTTTTCCTATCGCTGCCGAGCAATGATCGACTTTCGCGGTGGCCTAACAGAAAGAACTCATCATGACTTCCTATCTGCTCGATTCTCATATAGCCATCAATACCGAGGACACGGCCTGAACCCCACCGCCGGTAATTAGGGATCTCGCGACGATTATTGCCGCCATACCTCCTAATTAAAGGATCACCTCGTTTATCGAAGAGATATAGGGCATCCCGATCCTGATCCCGAGTCCGACCACGGTCTCCTGAGGCGGACCGCTGTGAAGGATTTCGATGCCGAGCCTTGTCTGGGTCATGAGATGCATCCGTTATCGATTCCCCATCAGTTCGTTTTTGACGAACCGGATGAGTACGTTGTTCCGTTGGCTCACTATCCTTCTTGGGTTGAGGCTGAGTAGTCTCGAGCTTGGGTTTGAACGAGGAGAATTTCGGTACGGTTGAGACCTTTCCTTGCTTAGATGACATGATGAGCAAAAGCGGTTATGTGCTCATCCCGGTTGAGAGGCAAAAGCAGCACCCTTCCTACTACGTAGTATGTCCTCTTCAAGCACGATGTACCATGTAGCAAGTGCTGATCTGATGTTGGGTTGTCTGGTCACGAGGCCGGATTGGTGAGCGGGAATCCTAGCTACGTCGTGTAGAGGTGAGGCGCGTTGCTTGCTAAGGTGTGTCCATGTGGGTCTTTCTTTTTTACCCAGTGTCGCCAGTGGTTGGTTGGGTACCTACCTTGTACCTGTACCTGTACCTGTACCTGTACTTAGCACTACGTAGTGCCTAGTAGTACCTAGTAGTACCTATACGCCTCAGCAAGCTTATCAGTTGGTGCTCGTGCCCGCGCGTCCACCGTCCGTAACACCTGCATGAAACTGGTGTTGCTAATCGCAGGCGTCCAGCGGATGCAGCGTCAATCGCTGAAAATACCTGCCCCTCTTTACTTTAAGATACTATGCAGCTTGGCGATCAGGATGGTTGGAATTGAATTGTGGACGGACGATACATAGTCTCCTATGGAATGAAGAACGGTTGAAAGGACTGGATCTTAGCGGTGGTGCTAGCGATGAGGATCTCTTTTTAGTGGTCAATTTATGCTTAAAGCGGACTAGTTATACATTCTCTTGTGGTGTCTCACCACTGGGGCACTGGAGAGGATCTCAAACAAAGCGTGAAGCTGATGTTGTACTTGTATTTCATGCTGGAATTCTAGGCACATGTATGTACCCATATGCCGACATATGTGCGTACAGATATGTACATACATACATAGGTAGCTAGTAGTGTCTTATACGACGCTGCACTGGATCCATGAGTCGTTAGATCAGCTAGACAACTCCACACAGATGATATAATGCGTATGTGCCATGTGCCCATCTCTTTCTCCAACACGAACAAAATATCTGATGGAGAAGGAGTGTTAGCAAAGAACCTTGAAGGTTTGGAGGTTTGGAGGTTTGGAGCAATTGGAAGCTGGAGCAACTGGAGCCGTGATCACACAATACTCTCAAATCTCCACATGCTCCATCTGACCCTTATCAAGAAGCCTGTCAAGCCTGTCCAAGCCTGTCCAAGCCTGTCAATCCCGCCAAAGCCTGCTAAGAAAAGTACCTGGTACCCGTTGTTCGATGATGTGATTCGATAGCAGCATCCAAGCTGAGGGTCCCTACCTACATGTAGTACCACTTACATGGGCAGATGGGCTATTAGGTGCCGAGCTTACCTGTAATGTTTATCTTCTACGGCGCTGCCAATTTATTCCAAGTTCGACTCCTCACAATTCAGAACCCACTTGTCCTGTCTTGTCTTCCAAGGTCTTTGACGAACTTGCTAGAAGAAACCCATAAGAAACTACAAAGACAATGCGGTCTAAGATACGATAGTTTGATAGTCTCTACCTAGACACTCTGAGGCGACGAACCGGGGACCGTGAACCGTCATCCGTGCCGCCATCTATGCAGTACTACCTCGTGGCTTCAATCAAGTATATTCAACACACAGCATTGAACTGCTGCTGAATGCTGTGCGCCCATGCTGCTCCAGGACACAATTTCTCCCGAACCTGAACCAGCTGCTGTCCTCTCCTGATACCTTGCACTTCGTAACCGGTGGCGGCAGTCTCCTTTTCGTTTCATTACGATCCCGCGATCCACTGCCCACCATGGCCGACACGCCTTCTTACGATGCCATACCCTCTCAGGACTCCAACCCGTCCGCCCCGGTCTCCCCAACGACCCAGCGCTTCCGCTCGAGAAGACATAGAAGGAACTCGAATCCTGATATGCCGGATGAAAATACGTCTCTTCTTCGTACCTCGCGATCCCGAGTGCGCATCCACAGCCCGCTAGAAACGCCACGAGGCTACTTGTCAAGGAATCATAGCTTTGCTGGTTCGTCTGCTTAGGCCTTATTCGAAGCATAAACTGCAGTTGCTGACTTGAATTATTCTTACATTAGGGGGCACGCGGTTCCACAATCGACATGAATCCTGGGGTCAGCGCTTGATACACGCCTTGTCCGATCGTCCAGATCCCATGGCTGAGTCGAAGAGTTCACTTCTGGCCGACGACCGGATATGGTACGACCAGTTTACCTCAACCGACTGGGTACACGATAGTATTGCCGATGCTTACCGCGTCAAACAGCTACGAAGCCGGAAGGGCTTCTGGGGTGGCGTGATTGTCATGTTTGATGGTGCTCAGGGCTGGATCCTCAGTGCTGTGGTTGGCGTTCTCGTAGCTCTAGTCGCCTATTGTGTGGATGTGGCCGAGACTACCATTTTCGACTACAAGGATGGCTATTGTGCCAAGGCTTGGTACCTGAGAGAGAAGGTAATTGATATAACTATGGACGGATGCTTTGCCTGGCATCACACACTTGGGAGCTAACAGCGTTCGCAGAGATGTTGCCCCCATGGGCCGTGTACCGATTGGCGATCCTGGTCCGAGGTTCTGGGCGGCCACCCGTTCGGCAATGTCTGGACGGAATTTGGAATTTACATCATCGCCGTCCTTATACTCTCAGTGCTGTCATGCCTGCTTGCTCTGACAACAAAAACGGTGGTCCCTTCGGCTTATCGGATGTCCACGCTCGATGAGAATCTGGCTGCCGACTACTCCCAGCACCCTGACGACAATGGTCACGAGGATGACGAGAACGTTAGTCCAAGGGAAACTCGTAGGAAACCCCTGGATTCTCCCCCTCCGATGGTATATTATTCCGCAGCCGGCAGTGGTGTGGCCGAAGTTCGTGTCATCCTCAGTGGATTCGTTCTACACGGCTTTCTTGGTCTTAAGACTCTCATTATCAAGTCGGTAGGACTCATCCTGAGTGTCGCTTCGGGTTTAAGTCTGGGCAAAGAAGGCCCTTACGTTCACATTGCGACTTGCATTGGCAATATTTGCTGTCGTATTTTCTCCAAGTATGATCGCAATGACGGCAAACGACGTGAGGTTTTATCTGCTGCCGCCGCCGCAGGTGTTGTCGTAGCTTTCGGCGCTCCACTTGGCGGCGTTCTCTTCGGACTTGAGGAAGTTGCCTATTATTTCCCGGCCAAGACGCTTTTCCGCACCTTTTTCTGCTGCATCGTCGCAGCTCTCTCCTTGAAGTTCCTCAACCCATACGGCACTCATAAGATTGTCATGTTTGAGGTTCGATATAAGATTGACTGGGAATGGTTTGAGCTGTTTGGCTTCATCCTGGTAGGAATTTTAGGTGGCGCGGCAGGTGCTTTGTTCATCAAAGCATCGCGTCGTTGGGCTCTATCCTTCCGCAAGATCTCCGCGATCAAGAAACACCCACTTCTTGAAGTTGTCTTGGTGGCGCTGGTAACCGGCCTCATTGGCTACTGGAATGTCTTAACCAAGCTTCCGGTAGCGAAACTTCTATTAAACCTTGCGGCACCCTGCAACGACGATAGCAGAGATGATGAATTGGGCCTGTGCCCATCCAACATTGATGAGATACCTGATGTCATCCGGACACTGCTGATCGCATTCGTCATAAAAGGGTTTCTGACAACTATCACATTTGGCATCAAGGTTCCGGCAGGTATATACGTACCCTCTATGGTTGTTGGTGGTCTCATGGGCAGGATTGTCGGTCATCTTGTTCAATGGATAGTCCTTCGATTCCCGCATTGGGGCATCTGGGGATCTTGCCCTCTCCTCCAAGAATCCACATGCGTTCAACCTGGCGTGTATGGACTCATCGCCGCAGGATCGACGATGTGCGGCGTCACGAGACTATCCGTTACCCTTGCCGTCATTCTATTCGAGCTTACGGGAAGCTTGGATTATGTCTTGCCCTTTTCTTTGGCTATTCTTGTTGCCAAATGGACAGCGGATGCCGTAGAGCCACTCAGCATCTACGACCTTCTCACGAACATGAATGCTTATCCTTTCCTAGACAACAAGCATAAACCGATTTTCACCTCCGAGTTTGCTGATATCGTTCCCCGTGTCCGCCACGAACGCGTTATTGACATCACCGAGTCGCCTTTGGTTGCGGCCACGAAACTGCGTTCGCAGCTTGAGCTTTTACATCGAGCGGGCGAATTAGACGGTGGGTTGCCAATAATTAGGAACGGAATCCTTGTCGGCTTGATCCCGGCTCCGGACTTAGAATACGCCTTAGACCAGCTTGAGGACGAGGGTAATGACCTTTGTCTCATGACAAACATACCAAATATCGATGAAGAGGAGTCTCCCGAACGGGACCCAACCGATTTCACACCTTATATAGACCCCGCCCCTGTTGCTTTAGACATAAAGTCCCCGATGGACCTGGTGTACGAATGCTTTTCCAAACTTGGTTTACGGTATATCTGCGCCTTGAAAGACGGGCGTTATGCCGGAATGGTAAGTCTTCGAAGTCCGTAGTTGTTTCTTGGCCGTATACTAACTCTTCCTATAGACACACAAGAAGATATTTGTGAAATACATGCGTGAATTAGAAGAAAAACAGCATGAGCTCTGAATAATCTGTTATTTTGGGGAGCCGCTTTTCTTTTTACACAGTATGTATATGGAGAGGTTGCTTTGGTAACCCCTCACATGCATACGATATGACGCGAGCTCGACGTCAGGTTTACATTATTATAGGAATCTTAGCATGGTTGCATAGCCCGGCATTGGAATGGCATTCTTCTATTTTCGATAGCATCGCTAACTAGTCGAGAAATAGATCTCAAAGGATCACGCATGCTCTCTTATCTCGCTCTTCTAAACCCGTTGAACTCCAATTCCCCGTTTTCCTAATTCTATAATCTTAATGAAGTATGGCATGACCCAACGCCATAATTATGCAGGATTGATAGAACTGTTGACCTTTATTAACCCACGCTTTGTGTGACGGGTATTAAGCAACGTCCGGCCACTGATCTTTCAAGTTGTCCATGCGCCCCTCGATCAACGCTTCCGTGTTCATTCTTACGCTATACCTCAGCACTCTGGTCATCTCGTCCTGAAAGCCTTCACCGTGATCCGAAATATCGCTATTACTCTTCTTCGGGCCAGCCGGTAGGTGGATCCCGAAAAGCGACGGCTGCACAGTCAAGCAATTGTGCACATCCCGAGCGGGCTGCCCCCCTCCCTCGCAGAACCACCGCAGCTGGATGTCGAACGGCGCCGTCATGGCCTTCAGCCCCACCTCGCGCAGCAGCTGGCGCGCCCCCTTCTGCGTGACCGCGTAGGCGAGCGAGCATATGCCGCTTTGCGCGTGGTGCGCCACCCGCGTGTGGTCCGGGTACTGGTCCTTGAGATCGTCCGCGGACACGGTCCATAGGTGCTGTTTCCGCGGGACGCTGTGGTCGTTCGCGAGCACCACGCGGCCCTTGGCCACGGCTTTGGCGTTCGCGAAGGGGAATCGCATTCCGCAGTGCCCTAGCCAAAGGACGTCCCAGTGGTCGCCGTACGGCGATCGCGTTGGGGTGGCTGTGGCAGGTAGTTTGTCGAACGCGAAGTTCGGGGCCGCTGAAGGTCTCTTGCTGGCTTCCGTGTAGGTTGCGTCCGCATACCGAGGCGATCCCTTCGGCGAACTTGCCAGAGGCTGCGTCAAGGCGCGCGACGCTACTGCGAAGTCGCGAAGCTGGCTCCTGATCCGGACGTCCCAGTCGGCGTCGTCTTCCATGATCAACGCCGAAGACAGGTTTCGGTGAACAATTCTAGCGGCTTGGTTAATAGAAAGTCCCAGGGTTTAGGGATTTTGGTTACAAACTCTTGAATGGCGTTGAGATGTGCTCGCCAGGAACCTATCGTGGGATCAGATAGGCGGCTGTGACCCGGGATCGTCGGGAGCGCCTTGTCCGGCACGGTCTTGCCGTCTACGCCGTCGATGAACTCGATCTCGAGGTTGCTCAGGGCCGCGCCGAGGACCATGCCATCGCGACGGTCCGTGCGGGAGGGCAGGCTCACGACGAATATCTTCTCGAACTATGCGCAAGTTATAGACTCGCGTAGCCGGACCGGCGGATGAGGGCTAACTCACGCCTAGCGTATTGTTATATATGTCATCCGTCAGTTCCCGCTGTGACGATCTCTTTCTTTCGACGCCGAGGTACGGCGTTCTGCTTCCTCTGGTTGCTAGGATATAAAATATGACAAGCGTGATAGCGCTTACCGCGGTGAAAACAAAGTTTGAGAACCGTCTCGTGGACATGAGGAGAGTCATCCGGCTTGAAAACTAGCAGTCAGTGCTAATCAGGGGCTAAGTTTGAAGCGCTTCCAATAGCGAGTCCCTATGGATAAAGAATAAATCAACGATCAAGATATCTAGGATATGCTGACTGGGATGTCATAAGTTGGTAATCCCGTGAGATGCCGGGCTGTCTTACCAACGGCTACGACGTTTGACAGTGGTTGGTCACACCTCGAGTATGGACGTATTGAAATAGCGTAAGTGCTCTTCGTACGACTGCATATTCCCGAGAATTTTAAGGACTACCTAGGTATCTATCTATCTCGTCACTATCTACTAGCTCATAGGTTCTCAAGACTAGTGTACTGATGTGAGCAGTTGGACCTCGTATAAGCCCGTGCTAAGCGACCCCTTAGCCGGAGATACCGTCGGATGGAAGTCAGGTGATTTGCGTGCAATCACGTGGTCCTTTCCGACCCAAAACCGTGTGGCGCCCCAGCCACAGACGTGAACGCTCGCAACTTGGGAATCTGTGCAAATGACGCCCGTTTTCTTCGCCTGATTTTCAAGTCGATACCGTCTTGTTAGCCACGCTGTATTGATTGTTGAAGTTATAGTGTCTATAACTTTATACACAACTGTACATTGTGAGTATCTTCACAGTGAACTAGCGAGACGGGGTTTAAACGAGATTCTGATTGCGAAAACGCCCGGTTCAACCTAGACTAGGCTAGCTAGTATGATGCCATGACCAGAGTCAGAACGGCTATTATAACGAGGAGAGCACAACAATGATCGCCATTGAGGGGGATCACTCTCCACTGACAGGATGAAAGCTATCATAATTTCAAGTAAGTCGTGGGTAAATCAAGTGTTGACGTGGAATAATTCAACTCGAATACGAGAACGAAAAGTCTACAACGTCTAGGCGCCCACCCTTCTTACCCTTCTTGTGTTCAGCCTCTCCCCTTTGCCTGTAGCCTAGCAGCTGACGGAATAGGGGCTGGAGACAGAAATACGGCTTGAGATCAAATGTTCGGTAACAAAGTTCCGTCAGCGACATGGTGGCTACCTTATGGGGATCTAACGACAGCCCTGTTTGAGTCCCCTAGTTTCTCTTTTCGTGACAAAGCCTACCATACTTGCATCACCCACGACGCGTTCATATACCATCCCAACAAACTCTTAACTGGCTCCCCTAGCTTTATATATAGGACGACGAGACATTTGTCCTTCCTCTTTCTAATAGCTATTTATAGCTGGGTGATCTTGAAAGAGAGTCCCTAGCCATTGACCGGCCGATCAGTTCGCGGACACGGAGCCAAGCGTCGATCTTTCACCATGGAATCCAGTATAGTGGATAGGAGAGGCACGAAACCATCAACGCAATCTGGATGAGACTTTCCGCCGCTTTCGGCCGAATCACCCTCGAATCAAGGGAATGGCAGAATAATCGAGAAAAGGCGTGCTTGACATCGACTTGTGCCCGTTGAAATCGCCTTGACACATTTCGGAGCTATAAACCGATTTGACCAACACCGTGTGTTGTCTTCCTCCTAGTGACTCCCGCGGCGACGAGGCGAGCCCCGTCTGCTCGCAAAACCTGGACATCGTGGAGGGATGTGCTCTCGTGTTTGTCGAGGCATATCTTCTAGTCCTGTTCCATCCAGTAACGCTGTTGTCTAACAAGACGTCTCAGAGAGACAAGGCCACACCACCAAGCACTATAGCCTAAGCTATAGGCGAAATGGGTGCCACATCTCTCCGTCATCGCGAACTTGGTGTTTTTCGGACAGGCGCCTACGGCATAATAGCATCAACATGTGAAGCTTCGAGAACCTTGTATGCAGCAAGGCATACACATCGACGGGGATCGCCTGCGGCACGGCACGGAACGACGAAAGCGGTCAAGGAATCTGGAAAACGCTATCATCCTTGTCACCCCGACTCCGGCAAGGTACATATCTCCCACGCATCCACAAAACCATAATAGAATCCCGTGGGGGACTCGGTGGGGTCCAGAGCCAGAACGACGAGGCTGTCATAATAATAGACCGCTCGGCCAGTCAGTCGGCGGCGATTGGCGGGGGGCTAGACGCCTTCCCTGCGCTGCGCCAATGACCGCTCGCACATCCCGACATACCTGCCTTGCCCAGCCCCGTGATGGGCACCCCGGACCACCCCCAGACGCCCCCGTCACCTCGAAGCATGTTAGTCCCGCCGGCCGAGTGAGATTACGTGAAGATAACCAGCACGCCTACCTAATAGAAACGGCCCCATATACTTATGGTTAAATATAGAGCGACCTGGAGATGGGGTCGAAGGGGGGGCTAGTGGCTGGAGAGGGTGGGGATTAGGATCTTAGGATCGATCCTCTGCGGGACGTCTCTCGCAATAAACTACCAATACGTCCTATGTCCGGCATCGCGACTAACTCGTCCTCTAGCCTCTTCGGAGAACCGGAGGGGATATAGTCGATAAGAGGTCGCGCAATTACTTGTCTTAGGTACTGGGTAGGCACCTAGTAGGTAATTAACCCCCGCTGCTACTGGAAGGCGTTGGGTGATGTTCTTGTGAGAGTAAACGCAATTTATCTACGGATACCCAAGTGTTTTGAGCGTCGAACGCTCGAAACACGACATCCTAGTACCTGGTGGGTATAGAGAAGAGTCCGAGTCCAGGATCTAAGTCCAAAATACGAGAGGAATTATGAATAACATGATTATACCATGTATAACAAAGATACCACGAGAAATTACGCAGAGTTGATAATCGCACCGTAGCATAAGACGACACATGTGAGTTATGCAAGTAATTTTGACTAAATAGAATGGCATCCTGGACAATTTGGCGCCGTATCAGGAAATATATACACCAGGAAAAAAGAAGATGATGATGATGACGTTGCCGCCCGTGTATATACTCAGGTACCGAGACCAACCGTGCCGAAACCCAGCTTCGACGACACCAATGCCTCCTCCGAGAGAAGAGGAGATGAGTTCCGTCTTCCGGGTATCAAACCATTAAGTCCAGCCACCCGCGCGCTCGCCCACGCGTCGAATGCCCGCACCCCCCTCCCCTCCAAAAAAAATATCAATGTCTTCACGCTCGACGCGGACTGGCATCCTTGTGTCGTTCTCCTTCCAAGCTGCCCCTATACCTAGCAGCACCGCCTCGGCACGCCGCGCAAAGCCTCCCCCTGCGGTCCTGTTGCGGTGCTCCTACAGCGACGAGCCAGTCGGCTGGCACGACCAAAACTCCGAGAGCTGGGGATAAACACAGACACATCCCTCTTTCCGACAAGGAAGTTGCCAATGGAGACGCCGCACGACCGCCGATGCGAATATCCCAAGCTCAAGTCCCATTGTGCACCGGCCGTCCTCGCTCTTTCCTAGCAGGCTGACGATGTTTTCCTCCGACGTCCTCTATGCGAGACCGGTCGCTTCCCGCGTGCGTGTTGTGCAAACTTCGTTCGCGTCGACACCCGAAGATTATATCCACCGCGAAATGGGATAGGAAAAGGTCCAAATGGGTATATCCTTCGCTAGCTACCTCTGGGGTTCCACCAGTACCTGGTCAACGAAGGGGTGGGTTGACCGTGAACCAGTCCCACGCGGATCGGGTTGGACTGGATGGTACCTGGTGGAACGCTCGCGACCGGGGGAACTCGATTCCTCAGCTTCGTAGACGAGTTGCAATTATTCTGTTGTCACTATTAGCCGCAATCTTCTCGGCCAATATTCTGTAATCAAAATGCAATGATAGATGAAAAAAGGGGGTCCGTGGCTTACCATTAGTATTATAACGAATGCCACAACCCTCCCCTAGCGGTCACGTCTTGTACATGAACCATCCGACCTCGGGCTGTATCGTGTCGTATCCGACGCCCCGTCGCACCCGCGATTTGTCCCCGGCGACCGCCGCCTCCTTAGACCGCGACGCTTTTATCGCCATCGAGCCAGCGACCATCTCGGTAGGGGTCTCGACGCCCTCGTTCAGCAGCGTCACGGCCACCTTGCTGAACCCGCTCGGCATCTGGCCCCTGGTCAGCCGAACCTCCTGGCCCGGCTTGGGGCCGTGCAGACATCGACCGCTCTCGTCCCAGAAGCAGAAGGCCGTGATCCACCCCGAGTACGTCGTGCTGCCGCTGCCGTTGGGCACGTGCTCATCGCAGATGCCCTGCCAGAACCGCCGCGCCGCCTCGCCCGCGGGGTCGCGGAAGCTCGCCACGAACCCGTCCAGCACGGGCCTGAGCAGCTGCAGCCACCGCGACGGCTCCGAGCCGAAGGTCTCCAGCCGCTCGGCCCGCTCGCGGATCCGGATCCAATCGACCTCCTCGCCGAGGAGCGTCACCGAGGGAATCCCGCACCGCGTTCCCCAGCTGTACGTGAAGTACTTCTGCATCGAGCCCATGAAGAGGATGCTGGCGACCGCCTGGTCAACCTTGGTGGTGGTGGTAAAAGCGGGCAGGACCCACTGGCGCAGGCCCTCGTCCCGCATGTTTTCCTGTATGATCTTGCTCATCGCGAAGGCCATCTTGCCGTGGTCGACGCCATCCAGGTCGACGTCGATGTGCAGCTCATGCTGACCCTCGTGGCAGCAAAATCGCTTGCGCAGCGCTTCCGAGTTGGCGTTGATGTACGCATTGAGCTGAGTTAGAATGGCAAACCACACGTCCTCGGGCCGGATGACGAGACAATGATGCTCGTTGTAGGCGTCCACGCACGCGTGGACGAAGCCGTTCTTGGTGGCGAATACATTATCCTTTCTCTCGAGCCGCGAGAACGAACTCTGTACCAGCTGCCTCGCGCGGGGCAGGCTGGTGCGTGTGTCGTCGGTTAGCGTGTAGTGTAACAAGATATCGGGTGATGCAGCCAGCCTATATCTACGACCTGCCCAGGATCTCGATCCGTGATTTGAAGGCCTAACAGTAACGGGCATGTCAGGCGAAGGGAGGATAGAGCACAGCTACATCTGAGACTTACGGAGAGAAGGGGGGGAAAGCCCGTCAAAGATGGATATAGAAAAGACACGGGGTCCTTCTCTTTGATAAAAGAAAGGGACGTGAGTAGGAGGTGCCCCGGCTGAAATACCGGGATAATCACCGATAAACGTTTTCCCCTTTCCCCTTTGCACACCTATACGACCGGCAGCCTAGGAACCAGACGACCATACGACCCAAACAGAACCCAGGCACAACCCAGACAACCAGATTCTCGTCCGAATCAGGCAGCCGGTGGGAAGAAGTGTGCAATCAGGTAATGGATGTGCAATTGGCCCACATGCGACATTCGAGTGACGCCAAGGAGGGTCTAAGCCGAGTAGGGCGACCGAGAGGTGATGTGAGCTACGCTAGAAACGGTACAGATTTGCCGCGGCGTCTCTCCGACGAGCCACTCACATGCTCTCGGCGCCCTTTCGTGGTCTGGCGTTATCCCTTTTGCTTTGGCACTCTGACACCGAGGCAAGCCGCCGCAATAAAACTTTCGACCAGGTCGGATTAGACAATAGCAAGAAAAAAAAAGGTTAAAAATTTAAAATAAGCATTATTATAAAACGAGAGGGAAAAAAAGAGGAGGGAGGGGAAAAAGAGGCATGAGCGCTCGGTAGAGCCAAGTTAACCTACCGACTCTAGCTCTGATTCGTTCACGTCTCACTGCCGACTGCTACCGGATCTGATCATGGTAGGATGAGCCGACGGGGTTTTCTGACGGTAGTCGAGGCGCAGCGAATAGAAGACTGCCAACCATTGCGATATTTGGCAAACTGTTGTTGGTTGGTTGGTTCGTTTCTTCCAGGCCTTGATGTGAATTCCCGTACTGAGCAACATTTGACACCTGTTTGGACTTCCTGAATGAAGAAGATCGCCGAAAATACCTTCAAAACTAGTACTAGCTTTTCCTCGCGATGCTTCCTCGTCGCCCAGCAAGGGCTTCGGTATATCAAGTGTGCAACGTTCCTTTGGACGTACCGTACTAGGAATCTACTAGGAATCCGGTTGGGCTACCCGACACGTGTCGTCGGGGTGGCCTAGTCTTCTAAAGTTACTTAACCTACCACTTTAGAATTGTGATTTATAATTTATAATTTTTTCATGCCATCTGCTCGGTGGACTGCTGGCCGAGGAAGATGAAATTTCCTAGACGATAGTGTCAAGTTTTGGGCGGTGCAGTTCCGGCGCTACCGGTATTTCGCCTGCGCGCCGGTGCGAACTCTAAACTTCACCGGAAGAGGTGAATCGGCCCGGCTTTCGGCGAGGTCGATGCTAGGAGTGGCAGTTCCACCAGGCAGTTTAAAGAGACCAGGTCCGAGGAAAGACGTAGGGGGGGGCAACGGGGAAATTTCCTCCCCTAGGCTACCTACCTACCTACATATGGACCATGTCGCGGACAATTGCTCCGATCCTTATGACCTCAACGTGCCTAATCAGGGTCGGACTAGAACGACTTGCCCGATTCTCGAAGAATTATAGTCTTTTGGTCGCGTAGGAGTTAGTAAGAGCGGCTCAGGGTTGTATTATTAGCAACTCTGAGGGGAAAGTGTCTTGGGTCCCACGTGCCGTGCCCTTCTGTTCAGAGGCAATATAGAGGCACAAAAGGCACAAGCTTCCTTCCAAGATCTTGGACAGGACGGATGGCCGTGGGATGAGATCTAACTAACTACATATCCGCATTACCGAGTAGCTGGCCCTCGTGAACTCGGTCGTCGCCCGGGAAATGGGAAACCGAAAGAGAGCAGGATCAGCCCCATTCGACCAGGATAGATCCCAACTAACCAAACCACCATGATGGTCAATGCGCACATGAGATTGGTCGATGTGGGGTGATTAATGATGGCATGTAGAGCGGAGTGAGATGCTTGTACAGCAGTAGAAAGAGAAGAAGCCCTCGCGACGGAATAAGGCTGGAGAGACATGGTCCACTGAAGAGGCAGCCCGGTCCGCCGCGGCTCGGTGCAGTAGTCCCGTTGCGTCTCTCGGTGTGAACGTCCCCAGAGCGTGTCCAGACCAGCGGGTCGTGTACTATAGGCGCCGCTATAGGTGCCTCTCGCGAACCCTGCCAGTCGAGCTAAGCTTAGCTACATACAGTTGTACAAGTGCTAAGTACCGATGAAATTAGCCTACTGTGTATCTACCTACTACGGTAGTACCTAAGGTAGGTAGGCAGACATAAACATACTGTAGTAGGTGCTTAGACATACGTATTACCTATGGCGCAATGATAAGCCGCATTACACACTAGTCGTAACGTGTTCTGGTGAGATTATTTTACTCGCTTTCGGTTTCTATGACTAACGGCACTAGGTATGGGTATTTGCGTGTCCGATGTGGCCGTGACTGATGACGGCTTTTACGTATTTCTTAGTCAAATCGGGCGTCTCTCGTCAGATATAAGAGACCCCAAGCCACTCGTGAAAGTTCGGAGATTATAATTGCACGATATCGTCACGCCATGTGTTACGCCCGGTGCTTGATCGGATAGAGGCAGTTTATCGGTGAAGCTTGGTCCTATACAGAATGAATACCCCACAGGCAAACAATACCCCAGAGGACTCACCCCTCATACTCGGCCGGTAGTGAGAAGGGCGCATGGGTATAGGGTACGTACGTCAAGAAACTCAACTAGATACCGGTCCACTTCCCAAACTTCTTGTAATCCGCAAACATCTGTCTGAAGATCGCGCGTCCATTCGCATCCAATGACTCGTTCAGGACCCTCCTGCATCCCTGAGGCGTGATATCGAGGATTGAGTATACGCCGAGCTCGAGCGCCTTCCGAATTTCCCGGGGGGCCGTAACCTCTAGCTGCAGTTTGACGTACAGTTCCAAAATTGTGAACATGTCCTGGCCCGCAGCCCGCTTTGCTACGTCAGTGGCCGAGTCTAGATTGTTTGACCGCTCCCGGGAAACCGAAGCCGCACTCGGCTCACATATAAGTGTGATAAGGCGGGTGAACCGTTCCGCGTGCCTCGACTGCAGACGCAACCCAAGCCACGGTGGCCGTGCTTGTAAGGAGGCTGTGTCTGTCGTAGAGGAGCCGGGGTTGGCCAGTAGAACAGTGAGAAGTGCTCGTAATGCGGTAAGCAGAATTGGGAAATGTCCTCTAAGCCTAAGTCGATGTCGTCTGAGCACGAGGGCCACCAGTCGGCATAACCTATCGTAAACTTCTCCTGCCGTTTTCGAGGTTGAGAATTTCGGACCCGCCGTCGAGCACACGTGGACAACACTACTTAAAGTTATCTCGATATTAAATTGAGTCATCAAGTTAGCATGCCTTTCAAGCAGTAACACCAAAATATCTGTCAGGATTTTAAAGTGATGCAGTGATACGGCGTGGCTTAGTTGCGAGGCAAGTTGCTCATGTGCAGCTGCAAGATCAAGAGCATTGTAGCTTTCGCTACCGGCTGGCAAAGCATTAGTCCCTGAGAGGCTATTAGCTATAATTACCAACGGAAATGATTTTCGGGATACTCGCCTTGGTGTAGTTCGATCAGCCTCCTAACTGCAAGTAGGAGTCCGATGGGTCCGGTAGATAGCTTGCCATTGCCAATTAACTCGCTGAGAAGTTGATCTCTAGTGGCGTGATCTCTAGGCTCGACGAAGGCGTCAACCATATTGCACACCCAATCCTCGTCTACCGCCTGAGGCGCTTGTTCAAGCTGAGTGTAGAATGCTACCGTATCCCATCGACTGGGGTAGTTTCGAAGGAGGAAGCCCCGCAGCTCCCAGCCGGTACTGATATTCTTCGAGATGAACAATGCGCCTGCGCCCTCTAATCTACGAATGGCCTTCTCTGTGAGTTCGATAGGCTTCCCTTTTCGGGCCTCGGAAAGGCAAGTGGCTCCCTTCAATGTCATAGATAGCGGGATCAACCTCTTGTCATCTTTTGTAGTATTTGTCATCGCTTTGCTATCAGACGCAATAGCGGACAGGTTGGTTTGTATCATCTGTTCTAGTTTTTTGGTGATTTTCTCCAGGCCGATGGTAGAGCTATACGGACTACTTGAAAGTGAGCCACGGAGTGCAGAGACTAGGCCAGCCACTAGAAGCATCTGCGCAACTGTGTAACTCGAGCCCTCTGGCTTAAGATTATCCACGAAATTCGAGGCATCGGTAAAATAGGCCATTGAAGACCCCTCGGTATCGGCAGCCATTTGTCTGTAATAACATTAGATCGGGGGCAACCGTAGAAAGCATGCATCATCACTGACCTTAGAGTTGTGTTAACCAACTCCTCGATAAGTGCGACAAGATTTGCATCGTTTCTTCCCATATTCGTAGAAAGGTAAACGAGATCGTCAAATTCCATGCCCTGAGGAAAATTTTAGTATCGACGCTCGTTCAATTGGCGACAGCAAGCGACTTACCTCATAAAACGTTGGTTGCTGCATGACTCTAACTAGCAAGACGAGCACGGCTACTGAGAATTCTGAGTCTTGCGATGCACGCGTAGCTATTGCGGATCTCCATTTCTTCCACGAAGACATGATGCGTTTGCGACGTGCTTTCGTCAACGCCTCTCGAGGGAATTCGGAAAGGAGAAGCAGCAACCTGCGGCTTTGCGGCTGTGTCCAACCCGATTGTGTTTCTGCACTTTCAAGGGCATCAAGAGGTTGTGAAATAAAGGAGTCAACCAAGGCTTCATTTTCACTGGCAACATTATGCAGCAGTGCCCGTAATAGATCACCAAGTTGAACGTCACCTTCAGCCGCATACTGTTTCCCAACATGCCAAAACAGGTCGACGATGAGGTTGGCGAGACTATTGGTCGCCTGCTTCGGTGATTCTGCCAGCCTAGGTAGGGAGCGAAATACGACACCTACGTATGGTTGTAATGCGGACGGATTCGCACTGATTCTTATCTCGGAGAGCAGCCTCAGGAGAAAAGAGCAGGTCAGTTTAGCCAGGTCCTCTTCACGCTTCCCCTCGGGATAGTAGGCTAGCCACAGTCTATGGCAGCAACTGAACGCTTCAAAGGTCTCAGGATTAGATAGAGCGCCTTTCTTGAGGACATGTTTGAGATCCGATTTTAATTGCGCTCTGAGTCGATTGACTCCATCAGCATCCTCCCAGGAGGCCATTCGACCGGCAATACGCCATCTCAATGATAGGATTGATGATGGGGGATTTTCGTACCCCTTCTTTTTCGAGATGATGTCGAAATTCTTCGAATCGCAGGCCTTTATGAAGTCTTGTTCAGTGATTCCAGCTGATATTCCATCAAGAACAACTAAGAGGGCTTCGCTATTTGCGCCTGGCGAATCTAGGCGTTCCAATACACGCAGAAGCTGGGTGCTGGTTAACGCACTTTGCAGGATGCTCGCAAGCTTTTGTCTAATTCTAATGTCAAACCAAATCATTTGATCTAACGAGTCCCCGTTGTTCTCGCAGAGGCAATCAAACCACTTCTGGATAAAGCCTGAGAAGTCTCGTGCCTTTGCGAAGGCGTCTTGCAGAGGGAGGATTATCTTAGTAACGATAGTGTCTTTAATGACCGAATCGTAACTCGAGTGAGAGCTGATCCGATCAAAGAGAGTTTTTATGAGAGTATCGTCCATAAGAAACACATCGGCGTCGCAAGCGAGGATTTCGGAAACGAGGTTCCAGTTTGTTTCAGTTGTCATAAGTGCGTGTCCTCTACACACTGCACGGAGCGCCTCTGTACCCGGAATGGAATCAGACTGGACAGCCGTATCTAGTAATTGAGCGATGGCCTGATTTCGGTTTGAGGGTTCTAGAGGCTGAATAGCTTCAAGCAAGGTTCCAAAGACACTCTGAGCCCATGATAAATGCTCGGCTTTGGACTTTGGATTACTCGAGTCTCGGGGAGTCCTAGACGCCAAATCCCAGATGACGATAGCCGATCCGCCTATATTCCTCTTAGATATTTCCAATGCAGCCCCTATTATTTCAACGTTTTCATTCATTGCGAATAGGCGTCGTGCAGGTCGAATAAAATACGCCCTTAGGAAGTGCTCGAGTTGACGGATCCAATGGTTCCTAACGACATCACTGGCTACTGGTACTGGTGTGACTCCGCCAATACCTCGTAACCTCGCGAGTATCGAACTAACTGGCATATACATATGCCTAGCAAATTCAAGGCTGTCATCCTTGTTGTGAAGGCGAAGGTTCCAGAGGGTTGTGACAACATCTATCCACGACTCCTGATCCCGAGAAAGGCCACGATCAAGGACGCTTAGTGAGCGATCACAGGTCAGGATCAGCCTTGCGGAAATGTCCCTGGTCTCTTCATTGGAAGATGAGAAGAGTGACTTGATATGCTCGGCGCCTACCACACGTTCTAGAGCATTGGGCCCGGTATGGTGTCTCTCCTGGCCAAAGAGGGTATTCAGAGCCTTGAATAGTTCGGTAGCTGACTTTATGCAGCCAGCTGGCGTACGTAGTGCCTCAATGTCAGAAGGGAATTCATCGTCTCTCTTCCGCTTCCTCGTTTTCTCCGGGGCGATTCCGTTCGGTTGGCTTGATGATACAGGTGGCTTTTTTCGAGCCGTGGTGATATCGCCTAGAGCTTGGTGTAGGACAGAGGTAAACCGAAGGGAAGCAAGCGATCTTCCTAAGCTTTGTAGTGGGATTTGGGGAAAGATGTGGCTCAGTATAGACCAGGTAAGAGGGTATCGTCGGACTTGTTCAGCATCGTCGGTATTACCATTCATGTGTTTGAGTAACCATCGTAGTATATTCTCTTCGACGCCATGGAGTCTCGTGCTTTTTGTAGCAGAAAGAAGCGACCAGAGTCTTTGTATTCTGTCAGGGAGCGGAATGGTTGCATCTTCGTCAAGTGTTCTCACAGCTTTTATTAAAGTGAGTCGCGCCGACTTTGATTATAGGTTAGTTCTTGAGTATTATGGAATATCAATTCCAATCCCATTGGCATTGACAGAAGACAATTGCTCACCTCTGAGTGACTATCCACCTCCATTTTGTAACTGGTCAGCAGCAAGCATTGCCAGCATTGACCTAAGCGCAGGAATAATTGAAAGATTTGTTGTTACAATCGATTTCGCGATAAAATTGAAGCTACAAAATACAATCAACTTTTTTTATGGAGCTCCCCGCGATCTTCCATAAAATACGGAATTCTGCCATCTCGCTAACCCAAAACGCATAAAAGCTTTCACCGCTTTCGGGCTTCAGCATACAGAGCCGATTATTGAACGGTGCATGATCCATGATTCGATCGCTTTGGTGCCGAAGTAGAAATTATTGTGAAAGAAAGTGACGACAATTCCACTATCACCTCCCTCAACCTCCTCCGAACGTCATAACCCACAACGTACGAACCCCTCCAAAGCTGCGAATACCACGACCGAAGCTAATTATTACTGATTTACCAGTGCTCGACAACATGCCAGAGTCATCGGTTCCCGCGCCGCCCAGCACGGTCTCCCGACCCGTGAGCGAGGCACTTTTGAACGAGAAGGTACGGGCGCCCCTCCGCTGTCCCAATCACCACCGTCCGCGGTGTCGCTAACGTGCTCGCACCACAGTGGGACCGCTGCATTTCCAACATGCTCATAAAATCGACCCTGGGCCTCGGATTCGGCGTCGTCTTCTCCGTCCTCCTGTTCCGACGAAGAGCATGGCCGGCCTTCGTGGGCGTGGGCTTCGGCGCCGGCAGGGCCTACGAGGAATGCAACTGGAGCTTGAAGCAGGCGTCGCAGGAGCTGAAGAGGAAGGCGTGAGTGGCTTGAATGAGGTGGGCATTACCACATGGCAAAGCTCTAGACGGGGGAAGAAATACCTCTCGACGAAAAAAAAAAGGAAGTCAATCCGTTCGCGAGCGACACTATACCTGTACAACAGAAACAACACCGATAGACGGCCATCCCTAAAAGGCGGGCGTAATTGGAACGAGTTCATTTGCATTACCTCCGTCCAGTCAGAATTGCTTCAAGAGTGGCAGACGATCAAAAACGCGAGGTTGCGGGATGATCCATGCCCAAATCATGCGCTTATCATAAAGGAAAACGTGTATACAGTTAGCTACAAGAACCCTAGAAGGTCGTTGAGACGCTTCTTCTCTGGCCGAGCTCACCCCGTCTCAGCCCCTCTCCCTGTGTTCCCAAGCTCAACGCTCAAGATAGCTGGCCGTACCAGATTTTTCCTCATGGCTCATCTTCAATGTCCACTGACCCCTGGAGCAGACGAAGGAAGCGGCGGCGGCTTCTTCTAGCACGGATCTTCTGTTCCTCCTCTAAGCAATCGGCGCATCCGCCGTGCCACGCCTTCGGCGTAAAAAATGACCGCCCACGTCGATCCCGCTCTCCACGTCGGAAGCCCCCATCGCCGCCTCTTCGTCCAGGCAGCGAGTGCCGTGCGCCGAATGTGTGATCCTCCTGATCGAGCCCATGTCCCTCTTGATACCGTTGGCGAGGTCGATGCTTTTGCGTCGGGCTGACTTGATGAGATCTCCCGTCGATACATTCCTCAGGTTGGATAGAAGCGAGCGGCTCTCGTTAGGGGCGGGCTGCCCTTCGGATGTAGCGCCGCCTTCTGGATCCGTGTTCTCCTTTTCCACGCCTGCCTTGATGAAGAACATGGCGCTTGCTCGGATTGCTAGCACGAAAAGACACCCCATAAGCAGGACCAGGAAACATGTTCCCAGAGCGATAGCATAGACCTCTGCCTGGCCGACTGGTCGTGGGCCTATGGGGTATGTAGCTGTAGGGTGTTCGAAGACACGCGCGGGTGCTAGTGTGTGGGGGTTGATGGTTCGTTGGACAAGTCCATCGTATCCGTGATTGTTTTCGTTCGGGGAGGGTCCGTTGTTGAGAAACATGTTGCCGTGATTCATCTGGCCGCGTAGGCTCCCATCGACTTTATTTGCGTTGAGCAAACTGGGGTAGGTATTAATTCTTCTCGCCTGTCGACAAAGCGACTTTCGAAGTTGTCTAGACCGCTTAGTTATCATTATGAGATGCTATAACGATTGTAAGGTATGTCTACACGTACGGTAGGCTTGTTTGTAGTAGCGAGGTAAAGAAAAAGGATGCCTGCGGTGGTATGATAGCGGATTTTATTATCAAACGGATACAAGCCTAATTCATAGCTGTTTCGAATCCGTAGATATCCAGGGCTGTCGGTTTTCTAAATAACTTATCTCAAGGAGTCCAGGATAAACAAGTTGCTGGCAGCGACTGAGCTGGAGACTGCGATCAACTGTGACAACGTTGAAGGTCAAGGAAGGCCATTGTTCATCGTTACTTCCTGGCAGGTAGACACAAATAAAGGGTGTTCTTACTCGAGTAACTTGTGTACACGAAGAAGAGATAGAAAAGATTGGAATATTAATGGTGCAGCTTTCACAAACACCCAGGTAGGTACCACTTTAAGCAATTTGCACGTAGTCTGGTCCCATACCTCATCTCTACCAAGTATCCGGGCACAGACAACGTGTCACTATTATACACATCATTGATAGAGGGTTGTGTTAGGACTCATGATGATCTAAGATATGGTCTATAGGTACACATACTACCCGCCCACCCACCCACCTAGTATGTACTAGGTATCTGCCATGTAACTTGACGTGGAAATAGTGTTCACATCGACTAAGGCATCCACTTGTATTACCATGATTAAGAGCCAGCATAACAGGAACCACACTCAATACACTTACCTCTTTAAAGACCTACATCTTCAATTTCTTGGTGAACCTATCCATCGGCCCTTCCTTTACTCCTTTGCTCTGACTTCTTCCATGCTTGGTGCCGCCTTTCCCACTTTCCTTCTTGTAATCTGCATCGTCTGCGTGGTCTCCATCATCATCACTACCATCGAGACCCTCCATCTCCGTTTCACCAATGTTTTCAAACAACTCTTTCCACGTCCCATTCTTGACCCTCTCGTCATTCCCATGTAGTCCTATAGAGTAAGCCCTCTTCATCGCAGCGATACATGCGCTTCTTCTCTCCCCGAAATCAAACATAGGGGGCGGGTAAGTCCCATCCTTCTTTTCATTAAGGCCATCGCCCTCGATCCTCACACCGGCTTTGTCGAGGGCGGCTATCGTGGCTTTCCATGGCTCATAAATGAACTTCTCATCTAGGTCTCGAAGTTCCGGGACCCATTTTCGTATGAACTCCCCCTTTTTGTCCCACTTCTGCCCGAAGGCGACAGGGCTATAGCAGCGATAGTATTGGGAGTAGAACGCAGTGCAGCTTAGCCATTGCCAGTTGCCAGCATTGCAGGCTGGTTCGTGGTCGATCAGCCACTCCTCGAACACGTCGGCGCCGCGCTCCCAGTGCACGTAGCAGCCACCTCTGGTAAGGAAGCATGCTACCATGTGCCGGCCCAGGTGATGGATCCAGCCTTCGGCGCACAACTGGCGCATTAGAGCGTCAACAAATGGGAATCCAGTCATGCCCGCCTTCCATCGTCGAAACCATCTGTCCGCTTGTGGCGAATCGATTTGGTACTCTCCACTAATAGCATTGTTACCAGTCTCTGTCATCTCTACCCTAGAGGGGAGATGCCACGGAATAAAGCGACAATGCGCATTGTTGAGGTTTTGAACTGTTGTAGTCAGAACTAAGACTTTCCTACGCAAAAGCTAATGAGTAAAATTAAGGTATTCTCACCGAAAGGAGACCCTATCGCGGCCTGGGCGGCGAAGTACATGTCTCGAAATAGTAGTTGGCCGGTTAGGCTCTCAGGGGGTGTAGACGCCCCTTTCCCATATTTTTCAACTAGATCCTGGGCACGCCAGTAGAAGAGTCGCGGTGAGAGCGCACCGAAATGCAGCACTGGCGACAGAAGAGTTGTGGACTGCGGTTCGAATGCCGCTGGGCTGGTCTTTGGTTTTCGGAAGGTAGCAGCGTAGTCTTCGTCTGAGAAGATTTCCTTTAGTTTCTTTAGGGCGACGGTCTCACTGCCGCGGTGTGGCGTAGTAGCTGCCGTCGAGAACCCAAGCTCTTCAAGTGTTGCAATGGCGAAGTCACCTTTGGGTCCTGCGATCTTGGCGTACGTTTTATCTCTGCCATCGCGATGTGGCGCATTAAGGTCTGGTTCGGCTGCTGGTGTCTCTTGTTTGAAGTCGATGAGCGTCCCCCCTGGGTTGGGTAAGGACTTCGGCGCAGGTATAGGTCTGGGTATTTCCCCAACCTTTCGCCCGGCAGCTTGAAGCTGGGTTATTGACATAGTTGGCTTTCCTCCATTCTTCCTTACGACTTCGTCGCTATCCCATAATGTACGTCCATACCGAGATATCACGTGGACGCCGGCCTTCTCCGCTATAGCGGTTACAACCCTATCTCTCTCTTTGGCATAGGCATCTGTGTCTTTCTCAAATACTAGATGTGTGACATCCCAAGCTTTGAGTAATTTAGGAAACAAAGTCTGCGGGGCCTCACGTAGCACAAAGAGCTTGGACTTGGGATTCAGCTTTTGGATAGAGTCCGAAAGGTCAGTCTGACAGTCAAGTCTGAGATGGTCAATGGTTGGCTAGCAATCTAGATATTAGAGCTGAGGCTTACAAATATTGCCATCTGTTTACCCCTGCTTTAACCCGATATACGTAGTGAGGATCCCAAGTGAATATGGGCCACAAGACGGCCGGATCTAGATCAAGAGCTGCTTTCAAGGCGGGGGAATCATGCAGGCGTAGGTCTGTTCGAAACCAATAAACGACACGTGGTTTGCCCATCATGGGATCGTGACCAAACTCAGCTGGATTGGAGTCGAAAACATGCTTCTCCCCGGCGAATGGGTAGATAAGCTTGCCTCTGAGCCAAATCCGAGGCTCTCTTGGTGAAGGTCCCTTCGGCCTAGCAGAGTCATGATGTCAGAATTCCAGCCACGGCTGAACTCTTAGGCCCAGGCCGGCGTGTGGCTACGGAAGAAGGCGAGAAAAGCAATGAGAGTTTCCTGGGAGCCACGGATGGCCGGTAGTTGTAGTTGTCCCATAACCTACCCTATTTCGTTGATACGGCATTTGATCCCTACATAGTACGTTGTCTGGTGAGACTTTAACGGCCAATGACAGGTCATGGCTAAGGAAACACAAGGAATTGGCACTAGACAGCAGAAACAAACGGCATAGTACCTACAACCTACATACATGATTGTAGACATCCATGGATGTGCTTAGCCCTGGAGTTGATAGCAAAGATCAATACGTCCATAGCAAACAGCTCCAGAAGACGGGTTTCCATTCGGGGGACTCCCTAGCCAACTGGTCGGGTCCCAAACCGCGATCTTCCCCACAGATGGCCCAGATTTAGGTACACTAGCGCAGGAACCAGAGGGGCTAGTCGAGCAGTAGACAGGGCCATAGGGACAGGGGAAGATGAAGACCTGAATACCTAATTCCTAGTACCTACTAACCTACTAGGTACCTAGTATGTAGGCAGCTAATAGGTAATGTGAATACCTCAAGAGCTACATCCTCTAGGGCTACCTAGTACCTGCTTACAGTAGATCAAATGCCTGATATCTTCTGCGAGAACGAGACAAGATCAAATAGTATAAGCAGGTTGGAATGGCTGATGCGTTTCTGAATCATCATCCCCTTGCTTACATCCGCGAGGCCTCACTGGAAGACCCCATCAACCTCTGGAATCGGTGGACCTGCTTGACATCGGCGATTGTTATGATGCATGAGAGGAGCCTGCATGCCAACACGGCTATTTGATGGCCCACATGTCTACATACCTACATAGTAATGTACTGGAAGAAGAAGAACATAGCAAAGCGCTGGGGCATTGTGGCTAGCGGGCTTGTTAGCAAAGACATCAATCATGGGATTAATACCTGTAGGTTAAAGGCACGCTCTGATGGATCAATGCCTTGTTGGTATCAATGTATCTAACCTTTTCTTGTGCATCTCCATGACGAACATATGGACCTTGTGTTGTGTTGTAAAGAGCGGCATCAGACCATTTCGACGAACAACACGACAAAGTCTCTACATTAGGTACATACATGTAGTCACTTATAAAATAGACTTCGTATAGCAATGCTCAAGTGTTACTCAAGCCAATGCCTCGTGCTACGCATAGATGTTGATGTTTATCACTCATAACCTTGCGTACGGATATATTGGATTTGTAGAGTGAGTCAAGTGGGTAAAGTTGCATTGATGCTAATAATAACAATCACACCTTGGTCCTGGTCTTGGTCTCTTTTGTCATTCTGTCCTAATAGATAATATCCACCATAATACATTATGTACATTTACATAGTAGATTGATCCATTCTATCTGTAATAAACTTCGCCGTATCAGCATAGCATGTTCCAATTCCACTCTTGGGGGTCCTTTAGTGGATAATGGTCCCCTACTATCACTGCTATACATTCTACATAGTACACTATCGTCGACCTGACTAGGCGGCTATTCGTAGCACTAGAGTTGCTTTATCACGGCCCATCACGGCCCCCCCCTGGCTTCTCTGTCAATGGCATGTTTCAAGCCAGGCCCAATTGGATCTTTTTTTAATTGTATTGATCCGATCACCTGCAGAAGTCCCCCGAGTCTAGCGTCGTGACTGATACTAATTGATGCTACTAATACTTAAGTACCTTTCTTACAGCAGGGATTTCAGGGTTTAATTTTTTTCTCCCCTTTGCCTTGGAGGCACATGGAAGGAAATATTCATCATTCCTATCTGTCCCTCATTTTCCCACAGGCCCTTTTTGCCCATTTCTTGAACATTGATCTTTTGATCTTTTGATCTTCCAAGTTGGTCATACCTATCTATCTTTAGAAAGAGAAACCTTCGAGTAATTGGTCCAAGATCTACGAGCATTACGAGCCACTCAATCGCATGCCGATCACCAAGCAGCTCTCGAAGAAATAGAGTTGCCTCAAGGTACTCAAGCTCAAGGTGGACAATTTGTGTCTGGTCCGTGGCCGAGGAGTCCCCCGACCAACTTTGTCCAACCCCTTGCGACAATCCACCTACCTACCTCCATAGTAATAGTAGGTACCTGTAATACCCATCCATAATCCACCGAAGACGAGGGGGGATGAAAACTAAAAAAAAAAAAAGAGGGCTAGGAAAGGGAGACAGAAAGAAGAAGAAATAAATCCAAAAGTAAAAGAGTTCGGAGGAATTCATGCGACTACTGGTACAATCGAACAAGGCTAACAAGAAACTTGGATTTAAAGATCGATTCGAGGAGACTGGTCTCTTCGGAATTTCCTAAGAGACTTACACAATGACAAGACCCCAGATGATTCGGGCTGGTAAGTCTGATCTGCATACACTTACACCATACGTACCATACGTACCTCCTACGCTACAGCACGGCGCGCCGGTGCCAACCAACCATCCCTCCGATCCTTTTGGTCTTCTGAAAGAAAGGACTGGCAGGGGAGGAAAAATTACAATGCAACAAATCCAACCCCTTGTCTATCTCTTATGAAATTGTGAATTGTTTATCCTTGTGCTGTGCCAAACTAACTTTTTTCTCTCTCTCCCTTTCGAAATTTAGACACCATCGATCTCCAAAGTCAAGAATCTCCTGCGAAGAACGACAGGCCATCATCTGTCAAAACAAGCCCGAACGGGTCGCTTGCGCCGCATCAGGCTGAGACCATACGCGAGGTCCAGGAGAACAGAGCTGGAGAGGAAGCTCGAAGCCCCAGACTTTCGTGGGCCGATGGTGACAATAATAGTCGCGATTTACAACAATACGCCGAACAGCTTGCCAACGGTATCGCGAATTCCTTGAATGGCAACAAGATGCAATCCGAAGATGCGCTTGCCATCGCGCAAAATGGAGGAGTCGCCGGCGGTGCCTCCGACGACGGAGACGTGGACGCGAATGCCGACGATGACTTGGACGACGATATGATGGACAAGATTTCGAGTTCTCCTTCGATTGAAGATGGTGGGTACACCCTTCCGCCGCCCAGCTGGCCACGGCGCGTCGACTCGCTCCGCCCATGGTCTCGGCCACGCGGTTCCCCAACCTCTCCGGCACAAAGCGAGGCGAGGTCCTCTTCACCGTATCTCGAACCTGCTGCACACCTACCTCTCCAACCTAAACCTAAACCCACAAATCAGCAGGCGAGCAAGGCTCCCGTTGCGAAGTCAGATTATCATCATCCTCTTCTTGGTGAGTATACCGGATCGAAGGGCCGCAAAAACGATGACGATTGCTTCTACGACCTGTCGCTATCGGATACCGAATCGAGCATTTAGGAAATGGACGAGACGGGAATGTCGGCGAGTAAAACGAGACAGCGCGTCGAAGAACGAGAAAATGTAACCCACGGGCGCATGTTCGGACCGGAAGTGAAATTCACGGACCTGCCCTCGAATCATCAGGATAACCAATTGAGCGCGCAAGAACCTCAGCCTGGTGCCGACGAAAACTCATACGTCATTTCGCCGTACGAGTTCCTCCTACCTTACGACTTATCCGAAGAGGATGATGATGATGATGATGACGGCTACTCCTACGATCCTGAATTCATTGACATTGGCTGGGGCGGTGAAGACTTACAAGACATAGAGGACATCGATTTCGAGTTCGTTTACGCCCTACATACCTTTGTCGCGACGGTAGAGGGCCAAGCCAACGCCACTAAAGGTGACACGATGGTCCTCCTTGACGATAGCAACAGCTACTGGTGGCTGGTGAGAGTAGTAAAGGATTCTAGTATAGGTAAGGGTCGTATGCATATCGGTGAGATCGATTTCTAGCTCACACTTCCGCCCTAGGATACTTGCCGGCAGAGCATATCGAGACGCCTACCGAAAGGTTAGCACGTCTTAACAAGCACAGGAATATCGATGTACGTGGTAATTAACTGCTGTGCGAGACCATACTTCTAATCGTGAACTAGTTGTCGGCGGCGATGCTAGGTGACCAGGCGGAGAAATCCAAGAGTGGCATAAAGACAGCCATGAGGAGGAGAAAAGTCAAAACAGTCACCTTTACAGCTCCAACCTATGTAGATTATTCCGACATAGACTACTCAACCGAAGAAGAGGAGGAGGGAGATGGCGAGAAGCAGGTCCAACAGCAGGGCGCACAACAAGCCCAGCAGCAAGAGCAACAGGCCTCATCTCAGCAAGCCGCGGATGATATGTCGGAAGACGAGTCCGCGAAGGTTGAACCACTCAAACCCCGATCACAGAAACAAGTCAGGGTGGAGTCGGCCCAGACCGAAGGAGATGATGCGAAGTCAGCGGGCCAAGCAGAACTTCGGAGGGACAGCAGTGAGATGTTCGATGGGAAGACTGAGCGGGTTACGAGGAATGGTACCGTTAGGAACACGGACTCGTTCTTCAAGGATGAGACGATAGAAACCAAGAAGATCACGCTGACACCCGGTCTACTCCGAGACGACAACGAACCCCGGATCTCGAGCGAGTCCAAAGATTCGTCATCGTTGCGGCAACGTCCAAGTCTCGAGAAGGAGCTTACTCCAGACAAAAACAAGGACGAAAAGAAGAGGAAGGACAGGGAGAAGAAGGAGAAGGAAAAGAAGCCAAGCGCGATTCGGAGTTTCTTCTCGAGGAAAGATAAGAAAAAGTCCATCGACGATGACGACGATTCGTTTGGCAAGAGATCTTTGGATGCTGACACGGCAGAAAAGGATTCGGTCGAACTGCAAGCGGCTGATGCAGAGAGCTCGCCTGAAAAGGCGGCGACGCCACAGCGTGGCCCGGGTAAGCTTCACAAGCAGCCTAGAACCGATCCTTCACCAACCCGCAAAGCTGCTGGTTCCATATCACATGGTAGCAATGATCGTGGCCCAGCATTAGCCTCGGAAGCTAGAAGCAACAACGTGTCAAACGTGCCACCAGCGACGCTGAGAATGGTCGAATCCTCCGATCACCTGGAAAGCCCAGAACGATCACCAAAGAAGGAGGATAAGGCGAGCTCAAAATCAGTGCTCACGAAGGAAGCGAAGCCGCCAAAGGTTACGAAAGCGAAGTCGCGTGTGGAGCTTGACGACTTCGATTCGCCCGAGGAAGAAGAAGAGGAAAGTAAACCGGAGCCGAGTAGAGCCGCTCCTGAACCCAGACTGCAGCCATCCGATGAGAAGCAATCGCGGCCCACTCTACCAGGAGCATTTCCGGATAGTTACGTCAGCGCTATCAGCGCCACCAGCGCCCAAACCTCCGCATCTGAGCAAAGTGACCAGACTGCGACAGCCTCACGTCCCGCTGCTGCTGCTGAAGAACGTCTGTCCGAATCTCCTATCCATGTATCACCCGTCATGTCCTCGAACCCGCCTGCCCTTATGGTCGATACTTCCAGCCAAGAAGATCGCTCTTCGCCAGTGTCCTCTCCTTCTCCAGAGTTAGTGGACGCCGACGATCGAGCTCACGGAAAGCAGGATTCTGTGACAACGTCGACATCCGCCACAACAACCTCCACTTGGAACGACGCCAGCCTTCGCGCGTTCTTCGACTCGGGTTCCGACATCCGCGACTTGCTAGTTATTGTCTACGACAAGAACGATGTTCCACCCGCTGGTCCCGATCATCCTGTCGTAGGTTCACTCTTCCGCGAACAGAATTCGAGGTTAGCCGAGATTACAACAGTAAGTTTTCTCCAGTCATGCGAATACTCTCTATTATTACAACCATTTCGAACTAACAACGATGATAGCAATTGGACAACATGCTTGGGGACTGGCTAGCCAGGAAACAGCGTCTTCGAGGCACAGTATAGAACCATTCGTCCTCCTTTTTCGTTCATTTTTCATGTTCGCATATGGCCGGCGTTTGTTCTCTTCTCTCTTGACTACCCACATTTGGACTCTGGTTCCCCTTGTATTAGCCTACGAATTGTGTTCATATATGACGACCCCCAAACCTTCAATTCTTGCGCAACGGACCCGTGTTTTTCTAGTTTTGGGCCAGGTCCCACTACTCTGGAGCCTTCTTCATTTTCCGATTCCCGTGCGGTCTACGTGTGTCCTTGTGTTGTGTATGTGCGGCGCACGGCGTAGCTGGTAGACTAGGGGGGCTGGTTGGGCTTTTTCTTTATAATACTTTCTGTCTTCCCCCCGGTCTCGTCTATCCGCACCTCTGGTAAAGGGAACTGGCTTCGGCCGTCGTTTTGTTGGCTGGTTCTCCCTAGGTAGAGTTGGAATTTGGAAGGAAGGAATGGAATGGGGAGGTTGGAAGCTGCGCAATGCAGGATTCGCGTCGAATACCATCCATCGTCACCCGCATCGCCGTTACCGGCATGGTCACGGAATCAAACTACTACCATTATTGTTCCGCACGCATTCTTCTCTTTTGTCCTTGTTTGCCTACTAGCAATATGATCTACGAGTTACACTACTACTACCAATACCGACCCACCGACCGATTAACGGCGACCACGGGATGGCCTTATTGCTTTTTCTCCCCTGTCCTACCATCGTCAAACTCGATGGTTAGAGAAGGGGCTATAACTCAAGGATTTTCTGTCCTGTTTTCTTTTCTCGTCGACGCCACGTACCTACATATAGCATCGACGGTGTATATACCATACCACCTTTTCCTTTTTTCCCCTCTCTTTTCAATCGTTTCGCATCTGGGATGGCGGTCTTCACAGCATGTCGACGGCAGGACGTCCGGTAGTTGGGTTGGATAATGCGACACTCTTCGATATGATCGATGGCATTGTAGATGAAGATTGCGAGACTTCTTGTCTTCCAGTGTGATTCGAGTGTTGTGACGTGATGTTGCTGTATATGGCTCCCAACGTAGGCATATGGGAGTTCTCACATGGATTGGCATCGGGAGTATGATGTGGCTTTATGATATAACCTGCGTTGACTAGCATGTGTAAACCCAGGATACGTTTGTAGAGAACATTGGTAATGGGTTTGAACTTATCTCTCCTATTTGTTTGGTCTCCTCTACATTAGCAACGCATGCATACGGCCAGGTCAAGACACGGACAACAAGATTTCATTTTAACCAAACCACAGGCAACAGTGAATACACAATGGGTGTACAACAAGATGGAAAATCTCATGACATTACTCAATACAATATCACCAACTTCAAATGTCATCCAGTTAAGACCTAATATTTCCTGTCGCTCTACGGCTCTGATACGCTAGTAGCTACACTCAAACGGTCGACACCAGTTCATCAAGCCGCGGCCAAAATCCCATATACGAGACACATTCTCTCCTCCGCGTAGCAGCACACATCCATACCCCGATCATGCGGAGCCCAGGATGTTCTTCTCGTACACGGTCGTCATCTTGCCGGTGTTGTCATTCTGGATCTATCCGCCGAAGCACCGTCATTAGCAATTCCAGCCAACCTAGTACTACCCCCACGCCAAACGCAACACTACTAAGCAAAAGCAACGTACCTCATAGCGCGGCTCATCAGCGCTCGCCTGCACGTTGCGGTCGGCCTGGACGCCGGGCTCGGTCAGCACGTCGGTGATCTTGCCGGTGCTCTCCGAGGTGTGGGAGGCGGGGCCGCCGACGGGCTTGTAGCGGACGGACTGGCCGGACTTGTACTGCGGCATGGCGAGGAAGTCGGCGAGGCGCGACGTGAGTGTCGGGTCGAGGAGCGGGAGTCTTGTTGTGAGTGCGGGAGCCGTGGCTGTAGATTTAGGGCTTCTAATTCGAGTTGATGAAATAGGTTGTACGTCGGTACTGGGGTTAGGGAGTCGAAGTGAAATATGAGCATGGAGCATTTCGGGGCTTATATGCTCGCCGGACTCTGGCTGCGCGGATGGGGGAAGGCCGTGGGGCTCGTTATCATGAAGTCATAGACGGCGAAGCGACAGAGCCCATTTCGTAATTTTGATATCAAGACTCGCGGTCCTGTATCGTGACGAGACTTGTGGCTTGCAGATGGCTAACTCTAGCGATGCCCGGGTTGAGGTGAGGCCGTGCGTATGCGGTCATCGGCTCGTAATCAGGAGAGAGCTGGCGGAGACGATGCTCCAGCCTACCTAGTACCTATGGTGAGGGTCAAGGGGTAAGTAATTCGTTATAAGCAGACACTAATTCCATAGGCAGATAGTGTACGGCTGCCACGGCGCCATGGATGCTACGGCACTGTTCACAAGGCTGAAGGAGCACGGTCCGTTACGGTTCCTGGAGGTGTCGTCAGTTCAATGTCATTACCGCCATTCCGAGATCATATTTCGGTAATCCTGAAACATAACTCGACGGGCCATCCCTTGTTCTACGCTCTTTTTCTGGATCGATAAAGACGATCTGCCAGATAAAGTTGGTAAGACTATAGCAATACCGACCTAAGGTCGACGCCAATCGGGATTCCAAGTCAAAGATGCTCAGTTCCAATTACCTTGATGAGGTTAACTGATGAACATCTTACACATGCGATACGACCAGTCAACGGTTGAAGTCCCAATTTTTATATTCGGCCTATTCCTCCGGGCATGTGGCTTATAGATACCCGAAGTATGATCAACTATGATATTCTGCTTAAACGGGATGAGTTGAATTCATAGGTGAGCCGCATCAATCGGAACTTTTGCCCCTTGCATTAGCTACTAGGTAATTAGAACAAATACATCGCCTTGGCTACTGGAACTTCCCTCAAATGAAGTTTCCCCTGATACCAACGGGATGAACCGAGGTTCCCTATTGTCAAATGCTTTCCGCAGGTTGACCTACAGCACCAGATACTTGTTCGTGATATTTCTAACGGCATCCAAATCTCCACCCGCCCAGGAGATCTGCTGTAGATTGTACGCCGCTTCTTGCGACAGATCATTTCTACCCATGAAGCCGTGTCCAGTATCATCGGGCACATCCTGGAGCGCACGTCGGTAGTAATCGGCCGCAAGGTGGGGGATGCCGACCGCGTGGTAGCTGCGAGCAAGATTGTAGTGTGCCTCCTGCCTCTCGGCTGCGTTGGGGGACGCCGCTTTTACATCATAGTACTGATGCAAGAATAAGAAGCCCTGGGTTAGGAGGTATTGGCGATTCTCGGATTGCCTCTTCAGTGCGTAGTGGATGTAGCAGTGACCCACGCTGAGGATAACCTGAGTATTAGTAGGGTCAATAGAGTAAGCCCTTAGGAAGTAGTCTGTGATGAGTCAGTATCTTGGGGTCACTGATCGTCAGAGATCTGCTACTTACTCAGCGCGTAAGTGAAGCTGTTCGATATGAACAGAATATGTCCATAGACCATCAAGAGCGTAATATCTAGCTCTTTGCTAGGATAGACCCGTCCAGTGAGCGCGCCGTCTTCGTCTCCGCTATCTTCGGCCCCTCCTACTTTAGTTAAGGCGCGGTCCATGATCTTAATTTGTCGGAGCATGTACTTCTGAACAGGGCCAGAAGCATACCACGATGCCGGGGACGGACATAATCTGGATAGGGCAGAGAACATTCGGAAAGCATCTGTGTCGAACTGGTACTCCCTCATAAGCAAGCGGGCGCAGGCTATGCATGTCTCTTCATCTCTACTACGCAACGCACATGCTGTTCCTAATTAGCTGCGGTCTACTGTGTCTTGGTTATGAAGTCTTACCAGCCCATGTGATATGAATCAAGAATAAGTCCTCTTTAGACTTAGAGAATACTGTGGCGTCTCGCGCGGATTCGCATACCTTATATGCTTCTTCGAACTTTCCTGTCTGCGCGAGGCCGAGTGCGTATTCAAGAAGAAGATCAAGCCATTCGTTAAAAGGAACGCCTCGATAGCTGACGGCAACCTTGGTAGGTTGTTTTTCAGCGTTGGGGTCTTCCGGATTCAGGTCTACGGAAGATTGATTAGCACACCAAGCCCCTAATGCGCCCCCAGAAGATTCGTACTTACTATGTGTTAAACGATCCACCATTGCCAGCAAGTTGGCACTCCCCTTTCGAGACTCGACCTGTTCGCGGGCCTGATTTATACCATGGTTCGCGAGATACTTCTCCCATGGATACAAGTCCTTGTACGACCTAAAGTCATCGACAAGGTCTCGGGCAGCGGACATGAAGGCTTGAGGCGGGTCCGTAGTATCAGCCTCGGATGAGACCCGAGAGTCACGCACGACTTGCCAGGCTTCGGCTAGCCTATCCGCCCTCAGCTTTTCTTCTAATTGCAATTCCTCGATTCGAGCAAACAGCTTCTGCCGTCGTCTTGCCGCTAGGCTCGGCTCCTTAGGCTTCCGTTCCCTGGGTTTCTTTGGCTTTTCAACCTTGGGCTTTAGTATACGGTTGGTCGGTTTTGGCCTTATCTTCCTCTCCTTTCTAGCGGCTCCGTCTCCTAGTAAAGTTGCGGGTGGTGCAACATTCTCATCGTCTTCATCTTCGTCGTTGTCTTCGCGCGATTTTTCTTCTTGTTCACGAGCCTCCTGCAGTCTCAGAGCTTCGTTTACGAGGATGAAGGCTTCTCTTTCTTCCCTTGCGGCCTCGTACATTTTCGCTAATTCATAGCGTGCATCAATACAAGCCTCGCTGTTCGATTCATCCAGGTCGATAGCGGTCGCGAAACACTCCTCAGCCTGTCTCTGGTCGCCCGCGTCTAAGTAACACCGACCAGCTCGCACAAGGGGTTCGGTATCAAGGAAGTCGGCAGCTCTGAGGGGCTCATAATAGCGTAGGGCCATTGGGAAGCGGTTTGCTTCGTACAGTGCTGATGCTGCTTCAAGTACGAGATGAGGGTATTCGGAGAGTAGGTCGGGCACATTTGAACTTTGCGGATCGATGAACTCCAGATGACGCTGGAATTCGTTAGCAATCTCGACATATTGAGCACGCAGGTTGTTCGTGAACTTACCATAGCTTCATCTTCTTGATCGAGCTTGAGGCGATACACTGCGAGTTTTGTCCTTAGATCAAGCGGAAGGCTACCGCCGTACGAGGAAGCTGGATAAATTCCGATCTGGAAACCCTCCGCCTGAGACCTTCGGGCGTCGTCCACATCCCATTCACGGTCATCTTCTTGACCATCCCAGAACGTTTCATCCGATCGGGCAAGGAGCCATCTTGATAGCGACCTTAGCTCGTGGATGGCTTCTTTGGGTTGTTCCACATACGCTAGGAGCTCTACAACGATTTTGACATCCTGCCAGTCAAAGGGATAGCGAGGATCGAGACCGTTCTCTCTAAAATGGGCAATGCAACGACGATATGCGTCTATTGCCGCAAGTGGCCTGTCCTTGAGCCGAGCTTTCGAGTCTGCCATCAAAACACTGACTTCGGCGAAGCTGCGTAGCGCGTGTACATCAAAGGGGCACTTCTCAAGCAGGAAGACATAATCCTTGAATGCATTTTGGAAATGCCCTAATTCGAGTCGTACCGCAGCTCTGCCGTGGCGAGCCGGTTTATTAGTAGAATCAATCCTAAGGGCGGTTGAATAGAAATATAGGGCTTCCTCGAGCTTGGCATCCGCCTCTTCTGGAAGTTCGTCTCGAAGTGCGATGCAAATCTCTGCGCATTGGAGCCATGCATCGATATCTTTCGGTTGCAGAGTGGCAGCAACGACTTTTGCTATGTAGTATCTTCTTGTATCACCCTTTTCCTGTAGGAACGAGGCTAACAAGACCCATGCACGATGTGTCTCGCCGTTGATGCGGATGGCGTCCTCCACGAACTCTATGGCTTCGTCGAGGCGCCCATCCATGTAAGCATTTGAGGCCATGTTGAGACGATACTTGATATCACCAGTCGGTTCGGCAGCCTTACGAGGACCACGCTTTTTCGGGCCTTGACCTTCACGGCCACTTTTGGTAGATCGGCGCGGCTTATCCTCGCCCATGAAGTATTTCCTCGAGAACCCGCGCATAGGAGGCAGAGGTGGCAAAGGGTTTTCTTTGTTGAGGTAGTTCTGCCGTTCTAAAAGCGCATCTGTTTCCAGGTCCATATCCTCATCCCCCGCACCGTCTTCTTCATGCGACTCTGCGTCCTCCTGTGGAGTATCTTGACCAGTCATTGGAATTTGTGTCTGAGGAAGACCTTCTGTGTTCAAATTTGGCATGACTTCCGGACGCAGCTGCGGATCCACCTTCTTCGTTAGATCATGACCAGAAGGTAAGCTTGCCGGTGGTCTTGGTGGGATGAGCTGGTCAGTCGATTCTCTTGTCATATTGGAGTCGAAAGTATGAAACATTCCTGGCGGCTTAGGTCTTAAGTCGGGTTGTAATTGTTGAGGTATCCGTGGCTGAATGGGTGGATATCTCGGTTTGGGAATCGAAGCAACACCTTGTGCTTTAAAGCCGCTATCTGGTATGGCAGGTGCGGTACTTGGTACTTGGTGTTGGTTCATGTTTGGCCTAGCGATCTGAGCTGCACCTTCGTTACTCTGATGAGGACTTGGGTTTTGAGGCAAGGTAGAAGGCACGGCTGTATTTTCCGGCTGCGCCGGCCTCGACTTCTGAATGAAGTGAGCCTGGAGGGCGTCAAACGTTGACGAAAACGGGTGGCTCATGATTATCGTTGGTTGTCGACGATATGATGTGGCACTAGGTGACGGGGAAGGTCTAACAAACGATATTCATCAAAGAACGTAGGCAACAGGCGGTGTTTTCTCTGGCTATTTAATTCTGGTTCCTATCTCATCGCAGCTGGAGCTATCCCCAATCGCTGCACGTAAATGGCACGCAGTTAATGTTGCTCATAACGAACGAATGACGTTGCCAATTTACTGGAGAGAGACCATCGCCAATTTCCGGTGAGACCTTATATGATAATCTGCGCAGAATGAATTTCGCTAATCGAACTTGACATCGCAATGGAAGATTTGAAGGTTGGATTCGAGTTTGATGAGCTTTGATCACGGAACTCTACGTGGCAAATAGTCCCGTTTGATAAACTTCCCCATTTATTTTCGCAAACATATATGCAACTAATAATAACACCTATATACTGGGGCTTTGAATATGTTTACTGCTTTGGCAATACCAAACGTCACCAAGAGTCTCGACAGCAGCATGATGGATCATGTTAGAAATATTTTTTTTTCGGTTTATTAGGAGATAGTATGCTCGGAATTATGATGATCTGTACACACGTATACCCTCCGACCGCTCAACTACCCGTTATCTTCTTTTTTAATGTCCATCAATGATATATCGTTGCTCGCGCTCAACCCCTAAATCAAGCCCTGTAAGTGGATGCATCTGATGTGACCCCTTTCTGGTCTTTCCAGATCACCCGCACTGTCTACCGCCTAGACGAGAAAACCCTCTGCGCACGAACCGGAAACAGGATTACTACGACAACCCATGGTGCCTCCATAAAGTCCCAAATTGCTAGATCGGTGGCACCAGGCTGCTTCGTTTCATCATTACATTGCAGCGGCTAGCCCAGCTTGCCCTCTGCCTTGGCCTCTGTGGATTTGTTAGCCATCACATAGATGATTTTATTTCAGGACACGCAATAAGTACCTTTGACCTGATCAAAAACCTTTAGCATCTTCCTTCGTGCTCCGAGAGCATTGACGCCACGCTCTTCTAGAGCTTTATCATCAAGTTCGATCAACTCCGTCCACTTCATGTCCTTCAGATTATCCGTGTACTTGTGCAATCGGAGGCTTCGTAACCAGGCCGGAATGTCTTGCAGGAGAGTTGGATCGGTAGGATCCTCAGGGGGCTTCGAAGTGCCACGACGACCACGAGGCGACCGACCGCGAACCATATCCGAGTGGTCTGAGATGTAACCCTCAGGGACACCGACGCTGAGTTGACCCATATTGATGGCGCCGAGTCCATTGTTCAAGAGTGGGTTCTGCGCGCTGTCATACGCGCTCAAAAAGCCATTGTTCTGCGGAGAAGCGAAGGGCACCTGGCCGAAACCTTGCATTGCGATGCCGGGGGAGTTTGGACGGGACCGATGAGCGGCAAATCCGCCCATAACCTGCTGGTTTTGCAAGGCAAGCATTTGATCTCTATTCAAAACCTGACCACGTTCGTTGACCATGACAATATTCGCACCCGGAATGTTCTGGGGCCCAGGCTGGCCTTGACCAGGCGCATCGTTGGATCGAGCTCTACGGTATTTGCGCACATCATCAAGAGCGAAACGGTTATTGACTGTGGACAAAGCGGCGAGCTTCATGGCCGTTGCATTGGCGACCATATCCGCCTGGTTCGGGGTGCCATTGCCAGTATTGAACGTCGCAACCATTGGAGTATTCACCATAGAAGCCCAGTTGCCACTTCCAGCAGTGTACGGAGAAAGTAGAGGCAGGTCATTGGCTGATTTATCGGGAGCATTGAGGGTGGTATTCTGAATGCTGTTATTACCACCCAACTGAGGACGAGGTGACCTCAGGCCTGCAGAAGGCGGGGGTTGAACAAATTGGCCCATGGGAGCCTGACCGGACGATGACTTGGGCCGCGAGGCATTCTGATCGTGGCTGCTGCCCCAAGGCGACGCGGGATTCTGTGCGTTGGGGTCGAGCCCTTCTGACGGCGCCGAGATTGTGGGCGCGGCCAGAGGGCTTCGTACATCAACGGCCGTACTGTTGCGGTTAGATGGGGGTTGGTTGCCTGTCTGCTGAGTGAACTTGGCCTTCTCGGTAGCAATCGCAGCCGCAGCATCAGGGAACATGGCATTGATGGTCGATGGGTCAAGTCCAGAATGCCGCTTGGTGGACGGCTGAGGCTGAGAAAGCGAGTTCCTAGCCGACCCAACATTCAACTTATTCATAGCATCACTCAAACGGTTTGACATGGGGTCTACAGATATGTTAGCCGCCAAATCAGAGTCAAGAGGCGAATTACTTAGCATACCCTTGTCGAAGTTGGCTGGCGATAATACGCCGGACATGGGATGGTTCTTTCCCATCTGCTGAAGCACCTGAATGAAGAAACGGATCTGTACTTGAGTAGTCTGTTGGAGCAATGCGTACAGGGCTGCAGTACGCTCAGCCTCCGACAGGACCCGAAACCACTGTTCAATAGCACTGAGTTCGTCTTTAAAGTCCTGGTCCAGAGTAGCGGCGGCCATTTCCTCTAGAGTTGTCTCGTACTGGTCAATGTCCGCAATCCACTGCTGAGTCACTTTGTCCTGAGGGTCCGCATCAGAGCCACCTTGCCCCTGCCCCTGTTGACCATAAAAGTCCGAGGAGGGCCGGATGCGGTTGGATGTCGCCGGACCTGCAAGAGCAGCCATATCGGCAGACGCACGCAGGTGGTGATTGTTCGTGCCAACTGTTCGCGACGATGGTGGGCGCAACGAAGACGCAGTAGAGGCCTCGGGAGTGCTGTTCCGGTTCATATTGACAACAGCCTTCGAAATCCAACAACCAACAATAAGTAGGAGATATGATCTTAAATTTTGAGAAATTCGAGGTGATGACGACAATTAAGTTAAGCGAGACGAGTAGCGGATGATCGTACTGTCGCGGTCTGGTGTAGATGAAACGACCCGAGATCCTTGCGAACAATGGAGGGGCAATGCAAGGTCTATGACATGTGCCTATGCGGTACTGTCAGGAGATTTTTTCCCTGAATCCTTTAGTCCGTTCTAGAGGTTCGTTCGCACGCAATCGAAACTGAGCAACAATATACTGATCTCTCGGCGCAACTAATCCAAGCTGTTGTGCTCGATTGTGGTATCGCAAGTTACGAAGCCGCTAATCGTGGGATGATGAGGCCCAAAGGAGTATGAACAGCGTGCTAACTTGGGGCTCCTAAGGTAAAAGAATCGGTGAAGCAGGTTTTCGACGAATAAACTCAACGGGAAGCGTGGTACAACGACTTTCCGCGATTGTAATAATCGTATTATAATTGGGTTTGCAAGGCTCGAGTTCAACTCTCTAGCAGAGAACGACGGTAGTATACCTTTTCTTTCTCTCTCGAACTCCTGCAGTAGCCTGCTGACCTCAAAGGAGTCTTTGAAAGGAGGCAGTTGGGAAGGAAGCGATTATTTGGTAATGCAGAATATTAGATATGGGGACTATAAAATGAAAATCTTGTTAGCAAAGAATCGCATTGTTTGTCAATCGCTGGAGCCCCTATGTGTTTAAGGGTTGGCGAAAAGGGATGAATGATGACTGGGAGCCAACTGATCGCAACAGGTCTCAGACTGGTAATGACTCTTTTTTCTCCTTAAAAAGATGATTCGGATATCAAAATTCTAGCTATACAAGAACACTCGAACTATGTAGCACAAGTCTAACAATAGTTAAATGGGGGCGGTTGGCATTGAGAACCCACGAACAGGTTTTATCAATAGGACTGCTCATTGTGTTTCGACCGACTTGACCCCAATGCTACCAATATCCAAGTATGTAGGTATCCAAGATTAAGTGATAGAATTACGAAACACACTCACCGGCAATAATGCTTGGGTTCGACTTCTACTCCAAGGCCAAAAAGAAAGAAACCAGCGGCAAGGATTGCCCAGAGCTGCTGAAGAAAAGGAGGATGTTGAAGGTAGATAGGTCGGTAGTAGGGTAAGTAAGGAGGAGGAAGGAAAAGAAAAAAAGGAAGCTCAAGTTGCTGTAGAGAAACTGGCTAGAGCAAAAAAAGATTCCCGGGGCAGCAGCACAAAGCGTACATGTAGGCTACATGCTGTACATGGTGCTATGTTAGGTACATAATACCTCCAGGGCTACTGTATGTAGGTACTGTAGAAAGTGGAAACGGTAAACTCATTCGGAAAGACCCTGGAACCCTTGGCCGAAAGAAAGGCTGCAGAGCGTAGGTCGCAGATAACCTTGGAAGTCTCCTTGGTTCTGGTATTAGGTACCTACAGCAGATGCTACCCCGAGCCGAGAGACGCTGCGACGCTAGACCCAGGATCAATTGTATGATAGCCTTGAGGTCAAAGTTCAAAGTTGTATTGGATCAATCTACCTAACAGCCCAATGTTGCAGATGCTTCTTCAGTGGGCGGTGTCGCATCCGGGCTGAGCTCATCAGGTGGTAGCAAAAAGTAGCTGTGGCGGAGGCAGAGAAAGGTATCAACCTCCAATGCACGTATTGGGATGGCTCGGCGCTAAGATTCAATCTAAATGTGCGACAATAGTACCAGTACAGGACGGTACAGCATGCTATGCGGTACAGTTCTGGAGTTGAGGCATTGGGTATTGGTCCTAGGGCTGCTGGGTATTGGATAGCCTGGAGGCCCTGGAGGAGATCCGGAATAGCCCTGGAGGGTGAGCTAGAGATTTTTTTAGTGGCCGTTACAAATTGAATTGATCTTTAGGCGCGGACGTTTGGTTTACAGCCCCTGAAAGGGCGCCCCCCATAAGCCCCTTACGCCCCCCTATAACACCCCTATGCACCCCTATAGATATTTCGAGTATTTCTGGAGCCTCTTACCTCGTACAGGTACCTTTAATTAGTGCAGCTAGAACAACTCGAAACACCCTAACTGTCGGCTGGGGCAGATCATCCACTCTCTTCCGTCCACTCAAGAATTGGGGATGGGATTGTAGGGCGGCAGGGCGGCTGTGAGAACTGCGAGACTTACGAAGCCAAACTCGCACAAAGTCACATCAGCATCAGGAACATGTCTGTGTCCTCTTATTTCTCCAATGATTTTCCCGCACATGATTTGCATGGATACGTAAGATACCCCCGGTGGATGCGTGGTAGATCGAACTGGTATCATTTTTCTACAACGCCAACGTACGGATCCGTAGTGCATGTATAAATATAATATGTACGCTACATGTTATAGATTTGTACTTTGTTCATTGGTAAGAGACAATGATGCGAGTATGATAAAGTGTTGGGCTTAGAGCCTCAAGAATGACAAGGTGTTAGTAACATTGAAGCCTCCCCGTCATGGTTCCACCCTATACATGTATGTATCTTGGAATATACGACAGCAGGGACAGTATCCAGTCAGCCAGTCGGCAATGTGACAAATCGACTCCGCGTTATTGTAGATCGTCATAGCAATCGTCAAGCGGAAGAACGGACGATCACAGATACTCGCAGCAATGCCAGGCAGACCAAGAAGGCGCAGCATACATACTAGGTACCTACCTAAGGTACCTACCTAGTATATACACCAAGGCTCTACAAAGTTGCTCGGAATATGGAATAACGAACTCATTGGTGTTACAGGGATGGAACACGATAATGGAATCCACATCAGAGAAATAGGAAATATGGTAATATGGTATGTTGCCCGATCTCCATGCACCCTTGCCTTGGAGCAGTTTGAAGCACGGGTGTTTGGTAATAGACGGGCGGACCACTCTCGGCACGAGAAGAAATATCCTTCAGCAGATGGGCATGGAATTGGCCCATAGCTGTACACACATATGCCGTTTGGTTTCACGCATGATTCAAATCGCCATCGCCTCACCACGAAAGCTTGGTGGGGAAGGGGAGGCCGTAAATACGTATGATGCAAGACGCGGATACAGGACGGAAGGCGTGGGGGTTTGGTTTGATTTGTTTTGGCGACCGTACTTCATTCGGTTACCTATTCATCTTCGCCGTAGAAGATGGTGCCTGGATACAAGCAGCAAATGCATAACCTTGACTCCATGATCGTGCCTCAATGTCCCCAATTTGCCCAGATGCGTGCGCATTCGCGATATCGTGTCTCGGAACCCAATGTCGGCCGATTTAAGCCGTCTCTCGCTTGCCTTCCTTCAGCTCCTTCTGTGGGATTTGTTAGTAATTGTAACGATTGCATCTAAGATAATCGACCCATGGAGCGTCGGTGGTAGGGTGGGTAGGGTAGGCCAGGCGACGTACCAGAGCTCGCATCGTGCCGTGCAGAGCATGTCTGTGGTTTCTTCGGAACTTGGGGTCGGTTCCCTTCAGAGACGGGTATCGGTTGGTCTTAGGCTTCTTGATACTATTCATCGTCGATTCGTCAGTCAGGATGTTCGGCGAATGCCTGGCGAATGGCTTCATTCCTCAATTGACATACCCGTTACGGTGAGCCTTGCGCGACTGGTTGTGCTGCGACGAGTTCTTGGATTCTGAAAATTAAAATGTGAGCTGTCTTTCTTTCGGAATACTGGGTGTTTTCTGATCACATACTCGCCATTGCGAATGAATTTGCGAAAAATCTGTCTGGAGAAACGCGGGATTGAGGAAGGCTGATGATGTTCAAGGAAAAGCTTTGGTGCGTTTAGTGCTTTGACATTATCAGTTCCAAGGATTCCAAGTTGTGCGCACAAAATTCTGGGTATGTGGCTTGACTTCGCTAAAATCTGCGTGGCTGAGGGCTTTTGCAAAGAGGGGCTTTCGCAGTACCCACTATATCGATTTCACACCGGCCCTGACTTTGACGGCCGTCTGCAGCTGAAGCTGATCAACGATACCTAGTATTTATTGATGCTTGAATCTAAGGCTTTGCGGTATTGATGTGAAAGCTTCAATCCATCAATGACTTCTTATTATATGCATATCCCAACTATACCTATACTCCGAACTCTTAAGAATAAAACCATTGATATACACATAAATGCGTCAATCCTTCTTGATCTAGCAGACAGGGAAAATCACTACACGTTCGTTTCTTTTGACTTCTAATAGCCATTGTGTCTCCTCCCCAGTAAGAAAATATCAATACTCCCACTCATTTGATCGTGACAGGAGCAGAAGCCTTAGCTTTGGAGGCAGCGGCTGCTGCCAGTCCAGCCGCCTTAGCAAGTTGTTCTGACCGAATCTTGCGGACGTATCTAAATAAGAGGACGAATAAAAATTCCATCCTAGAAGTCCATGTCAGCAAATAGATATACTCTAGAGATAAACCCCGACTCATAACTTACCGTTCTTTAGTCATCATGAGTATTCCCTGCACCATGAACCCCTTTATGATCTGGGGCACAATGCCTTTGAAAAGACTCAGCAGGCCCTCATGCTTGATGATAAACTGCATCACCTCAATGAACCCCTTGAATGGCTTGCCTTGACGCTGCGGTGGGGGTTTCGACTGCAAACCAACTTTAGCAACGATCAAGGGTTGTGTCGCGATAGTAGCTAATGCCTTCGACATGGCGCCGAGAACTAGAGCATCATAATTAGCCCGAACGCTTCGCAAACTGGCGGGCAAACTTACGAAAAGCTTCTCCCGCGTTCAGGCGAGTCTTGCCCGGGAACATAAGCCCTTTCAACCGTTCGTACGCGCCATAAGTGATGGCAGGGTTGACCACGAGTACCAAGCTAGCTTTCAGCCCTCTCCACAGGCCGAACACTCCATCTTCGCTGTGGATCACCTCGCGCGCCGTATCTATCAGGCCTTTCTTATCCGCCTTGCTCTGCGTCTGCTGCCTCGTGGTGACCACGGCTACCGGGATCGTGCACAGCTGAGCCACCGCGCCTGCTACAGCGCCCAGCAACAACTCGACAGCCGTAGATGGCGGCGCGGAACCTTTTTGCGATTTGAAGTAGAACTCCCGTACAGTGGAGTACCAGTAGAAGTACGCGAAATTAGTCGAGGCGACACCCAACAAAGCACCATTCATGCCCGCATATAGTCCCTTGATTCCATCCTCGGCTGCGATCTTGGTAAAGGCATCCCAAGTCGAGTGGTAATGCGGTTCGGTATGGTCGGCCGACTCTCCAGGCTTTCGCTTTACCTGTACTTGGAGACGTGTTTTTACCCTGCGCAGAACGGGTAATTAGCGATGAATCCTCGCAACAGAAGCAGAGACAGCCAATCCACCTACATATCCAACGGGTATACCAGCGCATTTGCTAAGACGGCGCCGGTGGAGCCAGCCACGGCATATCCCCATGGCGGTAGCGGAGCCTGTTTTGACTGGACGGGCATGACGATTGGCGATAAGGTGCAGTGGGATGAGGGAGTATCCGTCCTGGTTGGGAACCCGCGCTTTGTATAGCTTGAGGTGTTTGCTGGGTTGGAAGCGTCCACGACTACAAAGGATGATCACGGCGCAATTGGCAGATAGAAAGCTGAATTACTTAGAAGTACGGATAAAGCCGTACTATACGGTTAAAGGGGATATTCCGGGCTTTAATTGCCACCAATGCACTTAATATGGTATAAAATGACTCGAGAACCAATAGACATTTTCATGAATTCAAGATATGTAGCGGAAAGTAAATATTAAAAAAAAAAAAAGGTTGAAGATAGCTCTTAGCAACCTCGAAACTGCGATGGACGATGAGGTCCTGACGTCGTCCGCCGCTGGAGCGAAAATCGGGGACCTACCTAGGTTAATAAGGGCAGCTTGTGAATGAACCTCGGTCATAAATGGCCGTCGGCATTCATCAGTGATGCATTATGGATACTGGATACTGGAGCTATTGTAACACAGCACTAAGCAGGTACCCAGCTGCCCAGTAAAGCTACAGTAAAGACATTGATCTAATCCATTGCGCTATGTCAGATCGAGGGGGATCCATCGCCGGGGCAATGCTCCATCCAATGCGCACGAATCACTCAAATTGAACACGGCCCAGACTCTCCAATCCAACTCCAATCCAACCTGGTTTTTCATCAAGACGGAAAGAAAAGAAAAGAAAAAGAAAAGGCCCACTACGGGACCTTGTTAATCCATTGATACCTCCAGCTACCAGGTATACACAGCAACACAACAACACAGCACCACCAGCACCAGCCGCTGATGTAATTATATTGCATCCACAGCCCTGAAGCATCCGTGACCCGAGACACGAAAACCTTGTTACCGATCTTTATGAGTCTTATGATCTTATCAGTCTGTGTAACTCAAAGTGGGGATCTTCCAGAGCATTCAAGTTTCTTCCCAGTTGGCACCGGCTGTCAGCATCAATCTTAGCTCCGACGACGTTTCTCATAGTCACAACTCACAGCTTCACCACTCATCACACCAGGATCACGAACATCATGTTTTCAATGTCGGGTATTAGGAGGTAGTTTTTTTTCTTCTGCAGACAGTGAAAACATTGAAATAAATCAATCTATATACAAGTCTTGTTCTTTTACTATATCGTTTTTCAAGTCTCTTCTATATACTGATCTATATCAATCCCTTATACGTGGTTGTAACTTATAGGTCGAGCTGTCTGTCGTCTGTGAGCTATGCCAGCTATTTGCCTTGTGATGGGGCCACCTTCAAGATCTAACGTCTATCGTCAAACCCATACCTGATATACTCCTCCCACATGTGCCGTCATACGCCACCCGGCTACCTGAGGGTTATGGTGCTGTCCTTTTCTGCCAGCCTTAGCTGACGTGGGGATTCCGGCGGTACCTGACAACCGCACTTATCAGTTGTTTACTTCCAATCCAAGTTCTCTGCTATCTTGATACATTCAACCTGATCCGCTTGATGCCACCACCGAAAAAGACATGGAGGCTCAAGCAAAGGTATATCTGCATCCCTCAGACGATTATATATAGGTCTAACGTTACTTAGGAACGAGAGGCATTGATCTCAACAACCAATGGCACGGAAGCCTTGGATCACGCTATTGCAGCTGCAGAGCTATACATGAAGGCTGCCAAGAGCGCCTCTAGCGCCGAAGAGAAGACTCGTCTCACCAAAAAATGCCATGCATTGGTGTCGAAAGCCGAAACTCTCAAGAAGTCGGGCCAGGCTGGAACTAGCGTGGCAGCTGTAGAAAAACGTCTGATGTTACCGCGTCAGACACGCCAAATCCCTAAGAGCGAGCAGGCTATACTACTCCGCAACTCTCGACTACATGGGAGTGTTTTTTTGCCCTGGGAATCTGACCCCGATCCGAAGGAATTCGATGGCAACCCTTTTGTTGACCCCTCAGAATTCTCACTATCTGAGTATCAGAGAACCGTCTTTTCAGGTTGGAAGAGGCCTTTGGAAGTCGTGAGCGAACGCGGACTCCAAACCGACGCTGACAGCCAGGGTAATGCCGATCTGATGAAGGCCCAGCACGACTATGACCTAGTTCAGGACATAACGACGGACTGCTCAGTCGTCGCTAGCCTTTGCGCCAGCATGCGACATCTCCGCCCAGGCCCCAAATCCATTTTACCCGCTTTGATGTTTCCTATTGATCCAGAAAGCGGACAGCCAAAGGTCTCCGCCAACGGAAAATACGTGTTTCGCATGTTCATGAACGGTTGTTTCCGAAAAGTAGTCATTGACGACCGTCTCCCATCGTCTTCGACAAACCGTACCCTCTACGTTGTGGATCGCCAGAACCCAACGCTCATTTGGCCCGCCCTCATGGAAAAGGCCTACCTCAAGGTTCGCGGCGGATACGACTTCCCGGGTAGTAACTCGGGTACCGATCTATGCGCTCTGACCGGCTGGATTCCGCAGCAGTTGTTTCTTCGGAGTGATGATATGGACTGGGACCGAGCCTGGAAACGTGTCAAGAAGGCCTACGATTACGGCGACGTGGTAGTTACCCTAGGAACGGGACACCTTTCACCGGAGGAAGAGGAAATACTAGGACTAGCAGGTGAGCACGACTACGCCGTGCTCGACATGTCCGAGAGGTCTGGAAACAGGAAGTTACTGGTCAAGAACCCTTGGTGCGACGGCCTCACTTGGAGGGGGGTTGGGTTGTACGAGACATCCTCATCGGAGGCGACAGATGATCATCCGGTCAAGCTAAAGCCCGGCTCCTTCTGGATCAGCTTCGACGACGTGACACAACATTTCGATTCAATCTACCTGAACTGGAATCCGGGCCTCTTCACTGAGCGCCAAGACCACCACTTCACCTGGCAAATCCCTGATCCGACCCTGGTAGAGTCACTCGCCCACAACCCCCAGTACTCCATGTCCGCCGCCGCTGACGGCAGTACCTGGATCCTTCTCAGTCGTCACTTTCAGGATGCCGAGCTTGATATCATGCGTCGCTTTCGTGCCACTGACACCCTGGCCGAGGTCTCTAGCAAACTCGGCTTTATGAGCATCTACATCTTCGCCACTACGGGCGGCAAGCGTGTCCAGCTCAGCAGCGAGGCCGTCCACCGCGGGGACTTTGTTGACTCGCCCCAGACGCTCGCCCCGTTTGAGGCCAAGCGAGGCGTCAAATACACCGTCGTCGTTGCGGCCCAGGACTTCCCCCTACCGCAATACTCCTTCACACTATCCTTCTTCTCCCGCACCCCTCTCAACGTCGCCCCGGCCGAAAACCCTCTTAAGCACTATACCGAGCTTAAAAGCAGCTGGACGCGCCGCACTGCCGGCGGCAACGCCGCCTCGGCCACGTACCTGCAGAATCCCCAGTTCAGCATCACGCTCCCGCGCGCCGGTCCCCTCTCCCTCCTCCTCTGCACCGCCGGGGTCGACCTGCCCGTGCACGTCGACGTCGTCTGGGCCGGCGGCCGCCGCGTCACCGCCGTCGGCAACCGCGACCTCGTCGTGACGTCGGGCGACTACCGCCGTGGCTGCGCCCTCGCCCACGCCGCCCACGTCGACCTCGGCACCTACACCGTCGTGTGCTCCACCTTCGAGCCCGGCTGCCTCGCCGACTTCGCCCTGCGCGTCGGCTCCGACGTCCCCTGCTCCGTCGCCCCCGTCCCGCCCGACGCCGCTGGTCGTCTGCGCTCCCCGCTGCCGCTTCTCGTCTTCGCTCGCCCTGATGACCCCGCGGGCGCACCGGATCCGGAGGCCCTTATTAGGAAGAAGCGCGTCGCGGTGTCGGCGGCGCGGCTTACGCGCGCTAGTGTGGTTATTACAAGAGGTGGATATGCTGGAGGTTCGGCGACTTATGCGGCGGGTTCTACGGCTTCAGCGCCTAGTTCTATTACGGGCTCCTCTTCCACTGGTTTCCGAGGCGGCGTAGCAGGACCTGGTGGGGGAGGAGGCATGGTGGGTGGCGGTACGGGCACGAGCACCCCGCGTGCGCATCCGACGGTCCGCGCGACGCTGGAGTATGGCACGGGGCCGGATAAGATGGTGCTAGCGTCTACGGATGGGAATAGTGGTGGCAGCAGTGGTGTTGCCGGTGGGAGCGGAGGCGAGTTCAGAGAAGTCGGCGTCAACGGCTTGCGCACGGGCGAGTTCGACATCGAACCTCGCGCCACGCGCGCCCTGTGGCTCGTCGTCGAGCAGCTGGGTGGCACTGCGGGTGTGGGTGCTGCTGACGGCGGCGATGGGCTACTCGTGGAGATTCTAAGTGAGGGGCCTGTGCATGTTGGCGCGTGGGAGACGGTGGATGATTGATTTATGGATTGGTTGGTTGAAGGGATGGTTCGCTTGACAATTTGACGGCGTGGAAGATGCTTACTTGAGGAGAGGAGGGAGGAGAGGAGACGATGATATGGACTTACTTTCCTGCCCGTGTAGATGGCATGGAGAATTATATACGACGGGTAACGTATAACGGAAATAGGGGATGGATGTGGCAATGACCCCTAGTTTTCTCTATGACAGCAGGGACTCGATTCAGAACAGCCAACAACCGAGGCCGAGGGAGGAAGATACAGCAGCCTGTTTTTATATTAGGCCCGGGAATACTACGACAATAGGTTTTATTCAGTTTCTCGAGATCACAGAATCAAGTATAGTCGGCCCAAAAAAGGGACGACACCAAAAATTGGGGGAGTAGATATAGTATAGTATATTTCTTCATTCTCTCTCCGCGCCGAGCAGCACACACCGAGATTTTGTTTTTTTCCAGCGATGCCTCCAGCGTGAATGACCTTGGCCTTCGATGAGCCCTAGCCGCGGAATTTTTTGCCTAACCCCCCGAACGTCTTCTCGCTCTCTGTGAGCGAATCGGGGGAGCTTTTCGTTATCTTGGTGGATTTCTACTACCTAGATATCATATCAATCCCTCGCCGTAGGTATTTGGCCTATGCCCCTCCCTAGCTATGAACACGAATGAACAGAATAGAAAAAAAAAAAGACGCTGCGTGTGGATAATTTCCTCGTCGCCAGCCAGCTGCTGGCTTCATGATGCTCCTTGTGAGAATGATAATGGCGATGGTGATGGTAATGGTTTCGTGGCGAACCCCCCCTATAAAAACCCCGCGTCCCCGAAAAAAAAGTCGGATGGAAAGCGAGTGAGTACAAAGCAAACGGTCTGAGAAGCAGAGAAAAAAAAAAGCAGATAAAAAGATCAATCCCAACATAAGCGCTCCCCGTTGTGGTATAATCGTGCGCGCCCAGAACGCCTACCCCCCTGCCGCCGAGGTTTGATTTGCAAAGCCCGCCCCTGGATCAAAATCAACGCTGCAACCGGCGTCTATGTGTCAATACTAGCCGCCCTTCGGGATATCATCTACTCCATATGTACATCTAAGATTCGAATGGCAATATATCGTAGCATCGGAAGCCTTCGTTCCTCTCTGGTATTCGTTACTCAAGCCCGTAAAGCAAATGCTATGGACCGCCGCGACGTCTCCGTCCTCTGTTAGGGCCGTCTGGACGTTGGGCCAGTACGTCACGAAGCTGCGGATCATCCTTATCTTTATCGACGTGATGGACTCGCACGTGTCTAAATTCACAATCAGGCTCCTTCGGTTCAATTGGATCGGGCGCGGGAAGCAAATCTTACCTTTGCAAATTGTCCGGCCTGGGATACTTGTGCTCCCGATCGGGACAGAAGGGGCACACGTACCCAGGCGAATCATGAACGAGTCCATGACGGATCATCTCGTTTTTTCGCTTAAAGCCTTTCCCGCCTTCACTCCGCGGACACCCCTTCACGGAGCAGTAATGCGGCCGGGCGGATGAGTGTACATTTGCGTGCGAGTTGAGTAGATACTGGGTTTGGAACGGAGGCGCACTGCAGCCTGGAACCGTGCAAATAAATGCGCCAACCGGATTCGTCATGTTGTCGATACTCATCCGTTCTGTTATCGAGGTTGCAGGTGTCGATGCTTCGGCGCTACCGTTTGGTGTGTCCGTGTTGCTGCTGCCGCTGTAATCTGGACCGGAGCGGTGGTGGCTTACGCTGCTGTTACTCGGGTAATAGTAGGGGCTCATAGCAGGGAGAGTATGAGCGGGAGAAGGCATGCCTTGGCGATAGGCGTCGTTCGGTGAAATTGGAGGAGGTGAGGCATGACTTCCGGGCATCCCGCCGATGCGTGGCGGACCGCTTGGCGGAGAATGAGGAAACCGGTTGTCATGGCGCATGGCTAAGTCTTTCGGAGGACCTGTGAGCTGATCTAGTAGTTGTGATCTTATAGACGGTAGCGGATCGTGGTTGGTAGTGTCGGATTTCGGTGATACCTCCTGGATTGGAGGCAGCTCCCCATGGCCGGATGGAGGACTTAGCCCTGGGGGTGATCGAACATTGTTGGGATGCATCAAGACTTGACCCGGCACATAATTTCGGGGTGAGTACATTTCCTGCGAGCCCTGCGAAGGATACGGTGAGATAGGCGCAGCAAGAACAGATCTATTTGCATCCTTCGCCATATTATCTTCTTGGGCGCCTTCCGCCTTAAAACCTTGGGCTAGCGCCGGCCTCTGCGTATCTCTAGGATCGTCGTCGGGTGGCCGTGCGCTATCCGGTTCGACCGTCTTCGAAGCCGCGCTGGCGGCGGCGAGCATACCCACGGCATTCGTCGCGAGAAATCGCAGGTTATCGGGCCCCGATCCCGATGCATCGGTGGTGCGTAGGGCAAGTCGCTGAGCAGGAACGGGGGACATGTCGTGGCTCCTACTGTCCTCCTCGTCCCCCGACCCATCGACCGTCTCTTCCGTATCCCCTTTACTAAGGCGGTCGTCCTCCTCGTCAAACTGTGCGAGTGGTCGCGACCACGCCTCCTCGACAATATCAGGGCGCTTTCCACCGTCCAGATAATGTATCAATACCGCATCGCCGAGGCTAGGGCGAATCTTTTGTCGACGATTAGAAGACTTTCGACCAAAGCTAGGAGAAAGACTGACTTTGGGAAGAGGTATAGCCGGCGGGGAGGGCGATGGTTCGAGCTTGGGGCGGTGAGGTCTCATCAAGGGACTGATCTGAGGTAAAACGTCATCCGGATCGTAAATGTCGTCGCTAGCTGAAGGGTCGTGAGCGAGGGATGAACCGACGGTCGTCATGCTTTCACTCGTTGGCATGGAGTGGCCGTTACTCACGCATGGGGGGGGTTTAAGTCATGATCAGGAAAACCAGGGAAGGGGTTTTGCTGGTTTCCGTGTGGGATGACAAGATTGATTGCGCCAATGTGATTCAACACAATCAAAAGTTGCCTTTTAACTTCCCATTCGCGGCGCAGGTGAGATTGTGAATTGCGACGTAATTCCGAAGTGCGCGCGACGCTGGCCTGCTAAGTCAACTAGACAAGCGGGCTTCGAACGTAGAGCGAAAGTGACACCGCGCACCCGGGTTTGCCCACCGCAAAGAGCCGCACGCGAATTGGTGGGTACTTATACCCTATCGCTGGAGGACGGGGTGGTCGCGCGCTATCTACTGTAGCAGCCCGGAGCCCGTGGGAAATTCCTGGGTCAAAGTGCGCAAGACGGCAAGAGACCTCAAGAGAATTCACGAAGAAATTAGAAATAAAAATAAAAAAACGCAAGGAAAAGTTGGGAAACAAGGGAAGGGAAGGGATTCGGTTAGAAAAGAATGCTTGGGGTGCTCGGTGCTTAGTGCTTGGAGAAGGATGCGATTAATGATGGATTCGGGTTAGACGACAGAAAGGTACGGTGACAGTGGATAGACGGCAAGTGTCCTAAGGATGGGGGGGGGAAAGGATGGGACAACGGAGACTAGCTTGTAATGTGGATTTTGGAAGTTCGCTGCCAAGGACTTAAACCAGTATATCCTCGCGCTCGTGACCGCCGAAGATTCAAGTTGATATTGGGGTGGTACTATGTAGGGATAGTATCAATGTATATGGTATTGTGCGGCGGTGGTTGTTGTGGTAGTGTCAGGAGTGGCAGTGGTGGCAGTGGTGGTGGTAATGCTTGCTTTTGCTTTCCCTACTCGCTTCCAAGTTGCTTTGCTTTGCTGTGCTCTACTCTGCTTGCTTGATTTGAATGTCGTCGGTGATACTGGTGCAGCACACGGTAACGTCTTGTAAGCTTGTAAGGCAGATCAAAGTCAGGTCTGGTAAAGTCTGGTAATGGTAAGGGTAAGGTTTGGCGCAAATAATGTAAGGCGGGGAGATGCTGCGGAGCCTCCTCTTTCTTTTTTTTCTTTTTCTTTTTTCTTTTTCTTGTCTTGGTGGGATGGACGGGCAGGCTGGGCTGGGGTTGCTGGAATAAAACTGGGTGGACCAGATATGACAAGATGGGGATAGATGGGACACACAAGCTGCAGGGCCTAGGCCGCAACCCAGTTAAGCCCAGTTCGATGCAGAGGCTGCTAGGCAAGACAGGCAGAGGCAGGATAGGCAGGAAAGGTACTAGGTACCTACTAGGTAGTAGGATAAGGCGGCAGGATAGGCTAGACAGCGAGAGGTCGTAGGTCGTGTTTCTTTGGGTCCTCTTTTGGTATTTTGGTCTTTTTGGTCTTTTGGGTCCTTTACGTCCTGTACGTGCTGTACGTCCTTTACGTCCTTTGGGTGCTTTGGATTTGGCGCTGGTAAACCCGATGGGATCGGATCAGTCAAATTGCCAGATTGCGCCGTGTGATAGGCAGGTCCGAAAGGCAGAGCCCGCATTTAATAAGACCAGGGTCTATAAGCTTTTTGCTTGGACAAACGTGCAGGGATCCAGGTCCAGTATCCAAGAAGAGCAAGAAGAGCAAGAAGAGCAAGAAGAGGGGGATCAAGAGGTATTGAGGTATTGAGGTATTGAGGTATCGAGGTGATATTTTCTGACAGCAGATTTCAGGTCAGATACAATGCTTTTCTTTTCTTTCGTTCTCATGTTTCGACCCTCTTAAGAAGCTTTGGGTATATGATGTTGGTAGAAGATTGGGTTGGGATAGAATAAGAGATAAATCATGATATAGAATATTAGGTATTGATTCTAATACCTCCATACCTAATAGGCAATGTAGGTATCATAAATGTACTCAAAAAAAACAGATGAATATAAGATAATGATCAAAAGGAAAATGAAAAGCGAACTCAAGCCAAATCATTTAGCTCTCAAGGTTACTACCTGCATGTAGTAGGTGACAATCAAAAGACCCCAGATCAAATGTCATTCATGTATCAATGATGTATCTGTATGTGTCTGTGTATGTGTGTGCGTGCGTACAGAGTATGTATGTACCTACATACCTAGGTGTGTCCCAGGTAATTGGTGTATTGATGTCTTGTGCTAGGAGGGAAGAAAGAAAGGGAGGGGGGAAGAAGATATTGAAGAATACGTACATTCGTGCATTCATTCATTCATTCATTTGCACATACACATACGAATGTAGATGTATACCTAGTACGTAGACACATTCATACATGCCTCAATGCCTACTAGGTGGTAATACCTGATACTTATGCGTAGCACGTAGGCTCACCACGCACACCAGCACGGTACCTAGTAGGTATCAACCTACTTTGCGTATTCGCGTGTGATGCGTGTAGGGTTAGGTGTATACAATATGTGCAGGCATATATGATATGTGAGGTGTGACTATGAGTATGAGTATAAGTAGGTAGGTATCAATGAGCATGAAAAGAAATACAAGTATCAACGTCAAAAGCGAAAGTGGTGTAAGTATGTAGCATTCTCCGGGATTTTCTGTCCTTAATGCTCCAATTGAGGAAACAAGTCTGGGGGAGATGGGGAGTGAGAGACAGGGACGCTTGGGATGCTTGGGATGCTTGGGATGCTTGGGATGCTTGGGATGCTTGGGATAGCTTGGGACGTTGTACGAGGAAGTGAGCGTCTCCACCGACGGTGGTGGGAGGTTGACTGGACCAAGAAGGAAGGGGCGTGCGGCGAAGATGCGGCTGTCGAGTGGAGGAATCCAAGAATTGAGCTCATGGAAGTTCCCAGCTGCTTTGAAGACCTACCGAAGGTACATATGTACCTGGTAGCACCTTGCGAGCAGGGGAAGACAGGGAAGACAGGGAAGACAGGGAAGATAGCGAAGATAGCGAAGACAGGGAAAGGTAGAGGAAAAAGTAGTACGTAACGTACAGAAGGATAAGTACCTAGAAGCTAGCCGGTACGAGGTAGCACCGAGTATCTGGAGTACGAGTACCTGTTCCGCTGCCGTGTTCCAATACGAACTGAAAAGTAATGAATACCTTCGGCACCGGTATTTCAGGTGAATATCCAGGTACCTTTGAGATGGCGTGTACCTGCGATCCGCCTAGGTTTATCCCCGTATCCGCCGTTTTAGTCAGTTTTAGTCACTTTATTTTTTGTGACTTCCCACTGGTTCGGATGTCACAAAGCCTCAAAAAATCCTTCTTCCCCCAGATTGCGATCCTGCTTTTTTTCCCTCCCAGGTGGCGTTGAGCACAGCTGCGGCAGCTAATAACCGACGACCTAATCTTAAGCCTCCAGCGCCACAAGCCTTCAGGACTCCGGGGCTTTACGAGGCAAACCACCAAGCACCCAGCATCCAAGAAATAAGCACCTCTAGGGCTGCTAGGTTCGATCCTGGGATGCTGGGGATTTGACGTTAAGGGCTAGGTATCCCCAGTTACCTCCTGTAGGCGGGTAGGTTGGGTTAGGCTATGTTAGTTAGGTAGGTCCAAATGCAGCGATGATGCAAGTGGTGCACTGCAGCTCACAAACCACCGTAAGACGAGTGGTCCTATTCCCCTATTTTCTTCTTTTCTCTCTCTCATATATATCAATATGGACACCAGACACCTACTACATACCTAGTATGTAGGTGGGTAGGTAGATAGGTGAACTTGTCGTCTTAACGTCTTGTTACCCCAGGACCCAGGTATTTCTACCTCTTACTCCTATGACAGAACCAACAGTAGAGGAGACAGGCGGGTAGGTAGGTATGTAATACGACGGAAACTCGGCGACGGGTGATAGCGCTACCGAATTTGATCGACCAGCTTGCGTCCACCGGGGCTGGGGTATGAATGGATACAGTGGGAATTAAATGTCGAGTTGTGTCAGATGGGGATATCCAGCCCGGCTTTTTGCGGGGATAAAGAGGGCACTGAGCGAGCGATGCGGTGCTAATATAGAGCAGGTAGCATTGGAAGAGAATGCGGCGGCCCAGATAACGATCCAGTATCGCTGGAGGGGTTGTGTCGATGGAACTCCTGCTGTCGTTTATTCGGACGTCATGGAACTCGAAGCTTTTCAGAGCTTCTACGGGGTATGGCAGCCGAGCTGATGAGGTGGTTTTCCCCGCTAAGGAGTTGACGATGAGAGGGAAGAGGAAAGGAGAGAAAGAAAGTTGCGTGAATACTCAACTCTTTGACGAGAAACCCAGCCTGATTCAATTCTCGTCCCCAAGGTTGCTCAGCCACTTTGCACTCTGGTCTCTGGTCTCTGCTTCCTGGTCTCGCTGGTCTGTGCAAGCAAGGCCGGTGCAGGCAGCCTTTACCCTTTACGATTCTATCATCTCAATACCACTTACAGCTGATTTTTTGCAATTTGGGGGTAACTTATCGCGGCATGCGCCTTCGGTTACCCGCTCTACATGTGCAGAAAGGGAGCAATAACTCTCACTTTGCAGATAACTTAGGAATCGGTTTGGGGGCTAGACAGGCGGGAGAGGCGGGGATACCTTGGTGCATATTATATCTCTCGTCTCGTGTAAGAATGCGGCGCAACCGAATCCGTAAGGAGACTAGATCAGTGAGCACCAAAATTCACCGAGGTACTCCCCCCCTTCCCTCGGTCCCCTTGATCCCCACGGTAATGCGGTAATGCGTACCTCCAGCTACCTCGAGGCAAGTCAGACGTTGGTAATCCTCCAGCTTCCGGGTAGGGATACGGTATCAAGAGGATGGGACCCGAGGGAACGAGCGCTTAGTCTCGAAGACGCATTCGTTCTTCCAGCAACGTGCCGTTTACGCAGGAGAGGGTGGCATTGGCACGATTATTTTTTTGGTACGGTAGCACTATAGAAAAATCAGAAAAAAAAAAAGGCCATACAGAGCGGCCGCACGGCAGCATGGGAGCAAGGCCAGGCTGTCCAGTCATGACATGGACTCGATAGTACTATGGTAGTAGGTACATAAGTAGTCCCGTACATACATATGGCACGATGATACAGCCGCATCTGCAAGCCGCTGACCGCAAAACCCAAATAAACCCCAGCGGCGGTCTAATGCATGAATGCCTGCGGAGATTCTTGTCACCATTGTCATCTACTATGTATTGTATCTTTTGGTCGTATGGTATTGAACGGTATTGTCTTGTCTTATTAATCCACCTCCCGCTGAATCAACTAAGAGAGAGATCGGGCATCAGTTGCGACTCTCTTGCATTTCTGTTAATAAAAAAGGCCCTACTCTTTACCAAATACGACCGAGACAGCAATTGGGACGTCGAGTTAGTTGGTAGAACCACACGCAAATGCGTCACTTCATCGACGGTAAATCTTAGCTTTTGGATCCCCGGTAACGGTAACAGAAAGAGGAGTTGCAGGGTCTTGTCCTTGTGGGGACCGAACCTGGGAGGCCTCAAGGCTCTCGTAGCCCTCAAGCAATTAGCAATCTATCTTGGACGACTTGCCAAAAAGGGTGTACGCGCGAGAGACATGGATAACGTATGTACAGTAGGTCGTGACTCTATTCCGCCATCTATGTATATGCTAGGGTAGGTAGGTAGGTAGGTAGGTAGGTATTCATCACGTATGGATTGCTACTAGGTATGTAGAAGTTTCGCTTTGACTTGGGGCAGCGGATGGGCCGTAATCCCGGGCATCCATACATTACCTAGCGTCGAAATGATAATGATAAACTGTCTAGTTAGATGTCTTCCTGTTTGATGATAGAAGCAGCTATCAGCCCATTACCTATCGTACATATAGTGGGTAGCTGAGAGGACAGACAGACAGGCAGGCAGGCAGGCAAAGGGGCGTTGGGTTGTGCCAGGGTAATCCATCTGAGAAGAATCCCTTGAGTGAGAGATAGAGAGACAATCTTCCCTATGGTGGGGGGAGAAGATGATGGAGGGTGGATGAAGTTCCGGTACCACGCGCAATGCCTACAACTCCATATCTCTTCAGCAAATTAGATGCTTCAGATGAAAAGTTCACTTGCATAAATGTCCTCAACCCATGTATCCCATGTATTCCCGTGGCATCGTTGCCATCTTGAGTGGTTACAACGCAATCGGCCAAGTACACACGCACACAAAAACGCTTGGTATGACCATTAACATGAGCATTAATACCGCTTCATAAGATTCATCTTGTTTTGTTTCAAGTTGCCTTGTTTATGTGTTGCGGGTTGGGACAGCTGGAATCTCTATCTCTCTATCTCTCTATCTCTCCATCTTCCGTGAGGGTGTATAGCAATAGACATAGAACAGGTATAGCATTAGAACTATCGCCATCCTCATCCTTCATTAACCTTATGCCAGGGCACAAAACCAAGTCGTCGCATTATGCCACCAATTTCAAGATTCATGCCTCTCTACCTCTCTCCATCTCTCTCCATCTCTCTTTCTCCTTTTCCCCTCCACAAGACTCTCTCCTCTCTCTCCAAATACTACTCTCACTCTCCGGCCTAGGTCCGGCAGGCAGGACGATGATCGGCCGTGCTCGTCTTCTAGGTTCTGCGCAATTGGATCTCGTGATTGTCCTGACTGGCTACCCAGTCTATCGAGCCTATGACCTGCACGACCCCAAAGAGCACCTTTTTTTTTCTCACGCCGTCCGCGGCTGGCCGATCCATGATCCGTTCACAGCAAATGGTTACGTCGCCGGGTGCATATGGTTTGCGGACCCCTTCCCCAACCCAAAAGCCACCGGTTTACTACATGTTTTCCGGGTATTTGCATGGCAATCCCTCATCTACTCTTTTTTTTTTTCTTTTTTTTCTTTCTTTCCTCTCTCTTCCCTGCGTGTCCCCTTTCTCTTTGTCTGCGTCTCTCTGTTTTGGTTGGGCTAATGGGTTGACGTGCGCGATGCGCGGGTTATTTGTACGCGCAACCAAGGGGGGCGGTGTCCCGACCAGCCCGAGGCGGCTCAGCGTACAAGATGATGCAGTGTCCACGCCCTGGATCGCGCGATTGGGTGCTTCGGATCATCTTTTCTGAGGAACCGCCACCACCACCAACAGCAGCACCACCCGTACCAACAACTCACTCACCACTAATTACCACTTTACATGAGGTGGCTTGCCTAAGGTGAACGAATGGGTTTCCATTCTTCCGCACACATGTCACCGCCGTCATAGACCTTCTCCCCTCCCTTCCGTGTGTGCGTGCGTATGTGCGTGCGTGCGTGCGTGTGTTGGGTACACATTGGAAGAACCCTGGTCCTCGGATTTCCCTGAAACCTCCATTGAGCCGCTTCGGTTGACCTGCATTGGGGGGCACCTCGCGCTGAGCCTCTTGTGAGCCGCACCTAACTAATACATGTCTCCCGTGTGTCCAATGAGACGGGGCGGGAGGCAGGGTAAGATAACACTTGTACAACCCAGGGCGAACCAACCACATGATCCATTTGATGCTAGGTTAGGTACTTTGCCGGCCAACAAGGAGCCCGAGAGAGACACGATATGTAGGTTTACGTGCTGCTACTACTGCCGCTGCTACTGCTGCTCCTCGGACGCCCCATAATCAGCTGCCTGACTATTCCTTCCTGCAGAAGGTGGCGCCTTACTAGCGAGGATCGCAATTCGCGTGCGCGCACACATAGCGATGCTAGAGAACGGAGTCCCTGGCTTGGTCCAAATCTTTCCGATGCTGTGAGGCTCGGGACCAAGTCCCGTAACGCTCTCAGACAGCTTTCGGTAACCCCAAGCAGGTGGAACAGGGGGGTTGGATTGTTGCTGTAAGGTATCACCATCCATTCCAACCGCTGCCTACCTAGTAGGTACCTGGTAGGTAAGTACTAGGTAGGCAGGCTAGGGAGAGAGCCTCGATCAGGGGAAAAAAGGTCAACGTCAGCAAAATTGCTAGCGATGCTTTCGTCTGACGCATCGCCTCCTACACGTGGAAACACTTGCTGGCGGGCATGGTATTGCACCGCAGGCCGCGATACACCTTCCTATTTGGCGCCACGCTCCTCCACTTAGCTGAAGATTGTAGCGACCCGCCGCGCCCCCCCCCCCCCTAGCGTTCCGGTCGCCGGGACTTGATCTGGGAAAAAGTTGCGCGTGCACACCACGATCGTACTACACGATAGGACCACCACCTACCTGCTCTCAGCCGGGTGCGTCTAAGGGTCTTGCGTCGTTTAAGGGACACCCGCCGCGGAGTGTCCAACATTACATCCACCTTTGCATTGCTATAAGATCATGTCATTGCACAGTGCACAATCCGAAGGTTACATACTAGGTAGGTATACCAGAAGGCCCCCCATCTAGTGAGCCATCAGCGAATTCGTTAACGGCTTACATGGTATCTTCCAACATTCATCAAAGCGGGGAACGGCAATTCCCGATTACTGCCAGCCTACATAAGATATCCCCAGGAGGCGATGATAAGCATATACATATAAACAGGGAGATTACTTGCATGTAGGCATATACCCATACGTAGTACCAAAGCCCACCTAGGTATCTATCTATACTGAGGCAGAGCCATGTTCACGAAAGCGCCCTTCAAAACATGAGCGTTGAGGTTATACGTAGAGATGGCAGCGGAGTAGTAGATTTTTAGCACGAACAAAAAAGAATCTCGTACGAGATCCATCTAGAATTACCCCACTCCAGAATCAAGATTCCCCGCATTCCTAGTCCACAACGTCCAGTGACATCGACATGTCGTAAGTGAGCACCGGCAGCATCAACGGGACACAAATCGAGTCCAAGCACGTAGTAGTCCAGGAGGGGAGAACAGCGAGCTCTAGAGAAGAAGCGACAGCCCCGCGAAACCCAGAAAGAGACGGCCCCTGACCCGAAATAGCCTGGGGAGTTGCCGAAGCACGTAGCACGCCATGACGCTGCCGCTTACCATGAACGCCGTCGTGTTCGACGGCCCGTACAAGGTGTCGCTCCAGCAGAGACCAGTGCCTAAATGTGAATCTCCAAGCCGCTTGCCACTCCCGTTCTCGCCTGTGCCACCGAGAGCATTGCTACTAACGCGAAAGCTATATAGTACAACATGATGGGGACATTATAGTCAAGGTCGATGCAACCGCGCTCTGCGGATCGTGCGTACTCTATGGACCCCTATTTTTCGCACGTGGCTAACTTCCTAATGCGCTCAACCCCCTTAGTGAGCTGCATACCTTCCGAGGTCACCAGCCCTCGGGCACGGGCTTCATCATGGGCCACGAGTTTGCCGGCACGGTGGTAGCCGCAGGGAAGGATGTCAAGTCTGTACAGATCGGAGATAAGGTCGTATCGCCCTTCACGGTGTCCTGGTGAGACTCTCGGGATTCCATATACGGCTGTTGAGATGACTCATTCTGATTGACGGATGCCACAGCATGGACTGCTTCTACTGCAAGAACGGATACTCGTCGCGGTGCGAGCATAGCTTGCTCTTTGGCTGCGAGAAATTGGATGGTGCTCAAGCCGAGTACGTGCGCGTGCCCCTTGCGGATGGCACAGTGATGAAGGCACCGCCAGAAATCAAGGACAATGCATTGGTCCTCATGGCGGACATATTCCCGACGGGCTTCTTTGGCGCCAGAAATGCATTCAACGCCCTTAGCCCGCAGGATCCGTCCGAAGCCACGGTGGTTGTCGTTGGCTGTGGGCCGGTGGGACTATGCGCAATAGTCTCGGCGCTCGAGTATAAGCCGAAACACCTCTTCGCCATTGACAGCATCGATAGCCGACTGGAGCTTGCGAAGAGCTTAGGCGCAGAACCCCTCAATTTTGCCACCGACAGAGAAGCTATGATTTCTCGAATAAAGGAGGTTACAGCCGGTCGAGGAGCTGACGCAGTTATTGAAGTAGTCGGCCTAAGCCCTGCCTTGAGAACTGCATATGATGTCCTTAGACCATTTGGCTTCATAAGCAGCATTGGCGTTCACAATGGCGAAGTGAGCGTGGTCTAAGCTATGCCTATACACGCACCCTAGCTGACATCCCGTTTAGATCCCCTTTGATGGCAACGACGGGTACAAGTAGGTGGCATCTGGTCCCATCCTTAATCTTTGCTATGACTAACACCGCCAAAGCAAGAATGTAAGGATACAAATGGGAAGGTGTCCGGTCCGATCGATCTTCCCGGAAGCTCTCAAAGTCCTAGCTAAGAACCAGCATCGGTTTGGGTACGTTCACTCTTTAGCTTGCACCCCGAGTTTTATCCTTTAAGATAGCTATGAGTGCTATGGTTATTGACTTGTAGCAGATTCATGTTCGAAAAAATCATGCCCCTATCCATGGCTATATCGGGGTACGAGCTATTTGATAAGATGCAAGCGCAGAAGGTAGTTTTTAAGCCGTAACATAGCTGAGGTGAACTTATAGTTCAGTTCTGGCGGGGCTTGACGATGCCGTCGTGCAGGAAATAATAGACGACTGTAGAGTCGCTATGTACCGTAGCCAGTAGTATTCGTTTGGCGCGACCTGGAGAGGTCAATTTCTGCTCCGGCATGGAATCGAAAACGCTTGCAAACGATCTGAGAGTGCATTGTTCGGCCAGGTGAACTGGCAATACCCATTCCACCACGGGTATGTCTGGAATCCGGTCCTCGGGGTTCTTACGAGATTTGAGCAGTTCAATCTGGTCGTCGGGATGCAAGTAAAGTCTTCGTGGAGGCAACCCGGAGATCAAAGGCCTTGGTAAGAGTGAATTATCCACGGGGGAATGGGTTAAGATTTGTAGATCGGTCCAATCGTGCTGGTACCGGAGATTGTCTAATACCGAGTTCGCCAGGTGCTGAACATAGTTTGAGTCTTCCATCGTGGGGAAGTTTTCTTGGTTCGTAGTCGGCGCTTTAATATTGGAGAATCACACGTAGTACACATAGAAATGAGAACCTTGTTGGCAGTGAACAGTGAATATCCATGGATGAAATATGAGATGTCACGAGAGCGGTCTAAAGCGGCAGATCTCATAGTATCTGTTGATACGTTGATACTACTATTACATAATCTCGGGTGCCATAATTGTAATTGCTCCGCTGAATTACCTCGACCCAAAGTTCCAGTCTTAGTGAAATGACCCTGCTAATCTGCCGGTCAGCTAAAGCTAATAGTGCATTATAGGGCATCAACTTGAATCGAATAGTTCAATATTGCTTACTGCGTAGTACTACATAGTAGCTGGAAAATACAATACGCGGATCGAATACGCGGATCTATACAAAAAACATTCAACAACTTCAATAGTCTCTTTCAAATCATTCCGTCGGTGGCGGCATACCAATCAAGTTTCCTAGATGACATCACAACTACCGCATGACTTCACAGTTTCACACAGCCGTGCTCCAATAATCAACTGAGCTGGAGACGACATCATGCAGGCCTCGTACCTGTTTCGTACCCAGAACTTCGTACTCATCTCTATCAGGGCACGATGTCGTGATGCGAATTTCGGCATCATCTCCGTACTTATTTTTTTTTTCCGCGTCAACAGATCCGTTACCGCTGCGCCCTAAACATATTTTTAAAAGGCCGTTTACCCATATCCATATCCTATGTGACTATGTAAGACGCCTAGGCTACTGGCGCGGCCGCTCACGTTTATGGGCGAGGCGCAGGTTTTCAGCTAGTCAAGATCTAGATTTCTTCGAAGGGGCAGAGGGGAGTGCCGCGTACCCCTGATCTCAGTGCAGGGCAAGGGCTGACGGCCGTAGTGTACAACACACCCTGAGATGACACATGTCGAGATGGCGTTTATTGTCGTTGATGTTCAAGACCGTTGTAACTTGGCAATTAACTTTGGCTGAGAAAGGTCGCAGCATCATCCTTGATGAAATTGTTGCGTCGTTCACATTTGATCAAATCATTGATAAATGGATTGATTACACTACACTAATATTTACATTGATCTAGAGCTATTGATATTAATGATGTACGGCAGTGAAAGGGGGCTTAGGCCATTGCTGCCATAGGTACATAGTAGCCCTGGAGGTACAGTTTATAGCGGTTATGGATCCATACGTACTAGGTACCTAAAACCTTATCTTCAAGTCTCTTGCTGGGGCTTGACGTGGACTAGGCTCGCAATTCTGACCAATCACAACTCATAAAAACTCATCTGAGTCTTGTTTGCCAAGGATACCCAAGTTGATTTCCAGGGTATTCGCTGCAAACTCGCTGCAACTCATCTTTTCTCGATGAACGAAAAGTACAAAGTACTAGGTACGATTATTCGTAAATCTCGTACCTAGTAATAGTACATGGTACTCTCAAAATCCTGTTGCGCTGCTCTTATTAACTTTCCTTGTTCGCATCTTGCCCGCTTGTTTTTACCATTCTATTGTTCGGCACTCTTGGATACCCTCTATTGTCTGTTCCTGTTATTTTTGGTCTTTGTGGTGTTTCTCTTATCATCGTGACGACTCTATAATGTGCCTGGCCCAAACAAGCTAAACTGCGTGGCCGTTGCTGGACCCTTCATTTCGGTGACTCCCGAACTATACCAGTTTCGAACCATCGTCAATCTCAATCATCTACCACATACCGCGATCTCCTTTTCGTTTCGACTCAACCTTACTCGACGCTCCGCGGTCCGATTAGTAGTTACGTGGCTATTGAATTCTAACATCGACTTCGACGTCGTCCAGAGATGGCGTCGCATTCGCCAGATTTATCCAAAGATGGCGCAGATGACGACAATGTCGAACGAGTCACGACAGTCTCGACCACAACGGAGCCATATAGTTCCCTAAATCAGCGCGCGACGATACCAGCCAGTCAACCACAGGAGAGCGTCGGTGCCGCAGCAACATCGCAAGCAGCCGCAGCATGTGTTCAAATGGAGGAATATGCAAACGGATACCATTTTCCGCCGAAATACCCTATCAAAGAGCAGATCCGGATGGGACTCGTCGCATTCTGGAACTTTTACAACACTGGATTCGGCTTTTTTCTTACCATCTACTCGCTCAACGTTATAGCTTGGGGTGGCATGCTCTTCCTCCTGCTGTGCAATGCGGCACCAGAGATGTGTTGGGTTGACGGCCGGTACGACTGCGACGACATCGAATCCCCGCGCCGGATATGGGTAGAAACGGACTCGCAGATCCTCAACGGGCTTTTCTGTGTGACCGGCTTTGGCCTGGCACCGTGGCGCTTCCGTGACTGGTATCACCTGCTCCAGTACCGCCTTCGCAAGGACCAAAAGGCCTTGCGGAGACTCGCAGGCATTCACCGGGGTTGGTTTCGGCTTCCGGGTTCCGATCAACTACCCGCCCATCTCGGACCGAAGAATATTGAAGAAACCACCATCAACTATAATCTGGACGCCGTTCCTTACCCCTTAAACACGATACCCGAAGCGCCACTGACCGGCGTTCGAGCACCCCCAACCAAACTATGGAAGTTAGATTTCGTCATCTACTTCAACGTTGCCAACACCTTTCTCCAATGTCTGTTATCTGGGTTCATGTGGGCGTTGAACCGATACGACCGACCTAGCTGGTCAACCGGTCTCTTCGTCTGTCTGGCGTGTATAGCCGGTGGGATTGCTGGTGGCATGTCGGGTATTGAAGGTAAACACGTCAAAGGCGTGGAAGGCGTTCCCTTAACGAAGGGGGACATAGAACGCCTAGCTCGCGATAAAGAGCTGGGTATTCCGCACTACAACAATATCAGCGACAAGGCTCCCCAATCAGAGGAGGAGAAGGCAAGGAAGAAGAAGAGGAAGTCGCTGGGGAAATCGGATAGATCGAGTCTCGGAAACGACAACGAGATGCAGGCGTTCTGCAGGTGATCTTGGCATGGTGTTTTGGGCGGGTTATTATAGAGCGTACACATACTAGATACCTAGTGGTTTTTGGACGGCGTGAAATTCCTCACAGAATAATACCTAAACTTGCCGTCGGTATTCATATGAGAAAACTAAGTGCCGTATCCAAATGCATCGTGCATGCTAAACCTACTATAGAATATCAAAGTTACACCTACATAGATACTAAGGTACCTATCTATGGTAAGCGGCAAAATTCACATACAGTAATGGACTTTTAAGCATCAATGATAGGCCCCTCAAAGTTGGATTCTGTATGAACAACTAAGAAAGGCCATGCTACCGTACCTGAGAGATTGAGGTCTTAGGCAGATGACGGTGAATGCGTAGTGAGTTGTTCACGCGATGCGACTTCTGAGCCAGCTGCCGAAACCTATTGCATATTGCATGTATCCACCTGTTGAAGAGGCCCACCTTTTACCATTTGGGTCTGGGGATTTCCTCTGGCTGAGCCAATGACAACAGAGCTAGATATCGTGAGGCTAACCGGCTGACCAATGCGGGGGCAGCTAATGGCTTTAGCTTCTTAGGTATGTGGCCAGCAAGGTACTTGTCTCTCCTTTTATGCATCCGGCCAGTGACTTATTCCACCTATTCCACCTATTACATAAGGCTTATGCAGGCTCAGCACTTATCATTGACTTATCAACCACGGGACCTGGACATGCAGTTCCAAGGTCCCTTGTTCTGACACATACGCCCGCGCAACCTCTGGAACCTCGCTTCGACAACTACGAGGAGCTTCGGGTTTGTTGAAGCTTCATCAAAGCTTCGTCAATTACTAACTCACCACAGGTTCTTTCATTTTCTTAATTTTACCATATAATCCAGTATTAGATAGACTGGTCCTTCTTAATTATCGACGGCTGTTTGTACTATCATCGCTTATCTCTCCTGCTGGGCACGAGACCCCCTGGATCAATCCATCACCCCGGATTTATCCATCAATTCACCATGGCGTCCAAGGCGCTCATCCCCTTCCTGGTGGGCATGATGTTGCTCACCGGGGTTTTGAATACGCTCCTGACCAAATACCAAGTAAGTCGACGATACCGCAACGCGCCGAGCTGGATGCCTAGCTAATCGCCGATGACTAGGACAACCAATGCGTCCGCAACTGCGACGACCCCGACCCCAAGGCGCGGAAAACCTTCGAGCAGCCCGTGCTGCAGACGGCGCAGATGTTCGTGGGGGAAGTGGGGTGCTGGCTCGTCGTAGGTCTGATGTCGCTGTACGATCGATACAAGAGCAGAAGAAGCCCCAAGGCCAACGGATACCAGGCCGTTTCTAATGGCGACGCGGATGACAACGACGACGCCAGGAGCATCAGCTCCGAAGCGCCTCTTACCGGTGCCCCGGCTAAGCGCAAAGCTGGGCCTGACGGCATCCTGAGGGGTTTCGGTGTTCTGCTATTGGCGATCCCTGCCGTGTGCGACATCCTCGGTACGACGCTTATCAACGCCGGTCTCTTCATGGTGGCGGCTTCCATCTACCAGATGACACGAGGCGCTTTGGTGCTATTCGTTGGCCTATTCAGCGTTTGGTTCCTACACCGCAGGTTGCACCTCTTCCAGTGGGTTTCTCTGCTTGGTGTTGTCGTTGGTATCGCGCTTGTTGGACTTGCTGGTGTCATCTACCCCGACACCAAGGCCCAGGCTACCGATGCCCTGCGCCAGGCCGCCGAGGATGCTGCATCCGCCGAAGCCCTCCGCGCTGCTCTCGGTGTCACCCTAATCGCTGGGGCTCAGATCTTTTTGGCCACCCAATTCGTCGTCGAGGAGTTCCTCTTGGAGCGTTCTAGCATCGAGCCTCTCGAGGTGGTCGGCTGGGAAGGTCTATTTGGCCTTGCTGTCACCCTGATCGTCATGTTGGTCGCGCATCTCGTCTTTGGCCGAACCGACGCTGGTCGGTATGGCATGTTCGACATGGTGGAAGGCTTCCGGCAGATGTTTGAGTACAGATCCATCTGGTTCTCCAGCATCCTCATCATGTTTTCCATTGGGTAAGTTGACTTTTTTCCATTTCTTCATTTCAGATCTAGTTGCTAACTAGGTCGCCAGTGGCTTCAATTTCTTTGGTCTCTCCGTTACTCGCAGCGTCAGCGCCACGGCCCGGTCAACCATTGACAGCTGCCGTACCCTGTTCATCTGGATCGTCTCGCTCGGTCTCGGATGGGAATCCTTCAAGTGGTTGCAGGTTTTGGGCTTTGTCCTTCTCGTGTACTTCACCTTCCTATTCAACGGCGTCGTACAACCACCGTTCAAGTTCCTCCAGCCCAACGAGGAGGTAGAAGAGTTGCTCCCCGAGGAGCCTATCGAGCATAGCTAGAATATACCGATAGACTGGTATTTGTTGGGGTTGTCCAGGAGCATGGGGGTTAGACCTGTTCATCTGGAGATTTTACAATTAGTGGCTAAGGGACTTGCTTTACATCATTGCATGAAATGGCGTTTATGGGGTTTGTAGGGTCTTCGGGGAGTCTCACTTGTACTGCATATGCTCATCCAGCTGCCCTCGTTCTCATTCTGGATCAAATTGTTCTTATATATTTGGGTCGTATATTCCTACATATGGGTTTATCTCGATGTTTAGCCTAGATGCTTATCTTTCATGTAAGATTGAATATAAGAAGTCAAGGCTTAATACTATCACCGTATAGATGGGGTCATTGGAATTACTACCTAGTGTTGATGAAGTGGTAAATACTCGTCTCTATGATACTGCCTCTTTGTGAGCACACAAAGTTACCGTGCATGGTGATAGGCGCCTGGGCGGTTACTTGCACACTAGAGACTTATGTTTAGAGCAGCCCGTTATGATTGGCATATTTTCCACCAACAGATATGATAGTATCTAAAGTCTACTTAGATCTGCTTAGATCACTATCTACCACCACCAGGAAAGGGCTAGTTAAACACCAGAGAAGCACGCATAGAGGTTTGCTGCTTTGTTAAAGACCAAAAAGCGGGAGTCCACTGGCGATTATTCTGGCGAAGTGTTAATAATTCACCTAGGGCTTAGATGTCTGCTGTTCACTGCAAGTAAACGGGTGTCTTTCAATTCACGCAGGAATAGACGGAAAGGGGGTAGTGTGGACAAATACATAGGCGTGATATGACTCACAAATATACAGACAGATCAGGTAGAAACCCCGTATCTTCATCCTTGTATCGTCAGTCCAACAGGTCTGGCCCAAACAAACCGATACTATAGGTAGGTAGACAAGCAGCTAGGCTGATAGGCGAGCAAACCGGCAGGGTCAGAGCAGGCAAGCAACCCAGATAAGCACAGCAAGCACAGGCGTCGATGACCCTGTACGCGTCCCCTACGAATTCGCTAGCGCCCTTTCCGCAGCTATCACCACTTACGCCGACCTTATGCCGAAGCACCGAACACACCTTATAGCGAAGAACAAACCGTCCGTTCATCGGCACTGGAAAAGGGGAAAGACCCATGGAGCAGGTGTCCATGGAGTAGGAGTCTAGCTCATTCCCGCCCGTGGCGTCGCGGTAAGTGGGAAAGACCCGGGTGCGAGTCCCGGTGGACACAATTCTTTTTTTCCGCAGTCGTGGGTTCGAGTCGACAGGCAAGTCTCTGTCTTTTTTTCTTGTCTTTCCTTTTCTACGTATTTGTGTTGCCTATTTCGTTGCCTAGGTATCTCAGGGTATTCCCGTGCACCAGCTACCGCCTACCTTCTCTATGTTCAACCCTTTTGGCGCCCTCTTCTGGTACATGATCGTGGGATGTATCCGTATCTGCCTACCTACCTAGGTAGTTTATTCTTATTACCAACATATCGTGAAACCCGATCTACCTAGCCTCCTTTTATTGCCGTCCTTTAACTGAGATCTGGTTCACCCGCTCAAGTGTGTACTTGCCCATAGCCAACCCAACTTGCTTCTTGGTTCGCTGCCCGCTGTCGATACCTAGCTCAGTTGTCATCGTCCAAGAAGGCCCGCACGAACCTGATACAACAGGTTAACTGATTTACCAAGGTCATGAACCGAGCCGATACCCTGACATCCAGACTTAAATTCTTACCTAGCTACTAAAAACTACCGACATTGGAAGACCACCCTCATGGCTTGGAATTGTCTCGGTACCATGTCAAGACAGGCGCAAGGTAAGCACACTTGCTTCGCGTAGGAGTGTTCCTTTACATAGATGTCCATGGATATCGCCTTCCTCATTACCAATGCCATCTTGTGAGGCCGAAGCTCTGGAAATCCACTTAGGTAAGGTCTCTGTAGAAGCAGATATAGTTAATACGTACCTACTAGGTAACCAGTATGTCCCAGCACATCCTAGTAGTACGTAGCCCAGAACCTAGTCTCTCGTAACGCAGCGGAGACGACTGGTTTCATATAGTAGCATTGAAAACGTAGCATGCAAATCTATCTATCGCTGCGGCGCCCGCATCCCCACCCCACCCCCAATGAACAGAGACGCCCTCTTGCACTTGCTTGCCTTCCACGGGTAAACTGGCTAGGCCCTTAGAGGTCTCTACTCGCACGTGTCGACCCATGAGCTCGTGAAACAAGGAATGTCATCGCCGGCGGCTCTCTGTTCTAACCCAACGCGCAAGACCTGGAAAAACGCCCATCCCATGCATCAATATCCCATGCCCTTGAAAAAAGCAAACTAAACCTGGCCTTAGACGAAGAAACCTCCGCAATGCTGAATCGCCCCTCCTGCCCCCATCCTTAGCCGCCAAAGGCAGTAGGCATACTCGCTCGTCAAATCAAAAACGCAAAGCAGATCCGCAATCTTCCCCCATCGCCGGCCCCAGCTAGCCAACCCTGCGTATTCGTCAAACCCATATCTATCCAGCCAGCCCGCCCGCCCGCCTCGCCGTCCTCCACCTGCAGGCGGGGAAGCTCGATCGACCGATCGACCGTCTAGCTGACGTCACACAGCAGCTCGGCCTCGAGGATGAACTTGCCCTCCTTGTACTTCTCCGAGGACTCGTAGGCGCGGTCGTACTTCCAGCCGACCGTCTCCTTGCACTGCTTGCAGGTGATGTCGCGGACGATGTGGCGGCCCGTCGTCATGCTGCGCTCCGACGGCTCGCCCGCGTCGATGTTGACCACCGTGTTGAACAGGTACGCCTTGCCGTGCTGGCCCCGGAAGTTCTGCGCGTGGCGCGAATGGTGAGGATGTTAGTCCACGGACTTGTTTCTGGCTCGTGGGACGGGATGGGGTGGGATGCTGGCTAGGCGGGTGGTGGGTGGTGGATGATATGGTAGGGAGTAGAGAGAGGGAGGGAGGGAGGGGGTGTGCCATACTCGACTTATGATCTCCTCATGGTTGGCGAGGTGGGCTTTGCAGTTCTTGCACCCGTAGATCTTACTGCTATTAAGATAGGTGTTGTATGCGAGGCCCATCGTGCCCGAGGTATCCGGATACGTCCGTCGGTGTTCTCGTTGATAAGGGAGCGCGCGGGGCAGGTTGAGGTTATTCGGCGGTCGTCGCTTGCTATGCACTAGCAACTACGTACTAGGTAGGTAGATCGATATGCCGGCCAGATAATGCCAATAATGATAGCACGGGCTTATATGAGGTAGGTGACGTTATCGGGGTTGGGAGTGAAGGTCGGATGGAAGTCAGGTGAGCCTAAGAACTAGTACCTAGTAAGCCGAGTGCTCCCTTCTGTCATGGGCGACGACGTCTGATTTAAGTTGTTTTGCCGTTGGGGTTTTCTAGGAGACGCGTGGCTGGCTACGTTGCCGTAGATATGAGTCAATTGCGGTGTGAAATAAGAAGAGTCAGAAACGAAGAGGCAAGAAAGGAATGGCGGGAATTCACACGGACGCGGTGCAGACGTGATGTGGTCAGTACTACTTGATGTATCAATAGATGTATTGATCAATGTATTCGGTTGAGGTCATCCGGAAGGCTCCAAGGCTCCAGAGCCCCAGGGCAGTCTCCTCCACTATGTACCTAGTATCTTGCTACTTGCGTCAATGCTTCCGAGGTTGATGTCCAGTTCCAATTCCAGTTCCGGTTCCAGGGTTTATCTTCAGGGCTGCTAGGTACTGTACAAGCCCACAGTAGGTGCTGAGCTGGGCAAAGTGGTACCGCTAAGTCTTGAAGTCTACTATCAGCTTTGCGGGCTGTTCTGCGGCGGTACAATGCTAAGGGCGGGAGGTAGTGGTACAGGCCTAACCCCGCACGGCCTGCGGCTCCATAACCTTCGATGTTGGAAGCGTTGGAAGCTGATCCGAGAAAATCCGCTTTATTGGATCTGTTATTAGTGGCTACCAGGTACTCATTCCACGAACACGGGAGCTGACAGGCGCCACTGGTGATATTGTCGTGTCACCTTAATATATTGTTGCCTACCTAGGTACCTAGGTAGGTAGGTATATGACTGGTTCTTATATTGACAATCGCCTACTTTCAGTCCTATGCTGTTGCTCTTCCAAGGTTACTGCCTGAAGTTGGTCATTTGTTATCAATCGAAAAGGTATCCCTACATGTATACAGCCGTAGAGCAGCTATGGACTTAGAAGGTGCTTTCAGACGAAAAACTCAGACTGTTTGCGAAGACCCTTTGGGACAGCAATTCCGCAACTCAGCAACCCGTAGAGAAAGTGACCGGTTACTGTCACAGACCCATGAGTCAGGAAAAGAAGCAAAAGGTTTGGTCTAGTTTGAGTTGCTTTCTATGTCAAAGACAATCATTTGACGTAAAACCTTAGCTATGACAATAACTGAGTCTAGGTATACAACAAGCTACGCCTTTATCATATCACAAAGAGACCCCTCACTCATATTCACATTCATACAGGCATTGCATGTCTCACTGTATCAACACCAAATCAATCTAGGTTCTCGATGTGTCCATTTATATCCGGTCATCGGTACCGCTACGGTCGGGCCTACATATCTATCATCAAACGAGTATTTACACGAATCGCGAGAGGTCGCAGGAAGGAAAAAGAAACAAAATATGCACAATCGAACCGGGCAGCCATATAATACAACACGTATACGACCACCATTTTATGACCCTGGTTCCCAAATAGCCCGGGGGATCAAAAAAGTGTATTAGATGAGATCATTCTTGACCCCATCTACCACGAGAAAGCCTCTTCAATGAAATCTATCGACGTGTCGTATTGTCTCTTACGCACCGCCAATCTAACCTCATCGCTCAGAGCGCCCGGTCCACAGACCGATACGCCCATCGTCCCAACTTGTTGCTCCGTCTCCATGGAGATGAGCGTCTCGATGTTGGGTCTGCCAGGGAACATCTGGACTGTTGATGACGGACTGTGTATTTCCTTCGTCGAGCGCGGCCTGCTGACAAACAGCATGATGCGCAGTACATCGCGTCGTTTGTCCATGGCTAGGATCTCCGTCATCCATGGACGGATCCACTCTAGATGTTCGGGGCTTTGAATGATCCAGACCAGTATCACTTTCCGCGTGGCCACTGTGCCATTTGCGAAGCCCGTAACCAAATCTCGGACGTGGGGAACTGCGTGCGTGACACCAACACCACCGGCGAAAAGCATCACCGTTCCGTACGAATGCATTGTGTGCTCTCCGCCGTAGGGCCCCTCCACGAAACAAGTTGTGATAAGTCTACCGTCCGGACGTTCCGCGGCCCTCTGGTAAAGGGAGTTGGTCATGCCGGTACGTCCTCGAACGATGAATGACATGCTAGTTTTGCGCATGGCGAGCACGTCCTGTCGGTTCATGGCCAGCCTATCTGACTTCAAGTCTTCAGCCTCTTCGCTCCACGCAAGTGAAAACGGATGCGACTGCCAGAAGCTGATCGTTGGCAAATATAAGTACGCGTGCTGGCCGGGGCGGAAAGTCCAGGGTCGGGCCATGTTCACCGTGATACGAACGGCGTTGCCCGGGAGCGCCTCGATGAGCGTCTTCGTTCCTCCCCTACCAAAATTGTGGTAGACGACACGCACAACACGAGCGAGCCTGTCACCAGCCCAGATAGGTATGACTGGGACTAGCCATTTCAAGGCTGATAGATCATGAAGATGGTACCACAAGCCCGCAATAGCGAGTGCGGCGAGAAGGATGTGCATGATCTTGAAAAACTCGTAGTAGGCATGCCTGGCGATACTTGCAGCCTGGAAGAAAATCGCGACGAACGCACATGTACCCTTGAACATGTTAACAAAAAATCATGAAATGGGAGACGAACAACACTTACGAGAAACCCATAGAGCAGGAATGGCTTAGACACCGTACCCTGTAGAGCAGCTCCCCACCCCTTCGTCGATGCCGATGCAGCCCAGTAGGCGAAGGTGTGGCACACAGCCTCGAGAATGACGATACGACCAAACCAACGGTGAAGTAGGTTAAACGTATCGAACGACATACCTAGAAGGCTGATGAGAGGGTTGTTTCTGCCAGCCATGACAAACAAGGGGATCATGTTAACAGTGGCCAGCGTTCCGCTTCGATTTCGCAACTGCTTGCAGGCATCGTTGAAACTCCCCGCGAAAGGGATGTTGATAACGCAGAATGCCACATTCGTAGCGAAGTATCCGATCAAGAACAGTAACTGAAACCGGGTAGGTAGGGTGCCAACATTGATGGCGCTGCTCAGCTGAAATTCCCGATTATGACGCTTTCTGAAGATGGGTGAGTACAGCAGGTTCTTCTTGATCCAGGAAAACTTGGTCGAGGGGCGAACATAGTATCGTTGCGTGTCGTTCGAGAGGTTCGTAACGGTTCGAATGTAGCTGGTTAAGCTGGTGGTGATCCGCCAAATTATAAGGGCGATTGATACAGCACCACAGACAATTAGAAGGTAATGTGAGAGCGATTCATTCTCCATCGCCGGGGTCCATCCTGCTGCCTGTCCTTCACCGGCATCTTGTCCTTGCCCTCCTGCCATTGTGATGATGATGATAATGAGATGTCGTGACCGTAACGAGAGTAACCGGCTGAACTGCTGGAAAGTTTGATTTGTGCCGAGGTATCGATACGGGTTCAAGTAGTCGTCATGAAGGTAAGGAATGTCCGCCTTTAAAAAAGTTCAACGACTACAAACCAAGCATACCAGGCATGTATAAGCGGCCGAACGAGGTCAACTCGAATGACCGTAACGAGAGTGAACGAATCAAAATCACAGCCAGCTGTAGGTGAATGGTGGGTAGTGAAGGTGGCCGGTAGTCCTCGTAGGTGACAAGCTTGGAAGACTCGAGGAACAGTCTCGGTGAGGCACCGAGATTGTGCGGTACGGTGATTATTTAAGTCGGACGTTGTTTGCGTAGTAGACGTAGGATTTCTGGCCCCAGGCAAAAATAAAAGGAGGGACAAAGAGACTCGAGGGACGCTACCAAGGTACCTTTGGTCTCAGGATACTACAACCTAAACGACCTAGACTAGAATAATGCCTTGTGAAAAAGACGTGACAAGGGCAATGTCGCAAATGAATGAATTGACGGCGGTGTTCTAGGTCTAGAAAGGAAAGAAGAAAAAAATAGACCCGGAGGATTGAAGCGGCAAAACAGAGAAGACCTAATTCCTAATTGAATTGCCAACCTACTATGTACAAGCATTCAAGTTGCTTGAGGTATATGAAAGAGGAATAATGTCAGGAATAAGGAGGTCCACGGTTTCTGCGATTAGGTGCGGCGACCCATTCTCCAGCAATCCAGGCTTGCGGAAAGCCCTAGTACTTGCCTAGTATCCATGTTACCCACATAACCCGCCCAGGACGTTGTTCAATTACGTCGCCCACTGCCGGTTCCCTCTACCATGCGCCAATCATCGCCCAATTATCGCAACTTACCCCCTGAAAATCTGGGTACTATCGGTAGGACAAGATACGCTAAATAGAGTAGCGCCTAAGTCGGTATCCTCATCCTAGGTACCGCCCTGGAATGCCTTGTGATGCCCTGCAATAGAGGGGCTGGCCCGACTTCCAAGTCCCTCCCCCCTCAAACACGCACACGTCAACTGAATTCTTTCACCGCAGACACTTTTTTTTTCGTCCCTCCATGTCATAAGACGTTATTTGTATTAAAGATGACACTGTTCAGACAGGTAAGGTTATTATGCACCCAATCGATAATTTTCAGTTCGTTTTGTCTTTTGTAGCACTTGCATACGTTCGATACTATGTACCCAGTAACCATTTGCATTCATCGTAAAACATTACGAACTATTAGGTACTTAGTAAGATGGTACATAGTAATACCAACGGTGCCCAGGTAGGTATACATCTTCGCATGATACCGTCCCTCCCAATAATGTTCCCTGTCAGGTTCAGATACGAGCTAATTGCACCGTCTTGTGGCTCCAGCTGGGCAGAGCAAATGTGGGGATGGACCGATAAAGTGCCACCAATGCAAGGTACGCTGAGCACCACAGCTGCACCGCTGAGTACGAAAAAGAGAAGGATTGGCCGAAAGAATTTCATCAGAATTTCATCCAACAGGGGACTTTCCAAGCCCTCCCCAGCTCCTCCCAAGCCGCGGCAGAAGTACATCCTTGCTCTTTCAGGGCTTCTTCGGGGTCGCCATACCCAGTCCTCCCGGTGATCTACCTACCTAGTACCATCGTATTTGCATAGGCCTACAGTATAACATCTTGATATTTATATCCTATCCTTTAGGTCCACAAATACACTATTCGACACATGGCAAAATCACATCTATATAGTGTATTAACAGACTGGCTCACATCGCATCGCTAATGTTGTCAAATGCTTCGGTTGTAAGGTGTGACGGTGTCCATCACAACTTTCATTCCCATATCATTCGTTATCCGATCTTAGCCCTGCAACTTTCCAAGGTTAAGAACCATGGGAAGTATCATGATCAACTGCGTGTCTTTGAAACGAAGCCAGCGCAGCTTTTAAAAAGAACCGGGGTAGTTGGTGCTAGTTTCCGGGCTAGCTGGATCGGACCACCAATGGCGGCTCAAATCAGCATCGCACTGGTCTTCTGATGGGACAAACGAACCATTATTCGTCTACCAATCACATGTCACTAATAGCGCACGAAAAGTTTCGATTCTCACTGAAGTCACTGAAGTCACTGAATTCACTGAATTCACTTACTGAACTCGTAAGGTTCCGATACTCGAAAAAGACTGGTTGCCAAGATTTCCCCAATAAGAAGCTGAAGGCAGTTGTAGCCAGCGAGATTTCTTTATCATCTCCATAGTGGTTTCATGTTCTAAGTTGAACCCCATACTACTCGCCTAGTATTTACCAATCTTCTCATTTCCATGTTCCTCGGAGAATTATCACAATACATCAATGTTATACTACAGATTACCTAGCTGCCTAGTACTCGTGGACCTACCCACGGCCCTAGATACTGCGTATGATTCCGCATCAATATCATGATGCTTAGAAAGACTGACTGGGTTCCCCAGCAATTGATGGTGTGCGTAATCCTCGATCGAAATGAAACATAGCGTTGTGTTTTGTTTGACAGTCACTCTCACAACATTGCCGCCGACTTTGGTACCCGTCGGAAATGTCGAACGCACTCCACGACGACACAACAAGATCCATCAAGTGGATTTGTTTCCTCTCCTCAAACGCAAGTGAAATCTCTGAAAGATCGAGATGAGAAGCAGTGTAATAGGCCAGTTGTGATAGGACTCGCATCATGGCTCACCAATCTGCGTCTACTCCACCGTACCTAGCTTAAGGCACTTGATACGCAAAAAATCTCACACTGTTGACGCAATAGCGTGGAGATCCGTATTTCCAATTTACGGCGGGCCTACTCATGTCAACAGAACGATGAAGCGATCATGCCAGATACGTGGTGAACTCGAACCACCGCCAAGAATCTACCTGGGATCCCAGGCACCGAATAGGTAAGATTATTTCATCCTCTGAATGCATACAATTAGGTATAATCGTTGTTTAAATGACTCTGAATCCAGGCGATCAACACTGGGATGTTACAGATCCAGAATGGAATATTTGCTCAATCGAAAACGACCCTCTCGTTGCACGTACACTAGTATTTTCCCTTTTATCTGGTGCTAGCTCTTCCCTTTTCGGATGTGATACACGAGTAGATGTTTTACATTACCCCCGACGCTTTACCTAGTAGTAACAGTAGTATAACAGTAGCAACGGTCGGGTAATCCAGACGAAGGCCTAATTAGATTGATACAAGTTGCCCGATTTGGTCGTTTCAAGTTTCAACGTACCTAGTAGCTGCTTACTCGGGCTTTTCCTCCTCCCTCTCTCCAGGGCTCGGCCGATTCCTGAAAGGATGGACACAAGGATTCACAGTCAGTTCAGCCTACATAGCACCACGTTACTCTCAACGGCTTCGTTGATCGACAATTGTAGTGCTATATCGAACTATGGATGTCATCGAATATAATGGCATTGTGGCTTGTCCAACTCCGTCCATGCTGTCCATCAGCGGAGCTCTCGCGAAGATGTAAGATCTCGTCCCACCCGGCATCGAGGATCGACGTCTTCCGCATACTAAGCACTATATCCAACACGACGGATTTTGACTGAGCCTTCAAAGACGCCGTTGCATCTAATGACAAACACACAGGTATTTGATCGTTGGCTTATATTAGAATTGATTTTCCTTCGCGATATACAACGAGATTCACATACAAAGCTCATCGTCACTGCTACGATCCATGATCATGCTATTGCTCCTTTGACTCGCCAGACTTGATCGTGGTTTGGCTCTGAGCACAATCCTCCGGTCCAAGCTTTTCCTTGGCTTCTTACCGATGGCGTGGTGTCGATTCTCTTTCTCGGAACCGAGCTCGTCGTCTAATGATAGGTCTCCAGATTTTGTTGACGACGAAGCAACGCCCACATCCAAATGTGGTGGTCCAATCTCCGTTCCCCTATTTGGCTCGTGGATTCCAGAAGGCCGCACACGTTTTTTAGGGTTGACGCGGCCTGAGCCGGGTGCATGAGCGACCTGGGTCCCATTTTTGCCTGGCCCCTGTTCTACTTCCAGACCTGGAACACTAACTGCATCACCATATATACCTCCCCGGAATTGGGTGGTTGCTCCGTCGACGTCGTCCTCGCTAGGATCTACGTCTAACCTAGTTGAAGATCGAGACTGTCTTGTGGACGCTCGCGGTCGTCGTCTTTTGGCGACAGGGCTCACCGTTACCCACTCGCCAATAGTTTCCTCCCACCGGTAACCTGTGAATAGAGACCGCGAACATGCGTTGTCCCCTGTAGCCAAGGATTGGCTGGAAGCTAGCCTTTCTGCATAGATGAAATCCTTGACGTTGTTCGTCTGTTGCGCTAGCGAGAATGCGGCTACGGCTTTCATGCTATCCAATATTTCCTGCTCAAGCTCGAGGCTTTCTAATCGCGCGAATAGCGTATCGAGGCAGTTGTGAGACGCCAGAGACATTCCTCTGCCGCAACTTCGGGCCACGGACGAGACAAGTGAAGCTATTTCGTCAAGGCGGCGTTTCGTGCGTTGGTTTCTCGTAGAACTAGGGTCCATGCCTTGTCTCCATGCCCGTTCGATGCCGTTTCGAAGACGACTGCAAATATCGAAATCATTTCGAGCTTCGCTTGAGGAGAGGAAGAATGCCATATGCAGCAGATCGTTTCCAAATTTAGCCCGCGTAGCTGTGGACGACTCCAGGTCCGCCATACACGATCGAAGAACGTATCTGAGCCTGTCCCCAATGATGCTTATCTTTGAAATTTCTGCTTCTGAGACAGACCCCGAGTGGAGCTCTATTTCACCCAATACACTCATGGAAGCTAGCATTGTCAAAGCACTGATAAGCGTTTGTTCACTCGCTAAGGCGATATCCTTCTCCATGTGAGTTTTGTCAGGTCCGTTTTTAGGTGTTCGTTTTCGGCGGCACAGTAATAGAATCGAGTGCTTCATGAAAGTCGAAGCGTCGTCAGCCGACTCCATCATCGACAGAGATCGAGCGGCCAGTGTCCATATACGCTCAAATTCTCGTGTCGCAAGCCAATCCTGAGGGAGTATGCCATCAGATAGCAACAGCGAGATTTGTCGAAGGAGAAATGTAGTCCGGCCGAACTTGGCCGCAAAATTCCATAGCACAGAGAGAGGTCGCAGAGACGCTAGCTCGGCAAAAGAGCTATCTGGAGAGGTTGGCTGGGGATATTGTCGGTCAGCGAGCGCTCTGATAAGTTCCTCGGCCTCCGATAGAGCGCCGACTTGACTGCAAAGATCGATGAGCAATTCGGCAAACTCGTGGCCGAATAGTCCTTCCAAGATCCCCTGCTTGATCGTCTTCAACCCGTCAGCCCGTACCACCACTCTAAGATGCTTCCAGCCCAGGGTTGAATTCGGTCCAATCGCTTCCAAGTAGTCATATACCTGTGCTGACGTATCGATACCGTCAAGGGTAGTCAAGGACCCCTTTTCTTCGGCTTCCATCTTTTCCCAGGCGTCAAGTTCCTCAATGTACTGCGGGACTTTTCTCAGGCACATGTCAAGGAACGAGCGCGGCCCTCGTGTCTGGTCGGTGTTCTGGCGAGTTGCTTTTAGGAGTGCTTCTAGACTTCGGTATATCGCCTCCAGGTCATTATACCTGCTGGAAGTTGATTGGGCTCGCAACTTTGCAAGTCGTTGCTCGAGGATTTTATTCTTGGCCGGTTCCCTTTTTAACCGAGGGCCGCGTTTGCATCCCGTCCGGAGATTCTGCGATTCAGTCGTTGGGTCGTTAGAAACAGAAGGGCTCTGGACGACATGGCCGCGCGCACGCCGTAGTAAGGGCGTGGCGGCTACTATCTGGCCAGGGATAGAAGTTCTCCCCTGTTCTTGGCGAGCACACTCAGTCGGCCCCTGAGGGCCCTTGCAGGAAGTAGATAGCTCATCTTGACGGCGAGAGTTTCGCCTTTGTGAATAAGAGTAAGTAAGGCGGACTCTCTTCCTAGGGCCTAGCCACTCATGATTCGTGCCGTGCTTCTCAGCAACGTTGCTCGGTTCCTGTTTAGACTCGTCTTCGGTAGGTTTCTGTAATGTTACTACGGCGTCTTTTCTCAAAGAAGCGATCCTCGAGAACAATGGCCTGAGCAAACGTTGGCAGCGCGCCGTAGTCCAAGGTTGTGGTGCTTCCCCTGATCTGTTGGCCCTAGGCGGTGGGCGCCTTTGTTTATACGGTGTTTTGGGGTCGGGGGGTGACATGGAATAAAGATTCGAAATAGCTATACCGCGAAGCAATGCAAATAGCGTATGCTAGGAATGCATACAAACAAAGGTCGTTGGCGACAATGAGAAGCTACAATGCCTTAGCTCTGTTTACAAAGGGCCAGCCCGGTACCCAAATCGCGAAGCAAACTATGTCGTTGAGAAGCTAGAGAGCATAGAAGATACAATCCAACAGGGTTCTGGTTTGCGCGTAAGGCTGCTTCACATGATTGTGTGATGCGATAGGATGCAAGCAAGAATAGCACCAAAGATGGCTAGCGAGGCATTGAGCAAAATATGGATGAATACGATGTGTACTTCGAAGTGAGTAGTTGTTGTAATAGCTTAAAGATACACGGGTCTTGATTGTTTATTTGATTTCCTAATTGGGGAACGTCCCACATGATTAAGGCGCACAATATTTTGCATTTTGCACATTGTAAACAAATCCTTGCGACAGACAGAATTCGCGGGATGGCGTAGACATGCTGGTATTTGGCACATATTTGAGAAACAACCGTAGATGACGACTTTTGGATATTTGAAATCTCCTAGCTGATGAATTGGGAATAAATTACAAACACCATTATGGCAGAGAATAAAAAGTTTATAGATCAATATTTGCTAGGTGCTCAAGGTACTGGATCTAGTGGGCTTGATAGCGGGATAGATAGTGGGTTAGATAACTGGATAGATAAAATAGTGCGGGCTTTTCTGATCCCTTGAGCCGCTACAGAAATATGAACCAATCAAAATCAATCATTTCGGGGGGTAGCACCCCTTTTATGCAGTGTTACGTGCTAGAAGCATCATCGTTAGGATCGTTAAGGCGGATAGGAAAACCCCAATAAGCGTAAACGACCGCATCAGCTCCTCCGGCTTGCCGGGAACAGCCGGGGTATCTTTTTTGATAGGAAAAAAAAAAAAAAAAATTGAAATGTCAGTAGTGTACGAGCTACCAAAATTAATCGACGGGTTTTTTCTACTTTAACATAAATCGCTTGGACGACGTTTTCAAACTCAATTGACGCTGTCGTTCCTTTTTTTATACCTGTATTATACTTCTCGACCCAAACTACTTGTTCCTTCATACGTTTACAGTTTCTAGGCCGGGGGTTTCCAAGCTGTGCGTCGGATCTTGTGCGTTATTCTGGTGCAGGTTTTTTTTTTTTTTTTTAAAAAAAAAAACCTACCGACCTACCTACCTACATACGCAGAGTTACGACGTTATCTTCAAGGACCTACCCACCACTTTTCTAGTCCTCCTATAGTTGGCCCGAGATGCCCGAGAAACCAGAGCCTGCTGTCGGTATGTGAAGTTGTCCAAATTTTAACACATTGTCGAGTTTAAGTGCGAAATTAACCTTGGTCTCGTGTAGCTCAACCAGCCGGCCAGGGAGCCGAAACCCTAAATGGCCAGACGGAAGATCCTAAGGCTGACACCAATGGTCAAGCCACCGAGGAGGAGGAAGATGCAGAAGCAGGAGAAGTCGGAGACGGTATAGCCAGAAACTTACCTGCTAGACCTGTAGCCGCATTCGCCGTACTGACTTGAGCTTGTAGCACTATACACTTTGACTATTCTTCTTCCTCATGAGCCATCCAAGATTCATGTTATGGTTAGCAGATACCAGAACTCTTCTCAGCTAGATTGCAGCTGCTAAGTTAACCTCTGCGCAGGTCTCGCCTCAAGAGCAGGTCCACGAGTTGCGTCAGTCCATCACCGAGCTGCCTGCTGCTTTCCAATACTCTTGCTTCCACCTCGAGCACGCTGGTGAACGCATCAACGACTTCGTCCAGATCTCGGACGTGAAGGGACTTGGGCCCGAAGCAGAGATACGCCTAGTGCAAGACCCATATACCGAGAAAGAGGCTAGGATACATGTCGTCCGAATTCGTGAATTGGTGGGTGCCGCCGGAGATCGGACTGATACCCTTCAGGGGGTTCTCCCGGGTGTCTCCCTCTTCGACTCGGTCACAGCCGATGTGAAGGACATTGATAACGTCCAAGCTAGCACCTATGACTTCGATGCTCCCGCAAACCCTTCCACCCTCATTCCCAAAGAGGAAGAGCCGGCACCTAAGACCGTCAAATCCATTTCTCTATCGCCGTGGAATCCTCCCCCTTACCACCTGAGGCAGAAGGGCCACCTGCTCTACCTTCTCATCGCCACAAATGAGGGAGAGCAACACCAGATCACCTCGCATGTTGGTGGATTTTACGTCAACAAGTCGTCAAATAGCAAATTTGACCCCTCGCCACGGCCTGCCCCTAAGGGGCACTCTGCCCATTCCTTACTAACACTCCTTGGGCAGATCTCTTCCTCATTCTCAGAATCTTTCGAGCAGCTATTGCAGTACAACAATCAGAAGGACCCTCTTGCTACATTTCAACTGACCAATGCTATCCCTGCTGCACCTTGGCTGGTTCCTTCGCAGTCTTCGCCACTATGTGCTCATAGCTCCGATATCACCAGGACTCAGGAGGGATATCTTATCTCCGGCATAGATAACACCGATACCCTCCGGGATTGGAACGAAGAGTTCCAGTCGGCGCGGGAGTTGCCCAAGGAAACGGTCCAAGACCGTGTCTTCCGTGAGCGATTCATTTCGAAGCTTTTCGCTGACTACGCCGACGCGGCCGCCAGAGGAGCTATATTGGTTGCTCGTGGCGAGGTCACACCGCTGAACCCCACGGAAGGCCGTGATGCCCAGATATTCGTTTACAACAATGTCTTCTTCTCCTTCGGCGCCGACGGCGTAGGAACCTTCACCTCGGAGGGTGGTGATGATGCCGCCAGGGTCGCCACCGGGAAAGACGTCAACGGGGTACGCATAGTTAACCAACTTGACATTGATGGTTTATACAGCCCCGCAACCGTGGTAGTTGACTACCTCGGCAAGCGAATTGTCGGCCAAACGGTTGTACCAGGCATTTTCAAGCAAAGGGAACCCGGTGAGAATTCGATCGAGTATGGTGCGGTAGAAGGAAAGGAGATCGTCGCCGCTGACGAACGATTTGCGCCCAACTTCGAGAAGCTTTCTAAGGCTCTAAAGGTCAAGAAGCACCCCGTGTGGGACAAGGACAACAAACGCTATGATCTGGTTTCTAGCGTTGAGACTAAGGGTTTAATGGGAACCGACGGAAGGAAATACGTCCTTGATCTATACCGTATCACGCCCCTGGATGTCCTGTGGTTGGAGGAAAATAATAATGCCGAGGAAGAACTGAATGAGCTTGCATACCCTCATCGTATGACGGTCTTACGACCGGAACTTGTGGAATTAGTCCGAAACCAGAAATGGACCGAGTGGGTGAACAAGGAGCTTGCTCGTCTGAAGAAGCAGTCTCAAGCTAAGTCTCAGGACGAAAAGGCTGAGAAGTCTGAGGAGAAGGAGGAGCAAGATGAATCTTCATCCACGGAAGAGAAGCCTGCTGAGAAGAGTGCGGATGAGGACAAATCCAAGCAGTCCGGTGAAGAGAGTGCTGCGACGGAAGTTGAAGAGCGTATTGATGCTTCCGAGTTCCAGTTTGCGCTGAACCCGGATGTCTACAGCGGACAGGTGCCTCAAACCGAGACCGAGAAGGAAGAGTGGGCTGCTGACGAAGAGGATGTTCGAAATGCTTGCAAGTATCTACGCGAGACATCGATCCCAGACTTCATCAACGACATCAAAGGCTCGGATTTGGCCTTCCCTATGGATGGACTGTCTCTTACCAAGATGATGCACAAGCGCGGAATCAACATGCGATATCTCGGCAAGGTTGTGTCTCTTTGTGAGGGGCCTAGACTGCTCCGCCTTCGAGACCTTTGCATACAAGAGACCGTATCGAGGGCGTTCAAGTACGTCGCTGGCAAATACCTACGCTACTTGCCTATCCCTCTTAGTTCCTCCTGCATTGCTCATCTTCTCAACTGCCTGCTCGGATCTGGCCTCAACAGCAAGCCTACTGCTGAAATTGATGAGTCTCTCAAGGCCCTATATCCGGAAGCTGATCTTGCATTCGCAAATGTCACGCCAGAGAGCCTTCGGCAGGAAATCGAAGCTGAAACAAAGCGTCGATTTAAGCTGACTCTAGACTCGGATTGGTACACTCAAATCAAGCACCTGCAGCTCCTTCGTGAGATATCTTTGAAGCTTGGTTTCCAACTCCAAGCCAAGAACTTCCAATTCACCAGTGATCCTATCGCTCCTGCCACCACCACTACGAACGGGGTCAATGGCCACACGAACGGAGAGAGCAAAAAGAAAAAGAAGAAGACAAGAGACGGTTCTCCGTCATCTATTTCTTCGTCGGTCAGCAATCCAAGCACGTTTGTTCCAGACGACGTTGTCAACATTGTCCCTGTCATCAAGGACTCGGCCCCGAAGAGTGCTATCTCTGAAGAAGCGTTGGAAGGTGGACGCCATTCTATCATCCAAAACAATAGGAAGATTGGCCAGGAGCTGCTATTGGAGAGCTTGACACTCCATGAGCAGATTTACGGAATCCTGCACCCCGAAGTTGCAAGGGCGTACTCTAGCTTAGCACAAATCTACTACCAGCTTGAAGAGAAGGAGGCCGCTGTCGACTTGGCCAAAAAGGCAGTCATTGTTTCAGAGCGAACAATCGGTGTCGACTCTGCGGAGACATTGCTCTACTACTTGAACCTCGGACTCTACATGCACGGATCTGGCGATAGCAAAACGGCTCTAGCCTATGTTAAACACGCGCTTGATCTATGGAAGATCATCTACGGAGCCGACCACCCGGATTCGATCACGACGCTAAACAATGCAGCAGTGATGTTGCAACACATGCAAGCGTACCACGAGTCCCGTATCTGGTTTGAGCAGGCTCTCGCTGTTTGTGAGCGCGTCATGGGCAAGCAATCTCTGCCTGCTGCTAGCCTCCTCTTCCAGCTTGCCCAGGCGCTTGCCCTGGACAACGAATCGAAGGCGGCTCTTGGCAAGATGCGTGAATGCTACAACATCTTCCTGCACCAGCTCGGCGCGGAGAACAATAACACCAAGGAGGCCGAAACTTGGCTGGAGCAGCTCACCCAGAATGCCGTGGCAATCGCCAAGCGAGATAAGGATGCCCAGGCGAGACGTCTACGAGCTGGAATCCGATTCCCTCCTCGCAATGTGGCGCTTGGCGGCGGCGCAGCACAGCCCGCGGCGTTGAGCAGACCGGCTTCTGACAAGCCTGATGCCCGAAGCATTGATGACCTGATCAAGTTTATCGAAGGAAATACCGCCCAGAAGAAGAGCACTAACAAAAAACGCGCTGGTCGTACTGGACCTAAGACCCGAGTGGGCACGGCCGCAACGTAATGGGCTTTCGAGGAGATTGAACGAGGATAACGACAAGGTTGAGTCGGATGCATAAAGCATAAGGGCAATAGCAAAGGGGACAAAAAGGGGGAATATGGAAAAGGACGGATTGAAGGAGGCAAAAAAAAAAAGAAACGACCCCTCGGTATCGCATTTTCAAGGTCCGGGTTTGAGGCGTCTTCCGGCACAGGAGGCAAGATTTGTCACATTTTTTTCTCTCTCTTTGCGGTGTTGCATGGTGATTGCATAGATCGACGAAGAAAAGGGGTTTTGCATTGTATATTTTCCAGGCCCTCCTTTCTTTCTCCTCACTCCTCCTTCCCCTCCTCCACACACACCAGTTGACTGACTTACGGGCTACGGCGGTGATGGTTCGTAATGGATGGGTTTTGATGATCATGATGTTTCCGAAGCAAGAAAAATAACAACACTACCCCAGCCCTACCTCCCTCCTACTTTCCTCCTTACCTACCTACCTACTTGCAAAAAGTACCTCGGAAAACGAACTCCTGTCTTGGCCGCGGGATTGTATATACTAGGAATGGGTGGAAGAATGGGATGGAATGGTGGTCATGACTGGACAGACAGGCACACTCACGAGCAATGGTTCACGTGGCCGGATAACAAAAGTTGGCGTCTAGCTGGTATGGTATGGTACCGGCCTGGCTCTCTACAGAGCCCGCGCCTAATAGATATACATCTTCACTCTTGCCAATTTGATTCTGGCTGCTTGCCTTGAAAATGTTTAAGCCCCTTTGCAAGTCTTACGGTCTAACTTGGGTGGACAACACGTCAGTCAGTTCTTCGTCTAGGAGATTTCGCCTTCTTCCTTTTTTTGTAGCGAACCAGGTGACTTCCACGATCCTCGGGTCTTTACTCGTGACTTGATAGGGGTGCCTACTCCTACTACCCCTACTACTACTGCCAGGCAGGCAACATAACGCAGATCGCGAGGTTCTACAAAATCGGTACAAAAAGCAAGAAATGTCAAAAAAGCATTCCGTCCCGTCCCGTCCCGTGCCTTGCCTTGCCTTGCCTTTCCTTCCGACGTATCCGTAAAGCCAGCCCGTTACTTGAACTCTTGCCTCGAACCCGATTTTCTTCGAACTCGCCTGCGTTTGTCTGCATGCCCTCGTTTCCGTCTACTCGTCCAGCTTTCGAGCCATCCATCAAATCAATCCCTACATTCCCCCGCAAAAGACCCCAACCCATCCTACCGAGCGTCGTGTCTGGTTCCAAGCGCGCAGTGATGATGCAAATGAATTCCCTGCCTTTTACTGTTTTTATGTCATCCCGTCCCATTCGAACGCCTGGTTTCTAGTGCGCCGTTCAACCAACCAACCAACCCCGATGTCGCATATTACATGAATGCCTTTTGACGTGTCCGTTCACCAAGCAGTTCACCGGTCCCTTCCCCCGTTTTGGAAAAAAAATAGAAAAGACGCAGCCGTGCAAACTCCGGCCCATGGTGGTACTAAAACATTGAATTTGGAAGAATCCTCCCTTTAAGAGGGAAGAGAGAGGGAACTATTCGTGTTCTTGAAATGCATAAAAGCAGTTTCAGAAAAAGCGGTTTAAAGAGATGAAAGTTGTGTCTTCGACGACCGTTACACAGGCATTAGTGGAATGAGCGTCTTCTGCTCACGTCTGGCCCCCGTTGGCACGAGAGGCGTAGTTACCCATGCTAAGGGCGTGGTAGGCCCCTATACTCTGGAAGCCCCTGCACAACGTTAGCAAAAACCACTAGAATGCTTAGTAAATAATTGACGTACTTAGTAAGGTCGAAGCCGCCTTCCTCTTCCTCCTCTACTGTTGCAGGCTTCTCTTGGGTCTCTGCGCGGGCAGGCCTGGTGGTTGATCGAGTGGGACTCGCCATGGGAGAGCGATCGCCGCCGGCGGGTGGGGGGCTGCTGCTGTTGGGCAAGCCTAGAGGCTTCGAGGGGCTGATGTCGTACTGCGGGCCCCTCAGCGGCGTGCTGTTGATATCAGCGTACTTCCAGAAAGGCGCAGGCGAGCTGGTAGGCATATGCTGACTGGGCCTCTGGGCGGTACTGGGAGGAGCGAGTCGAGGATGTACTCGGTGCGGCGCTGGGGTCACGAAAGAGGTGCTTTCGTCCTGAAGGTACGAGGACGAAAGGGTCGGTGGGGAGTGTAGAAGGTTGTCCGTGCTGAAAGAACCGGATGCATCTAACGGCTTACGTCGTGGCAGGGGACTGCCGTCTTGAAAACTTGCCGGACCGGAAGGTAGGGTCTTACGATCTGGTGTTACCTGGGATAGGTTGATAGATGGCTTTGGGGGTGGCGACGTGACGGGAGAAGCCTTGCGCTTTCGGGCTGATGGAGGTTCTCGAGCTGAGATATCTCTGGGTCCATGCGTTATGTAGCTCAGCTGATTGGGCTGACTGGGAGAGGAGGGAGCAGAAGAGCCGCGATGACCGCCGCGCCCACCTTTGTACGCGACCCGAATCATTTCCTCGCGAGCTTCGGGAACAATTTCCCACTTCATACCCTTCCCAGGTTCATCAGTCGATCGTGGTGCCTTCATGAAGGACTTGTTCAATGACAGATTATGTCTAATGGAGTTCTGTAACCAAAGTCAGTGAACAATACAGCAGACACTGCGGGGTGTATCAAATGACTGACCTGCCAACCGGAAGGTGGTTGGTGCCTATAATAGGCGTAATGCTTCGTGATGTATTGGTAGATGCCTGCAAGATTCAGCTTCTCCTCGGACGTGCTCATGATAGCCTGCGTAATCATCTGAGCGTAACTGAAGTGGGGTTTGATATGCTTGTTCTCGTCCTTGCTCAGGTCTACGTCGCTTTGGCTCATTATCACGGTCCCGGAAGAGCTATGGGCGGGCGTCTTTTGCTGAGAAGCAGCGGGGCGACTCCTGGCTGATGGTGGTGTTCCGGGTCGCCTGTAGTCGGGGGGTGCTGGGGCGATAGGCTGCTGGAAGGGCTGGCTACGAGACGAAGAAGGCCTCGCGGTGGACTGGGAAGACGAATGATCCACAGGGGGTCCCGTTGGCAGGGCAGTCCTACCACTTTCGCGCGCAGGGCTTGATCGCGAATTTTTGATACCAGCCTGCTCGAGGTACGTAGAATGTATGTGAAGAGGGGCGAGGCTTATTGGCAGGACGAACATCATCTCAATACCGCCAGTTTCCACAACTTCACCGCTGGATAGAGGGTGTGGATCATCCGTCTTTTTAAAGGGGGTATTGTCAATTTTGAGACCATTCCGTCCCTTGGCCTGGATGAACCACTTCCCGGCGTCGGAATCATAGTAGATGATGGCAGTCTGACGTGAGAAGGTCTTGGAGGGGCCGAGGTCGATGTGAACAAACTCTTTATCTTCTTGGTCTTGCGCCGTGGGGTTGGGATTGGGGTGCGACGGCTCGGAGGTCCTGCCAATGTTGATCGACAAAGACTTGATATAGTATGTCCAATCTTGTGCGGCTATCTTGGCGTAAGCCTCGATGTCCTCCGTCTTGGCCTCGTGTATGGCATTGGCATGGTCTTTGCTAGCTTGGGTGGGAATGCTTCGCAAATGCTGAGTGACTTGGGTGATCAATCGATCGGCGTCGCTGGAGACCTCGGTGGCCGAATTATCGACAGTGAGGCTCGAGTCCTCATTATCAACCGTTTCCGAGACGGGATCCTCCTGCTTCACGAATAAATGATCAGCGATAAGATACGCGCAACAGACCGGCTGGAACAAGAACATTTACCTTCTTACGGCGCTTGGACGGGCGAGAGGGCGAAGACTGCTCCGGTGGAGCAAGACTGGGACTAACATCGCGAGGACGGCGCGACCTCTGTGACCTCTTAGATGAAGGAGGCATGCTGAATGCCCATAGCAGAGCGGCTGGCGTACCGGTGGGTTGTGTGTCGGAAGTTGTGGAGCGCGAAATCGCGTTGTTAAAAAGAGTAAGTTGACTTGTCTCCGAATCTGTAAGTGAGAGGGGGGTTAGAGGGCGACTAAGGCGCGTGGCGCAAATCGAGTAAGAAACGAGGTTGACGGTAATCCCCCGCCTATGCGCGAAGTACTTTGTAAGTAGGATTCGAAAGAGGTCAAATAAAGAATTGTATAATATAAGGTTGAACACAAGAGTGTAGTAGGCGGGGTTGACTTGTGCAGAGCCTCATAAGTTAACCACCAAGAATAGTGGTAGTGGTACTAGGTAGTAGTAGTGGTAGAGGTGATTGTAGTAGTGGTGGTGGTTGTAGTGATGATTGATGGTCAAGGGTGGGATTTGACGCGGCGAAGGAAAATGAAGCGCGCCGGGTTTTTAGAGTTAAAATGGCAAAAATGGTGTTGCACGGTACCGACGACCGAAGGAGTTAAATTGCACTGTACAAATGTAAAGATTGAAACATTACCAGGGCAACTGAACTTCAAGGTTTTCGGGTTTGGGATTAAAATTGCTCTACAGAGTTGTAGGCAATCAGTAGGTAGTAGATTGTAGAAGTTGTGAGATGTGATGCGATTCAAATGCGATTCGATTGCGATGAGTTTTTAAATATTGACTTTTGACAGTTTGGTGATGTGATGTGGTTTGTTTAAAAAAAAAATATGTCGATCGGTCGCGCCTCTTTTACCTCGTTACGCAACTGCTAAGTACTTGCATTACTTAGCATCCCTGCCCGTCCCTGCCACGGCCTAAGCAGGCTGCGTGCTACTTAGGTACTTAGAATATACCTAGAATATTACCTAGTACTCCTAGAACACCTAAAATATGTACTGAATACTGAGGCGCGTCACCCAAATCCGCTTCCTAAAACGTACCTAGGTATTTTAAGATGCCCCAAGCTCCTCTTCCACCCCCTCCAGCTCCTCCGTTTTTAGCCATTTTCTTTCTTTTTTTACATCCATGGATCTGTTGATACATAAAGAGGGCACATCCCCACTGGGGCAATGCTATATGCACAACTCTATTTATTACTTGCATCACTTACATCGACAATAATTATTATTATCACCATCATCTAAGACACCAACTTGTTTACTTTTTTATAGTAAACACAGAACTAGACCAAGGCTGTTCTACTTGTCATCATCTTCGTTCGTTCGTCCACTTGTTGTTGTTCGTGTCTCGTTCGCAAACTCGCAACTTGACAAACCGGTTGAACCCTCCTTTAGACACGCTAAGACTCAGGTCCCGCAATTCCATCGAGAATCTTCCAATTCGCTGTGTTCAACATCGTTACACCCTCCCATTGGCTCAGGTTGAATTCAACTTTCTGCACATCATTGCGGATACTTCGATTACCCAGGCTGCCAGGTACATCATCATAGATTGTAGTCACTCTCCGTAAGACGCACTATTCGGCCAGTTTTGACCTTCACTACTAGCTAAGTAGTGGGTTACGAGCCTCCTTGGCTGCTTTAAGGTTCCTTCGTTTGTCATGGTCGTTTCGCAAAACCCACGGGTCTATTGCTAATGGACGCAACCTTAGTGATATTTTGCTTATTATGTGAATGTATCGCCAATCCAGATACCGAAAGCCGTCCGAAGCTGCCACGGGTTTGTGGGGAGGTGTTGGTATTATGTGATTAAAATTGCAATTAACAAACAGCCTCTAGTCTTTGATTAATGGTTACAACTCACAACTTAGAAGAGTCGATTCAATATAGAAATCACGTGTATCATCCAACAACACCCTAATTTATCTCCACGGTATCCGATATATAAATTTATGCCGTTTACGGATCCGTACATTTACACGCTTTTCGCCTAAATCCATAAGATTATTCGTTGCATAAATCCTCCATTACGTCGGGTATGCTAATCTGGCCTTCGTATAACTCTAGACGTAACGCGTAACCTAAGAAACCCTCAAGCAACATTACGTTTTGCGATCCTCTGGATTTGCTCGGCAATCAAAGCGATGATGCTACCTATTGTGGCATGTTTGGACAAGATGCTCTCAAACGGAACTTCTGCCTGCATAGGCAGACAAGAAAACAACAACGCGCGAACTCGGATGCCAGCATGAAATCCAGCCAAAGCTAGCCAATGGTTAGTTGACCTGAAGCCATCCTGGGGGTGAGCATCACGATTTCACCGAGCCTTACTTGTGGCCCTCTTAATCGTCTTGCCGCTCCTTACAGTTCCCAGGGGTAATATGGGGTTGTCCCCGAACCCCTACAGCTTTCCCATGATGCTTTCAGCAGGCCTATTCTGGGTTCTTGGAACATAATGTCAAACGCGATGCTTGTCTGACCCATTGTGTGCACCCCAACCTACATCTCGAGCCCGATCATTAGGTGGGCTTGTGTCAGAGAATCATCAGTCGGTATAGCGCCAAACTAGGTTGCACAATGGCCAGATCAACGAATCGCAGCAACTCGTCCTCGCCGACGGATTGCAAGCCGCGTCGTGTGCAAACGGCTTCTATATACGAACAGCCGTGCCATCATCCAACCCTGGCAACGATACCGGGGGCTAGAGAGACTGTTTAACCCTCGGGCCCGTCGGAAGCGGGGGGGGGATGGGTCTTAAAACGCGCTCACGGCGCACTAGCCGGCTCTGTGGGACTTCCGGCCGTCCTAGAGAGGGAGCTGAGAAGCAAGGGAAAGTCGAACGAAGACCCCCTCACATGCCGTTTATCTGTCTCCGGTGTGTATCCCGCGTGCTCTGTACCTTAACCACGATGTTACGGCGCCAATCTTCACATTCAGACGCACCCCGATGCGTGGCTCTAATACTCAGTATCGAATGTATGATTTCGCCATTATCACTAGATTCTCGAGTGCGCCTTTACACGTGCCTGAGATCCATGGTATCGCCGTTGGTAGGAGACCGTAGGACCACTATGTTCGCCGTCGCTCAGTAAGCGACAATAGCATCCAGCGTCGCCAGCGCCGTCTCTGTACTGCGGACCACCATATCACTTTGTTTTGGAGTATGCTCAATATCGAAAGGTTCCACGTTATCATCCATTAGCGATGACCAGTGAGTGTCTACCGCGAAGCTGAACATATATAAACCGCATGGCTCGCGTAGTTCTATATATCTGGCCCACTCGGTATCTTATGAGCTGTGGGCGATTCTTATCGAAGCTTGTTGAAGGTGCATATATCCCCGCATGAGAAGAGGATAGGCATCGTGAGTACGAATTGCTTGTTCACTCTCAGGTAGAGAAGCACGAACGATGGGTCTCTATTTCAGATCCAGGTTTCAGCACCAAAGGAAACTTGATGGCTATTAGATGTTCTGCTTATCGCCTAAAAGCCCCAACTTGAGTTCGCAAAGCCATAGACCAACAAGATCCTACTGAAACTCGCGGCCCTCTACTGATCCGGCTTGGAGTCTCTATGACAATTCTTCCCGCGCTCTGCATTATCCTAATATTCTGGTTCGGGCTCATCATCAACCCCAAGACAAACGTCCAGTGGGATGATTTGTTGGCCCTATCGGCTTGGGTGGGTGAAGAATACCCCAAGGCCACCTCTAGCTATAGACAGCTTGTTAACGATAGGGGGGTAGGCTTGCTGTATAATGTGCTGTGCATTCTTTATTTACGCTGTCCACATGAGCTTCGGGACACATTATGAGACGTTAACGCAAGCCGACACGGCCAAACCCCCCAGACTGCGCCATGTTGAACAGATATTTTTTGATTTCGGTGTGACCTTGGCGAAATACTCTGCGTTTTTGTTTTGTCATTAGGTCCTTTCCACTCAACTCAGGGTTTTAAAATCACATACTATGTCACCTTTGGTTTTGTTGTTTCTCCACCCTTTAGAACCCCAATCCAGGTACCTAGTTTTATATGTTCAGCTCAGAAAGTATTGGCACCGAGAAATCGAAAGATACCTACTGCAGAAACGGCCACACGGATCTCGGTGTGCTGTTGTCCGGTATGCTCATGGACGCTATTGCAGATCTGATAATCCTGCTACTGCCCATGTCAGTCGTATGGCGTCTACACCTCGACAAGAAAGCGCTAGCCCTATTATCGGTCTTTGTTATGGGTGTACTTGTATGTATAGGTAGTTATATTTCTCTGGTGCTCTATTGCCTTGCTTGTAAAGCTCTATTACAGCAACTGACTCTCATGGATCATAATAGTATCTTGACTACGTCCCTAGAACGACTAGCATCATAGATCCTATGTTTCTATCCAGTCCCACCTAGATACGGACTTTACTCAGTATCGAGTACCAGCGCTGCCCTGGTCACTCTGTCTTGTCTTCTATGTCTGTATTCCAAGCTGGCAATATCTATTCAGGCGCCTTGAGAATGGCGGGGTAGGTAGGTCCTTTCGGTTACTTCCGCGAAGGCCAGCCGAGGAGAATCTTCGAACCAGGGAGTTAAGGGGTATCGGATTTCTAGCGCCAACGAGAGTTACACACAACTCCACTGACGCGATGAACGTGACAGCACCTCCGAATTTACCCTGGGACTCCTTGCGAAGTTCCTAGGCACATAGTCGAGGCGATTCCATTAGATGCTATAAAAGGAGAATCTTGGGGGGGAGGTTGTGTGATGAGTGAATTCTGTTCGAGCTAAAAGGTGATGCAGGAAAGCCTACTAGGTAGGCCTCTTTCTCCCTTACAGCATCGAATTTTCAATTCAACTTAAAACAATAGTACCTGGGTACCTAGTAGACACCCGGTCTTTGTTAAGGGCACGGGCTATGCGAGCCGTCTCCGACACAAGCCAGGTCAGGTATAAAAGTATCGCGACAACATAACAATATCCACAATTTAATAAACTTGACTGATGTATCGGGATCGATGTATCGTCCGCATTGGACCTAATGGCCCTATTGATGCATTTCCCATCCCTGGGTGGAAAACGGTCTTGTGGAACACACCATAATATGCCTATCCCTTTGTCTCTACCGACGTCCATCGAGGTCCCTTTCGTCAGTGGGAGCCCCTCCTCCAGCTTTCCTCCACTCAAAACCCAGATCTCGACTCAAGTTATTTACAATCCCCACCAGAATCACTCAGTAACTACGTCCTAGATATATATAAACATATTCAGAATACCTGTATTCTTTGCGTTCGAGATGGATGTCAACGGTGTAGCACTGGTTGTTGGTGCAGGTGCGTCGAACGAGCGCAAGAGAGGCTAAGAAACATTGAATAGGCAGCGGAATTGGCCTCGAGACTGCCCTGACGTTCGCGGAAAGGGGCGCGCGAGCCGTCATCTTTGCGGATCAGAACTTCGATGCGGTTGCTGAGGCTTCGGAGAAGAGCCGGTCGATTGCAACGGCTGCGGATTACCAAACTGCAGCTATAGTTGTCGACGTTCGAGATCGCGCGTCCGTCAAGTCAATGGTGGAAAAGGCCATAAAGCAATTCTCCAGGATTGATTACGCCGTCAACAGTGCTGGGGTGAGTCAATCTATCAGTTTCTATTCTTGGACATTCTGAATTAACGTACTATTCAAGATCCCCCGGCAAACAGCTGCAGACGTTACAACCGTTGATGAGGACGAGTACGATCTCCTACACAGCATCAACGCGAAGGGTATTCTGCACTGCCTCCAAGAAGAGATTACCGTCATGAGAAACCAAGAACCAGGTTTTGTCGAAGGGTGAAGTGGGCACCGCAGCACTGGACCGGGATCCATCATCAATGTGACCTCCCTGGCTTCGGTCGTAACCGTTCCCACGATGGTTACCTATACGGCGAGCAAGTTTGCCGCGAAGGGCATCATCAAGTGCGTTGGTAAGTTTGGGTTTTCTTCTATGAAAAATCTCGACATCCATACGCGAGGAGTCGCTCATGTGAACATTACCAGCTGCGGAGAACCGAAAGTCGGGCTTGAGGATCAACGAGGTCTGTCCAAGCTACACGAACACGCCATTGCTGCAGCGAGCCACCAAGGTACAGCCACAGATTACCGACATGATCCGTAGGATGATGCCTCTGGGCCGGCCGGCCGAGCCCGAAGAAGTCGCCAATTTGATACACTTCCTAGCCAGCCCCGGAGCAAGTTTCATTAACGGCCAGTCGGTCTTGGTGGATTCCGGCCTGTCGGTAGCCCCCAGGGTTTGATATAAACCAAGCACACATATACGATCCTTGGTAGTTCGAATCCCAATGCTATTATGATACATCTGTGGAAATGTGCAGATAACTCATATCGAGGCAGACCGTGTGTAGATCATAGGCCCATGTCCGATGTTGTGGGCTCAGGATTCCGATCTGAGACCTAACTTAACATCTATCAATAGTTCCTTTCATACCTCGGCAAGTTCTTTACTAGAGTACCTAAGCAACTGGGAGTTCGACCTCCCAGTCGGGTAAGATTGTTTTTTTCTATCTTGCTCAAGTGTAAAAGATGTAAAAAAAAAAAACAATACTAAATACCTCACCCACTCTACTCTCCCCTCCGTCCCTTTTGACACCGGTTGCGTGTCTAGTATCTAGGGTGATGAGCAGCTCTCTACTGCGGTGAAGCGTGAACGTCTTGCGGGTTAAACGAAGATTCGGATCCGAGCACCGCCCGGGTCCGATGGTGATAGGCGGTTATGCTTGCTCGGATATCCAGACTCACGCGCTCGGGTGACATATTCCGCCGTTCGGGATTAAGCATCGGGTAAGGTACTACGTATTAAGGTACCTAGGTGCTAGGTACCTACATAGTAGGTATGTAGGTAATAAGGATTTGATATAGAAAGAGATTCCTACTCAATCTTACGTTGCTAACGTACTAGTGATGAGAGACAATATTCTTGAGGTGTGCCACATCTTCAACATGGTGAAACGTAGGATTTCATAAACCACCATGTTCAGATTTTCAGCTACTAGGTAAGTACTCTGGGGTATCACCTGGAGGGTCTCATTTGCGGGTGGATTGTCACATCGCAAGCTTCTAAGAGTGTAACATGAATATGCGAAGCACCTAATTGTCTTATGGTTTCAATTGTGGTTGCCGGCTGTGTCGGCCATGCCTTCGACGTATCTTGATAGATTCTAGGAGCCAAGGCATCGATAGGATCCATGGATGCTATGTAGATTGACGGGATCAGTTGACGTAGGGGGCATACCGGGTGTCGGCTTTTGGGGTGGGACAACTATCGGGCAATCAATGAACCCCCACTCCCCCAGCTGTTTCACGCCCTTCCTCAATCTCAATTTCAACATCTTCTCTCAGACCGGTCGGGATGAATGGACCGGGATAGTCACGAGATACGACATAATGAAGCTTATTCCAAGTTGCGTCTCTATTTATCTTCGTTGAACGACCTGACTTATTTGATTGAAGTCGAGCACGCGGTGCCTGATTGGCAGTCTAGTCGCGGGAGATCGCTTATGTCTGCAAGAGAGCAAAACAGCAACCAACACCCCAAATTCTTGGCCTATCGCGGCATCCGAGATAGGCGATGGGCAAATTGAAGCGCCTGCATGCAGTGTGCGACTCGCCTAGTACATGGGTACCAGGTACCAATTAATCAGCGTTTGATATAGACGTCTACATCATACACATCGTACGACCTTATAGATGTGGAAATTGGATAGCTTCTTCCTAATTCTAGGTTTCGACGTCAGCACTAAGCAAGTACGAGGCACAGCAAGCACACTGCCGAGTCCGTTCTACCACAGTAGATGTCCTTCCCCGGCCCGTATTACTCCTATATCTCGGCCCGGAAACGCCTCAGCATTGGTGATACTAACTGGACGAACTCGGCCCGGTGCTTAGTCCTACAACTAGTTTGTGGTAGATCAGGGTCGTAGGAAGAAGATCTTGGTTTATCTAATCCCTTGCCATGCATACCAGTTGTGGGTTGTACTAATTCACGCTTTAAATCGGCATTATAATGCGAAAGCATACACCGGCACCTGGACCAACAGGTTATCGGACTCGAACCTTTCTTGTACGTATTTTTCACTATAACTCGTGCCAATAGCCCTCGGATGCTGCCCCAGGCCTTAGCAAGCCGCAATCCTATGCCATCGTTCACTTCTGACGCTACCCTCTCTCCGCGGGGTTTAGTAAAAGGAGTCCTCACTGGGAATGAAGAATCGTGCGTATAAGGCCGGAGAACTCGACCTGCATCTTTTTAGGGCCTCGGCCTTCTCGTGCATAGTAATATGGCCCTACTTGCGTATTCGGATCGCTAAAGAAACTAATTTAGCCCTATCAGCCATGTTTTGCGAACTCGATCGCCATACTAGCCCCGGGGATAAAGTATGGATGCCCACGATCCGCTTGCAGAACGGCCAAAGGGATTCGACGTTACCATAAACACTAGCCAATCAAATTGTTGTTTTCTTTAAATCTATCTGGCGGTGTGTCATACGTTTGCGTCTCCCCGACATCGAATCCTCAACTTAAGTGCTCTGCGATGGTGAAGTCTTCGCTATCGCCATTGGCCGTACGGGTCTTCAGAGTCTCCCCGCCGGATACGCCAACTGCCTACTAGGCAGGCAAGAATCCTTAACGCCTTCCTACTGGGTAAATAGCAAGGATGAATACCGCTGCTCTAGGCTTCGGGTACCATTTAAGATACTCTGTAACCTCTCGGATTTCTACCATCTCAGGGGAGTTCTCTTCGATAGATGCATAGAGGTATAGAAACCAGGATCTGCCGGCCACCTACCTTCGATCCCGACCTGCATAGGCTAGGCCTAAGGATAGCTAGTATATCCCCAGTTGTACCCACTGATACCTTAAGCCATGTATCGCCATACAACTCGGATCTGGCTATGAATACCATTAGGTCAATGGTAGCACCATGTAGGGTGACTGAAATGTCGTCTTGCATTACACGACCGGCAACTAAGCGGCGATAGAACAATTCCAGAAATTTGGGTATATATAAGGCTTTGTTCGCAAACAAAGCCCAAACAACGAATTTCAGACTTCATCAGCACCAACACGATGTTGCTCGAAAAATCAGCAAGCAATGGAGACGTCCTTTCAGAGAATGGGGTAAATTCGGTTAGGTTGCCGCCAGACGTTAAGACCTCGAAACCAATATCCGGTCACGATGACGGTCCCTCATCTGGAGCCCCGGTATCGCCATTTGCCACGAATGACCGGCTCCTTGTATTAGGAGGAAAGGGCAACCATGTACACCTCGAAGATGGGCGTGAGATACTTGATGCATGCGGAGGGGCTGCCGTGGCTGTGAGTGAGCTTCCCGAATCTCCAACTTCTCAGTCCCCTTTCGCGAACCTAAAATCAACTGGACATACCTCATCGTTCCTCTCCACTTTACTTTGTGGTTTTCACACAGTCTGGAAGATGCTGACCTTGGCCTATGTAGTGTCTTGGCCATGGCGTGAAAGAAGTTACTGAGGCTATGGCGGCGCAAGCGGCTACCATCTCCTATGTGCCTTGGGGTTTCCTCGACAGCAAGAGCCGACGGGATCTGAACGACTTTCTGTCGCAAAACTCCGGTGGGCACTTCACCAAAACATGGATACTGTCCTCGGGTATGTTAAGCCTTCGGTTCTCCACCTTATGCGCCCTCGCCCCTACTAATACAACTCAGGATCCGAAGCGATGGAGGCGGCAACAAAGCTTGCTCACGAGTACTTCGTATGGATTGGCGAGCCTCAGCGCATCAACTATATCGCGCGGGAAGAATCGTACCATGGGACTACCCTTGGCACCCTATCTGTTGGAGGGCACTTGGGCAGACGAGCCCCATTCAAAGACCTACTTATCCCAAACGTCTATCGTATACCAGCTTGCAATCCGTACCGACAGAGATTGCTGGGGGAATCAGACGACAAGTTTGTATCTCGTAAGGCAGAGGAGTTGGAGCAAGCGTTCATCCGCGCCGGACCAGATACAGTAGCAGCGTTCATTGCGGAGCCGGTGGTAGGGGCAGCCTCCGGCTGTATCCCCTCCGTACCTGGTTACTTCAAGGCTATGAAGGCTGTCTGCGACAAGTACGGCGCTCTGCTCGTACTCGACGAAGTCATGTGTGGGATGGGAAGAACCGGGACCCTCTTCGCCTGGGAACAAGAAGGCGTCCTCCCCGACATACAATCGCTAGGCAAAGGTCTAGGCGGTGGCTACCAGCCGGTTTCTGCCGTGCTAGCAAGTGCGAGGATCGAGAAGGCCATGGCAGCGAAGGGCGCGGTCTTCACCCACGGACACACCTACATGGACCACCCCGTCGCCTGCGCGGCGGCTCTGCGGGTGCAGCAGATCATACAGCGCGAGAACCTCCTCCCAAACGTCCGCGCACAAGGCCAGTACTTGGAGGAACTGCTCCGGAGCAGACTAGGAAGCCACCCCAACGTCGGTGACATCCGGGGCCGCGGCTTATTCTGGGGCATCGAGTTCGTCCGGGACAAGGCAACCAAAGAGCCTTTTGAACCAGCATTGCTAATTGCACGTCGCATCCACGAGACAGCCTTGAACCCGCCTCACAACATGGCTGTCTACTTTGGCCAGGGATGCGCTGGCCAAAGCAGAGGCGATCACGTCATGATCATGCCTGCATACAACATCACTCGAGAGGATGTAGAGACGATCGTGAATAAGTTTGTCGCTGTGGTGGATAACTTCTTCGGCCAATTGGAGAAAGAGATAGGTGCTAAGTAGACCTGACCTGGGCGTCTAAGTGTAGACGATGGTAGGGAGATGGGAGACTGGGCATCGTAGATACGACAACAGTTGAAGCTTGTCACTAGCATCGGTACATTAAACGAACCTACTCAACTGTCCTCAATTCTTCTATCACAATCTGAGTTATAGACGCTTTGTTTACCTCCAAATAACTCTTTTCACTTTGGAATAGATCAACATGAGGCACTGGATGATACAGAGGCGCTATTGAGGCCCAGCATTGCCTACCGCTTTTTAGTAGCCAAGACCAGACGCCTGGGCGCTGGATGCATATCTCGGCGACGGCCGATGCTGCTTTCTCATGAAATTGGATATTCGTTGAAATCGTAGCATGCCCCCCTCGGTTTCGACCCATCGGCTCGAACAACTGATGCTTCTGCCGGACGCCGGCCAGCAACAGTTACCCAGTCACAGTAAATCTGCAGTCCTACTCTTCCCCGTGATCACCCTCGCGGCATACATGCATACCCGCATACGTACGCACACATATGCAGCTACGCATGTATGTATGCCGCTTACACGTTACATCGCCATCTCTATCTGCACATTCAAGCTAGCCCTTCGTACGACGCCGATTGCGCTAGCAACCTGCATCCGTACGACGTAATGTGAAGCTGTTTGCCGGTCGTCGGGAATAAGTAGCACCTGCTTAACCCCGAAAGCAGCCAATGTGCCAGCGCCCTTGCTATATAAGTCTTCGGACCGTGTTGCCCACACCCTTCATCGGTCCGGGTCTGGTGCAGATACTTGTGCAGGCAGGTGGGTAAAGTAGGTACCCAAGCATAGATGCCAAATGCTCATGCAGAAGGGCGCGGGGATAAATGGGACTTTGGCTTCTTCGACGCCCTTTCTGTTGACATACCGGGGTCGAAAGTAGATCCCATTTACTCCAATGCTCTCCTGTCGTGGGGGGATATTCTGCGATGGTGGGTGGATGGAGAATGGCAATTCCCTGGAAAAAGGGCGACGACGTTTAATCTTTGGGCCTGGATGAATCTCGTGGAGAGAAATACGTGGACGCAATGGTTATCCAAAATAACCCTTGGCCCAATAATCCGACTCGCGAGTTTCGTTCGAGCCCAGACCGGAGCATCTGCTTCGTCGGGAACACTCACGGGTTAAAGAGGGCGGGGTATGCGAAGACCATCGATGGGGATCGTGTGCGATATTGGGCTTCTTGCTGCTTCACTGAGTTCCGAATGGATGTCTATTGGCTGCATCAAGACTGTATATCCGAAGCCAAAAGCAGGCCTGCGGTGAATTGATCAAACTGGCCCATCTTGACTTGCCAATTCTGTGGTAGGATCCTCATGTTCGACAATCCTGAGGACATTACTCATCGTCTTCCTCGTCGCTATCGCTTGACCAGCCCTCTTTGTAGCCGTCAGCGATCTCGGCGAGCTCATTACCTATCGTCTCGCGATCTTCCAGACCAATAGAGCGGATAACAGTACTGCGCAACGCCTTCACTTTATCTGTGACCGTGGAGTCCGTGGACAACGCTGTTTGAATGGATACATGATCACTGATAGGATTGCCGTATTTATCCATGTAGATCTTGGGATAGCTATCAATAATAGGGAAAGCAACCTTTGATCGGTAGCTACGAATTTAGTTAGTCTTCACTGTCAGGAACGACTGGGATCAGGTTTGGATTGCACACTTACTTGTGGACTTTTGGACGACGTCGCATGCCGTGCGCACTTTGCTCCCTCGCCTCCATATCGTCGCCTAGGCGGGGTGCATCAAGGTTTTGAAGTCCTCTATCCGCTAGGACCTGGCTAAAAACGTGACGTCTTCGATGCCTCCGGTTCGCGCCAAGGCTGAGATCCTGAGGCGACGACAGATCAATGTCTAGAGTCGCAGCCCCTTTCTGCGAACCAGATTCAGACTCTTCGTCGCCACCAAGCCCAGTCTCGTACAAGCTGCGCACATTTTCGCCTCGCCCATTCAAACCATTGGAGTTTCCATTTGTAGCACCGTTTTGATGAGGCTCGGGCGTCTCGGAGATGCTCATTTCCAGGTTTGCAATGGTCTGCTTCCCGAAGACGTTCAGGAGGTCCGTCATGCTACCGAGATTGCTCGAGTAGACACGATCGGTTGTTCTCAACCGAGTGTAGAGGGTCATGCTCTCTACCGCCGCAGCGAAGAGGGCAGATACGTGCCAAGGCGACGAAGCATCTAGGCGTATAGTTGAAGGCAGGGGGCTCTCGGGCAAGGCGAGGGGGACGACTAGAGATGCCTGCGAATTAAGCTCAGCTAGAGCGCGAGCCTTGTTAACAAGCTTCAATAGTCTCTTCTCCTATTTTCTCGTCAGTAAGGATTGAGAATAATGACTTAGAATAAAGTATATGAATACCCTCGGCAGCCCCCTGGTAGGCTCCTGTACCCCAAATACCCACACAGGGGTTTTGCCATACTCGTCCCTGAGCCGCTCCATATACTTGGCAGCGAACCCAGCCCAGGCATCGTCAAGACCAGTCATGATCTGGAGACCTTGCATCTGGTCCGCCTCCTCGACGAAGGGCCGCAGATCCCGGTCCAGGAGATCGTGTTCCTTGTCGAGGGAAGCGAAGAGCTCTTCTCCCATATGCCATTTTTCGAAGGGCATGACGGTCGAGTTCAGCTCATACTCGCTTAACTGAACGATAGATCTTGGGTGGAAGAAGACACGGTTGAAGTCTGACCAATACCTAACCGTGCTCGTGGTGAGTTCTGGAGGCGCCTGGCCGGTATCTAGGCTCTCCTGATATGCGCTTGCTTCGATGGGCTGCTGCCTGTGCACGACAGTTTGACCGGACCATAAGCTACTGGAGGCGGCATCATCGTCTATGTCGTATAGAGCGTTTATTTTCTTCAATGTTCCAAATCCTCCTTTTAGATCATAAATGACTGTTCTGGGCATGAAGGTCTCGGAGCCATCGGCGCCTATGCCTGGTCTGAAGTGAACATCATGATCGACAGGCGATTCTTCGTCGGCGCCATATGTGAAGTACGACTCCTGGGTGTTCCAGAAATGGTTGGCCAGGTAGTTACTCTGCTGACCGAGCTGGAGAGTGATGATTTCGCGCATCGTATAACAGAGTCGGTCCTAGGAATCTAACCTAGTGAAATGAAGGTTGGGCGTGCAAGATACCGATACAACTAGTACGTAATATGACGATAGTGCGATTAGAAATATGAAGTATATGCAGCTAAAAGGTGTTATAGATAGCTTTTATTCACATTAGTGAAGTCAAACTTCAATATTCCTGTATAGGGTTTGCCTTATTAAAACACCGTGGATTGCCGATAAAGCTTATCGTCGGTATCCTGAAAGGTTCCTGTGACACTTCGGATCCAGATGTTTCCAAGGTTACATATACCTATCCTAGTATCCTAGCACCTAGTAAATAATCTCCTCCGTTCTTTATTCTCATTCATTCCTTCATTCCTTTTTCCCTCGAATCCTCTTCGAAGGTCTTTTACGTTCATTCAAGCGCTGTGTGCCCACTGGAATATCAAGCATACCAACATGTCGTCCTTAACCCAAGAGTGGGAATCTTTCAAGACACCTCCTACGAAGGAGTTGTCACCCGTTCCCAAGGCTGGCGAAAAGGCTCCGGTACATCCTAACCTAGAGCTTCCTGCCAATAAGCCTACCGTCATCGTCTTCCTACGCCATTGTGGCTGTCCTTGTACGTCTTCTATGCCAGCCTACCTACCTCAGTGCACTCTTCCACCATGCATAAAGCCTCTCTAACTATTCTTCCTTCCTCCTCTCTCTAGTCGCAGAAAAGACATTCAAGAACCTCACCGCGCTCTCGATGCAGCACCAGGACGTCCACTTCATCGCGGTATCGCACTCGTCGCCCGAGGCCACGGAGCACTGGGTGGTGCAGGTCGGCGGGAACTGGGAGGTGCAGGTGGTGGTGGACTACGAGCGGGAGCTGTACGCGCAGTGGGGGCTGGGCATCTCCAACACCTGGCACGTCCTGAGCCCGCTCACCCTCTACAAGACCTTCCGCCTGGGCAAGGACGAGAACATCTGGAACCGCGCCACCGAGAGCGGCTCCCGCTGGCAGGTCGGCGGCGCCTTCACCGTCGACACCACCGGCGTCGTCCGCTACGCCAAGGCCGCCGCCTCCGCCGACGAGATCCCTGACCTCGGCGCCGCGCTTACTAGTCTGGGCGTCAAGGTCAAGCCGAAGCCTCCACCAGGGCCTAGGACCGATGGTTTCCTATGATCCGGTCCGGAGATGGTCTTGGTTTGGCGCATGCACGTTATGATTTAGCCGGCTTGTTGGCGTATAGGGGCATTTGCATTGGCATTGGCATTGTATATTTCGAGCTTTGGTGGTGATAGACGGGTTCGTCAGTGGACTGGCAGGATGAGCTCATGATGGAGGGATGACGGTTCTTCTATGGTGTATAACGACGGACGACGCCGTAAAATTTCCCTTTGGGTGGTTAGTCAGCTGCCCTGATCATCCTATCAGAGCATACGACCCTAGAATGAAGCACTACGCTTATGGGTTAACTTGGGTAGATGGATGACATGACATATTATCAACTCGAAATTGATTAGTTCTAGATTAGGTCTTACCCAGCGCGACGGCGTGGACAGGCTGGGCCGGGAAGCTCCTTTAAACGAACAAATAGATAGGAGGCCCTCAAGTAAATTCGTGTTTGGGAGGAAACTCATAGTGGGTATTTCGCTCAACCACGGCCTTAGAAAGTGAAGGTGTCTACCCTAGGATTGTTTCTTACTATTAGGTCCTCATAGATTACACTGACAGATATTTAATCCAAACCGTCATTACGATCAATATAAAGCCATCTAATACATAAGTGTTCTAACAGTTGAAATAAAAGGATAGAGACAGCTCTTAAGATTTTGGGAGCTTTATTTTTTGCCCTTTTGAATATACTAAGCCTGACAAGTTCATAGGGGTAAAGCGTATGGGTCTTACCAAGCTTTTAACATAACTGAGTGAATTCGTGGAAATGATATAGATTGCGGAGGGTCTAGACATGTACATGAGAGGGGTTCAATATGAAATGAGAAAAAATGCACCATCACTTTTCATCGTGCCTAATTCCGCACACAGTATGAAAGCCTCCCCCATAGATCAGTGATATCAAAACGGAAGCAAAAAGCCGACACAGCCCTAACACCGACCAACTCGAGCCCCCCTTCGCACACATCCCTACTACATCTCGTGTTATCGAGCATGGTAACTAGGTAGGTAGTCTGGCTTGAACCATCGCCAAATGGTAAGCAATGGGATCCATTCCTCAGCATAATACCCCAATGATTGAAATCCGGCATCCCGATCTCCCCAAAAACACGCTCTCCGTACCCCCTACTCCGCCGTCCTCCTCCACAAATCGCGCATCTGGATAACGCCGGGAATGCACGCAAGCGCCGCAACCGCCATCTCGCCGAGCAAGCCGCCCTCGGTGCTCCAATGAACAGTGAGGGGGGCCCACGCGAGGTTCCGGGAGACGCTCTTGTTCCAAGCCTGGCCCCACTCGGCCTCCTCGCGCTGGACCTCGGCCGCGGTCTTGGAGCCGTAGCCGAACTTCTCGTCGCGGGAGCGGCGGCCGCGGCGGCGCGCCTCGTGCAGCAGGCGGCCGAGCTCCATGCCGACGAAGGCCGCCCAGAAGCGCGCGCTCCACAGCGACGCCCGCCGCTGCGCCGCCGCCGACCACCCCAGCACCCCCTTCGCCGACAGGAACGCCCCGTTCTCCAGCCCCTGGAACACGATGCACGTCGTCACCTGCGCCCACGAGATCGCCGTCTCCAGCCGGTCGTCGTCGCCGCCCGCCCCGTCTTTCTTCTCCGCGCCCGAGCCGTGGGCCTGCGGCTGTCGCCACTTGAGCACCAGGCGTCGCAGCCAGAAGTACATGTTGAGCAGGCCCCAGAGACGCAGGAAGGTGCGGGCCTCGGTCAGCATGCCGCTGAGAGCGCGCAGCCGGGTGGCGAGGGCGAGGGCGAGGGCGGCGCCGCGGGAGGGCAGGGCCTTGGCGGAGAAGACGAGGGTGGCGGAGGGGGGCAGGGCGGCGGCGATGGCGAGGAGCTGGCGGACGGAGCGCTGGATGGCGGGGCGGGAGGTGGATTCGAGGACGGAGGCGGCGAGGCGGGAGCTGTAGCAGAGGAAGAGCAGGGTGGTGTCGATGCCGGCGGGGGTCTGCAGGCAGCGCTGGAGGTGGGCGAGGAAGGCGTCGGCGTTGGAGGGGGCGCCGGCGAGCACGGCGCGGATGGGGAAGGGCTTGGGCTGGGGAGCGGGCGCTGGGGCCGATGACGGAACGGGGTCGCCGGAGGGCAGGTCCGCTGTTGCGGAGGTGAGGGCTTCGGTGGCGCTCATGGTTGGTTGTTTACCTAGTTTGGGGCGAAATGCGTATCGATAATTGATGTCTTATGTATTGGTGTATACCACGTAGTGATTATCCGTAGTAGATTTCTATCATAAGTGACGGAGTGCCGAATTGCGGCTCTAATTTTGATAAAGGGGCTCGACGTAACTGCGAAACCAAGAACACAAAGCGAAGCGCAGAGACACTTTAGATTTCTAAACGCGACAGGACAAGATAAAAGAAGCAGGAAGACAAGAGCAAACTCCAATGCAGTTTAAGCAAGAGCAAGAACAAGATCGCTAGGAATTAGTCCGTCTTCATAGCTTGGGTTACAGACGTGGGACGTTAGAGGTGGGTTGGCAGTTAATCAAAAGTCCGACGCCGTCGATTAAGTGGATATTTCATCAAACGCATTGAACACAATACGCCTCATCCCAAGCCCATCCTAAGCCCATCTTATGCCTATCTCCAGGATTAATCGATTCCTTACCTCGGTTCTCCGGTTCGGCCTTGCTTTCTCCATCTGCTCTAATCCAACCAGAGCTTAGCCAAATTGGCAGAACCTCACCGCCTTTAATGGCCTTGAATTCTCCCGACTGGTATGCAACGGCTAAGCACCAATCGAGCAAGACTAACAGTTCTAATAGTTGGACTTTATTCAGATACGACATCTGCAGTGTAGGTGGTATTGACGCATTTATGTATCAAATACCATGGCATGTCTCATTCCTTAGCTTGTTCGGCTTTGGCTTCTCTACTATACAATATCGAAACGTCTCAGGCCTTCTCCTCAGCCCCTTGGGTATACTGTTGGGTACCTACTTATTCTTACAACTCAAAGCCCTCACAACCACAACGTGAGCCTCCAAAGAATTTCCATAAATTAGGAGCTTGCTTGCTCATGCGGTTCCCCCGCCGAGGCGATGCCACGCCAAAATAGCCTTTCCAAACCCTCACTGGTAGTTGTCATGTCGTCGTGCTATCCCGCTCCGCCCCTTTAGACATTATGAATGATCTTTGTTGTACAATGTTCGAATAGGTACGTTTGTGCGACCGCGTTACCGGAGAATTATCGCAGCGACGAAAACCGCTGCTGCCAGAATTCTTCCGTCATAGCTTAACATAGACGTCGCCCAGCTCTGAATGGGCGAGGGATCGAATGGGCTACCACCGATGAATGGTCTTGGTCTATCGCCCTCCGAGCTGTCAGACGACGACGATGCTGGTGGCGGTGGTGTTTGTACTGGCTCGCTCGTTTGCGTAGGTTGAGGGGTGGTTTGTATCGTAGTATCTTCGGCTGGCGGACTTGGTGCTGGCGAGGTCGTGGTCTCTCGCTCGGAGCTTGACGTCGACAATGTTGTCCCTGGCCGTGTTGTTGCTGGCTTGCTAGTGCTGGTGCTGGTGCTGGTAGCACTGGTCCTTTCAGCTGACGTGCTCGTCGAGGATGTAGGTATCGTCATGAATCCTTTCGTGGATGAAGGTCGCACGGTCACCACGACAGTTGTAGTCCCAGCTCCAGGGCAGAGGGTATCGACTAAACCGCCCGACAATACGATTCCGAGCAGCGAACCTTTGCTGACATTGAGGTCTCCGCAAGCGTCTTTTATACGTTCCTCGGCCTCTTCCAGCCCTCTGACACAGCTCACCGAGCATTGCTGTCCATTCGTGAAGTCATTCCTTGTGCAGCCATCAATGTCTGCCTGGTAGGCGCGAATGCAGCGTCTTGGTATCTGGCCCGACGTTATGATCTGGAACTGGGACATGTTGAGCGCCGTCGAGGTTGAGGCCATGGCCAACAGCGCCATCAACCTCACGAGCCATCGTTGTGGCCGCTGCCGACGGTGCGACATCTTCGGCGAATCCGTTTCGCGGCAATTCGATTCCGCTGTTATCACTATCGCGACCGACTTTTATATCAAGATGGTATCTCACTCTTAGACTATGGTGTGTAGGCTGAAGGGTCGAGGCTAATCGTCGGAGCAGTTTATCTTAACAGAAAACCGGCCTATGACATAAGCGAAGCCACCTGGTACCCCTGTCAAACAAGCTGGGCGCAACGTGATCTGGTTTAGGTTGATCGAGGGAATCGGCGGGCCGAAACGCGAATTGTGTCAAGTCGAAGAATGTAGTGATCGTGGTCAACTTGATTCCTCATTCAGGTACCCGTTTATAAGTCTTGGCCACCAAGCTTCTCGAAGCAATCAACTTCAAAAACTACCAACGAACGGCGTATCGTAATCCCTTTGCTGATGGTGAAGCGGTACAGGTGCTCGATGTCCTGGCCGCAATAAATCCCCCCAGGAGCAAACCACACGTCAGTGTCCGGGTTCAGAGAATGAGATTGTAAAAGATCGTCCGATGTATCCGACAAGGAAGAGTTTTCTTCATATAAGATGTTAGAAACCGGACCCTTTGTGTAAGGTAGCAGTATAAGGCGAAACGCGGTGCGGTAAGAGGGTCGAGCAGCAAGTGAGACAGAGGGAGGCGGGTAGGGTATTCAAGGTAACCGCCGAGCGTCAATTATCTGCAGAGGAAACAAACGGAAAAATTAGGCAAGGCTTTGGCGGCTAGGCCAGAAGTATTAGAAGGAGAGATAGGGAATAGGTAGCTAGCTACGTTCTCAACGCATTCAATGCGAAACAGCAATTAGAATGAATGTCGAATGTTGAATATAACGAAGCACTGCTTCTCTATCTTTGGAATACACCGTATTCGCTCAAAAATCAAGGCATGAGCAGGAGAAGGACAAAAAGACCCAAGCGAAAAGCTAGAAGCTGGACAGCAGATGGGGGAAGAGAAGTGATGAAACAGACGATGGAAACACTTTATGAGAAACAATTGTTAATATTATTTCCTCTTCCCAGGACAGTCAGGACAGTCAGGGCAGCCAGGGCTACCAAATACGAAAAATGGCCCAGGAGTCATGGCGTTTACCCATTCGAGATCGACCTTTCCGTCTTTACCAGGTAGGTATCTACATATCAACCCTGGTAAGGCGAGATTCCTTTGGTTACCACCGACCATGGCCTTGACCCTTGATCCTTGACGTGCAGACCGGACACCTGGGGTCCAATCGCGCAATATATCGATCCACGATATGTGATCCAGCATGCAGCTGAGATGTGGCCCTACATAGTGTACAGGTCTATACTAACTTACTTATGACTTGTCTCATTGTCTTAAGCTCTTGGTTGACTATCAAGTTTAGAGCTCTTGTTTAAGATATTTAATAGTGAACCTCTTTAAAAAACCACGAGGATTATTAATTAGTCACCTCCACAGAAAAGACTCGACCGACGTAAGCCAATGAGAATAGGGTATGATGTAAAAGGGGAAAACGAAACATGTTAGGCGTTTGAGGTGCCGACCAGCCCCCTGGGGTTTTTTGTTCTTTGTTTAATTGGCCAAGACTGGCCTCAATCGCGCAACGTCACAAGGAGCATCTCTTTTGAGCTCCTAAGCTCAGCGCCCGTTTACTACCTACTAGGTACCTACATATGTACATATGCACTATCGGATGTGTGTACCTAGCAGCCCTAGCCGGATAGGTACCTACCTATGCGCTCTATGGCCCCCCTAAATTGCTTGATCTTTCTCCCGGTTCCGCCGTTTTCAAATACATCTTGAGTCTTCAATAATTACTCCAGGGCTACTTCGGCTCCCATCCGAACCTCACTGCGATCTGCTTCTTGGTACTTTTGACCAGAACTGCATATGTATCATATAGTATGGTCAGATTACGTGGCGCAGTCGTTTGTGACGAGGCTAGAACAGCCATCTATGCCAATCGTACTCCTCGGTCCTGTTCTTGAACCGCATTGCAGTTGAGTCATTGGCCGACTTGGTCTGAACCAATGCAAATTCCAACTCCAGCTGCATTACAAGCGTCAGCCACCATGCTGATTATCGAGTCTTGATTGCTTCCATTTCTTAGCCGGTGAGGAGAGCAAAGGTAGTCTATTCTCTGTGGAAATGTTGTATAAAAGGCAAGCAATCTCTCGAAAAATTGCTATTATGCGGCTTTAATCGAGTCGTTAGCTACGCCTAACCTGAGCTGCAATTTCTTCGCACTGCGACACAGTCATAGTCCTTAACAGTACTCCCAAACTTTCCTCGTATCTCCAATATATGGCAAAATGGCCGCATCCAGCCGGGAGGAAATCACGTCCAAAGTCCTCGCAAGTCTCAGGGGAACATCTTTTCAGGCGTCGTCCCTCGTCACGCTTTCGGGGGGCACGGCTAACTTCATATACCGTGCAGCGCTATCAAAGCCGCTAGAGGACGGGACCAAAGAGGTTCTCGTCAAACACTCCGAGGGTTTCATTGCGAATACTCCCGATTTCAAACTTACCTTGGCTCGTTGTGTATGCTGAATCCACTGAAAAGGAGAAGGGGTAATACAAAGCCTATTGGGTCTAACTAACCAACAATATAGCGCATCGAAGTGGAATGCCTCAAAGCTTTATCTGCCTTCCCCATCGTTGGTAGGGCGGATGAAAGCGATCCTTACCACTTCACCGTGAGGACACCCAAGCTCTACCACTTCGACGAAAAGAACAACAGTCAGGTCCAGGAGTGCCTTCAGAATGGCATGAATTTGAAGGCCTACGCGTTAGAAACCTACGCCGGCGCTAATTCCGACACAACGAAGCACCAATGCGTTCAGCTTGGAAAAGCACTAGGAAGATGGCTTCGAGGCTTTCACGACTGGGCTTCTCAGCAACCAGGATTACGAAGCACGGTTGCCGCAAATAAAGAGTTACAGCAACTCAAGCATACGATCAACTTCTCGTGGTTGCTGGACAGGGTTAACCAATTCCCAGCCATCCTGAGTGACGCTAAGAGCATCCTTGAAGAAATTAGGGAAATGACTGCAGAGGAGGCAGAAGACGAGAGTAAACTTCAGGTCATCCATGGAGACTTCTGGTCCGGAAAGTAGGTATTCCAGACCTGCAATGTGAATCCTTCATTGATCACCAACCCAGCATCCTCCTGTCCAAGGACCCCATCCAACAAGGCGTGGAGGTACCGATGTTTGTGATTGACTGGGAAATGGGTCAATTAGGAAAACCTAGTCTTGACCTGGGCCAGATGATCGCTGAATTGTACGAGCTCAAGCTTTACAAAGACATCTTGGGCGGCTTATGGATGATCCAAGGGCTCATAGAAGGCTACGAGGTGGTGAGCGAAGACTTCGTCTTCCGCACGGCCATCCAGTTCGGAGCTCATCTGATTAATTTCGGTACCGTGGTTGAAGGCTGGGGCACGCCAGAGCAGGTGGAAAATTGCGCGCGCATGGGAAAGGAGATCATGGTCCACGCGTGGAAGAAGGACCGTCGCTGGTTTGAAGAAGGCGAGCTCGCTTGTCTGTTCAGCACCACCGGATGAAGATCATGTTCAAACGATGCGAAGAACTGAGGCAGTGGGTTATAAAGATGAATATGAAATCCCAAACTTGGTCATACATACGACCCCTGAACTTGATTGAATTTTGCAATTAATGTTTAGGGGCGAAACCCAACCGATTAGCACAGGAAAATTCTGCCACGTGATTCCCCAAGAAATAATTCTTCAATGAGTCAAACTTGCGCTGTCTCATCGTTAATTGTTCTTAATTTTTCATTTTACCGTGTTATAAGCTCAGTGTCTCAAAATAGGAAACTCGGGCCACTACAGAGGGGTCGGTAAATCTGTCTTAATCCTGGATCAAAAGCTTTTTTTTTTTGGTTGGCGGCGGACCCATCTCTCTCTAATGACGACAGCAACGGCAACACCCCCGGCCGAGACGGCGGGGGATTCCCGGCCATGCAACCGGTGCAAAGAGCAAGAGGGCACCATCGATCTCCGGGGCGCCGAAAGAGTGTGCAAGTAAGCCAGCACCGATCCATCAGCCCATTGTCTTCATCTTCACGCAAAAGACTAACTCGCCGTAGGACTTGCTTCGCATACTACGTCTCCAGCAAAGCCATCAAACGCCTTGAGGCGCTGCAGCGGGAGACCAGCACGCCGCGCAGCGGGTCGCAGGGCCGCACGCGCCGCCCGCAGCGCTACCTCGTCGGCCTGTCCCGCGGGCCCTCGTCCACGGCGCTGCTGCACGTCCTGACGGAAAACGTCCGCCAGCAGCGCGCCAGGGGCCAGAAGGTCCCGCGGTTCGAGTACGTCGCCGTGCACGTCGTCGACGACACCGCTACTCCCACCGCGGACAACGACCTCCTGGCCCCCTACCGCGCCCGCTTCCCCGACGCCCACCTCCTCGCCCTGCCCCTGAGCGCCGCGCTCGCGCTGCCGTCCCTCGACTGGGCCGCCCTGCCCCCCGCGAACCTGGAACTGCCCCCCGCGCAACGCCTCCACGACGTGCTTGCGCGCCTGCCGTCGGCGACGTCGCGCGCGGATATCCGCCGGCTGCTGGTGCGCCGGGTGCTAATCGCGACGGCCGCGGCGCGGCGCTGCGACGCGCTGCTCCTGGGCCACAGCACCACGTCGCTGGCGGAGCTGACGCTGGCGGAGACGGCCAAGGGCCGCGGCTTCGGGCTGCCGGGGCTCGTGAACGATGGGGTTGTCGCGGTGCCGCCGGGGTTGGTTTCTGCTGTTGTAGATATAACTGGCGCTGCGGCGACGGGAGGCGATAGCCCGAGCCCAGACCTGTTAACCACTGCCACTGACGATGCCTTAACTGTGCCCTCCACCACCGACACACCCGCGCCGGCGCCGGCGCCATCCACCCTGCCCATCTACAGCCCCCTCCGGGAGCTCTTCCGCAAGGAACTCCTAACATACCTGTCGTACACCACGCCACCGCTAACCACCATCCTTCCTCCACCATCTTCCGCCTCCTCCCCATCAGCAGCCGGAACCACCGGCGGCGCCGTGGTCTCGCACCGCGACCTGAGCATCGACGATGTGCTGGCGCGGTACTTCAGCGAGGTGGAGGCGAGCTACCCGAGCGTGGTCGCCAACGTGGTGCGCACGACGGGGAAGCTGCTACAACAGCCTGACGCCGCTGCTGGTGCAGGGGAAGAGGAGGAAGAGACGCAGTGCGGGCTTTGCGGCGCCGGGCTGGATGTGCGCGGGGATGCGCGGTGGAGGGGGGAGATCGGGGGTGGTGGCGAGGAGGAGGAGGGGAGGGGGGCGCGGAAGCTGTGTTATGGGTGCGAGAGGTCGGTTCGCGGGTAGGCTGGTTGGGTTATAGAGATAAGGATTTAGAGCGGCAGCACACTAGCATAGGGGCGAAGAATAGATCAAAAAGGTTTAAACAAGTCGTAAATTTGCCTCGTACTTTCGGCCTCTAGGTATTAGCACTGGCCCTGCTATTACTACTTTCCCATCCACGCCCCCGGTTCCTCTCTACGGTATACAGTAGCGTTCTATCGGGCTCCACGTTCGAAGAACTAATGCTACCGCCGAGCAGAGCCTAGTGCCGTACCTAAAGGCCGTCCGGGTTACACGCCTGACCCGTGATCTATTCCTGCTTCTCTTTTCTAGTATTTAGGGACGTAGGACATAGCCGCCCATTCCTCCATCGGATCTATATATCCCTTCCTTCTTATACCCTGACAAGCAGGGAGACCATCTTCGTTGTTTCCCGGGTAATCATACCCCAAGTCGAACTACGAGCCAAACCGAACGAAAACAACCCGAACCGCGCACGCCCATTCGTTGGCCATTAACACTCGAATTCGAATTTGGATATTATATTTATTAATTTTGAACTTTTTACCAACTTCTACCATTACTTCGTCCCCAGTCTTAAACCGCATTCACGCCTTGCCCAGCGTCGAGGCCGGCAATATCTTCTGCTCGACCTTGCGCACCAGCTTATTCGTCTGCTCCGCCAAGCTGAGGGTTAGGATGGTGTGCGGCAGGATGCGGGCCAGGTGGGGCAGGAAGCCCTTGTAGATGGCGAAGAAGCCCTCGGTGCGGATGGTCTTGCCCAGGCAGTCGAAGACGCCCTTGTACAGGTTGCCGTTCTGGTTGTATAGACGGGACATGATCGTGTCTGGCGTCTTGGTTAGTGCTTCACTACGGGACTGGCACGCGCTCATGTAGCAATTGGTGGACCGGGGAGGAGAAAAAGAGGAAGTGGACTAGAAAGAGATAACATACCAGGAGGATGCATGAAACAGCACACCACGAACCCCGACACGGTGCTGCTGGCCAGATGCAGCGGGGCGCCCTCCTCCATGCCGAGATGCCGGACCAGCCGCCGCTTGGCGAAGAAGTAGGTGGGCAGCTGCACGGAGCTGCCGAAGCCGGTGCGGATCATGGCGGCGCCCACGCCGCGGTACAAGCCGCGGAAGCCCTCGGCGCGGTAGATCTGCGCGAGCCCGTCGAAGGCGTTGCGGTACTTGTGCTGGGTGCCGACGGGCAGGAAGGGCGAGTAGCTCTGCAGGCGGGTCTTGACGAGGAAGAAGGGGCTGCCGGCGGCGGCGCCGATGATGCCGGACGACGCGCCGCAGAACATGTTGATGCCCAGGTTCTGCTTGGTGCCGTCGCGCAGCAGCAGGGTGGCGAGCCCGTGGCGCATGGGCTCGTAGAAGCCGAGACGGCACCCGTTGAGCAGGACCTGGTAGACGTAGGCGCATCCGATACCGCGGTATATGCCGCGGAGCCCCTCGTTCCGGACGATCACACCGACGCCGTGAAAGGGTCCTCGGTAGTGGTGCGGCTGATGGCCCTTCGTCTGGAGCTCACCCTGCAGCTGCATTCTGTTTGTTTGCCAACAGGTATTGCGTCAGCCAAGCTCCTAGTCATGTTCTACATTTCCAACCTCGTCCTCCTCTCGGCCGCGACGTATGTACTAGGTACCAGGGTACCAGGCGTGTGTGCTGCAAGGCACACATGCATGCATGCACTAGGCCGCCTCGGTAAAAGACTCTTTGTTGCGTAAGGGTACTCGAGGAAGAGGAGGAAACAAGGGGGCATACCGAATCTTGACCGTCTCGAAAGGATGGGTTGCTGTGACGGCACCGCAGGCGGCTATACCGCCTGCTATGAATGCCCTGCAGTTCGAGGATCAGTTTGCTAGAGCTCTTGCACGCAATCATGGAGCTTCGTACCCAGCAGTCGTCGACATGGTGTCGTCCCGAGCGGTCCGTTCACCGCGCAATTATAATCCTAAGCCCCCGAATTCCCCAGATTATGACCTCAAGCTATAGGTTTGATAGAATATTTCAACGGATATGGTAGGGCACACGAGCGATATCGGCGTAGCGAATGTAGGTCAGCACCTGAGTACGCTGGGACGTATGTAGTTCTCTTTCTATATAATCTCGCGTTCTTCCCGTCTCCGGTTCTCGTGGATACTTAGGTAGGTACTAGGTAGTTAATTGCTAATTGTCTGCGTGGGAAGAGTTGGAAGATGGTGTCTTATGGTGAGACAAGAGACCAAGTAGTATATCGCAGTGGGCACACAAAAAGAACTTTCATAAATCCATTTCTAGGCCTTGTCACTTGTCTTGTCATTCATTAGGTGCTAGGTAAGTAGTTCGGTACCTTCAACCAACCAACAAGGAATCCATTGATCAGAAAATATTGATAGTATAAGCGTATAAAGATGATGGAATGAGTGAGTGAGTGAATGAGTGAGAAATTCCAACAACCTCGGATTTTCCAAAGTTTTTCCCCGAGCTCGCAGCAGCTAAAAATTCGCAAATGATAGCATTGATGGATTGAAATTACACTGGTACAATGCTAAGCTGCTATGCTAAGTGAAGAATAACTGAGATTGGTTTAGTTGAGCTCACACAGCCTAATCTTATCATATTCAAGCTTATTTAGCGACCAGCGTGGATCAGTCCGGGCGCCAGTGGACTTATGTATGTATGTACCTGGTAGGTGGTAGTTCGAACCTCGGGGGTGTTTGTGTCGCTATATAAACCCTACAGCCCTGGAGATCTGTACATCCCGCCTAGCTGTAATCTAGCTGTAATACCAATCGATACATCTAGACGAGTACCTACGGGGTATCATCCAAGTCAGATCCATCAACAATGATCCACTTGAGCAATTCCTACTGCCCAGCAGCCCAGGTAGCAGCTTAGCTACTACTACACAGTAGGTAGAGTACCACCTTGGGCCGATCCCTCACCATCCTTTCCTAATATAGCCCCTACCTCTAGGTACCCTTACGATCCTTTGGAATTCTTCTATACATTCCATTGATGCGTAATACGAGGGAATACAGCCGAAGCCCGCATGATGAAGGAATTGTTAGTCAGCTTACAATGGCTGAAACAACACGGCTGAGATCGTGTCTCGCTTATCGCAGCCATGCGGCCAGCCACTTACCTCGTTATGCTTGTCACTGTATACTTGGTCTTGCAGCAGCCCGCTCCTTCGGCGTCTTCCACGATTCGCGTCATATTATTACGGATGCCGTCTATATTGTCCGGGACACTCCAAGCTCGGTGGTATTATTATCACTATACCATAATCGCAAACTCCGTACTAGGTTGTCGGGACTGTGAACCCCCCAAAGCCTTCAATGCATTCTATACAGCGCTCCTCTCGTGAGCACGTGCTTCGTAGACTCCGTATCCTAGCCCCCCCCGAAAAGGAACACATAAAAAGACTCAGTAAAAAAAGGGCTAGGGACTTTGGAGTGCTCCAAAAATCTGTTGTGTGCTTTGGTTCTTTGATGGTAAATCCGTCGACCCCGTCTTGTCGTACTGCTATACCATGATGCTTCCTATTCCTGCAGATTGGCCCCGTTCAAGCAGTAGGCACTGGCTGCCGATATCACGAGTTTGAGGGTCGCTCTCGGTCCCTTTTTGAAAGAAGGCGATTATGGGCAAGGTGATGTGTGTTCATCGTCATTTAGATGCTTATCAATGTCCATTTATAGAATCGCGTCTCGACGTCCTCTTCTCGTGCTCTTGGTGTTTTGCGTCTAGTATGGAGATTCTTCGCGCGAGCGGTAGAGACTACGCTGCCGGTAGTTATCCTAAACGCCGACGCGGGGGCGTTTTTTTTCAATGCCACCTAGACATGTCACTGGTTTGGACAGAAGGTCGGCGATACATGGAATAGCGTAGAGCCAATTCGCTTCGGAAGACACCCTTCAAAATGGTCCTCTCCGCTCAGTCGAAGAGTGCGGGTGCATTGAGCTTAGATGACAAGTAAATTGAGACAGTAGCTAAGCCAACAGGTGTTCTAGGATCTATCGGCTTCTTGCGCTGCAGCGTCTAGGCTGCTCATGCCATTTCGTCTGGTGCTTTCCTGGCTTACTCGTGCGGGATTGCCGTCAAATACCCATGGGCCCGCATCGTTGCGGGGGGTAATCGGGCCCTCGTGCCCATTGGCCAAGGGGTTGTTGTTCGGTGATGGTGTACGATTGGTTGTAGACCGGTCTGCATTGGTTGCGCGGGGTGTTGCATTGGGTATCGCGACTGGTTCTGCTATGGTGTGCCTCGACGGAGTCGGCTGCAGCACCGCGCTCCCGTCGATAAGCATTGTCATATCGCTCGCCTCACCTTCAATGGTTGGTGGCTGCACATTGCTGGTGGAATTTGTCTGCGAAACTGCGAGCGATGCCGCCTCGTCGTTTTCTGGGGGTGCCACACCCGTGGCAGATTTTTCTTCCTGAGCATCTTCCACGCCCGAATCTAACTGTTGCCACTCGTCAGACGGCTCGTCCACCTCAGCATCCAGATCGGCAGTAGCTCGGCAATTCGGGCATATGAATATCGGCCACGACGGCCCAGTTAGCATTTCACGGATGCATTTGTAATGCCAGGTATGAGAGCAGGGTGCCACAAAAAGAGATTGACAAGGCTGCAGAGCCAGAAGTGTTAGCATCGTTGAACGTCTCAAGACTCGTTTGGGACCGTGTAACATACTGCGATGGCATTTAGACAAATAGAACAATCTTGTGCGTGGGCTGATTGAGACGCCGTTGAAGTTAAATCTCGTAACCGCTTGTGCGTTGCCATGCTACCAACTTGTCAGTCACTTTCACCTTGCGGGGATGGATAGGGATAGGCCAGGAAACCCATTGGAGGTTATATGGGGTTGCCAAAGCCGTGAACCCGAGTAATGTGAAATATAAGTATAATACTCGAGATTCAGGAACAAGACGTACTTAAAAGTGTTGGGCTTGGATTGCCAGCCTCTATTCAACTCTATGCGCATCTTCACGCATCGGTAGATCATTTCCTCCCCACCTTTAAAGTCTATCCCTAGTTGAACTATATCGCCATCGTTGATGGGAAATGGTTTGGATTCGGTACCCGGGGCGCTGAGGCGGATATGGTTGAGAAACGTTCCAGAGGAACTCTTGACGTCTTTGATATACCACTTTCCCTTCTCGAACCAGAATTCGCAATGTCGACGGCTGACCACCTTGCTCTTGAAACCGACCGGAGCTGCAGAAGGCGTGTTCATAGGGACCGGCGTATGATTTTCTCGTTCAGAATAGCGGCCGACTTTGATGGTCTCCTTGCCCGTAGGTAGCGTGCGAGAGATCGGGGTGAAGGACAAAGAAGGTCGGGTCGATCGTGCATCATAAAACGCCGAAAAGCGTATGGTGGGTAACACGTCGTGGGCCATGTCGCCTGTGGTTGCTGACCTCGTTCGTGTCATATCTGCGTCGGTGGATTGCTCTGCGGGTTCGGCCTGCGAGTTAGGCTCCGATCTCGAGGTCAAGAGGGCCTCAGAAGCTGCTTCAGAATATTTACTGGTCCGGCGACGGTGAAGCCTTGTGGAATCGCTAACTGAATCTGTGATTGTAGTGAGCGGGTTCGAGGTGAACTCATGAGAGGCGAATGTCGAGACAGGACGAGGAGTAATTGTTGGGGGGGAAGGCTGCCGAATTGAAGGCGCAGAAGTGCCGTGGATGGAAGCCCTATTGTGGGCAAGGCTGGAGTTGTCGCGCGACAGTATATGGAGATGAATCAAGCCTCGGAGTCGACTTCCTCGACCTGCAGAGGTAGGAGAAGACGGTGGTGCGGTTGTGGACGATGTAAGAGGCGGGAAAAAGCCCGGAGAAGACGGCGTAGACTGTGTAAACATTTATTATGGTAGGCGTGGGACTTTTTAAGTGAGGAAAATCCGGGGGGGTCTGTGGACGGACGGACGGACTGATCCGTCAATTTTTATCTGTATAAGTGACGGACAAAAGACCGTTATTTTTAGCTAGTATAAAAACGAATAACGAATAACGATATATGTTCACCACCAATTTCAGGTGGAGAAGGGGAGAAATTCGGCTTTTTTCTTTATTTTTTCCCCTTTTTTTGCCCTTTTTATTTCGTAGTACAAAAATGGCACAGCAGAAAAACGTAGACTGGCTAATGGATGCCTTGTAAAAAAGGTCTTCTCCCTGTGGGGTGGGATTTGGGATTTGGGATTTGGGGTTTTCCTCAGTCCCTTGGGCGTCTTATGTTCTTGGAACGTTTAGACGCGATGCGGAGTCGAGTGGTCAGTTGATTGACCTTATCATGGATTCTAGGCCAGGCTAGACGTGGACCCAAGTAATTGCTTGCATCAACGTTGATCTTGTGCTTTTTCGAAACGTACAATAAAGGTACCTATCCAGGTAGGTACTAGGCGGACAAGGTTAATCGTGATGACAAGATGGTAAGGCTACTTGGCAGGGTAGGTGGGAAGATATCTTGATATGTAGCATAGGATATATGTAGAATAAGTACGTAGTATCAAATAAGAACGAAAAGAGGAGGGAAAGGAGAATCAAAAGTCAGAAGAGAAGAAACCGGGTGATTATAGAGTAATAAAAACCAAGAGAAGAATACAGACGGAGGAATTGTACTATATGAACTATAGGTACTACATGTAATCAGGAACACATCAGCTACAGTACATACAACGTCAACGCCAATCAAGGATTCAATCATGGATACATTGATACCTACCTACCTAGTACCTAATGTATGAATAGGAAGGGGTGTTAAGAGAAACTGGCAGGTCTTACTTTGATAACTGACGACATTGCTATCTTTATTTAATAAGGTTCAACGTTACCATTGAATACACCCGTAACCAGCACTATAAGATGTATGTACGAATATAGATACCTCCAGGGCTACCTACCTACATGTACACACCTACTACCTACATACCTAGTATGTACTAGGTAGCCAGGGAGTACATTTCATGGATATCGATCAAATGTAAGAATTCCCGATTATACCTACTAAGTTAGGTATCTCAAAAGAAGTAATCTTGATAATAGCCATTGCCCAACTAACAACCATGGATCAATCGACGTATGCTATAATGCTATATTGATCCTACAACCCACTAATACGTGGGAGGGAGTGCTCGGAGGTAGGGGTACGGGGTACGAGATACGGACGCCATAACAAATACTGCAGGTCGCAGAAGCGGTTCGCAGGGCGTCCTTGGTACAGAACTACAGAACTACAGAACTACTACATACCTAGTATGTACTGCATAGTACAGAAACTTGAAGGCGCAGACCAGGGTCAAAGTAAGACCTCTCCAGCTGACGGGTAAATTTTTAGAAACGACACCAAACCGGAACAGGGTGCATGGATCCTACGGCCAGCATACTTTTTTCCCTGGTGGGGCTTATACTATGTAGTATATTGCCTTCTAGGGAGTGAAAGTAGTGAAAGTAGTGGAAGTAGTGGAAGTAGCGCAGGAAAACGGGAATACTCCTACTACGCAGTACCTAGTAGGTACATCGTCCATCAAAAACCCGCAATGCGTCCTTCGAGGGCGATTCCTTTGCGTCGATGTATCATGGATGTCTTGGTAGCGGTACAAAGAACTTCAATTCAACCTACACCTACTACTAGGTACCCTACCTTACATCTATGTACATAGAATACATTGCCTGCTGAGGAGAACCGCAACCCTCTGCCTTTCGTACCCGTACGTCATAGGTCACCTCGCCTAGCAATCCGCGATCGAATCGCACGCATGTGATGGCTATCTAATATACCCTTGATTACTCGCATTGGATCTTTGCCATTTGCCTATGACATATCATGCCATCGCAGCCAAGTTTTTTCTTCTTCTTTCTTAGTCTTGTCCGAGACGGCTACACGCGATGTAGAAGGTATCGTCAAGTGTCCGCTTAGCTTAGGAACCAAAGGAGCCAGAGGAGCCAAAGTTGCAGACCATGTCGCATTCTATGTAGCCCGTCATTGGTGGGGTTTCAGCTGCAGGCGGCGTCAGCTAAAAAAGCTACGAAGTCTCAAACCAGACAATCGCCGCATCGAGCAGAGTCGTTACCTGTCGTTAGACGCACCTGGGCGCACCTGTGTGCACCGACGGCTCGGAGGACCCGTAAGGGTGGACACGACTAGAAGTCTTAGTAGAGCTCGAGCACTTTAGAGTCCTGGATGGCAGATTACCCGTCGCCCATTACGTACGAAACACTGCTACATCTCCGGGCCAACATTCAAACTACCTACATACCTAGTACGCATCATTAGTTCCGACTGCGCTTATTAGTATGCCCGGCTGGCCCCCATCCTGGGAATCCCGAAATCCATGATATGATCGTTTCCCTACCAGGGATTGTGCAGATCTCGCGTATCATTACAACCAGCCACACGTGCCGGTCCTAAGTACTATTCAGGTTTGCCTCTATACCTGAGTCCAGTGATTTACAACCGACTTAGCTCAATAACCTAACCAGTCCGGCTTCTCAATTAGACCCTGAAGTCGTCGGACAAGGCACACAACTCGTAGTCAAACGTAATTAGAATAGCCGCCATAACGCCATTGCCGCCATACCCGGCCCCCCCGAGCTCGTCAACGAAGAAAAAAGAAAATGAGCCTGTGTCACGAGGATGAGACAGGGAAAGATATTTAGCTGGCCTTTACTTTGAAGTCTTCTGCTTCTTGGCCTTGGGCTTCTCGTCCTCCTCTTCCTCGTCGGCCATCTCCTCATCCTGGTCTTCGTCAGCGTCGACGTCGCTCTCACCACTTCCGGAACCGGATGACTCGTGGGCTGAATCGTATTCCTCGGCAACATCGCTTTCGCTTTCGGCCTGGAAATCTTCGTCCACACTTTCCTCGTCCTCGTCAGCAGAGCCACGGTCCGCTCTGGCACCAACGACTTCCTCCTCAGACTCATCCATAGCTTCCTGACGAAGGGCAGCGGCGAGCATGTTAGCATCCTCGTCGATCTCATTCTTAACGCGAAGCCCTTTGAGCTTGAAGAAGCTTTCTAGTGCCTTCAGATCTTCCCTGTTAATATTGCTGAACTGATGTGGCTGCCCGCCCTTCATGTGGACCGCGATGTCAAACGTTGACAAGGCCGATACCGCGCCGTTGACACGGGAGAAGACGATGGAGGATGTTTGGTCGTATGACACGTAGGTAGCAGGCTTCGGTACGAACATAAAGGCTTTCTCGAGGCAGTACAAGAACCCCTCGGCCGCCTTGATTGAGCATTTGATACCGAACTGGTTCCTGTGCGTCATGAAGTCCTTGGCAGGAGATGTGATCTTCTTGTTTGCGAGACCTCTGAAGATGTAGGTGATGACCTGATGCAAGGGCTGTTCGTAGTGTGGCTGCAGACGGTCCTTGTACTGCTGGTTAAGCTGCTCCTCCGTGAGGTTGAGATCAATGGTAACCTCCTCGTCCTTCTTAGCCTGCATGACAATGAACGGGTACCTCGTCTGTCCCTGGCGGAGAGGTGGATCTAGCCCGATGCATAGCATGAAGTGCAAGTCGTCAGGCTTGGGTAGTACCATGAACTTTTTGACAGCCTCGTACTGAATCTTGTAGTCGTACGTCTTGCCACGGAGGCGGAAGGATGCTTCATACATATCCATGTCGAAACGTCCACTATAGAGCGATTAGCAACAAATGCGGTAAAATGGCGAGGGTAGACATACCGTGGTGTAAGGTGTAGCACTTCCAGGAAGGTGGCGATCGCGTCGCCGGCGGTTTCACCGATTTCAGCCTTGTCCATGAGAGTCTCGTAGAATATCGTGGCAGCGTTCTTCTCCTCTTCGGCGTTGTCTCCCGCCTCTTCTCCTTCCGTCTCCTTGCGAGTGGTCGTGCCAGGAATATAGAAGCGCATCTCCACAAGCTGATCCTTGCCCGCTCCGGACTTCTTGCCTCGACCTCGGGCACCACCCAAATGCCCGTTGGTGCCGGTATCGTCCTCGTTGGAGGCGGAGAACTCGACGGCAACTTCGTTGCGACCAGCTAGGTTGGTGTTGGAAATCTCGGAGTAAGGGATCTCGAAGGAAGGCTTGTTCTGGACGTTGAACACAAGCTCGGCCTTGCTAAATTCGGTCTTGCCCCAATTCCATCCTCGTAGCGCGTGCTCCCTTGGGTCGAGATTGATGCTGTACCAGTTCTTGAAGATCTTGCTTAGGCGTTCCAAGTCCTGTGGCGGTGAAGGTAGTTAGCATATTTATTTTTCTTTGCGACGGCTATAAGACTTCATTACCTCCTGCTGAAATCCGTCAAGATGGACCAGCTCGGAAGATCGCTTGAGAATCTTGACCTCATAACCTTTCGCAGCACGGCTCCATTGGGCGCTAGCGATATCGCCGCGATCGAGAGTGAAGGTGTTGCCGCCACCGGATGGCTTCCAACCCAATCCATTCTCAGCGAATCGGCACTTTCCAGACTCTTTGGAGAGGTCCAGGAAGATGTTGTCGAAGTTCTCACTATGAATGATGTTAATTAGTAGCTGGTCAAAAGCAAAGCTGTGCGGAAAAAAGAATATAAACCTACAAAGCCGCCATTATGACAAGTGGTAAGGATACGATGGTTGGCTTTTGGGGAGGAAGAAGAGATGGATGAGGTGAAGATGCGACAGTTGGTAAAACCCGCCTCTTGAGAAAAAAGTGGGAGACTGCAAGTCGCGTCAACGCGCTACTTAGCACTCAGCACTTAGCACTTAAGTTAACCCAAAGGCTGGGGAAATCTTTTGGCGTAAATTGAGCACGTGATTCGGAGTAAATGAGCTTGATTCTAGCGGTTCGAAAGGTTCCAAGGTTAGCTGGGTTGAATTAAGCGGCCCTGGAGCTAGCCTGGAGGGATTTGATTGCATTGGGTCCTGAGAAAATAGAGGGAACATTAGAAACGTTTAGAGCTAGGGCGTTTAGATATTGCTAAGGGTACCTAGGTACCTGTACAGCACCTACGTACTTATGTAGGTGGGGTCGGATCAATTGATAGCAGTTGGTGTCACCTGCATCAGCTTTTCTGGGGAGTGACGCAGGCCCCGCTGAAGGGCAAAGGGGGTTTGCCTTGGTACAGAGTTGAGGTCCACGATACTTTCTGGTTGGCGTTACTACTAAGTATGTAACAATTTTCGCAGGCTTGATTAATTCGTTGCTGGTGCTGGTGTTGAGCTGATTCAGGAGACTTGCGGTAGGTTGGTGAAGTGGATCTTCTTACATAGTAGTAGTCTCGTGCCGTGGACCCTCGAACGTTGCACATCTTCAGGGAGTGTGCTATTGATGGGAACGAACCACCTAAACACAGCACTAGCTAGAGCATCTAGCGCATGGAAGTACCTAGGTAGATACCTGACTACCTACTAGGTAGTACCTACTAGGTAGTAGCATTTCAGGTTTCAGCAATCCTGGAATTCATTGAGCCTTCTTTTTTAACTTTTATGTACATACCTAGTATTCATGGATTGATCAATGTATTCCAGGTTTACCTAATACACAATTATTAGTACCTACCTAGTACCTACATCCAAAGCATCTTCAACTCCTTCGTTTTCCTCTCCTTCCCCCTTATCGTCACTTTTTACCTAGCATTACTTTTGACTCCTCTTCTTGTCGTACATTTGCTATCCCAATTCCCCATTTCCCCATCGTATTACTTGCCTATTGACCACGACCAATCATGTCTGGTCGCTTCGTTCGAGCGTCCAAGTACCGTACGTGTTCACAGCGCATTGCCCCTACCTCAGCTAACCCTTCACCTGTTCAGGACATGTCTTCGGCAAACCCACTCGGAAGGAGTTCTGCTACGATAATCTACGCATAAGCCGAAATGCTTGGGATACCAACTTGGTCAAGGTCAGACCCTCCTCCTCGTTCTTTTACCTTGCTTATGTACCCGGGCTACGAGCTGACTATTCCTGTTGCCATAGGCCAACCCCGAATATCTTTCCGTCAACTGGGAATCCGGCGGTGGAGGTGCCTTTGCCGTCATCCCGCTCGGCGAGAAGGGCAAGCTCCCCGAGATCCTCCCCCTGTTCCGTGGCCATACTGCTGCCGTCCTCGATACCGACTGGTGCGCACGCGACCCTTCGAGTGGCTGACTCTCCCTATTCCGAAGACTTTAACCTAATCTTACTTCAAGGAACCCTTTCAATGATAATCTAATCGCTTCAGCTTCCGAGGACGGCAAAGTTATGTTGTGGCAAGTGCCTCAGGGCTTTACCTTGTTGACCGATGCCGAGGAGCCTGCCGACGTAGCCCCTATCTCCAAGTTGACCGGACATTCGAGGAAGGTTGGCCAGGTCTTGTTCAACCCAGCCGCCGAAAACATACTCGCTTCCGCATCCGGCGACCTGACGATCAAGATATGGGACGTGGGCACCGGCTCTGCTGCTCTTACTTTGAAACACCCCGATATTGTGCAGAGTCTATCGTGGAATGCTAGTGGTTCTATGCTCGTCACGACCTCGCGGGACAAGAAGATCCGGGTATGGGATGCTCGACAGGAGCGACCTGCGCACGAAGGCCCGGGCCACGAGGGGGCCAAGAACAGCCGAACGGTGTGGCTAGGAGATCTAAACCGATTTGTCACGACGGGTTTTACGAGGATGAGTGAGCGGCAGTTCGCTCTCTGGGAGCCTGGCAACAACAGCCCCATTGGCGGCTTCACGACTCTTGATAGTATTTCCGGTGTTTGCATGCCATTCTGGGGTAAGGTGTTACTAATACCTGTCTACCCATATCTACCGTCGCTAACCAGGACTCAGATGACGGCTGCAATTGCTTGTATCTCGCTGGTAAAGGGTGAGTTCGACTATCCCCAAGACATCACGATGCATGGCTAACAGGATTTGCACTAGCGATGGCAACATTCGCTACTTTGAATATCAGAATGATAAGTTCGAGTTCCTCTCGGAGCATAAATCGGTAGAGCCCCAGAGAGGTATCGCCTTCCTTCCTAAGCGCGGTATCAACGTGAGTTTCAGATTCTTTCCGACTATGATAACCAGGATCGTAAAAACTAATTTCGGTAGGTGCATGAAAATGAGGTTATGAGAGCGTACAAGACGGTCAACGACGCTTACATTGAGCCTATCTCATTTACCGTGCCTCGCCGCGCTGAAACCTTCCAGTCGGATATTTATCCGCCTGCCACCGGTATTAAGCCTGGCGTGAGTGCCAGCGATTGGCTTTCTGGCAAAACGGCACTGCCACCGAAGATCGACTTTGAGAGCATCTACGAAGGCAATGCGCCAGTTGAAGTTCCGGCGGATTACACTCCCCCCGCTTCTGCCCCGGCTCCTGTCCCTGCCCCTGCGCCGAAGCCCGCTCCTAAGAAGGAACCCGAGCCAACACCGGCACCGGCAGCGGCCCGGTCTTCGCCTCCCTCTGCAAAGGAGCAGAACCGCTCTATGGCTGCGATAGCTTCCAAGTATGACGACCACGATGAAGGCGATGACGATGAGACTTCAAGCTTCGAAGAAATCACGAAGCCCACTCAGCGCAGTGCGATGCCTGGGAAACCCGAGCCTAGCCCGCTCTCTCCGACGAAAACCACGTCGGCGCCAGCGCCAAAGGCGGCGCCAGCACTCAAATCGCCTACATACGCAACAAGCTCAAGCGCAGCAGCCTCTGGTTCGGGGCCGTCAAGCAGTCCGGCTACTGGCCCGAAGGTCGAATCCACCCTGGAGCAAATCAAGCAATTGCTAGAAACGCAGACCAAGATGATTAGCGTTCAAGGCAAACAGATCAATCACCTTACCGACGAAGTAGATAGTCTAAAGAAACGTGTTGGGTCCGGGTCTCAAGATCAGAGCGAGCGCATCCGACAATTAGAGCTCGAGCTCGAGGAGCTAAAGTCGTAAGAGCTTCGGTCGACCGTAGCATGGATCGAGGCGAAATAAAGGGGATGCTGAGTAGTCGATGGATAACGATTTTGACGAAGCTTGTGCGTACAGAGTGGAAAATATCGTACATGGGAGTTTATGGTCCTGAATTCTCCTGGCAAGCTGCATTTGTATTTTTGATACCTGCCCGGCCCCATTTCTTGCTCGCAGGTGAAAAGTCGATATCACTTCAAGGTTTATAGTTATCATGAAGCAAGTTTATTTCTTGTTGTATCACTTGTCTGGTAGTTGATCTGGAGGTATACCGCTATTTTTCTTGCTTAGCATTCCACGCAACGCAGTCATCAAACTTTACTCCAGTGCCACCGAAGCAGTCCAGCGCGCTGCCAATGGTAAGATCTACCTTGCCATGGCTCAGCCTTTTCACCAACTCTAGGTCATCGAGGTTCCTTCCGCCACCAGCATACGTCACGGGTATGCTGCACCACTCAGCAAGTCGCTCTACGAGCTTCTCGTCGACGCCCTTCTGCAAACCCTCGTTGTCTGCAGCGTGGATGAGAAACTCGGAGCAGCATGGCTCAAGAGACTTAATGGAATCTGAGCGGACGGTATTAGCCCGAGCCTGAGCTTAAAGGACAGGGCTCTTCACGTACCTTGGTTCACCTCCATGTCCGTGATGGTCTGCCATTTGTTCATGGCTACGAACCACTTGTCATTGCCACGCCGTCTGCAGCTGAGGTCGATGACGAGATGCTCTGTCCTCCCGCCGAGAGCGGCGAGCACGGCGTCTAGACGTTCTTGGCTGAACTTGCCCTCGGGGAAGAGGAAGGACGTGATGATGACCTACTAGAATGTTTAATCAGAGATGCATACTTTTATTGAAACAAGTGTAGAATTTGTGTCGTTCACGGAGCCTGCTACATGCTGAGGATTCCAATGGTTCGCCTACCTTACTAGCACCTCTTTCCATCCATGCCGCGGCGTTCTGGTCGTTGATGCCACCGCCTACCTGCAGGTGACCCGGCCAGGCTGCCAATGCCTCTTTTGCGGCACTATCGTTCCCAGGACCTAGCATGATAACATGTGCGCCTTCGAGGCCATGGTCCCTATATAATCCGGCGAAGTGGCCCGCCGAGTGCTGTGAAACATAGTTCGTCTTCAGCTCAGCAGTGGAGCTATCGAGAGTTCCACCCACAATCTGCTTGACCTGACCTGCGTGTAAGTCGATGCAAGGCCTGAAGCGGGTCATGGCTGTTTCCGACGTATGTGTGGCTCATAGAAATGTCTTAGCATTATAAACTGCTAAGCTGATGATGGTGGGGCAACAGCCGTAGATTTATACGAATCTGTGATCATCGCGAGGCTGCGGCGGGGTGACGTCTAGTGCCAACAGGGGTGTAAGCCACGTTAGTGTTTGATTGGCTAAAGAATGACCATTCCGCTGCAGGGCTACGCCTCAATGCTATCTAATCTTTATCAATAATCCAAGTACCAAAGTACCCAAGTACCCAAGTATTGCCCTGAGATCCACTAAAATTTTACATCGTGATACTTTGTTGAAACTTCGACGTCCACAGCCAAAAATTGGTTCAACCCCTACAACTATAACGTACAAAAAAAGATATTCTACCTCGCTCTGCATAAGACCATACCAGCATAATAATGGCTACAGTTCTCGGAAAGCGCAAATCACGGGTGCAGAAGGCCGAGCCCTCAGTATCCAATGAGGAAGCACAGGCTATTTTCCGACGACACTTCGAGGCGCAATTTGCACCATTAGAACCTTCAGATGTCGCGGCAGAGACGGCACCGGCGACACCGGCGACAGAGCTTGAAGACCTCCGCTCCGACTCAGAAGATGGCTCCGAAGGCTCTTGGGATGGCATATCCGGTTCGGAATCAGAATCAGAACTAGATCCCGAGGAGTCGCAAGGCAGCACAAATGCGGTCGAGGTCGTAGAAGTAGTCACACACGCCAATGCGCCCCCCACGTTTTCGACCGACCCCCTTTCCAAGCGAGAGACCAAGGCATACCTCTCCTCACGAATACCTTCCTCGTTGCTAGACCCATCGTCGTCGTCCGCTCAGCCCAAGCAAAAGACGGGCACAGCTGCGGATGAAGATGCACCTTCGCTTCTCAAGAATGACTTGGCCCTGCAGCGACTCCTCTCCGAGTCGCACCTTTTTTCGGGTTCCCAGGCCGAGGGTAGTACAGAACATAAGGGCCGCAATCGTCACCTTGCCACGGACCTGCGACTCGCAGCTTTGGGCTCGAAGACCAGCATCTATAAGCAGGCGAAGATGCCAATGTCACATCGCAAGGGAATCATCGCGGCATCTACGACGCGCGAGGCCAAGAGGCGAAAGGAGGCTCGCGAAAATGGCATCGTTTTGGAGCGGCCAACCAGTGGTGGGGATGCTAAGGGAAAAGGTAGGATGAGGAAACGGGATAGGGCTGTTGACGCACCCGCTGTCGGGAGGTTACGAAATGGCATGTTAAAGCTGAGCCAGAAGGATATTGCGGATATACAAGGAGATGACAGGAGGTCCGGAGGCAAGGGAAACGGGAGGAAACGACGAAGATAAGCGGGCTGTGGCATCAGAGCCGCAGTCAGTATTGTTATGTACCCCCGACGCGACTACACGACGCATTGCGTATGCTTTCTGCTGAGAAGTCAATGAACCACATGGACTCTTTTGTACTAGCTGGTGCTGTAGGGACTTTCTCAACTTTGAACCCTCCCAGCTGGGTTTTCTTCACCATAATCCCACCCTAACAGCCATCTTTTCAAACCCAACCTCAAACCGCCACCTTCAATATCGCAACTTTCAACATGCCTCAAAAACGCAAAAAGCCTCGAAAGCGAAATATCGCCCCCATGATGCCCACCAAGGGCCTTGAGACAATCACCATGCAGCAAATGCCACCTGAGCCCGAGCCCGAGCCCGAGCCCCCCGCCAGACCGGAAGGATGGGCTGACAAGGGCAAGGGCGAGCTGGACAAGCTGATGGACGAGCTATTTAACAAGCTGATCGACTCCCGCAAGAAACTCGACCAAGCCGTCGACCTGCTCGACCAGTACATCGACTGCCAACAGAACGTCATGATCTGCACGGAACCCAACCGACCGGCGCCCCTGCTGGGCGACCCGCCCGAGCTCCGCGACATCATGGACTTCTGCACCTGGATCATGCAGGTCGAGATCAAGCTGCTCGTCGACGGCCCCGCCATCGGCTCCACCCGCGCCCGCCTCATGTACGTCTACACCCGCGTCGCGCGCCCCCTCAAGTGCTATGTCGTCTGTGACGTCTGGCACGACTTCCTCCGCGGCTCCTGCCGATACGACACCATCTATTTCGCCCTCACCTTGGCCATCATGGCCAGCGGCTGGCACTACTGGTACTACATTCGCCCGCGTTGCCCCCCGGAGCTCTTGGAGAAGTGGCAGAAGAAGCAGCAGCAGCAGCCAGAGAAAGATAGCGCCTAGGCCTGCATACCTGTGGACAAGGAACTTGAGAGAGGAAAGGAGGCTTAATGTGGAGGTGGGGGCTAGCTCGTGTACGACTACCTGGTGGAGGCTATGGTGGCGGTGGGACGGGCTTCGTGTGCCCCGAGCATAGCACCGAGGGATGAGAGTACGGGCCGTGCCTTGGGGGGAGCAAAGACAGGCAGACAGACAGACAGACGGACAGACATTAATGGTTGATCAATCAAACAACCCGCCATTCCTCCAGCTACCACCACTGCGGCTTTCGAGGGGCCGTAACACTATGTTGTGGACCCGGGGAACAAGCGCCTAATCACTATAATGGCTACCGTAGACACAACACATACTGTACCGTAGCTAGTCACAACGACGTGCAACGTGGCGTGCGCGCCTTCGGAAACCGAACCGCAAGCTACATACGTGCTCACATTCATCTAACGCCGCGTCCCCAGCCCTTCCTACTCCCGAGACAGCATTGGGGGTTGTGATGGGGGCCTAGGCTATTACCCAGCATCTCCACCAACCCAGTACCTACCTACCTACCTACCTAACTTCTTCTTCTCCTATCCGCGGAGCTACTAAGCCGCTGTTCGTGAATGCGTGTAGCACGCCTCATTCACGCATCCCCGTGAAACCCGTATCCACGCCGGAAGTTTATTCATCAGTAGCATCCTGTAGGAACATACCTACCTAGGCATAGGCGGGAAGCCGAGGTACCCTTTGCATCATACCACCGCGCACAAGACTATTCTCCGCTAGAGAGTTCCCGCCTTGAAAGGGGTGTCTATGTACCAAGATAGATAGGTGGATGAAGGTATTTAGCCCAGAAACAGTAGGGTATGAGAATGCCAATGCAGGCCTCAAGACAACGGCCGTTCTTATACTCATACTCATACTCATACTCACAATCACGTTTCAAGTAGAGCAAGGTCCGATTAGCTGTTGAACCAAGGTCTCGTCTACAAGATAAGAATGAGTTGTGAATCAGTCTGAAGCCCTACCTGCTTGGGCTGCCCAGGGGCAGTAAATGGTCGACTAAGGATAGACTATCCGGCGTAGCGGGTCGTGCTTCACTTCACCTTATACGATAGCAACGAAAACACCGAGTGATTATACATCAATATTTATTGAAGCTCAAAGTTTGTACGACCTAGTCCTCCATATGACCTCCTACACTTTGAAGAGCCGATGCCGACCCTAATACCTGGTATCATCTCCCATAGCTCCCTACTGCCGGCCCGACGAATATGAAGTGACAAATAGAAAGGTAAGTTATATATACAGTTGCACACAAGGGCTCTCTCCGGGATCCCCGCCGTTTTCGCCGTCCATGCTGGATGGTCCGTTTCACTCCTGCTTGAAGCGGCCCCGGCCTGTACTCGTCGAGCATCCACGGCCCGTCTATCAAATCATTCGAAATTTTTGGTATCCCTCGTGCTGTAAGAAATGAGCAAAAGCCATAAAAGCCTTGCATTGTGAACAGTGTCGAACAAGACTCCTCTAGCCCACGCTTATAAATGAAGTCCCCGACTCTAGACTCAGTATGCCATGCAAAATCAACCCGCTAAACCCTAGTTGACAATCGCCGGGACTAAACAGCCCGGCCTCGTCATAATGTATTCCGCAAGAATTGAAAAGGAGTCTGCAACTCTACATTGCCCCCGCTGGCTGGCTCATCGTCATGGGCATGCTCAGCGTTTGCAGCGGGTTGAAGGACGATTGGCTCATCCCACCTGTAGCGAGGCCATTGGAGGCGGATGTCGATCCAGCAACGGAGCTTATCGTGGTGGGAACGTAGGCCGATTCCGAGTTGGGCGAGGCCTCCTCGAGGGAGCCGAGCTGGTCCTCACCGGAGAACTCTTCCTCTTCCTCACCCGACAGCGTAAGCCCGTTTTCCGCGCCTTCGCCACGATCATGCGTGCGCTTGTGTCTGTGGGTAACGATGTTAGCTGGCTTCTCGTAGAATAAAACTTGTCGCTCCTGATGATGAGTTGATGCAAGTACTGTTGAACGCTTCGCAAATGGTGATTGAATTCGAACTGATTGGCTGGTCTCGGTCTTGAGTGTATGGCGCACAAACATCATTGCTCATCACAGGATCTTCAAGTTCACAAAAGGAAATACAAAAAAAAGATAAGGAGCCATACTGTGCTAGGTTGTCGGATCTAGAGAACGCCTTGCTACAATAGGGGCAAATGTAGGGTCTTTCTTGGGTATGTGTTCTCACGTGTCTAAATATATTTGGTCAGATACACAACGGTGCACCACGCATACAACAAAAGAAAAAGTTTGATCTTACCGCTTCAGGTGCTCGAGGCGCTTGAAGAGACGGCCACACGTGGGAATCGGGCATGAGTGGGACTTCTGGGGATAAGGTCCCAACTCCATGACGGTAGCGGAGCGAGCTCTGCGAACCACATTGGGACCCGGTTGCATAACACGCTGCTCGGTCATCGTTCCGTCGCTGTGGAGGTCCTCGTTCGTAAAGTGGGAGAAATCTTGTCGCCCAAGGGACATCGGGTTTAGGGCAGGGCTGCCCTCTACAGTGGATAGTGGGGTTCCGTGTCTCGACATCTCCATGTGCTGCTGATTGGTAAGGGAGATCGTGGAGTTGCTGTAGGACAGGCCAGGGGGCGAATTGCCTTGGGACTCGTCGCCTTCGGCCACCGGCCCAACTGATGCAGAAACTGATCGTCTCAGATCCGAAGGTCTGTGGGCGGCGGCTTGAGCTTGGGCCGTGGCAGCTGCGATCGCCGACATGGAAGGGGGGATGGATGAACGCCGTCTTCTCTGTTTGTACGTCGGCGATCCTTCAATTACAGAGTAGACATTGTTGGCACCATAAGCACGCGAAAATTGAGGCCCGGCCAGGTTAGATGGCGGTAGCTGCATCATTCCATTCAGACCGTTGACACCGGCAAGGTGGTCGGGGATTGCCGTGTACAGGCCAGTCTCCTCATTAGCGATGTAAGCTGGTTCGGGTCCGATCGCTAGAGCTTGTTGAGGAGGGGTAATGGGCTCGAAGGATATGCCGCGATTGCTGTAGTCCTCGTAGTGAGAGGAAACGAACGAGGGCGCAGGCGAGTATTCGAGGCCAAAGGGTGGCATCGAGGCATGGCGGTGGTGGCTATGTGCGATTGGAACACCGTTCTGGTTGTATTGCACACGGGCGAAATCAGGCTCCCTCTTAACTACCTGGGGGACCTGCTGCGGCATAGCCTGTGCCATCGTTGCCATCGTGTTGTATGGTACCATGGCGTCCATCCCATCCGCTAAAGGGGCCATCGACTGAGGCATCATTTGCGGGGGAGGCATAGGATCCATGGCCCTCATCACCGGGGATGGGGCCTGGGACTGAGAAAAAGAAACTTGTTGGGCATTGAACGAAGACGAGTTGGCTTGTTGAGCCTTAGTCAACTGCTCGTACAGAGATTGCGACGAGTCGTACTGGAACGATAATGCGGGTTCGCTGACAGCCATCGTGGTGGCCTCCTGACCCATCTTTTCCCTCTTCAAATCCCGTTCCAGAGCATCGAGGAAAAGGCGGTCGTGAGGTACGCTATACCAGTAAAACACCTTCTGCTTCTTTTGCGTCCGGATACAGTTGTTCTTGTACAGGAAGTCCAAAAAGGGGCTCTTTGGCTCTTCCAGAGAGGCATCGGTGCCCGATTTCAGGTTTCGAAGGTCAGAGAAGATGCCCTCCTCAAACTTCTTCGAGTTCTTCACAGGGCGGCCGAAGGCCTGGAATCGAAAAGAAAGGCATCGCACAATGTCAGTGCCCGAGATGTGGAATAGATTATTCCACAGCACGCAAGAAACGTATTCGCCAGTAGGCAGTAAGAATCGTCGAATGTACTGGTCTGGTTGCCAGTCCACTGGCGCGGAGATAAGGAAATATTTCACTAGTCAAGTCAGCAACGAAGCTGTTACGGCCTGGTATACAATCACAACTCACGATTATCAACTTGCTGCAATGCTACTTGCGCATCGTGTGGTAAAGCCTGTTGAGCTTCTGTGCTGAGCATGAAAGTCTCGGGTTTTTGAGGTGCTGACGCCGCCATGGCTGCTTGTTGTGAGTACATCGTGTACTACACAGCCGCCTCCGGAATGGCACTGAAGTCGAAAGCCTGGGCCTCTGGTGGTGACCGATAAGTGGTAAATTTGGCGATTAGATAATTTAACAATAACAATAGGAAATTTCGTTCGTAATTAGCTCGTCTGTGCTATCGTCGTTTCCAGATTTCAATATCACGGATCTTCAAAGGCGCTGCCTTTTTCTTCAAATATCCGGCGATAAATAACTCTGTGGGTTCAGCGTCGTGGATTGATGTCGAGTCCAGCCCGTACACGAAAGTTTTTGAATTTCTATTTCTTTTGTCGACGATATTAAGCCCCAATTTGCCTCAAGCGAATGGGTAGGCGGTGTCGTCGGTGCGAACCTTCAAGGTGACGTTGGGAGATAAAAGGATGGTGGGCGCTCCAATTGCGATCTAACGGTCTGTGGTATGCGAACCGTGCACCGAGAAAATGGAATGACGAAGACTAGGCAATTGCTTGGTGGAATTATAAAACAACTTGCATCTGCAGGTTTGTTCGTTGTCGGTTGCCGATAGTTCGCCAAGACCAGGTTGGGATATACGATGTACGAATCGATAGGCCGAATTGGATTAAATCTTGTCTTTATTGCAACGGTGGCTTAAAAAAGCACGAATTGTTCTGATTTCAGATGGACGAAACAGAATGAAATGGAATAAATAAACAAGATGCTCCCGAGGATCAAACAAGATAGACAGAACGTGGATAGTAGGTCTAATATGCGACGAACTAAGTCTGATGATGGGCTACGGTTGTGCCGGACAGTCGGGTCTACGCTCGTATCAAATGAGAAGAGAAACGTCTCGCGATGGCGGAGCTTAGTGAGAAGAGATGGAAGTCTTCGTTGTGAGCGGGCTCTCCCCAAGATGGAATTAGGAGTTGAATTTTGTGTAATTGCCTGCAACACGAGAGACGGGGCGAGGCGAGAAAAGAGGGAGAAGGGAACGAAAAGAGAGAGGAGGGGTTCTGAATAGAACAAATGATCTTGCGAAGACTCAAGTAAGTAAGAGGGTCAAGAAAAGAAACGGGAGAGGAGGAGTTCGGGGGGTGTTTAATGATTTCCGCTGTGCTGGGGTTGTCTCTGCTCACCCACGTCGCTTTTTTTTCTTTCCTTGCCAGGTTCTGGCCGGTGCGGTCGGGTAGAGAAGAAGAGATTTAGAGTGGAGTGGGCGGAGAAAGGAAGGGAAAAAAATTATTATGGATAATAAATGTTCAACCTGGAAGTGGAAGTGGAAGTGGAAGTAGAAGTGAAAGTGGGAAGTACATTCATTACAAGACGGAGAAGAGAGAGAGAGAGAGAGAGGTACGAGGGTACTATCGTATCTCTGGTATGCTCCAATATCCATACCATAGCATGTATGCACCAATATGTTCCAAAGGGGCTAATGCAAATAAACTAGCGTAAACGGCTCTAACCACTAAGGGAAAGGTACTCGCGGTCGTTGGCGCATGCTTACCCGGATGTGGAAGTATCTGTGGTTCTAAGAGGACTACATGGACTACATGGACTACATGGACTACTATGCAGTACAAGAGCTACAAGGGACTACAAGGAATCTAGGAGCGAGATTGGGCACGACATTCCGCGTGCTCTAGTGCGAGTGCGAGTGCAAGTGCAAGTGCAGCTGTAGGTGCAGGTAGGGTACATTAACAAGGGCACGTACATATGGTACTGGTACTGGTACAGGGTACAGGTACAGGTACAGGTGCAGATTCGCGACTCATCTCAACGGCGGTTGTGAACTTGTACTCACTGCCAGTAGTCTGCCTTCTCTCTCTTTTCGAAGCATACTGGCATTAATATTGACCACCTACAAATACCTACCTAGTAGTACCTACCTGCCCAAGCAGATACCTATCCGACTCTTCCACGCTCCTACCTGTGCAGTGTATAGCGTTGTACGGTAAGTAGGTACTTACATACCTACAGACCACTTTAGTATTAATTGATACCTACTACCTCCTCGACAAGGAGTGACTTTGGAGACCCCGTCCTCGACGCGCATACGTACCCCATCAAATCAATCAATCCACACATCTTCATTAGGAGAATTGTGGCTGCACGGAAGACAACAGGATGAGGATGGTCTTGCGATCCTAGCTTACTCCATAGGAGGAGCTCAGACGAGCCTAGAAATACCTATTCCTACTACCTACGTAGTAAGTGGCAAGATAGCCATTCCAGAAGGAAGCGCCCGAGATGGTCCATGTTCATACAGGTAATAGAATCCAGTCGATGATGAATTGCCTGAATGACCAGAACCTCTCAGTCTACCATTGACGTATGAATCCCCCCCAGGGCTCTCTACCATGTAAGTGGTGTAAGTGGTGCAAGTGGTCGTCGATTATGGCAGTTTGTGGTTTATATCAGGATTCCTAATTCTACTACTGAGTACATACTAGGTGTGTACCCAACTACCTACCTAATTACTGACAGTACATACTACGAAGTATTATCACGTATGAGGCGATACAGGTTCAAAAAAGGTTATCATCCCGTTAATATGTACGAGTCTACCTAGTGTAGGTCAGCTCTCCGCCCCTTTGCAGATATAGTACAGTGTTGCGAGGGAAGTAATCTCAGGTGCAGTAGCTTTGACCCAGCCTTATTTTCCTAGAAATGGATTTCCCCCTTTTTCGGCATATAGAATCCTGCTGGTCTTATAAAAAGTCCAAGAAGCACGCTTTCAACGTCTTCGCTATGCGTTAACCTTGTAGTCATATCATATGCGCATTCTAGAGGACAGAGCACCCTGCCCATTCCCCATCCGCGGCAGCTATGAAAGAGCAAGAGACCGACGATCTCGTGCGACTCTGCACGCCTCGCTCGAAATCACTTCCAAGGTTCTCGGGGGATATCTCTAGCTCTTCCAGACTTCCAGGGTGAGCAGGGTGAGCAGGGATGGTTTAAGTGAACAGACGGGCGAGTGCTACGCTGGAATTAAGCTACAAGGGTCTTTGTACGTAGGTACATGGTAGACCTCAACACACGGTCCTTCTGGTCTACTTGTGGTCTATCCACTCTCATCACTCCATCCCATATTCGGAGTTCCTCAATCGTCCTAGTAACGGATCTATGCACATATTCGCTAGCCCGCTAGGTTTGCACTGACGTGATTTACCAAGCAAGTTTCCCTTTACCGTCTGCTCTGCAATTTTAGGGGGCACTGCTGTGTATATGCACATATGTTTATAAGCTAAATCTAGTGTAAGTTGACATACCGTAGACTGAACCATATCGCCTGTCTGCGTCCCTCTATAGGTATGTACCCAGGGTTGTTTAGTAGGTGGCACGGAGGGATTGTATGCATCTATGATACTAGGTATGCATACTACTAAGCAGGTATCTGAATTGTCAATGACAAACGATCACCAATCCTAGAAAAAAAAAGAAATCGATAAGCAAGGAGCACGAGTATAACAAGGCTTTCCAACTCTTAACTCCTATTAGTGAGCTGTGCTGTCGTATACGTGATGGAATTCGTATTGGGGAAGATACCCAACTGTATACCGAGCAAACCCAGCATACCCAGCCTTATAATCCGCGCATTATTAACTTAGACGGCCTAAGTGAATAGGGGTTCGCCAAAAGTTAAGGCAGCGAGTATCACAACAGTCCAAGTATGGCACAGTAACATAGCATCCCACCGCACTTTATTACGCTGAGAGTTCACCCGGCATATTATTTGTGTGAATTCGTAAGCGACCAAATATATTAAAGATACACGAATCCTTATTATCGGGCTAAGTACAACTGTACATCCCATACACACCAACCTTGAACTTGGAATATACACCTACACCTACTACATAATAGGTACCATGCATACTATGTACAGATAATTCCATACATACCTAGCATAAACACAGGTATGTAACAAAGAATGCTACGAGACTGTCTTGACCTTGTAAAACGATCCTGTCTCTGAATTGGGTCACCTCTTGCTGTGCTTCCTTAGCTATTTTTTCACTACGTGCTCAGCGTCTTAGACAATAGACAACTCTTGCAGCAGACTCAAGTTCGGTTGGGGCGATGGGTCAGCACGTATTCTGTAATCTCCGCACGCTGGTGCATCGCGGATGACAAGAACCAGGTGAACGGCAGGGGGAAATAAAAGCGAAGAAAATCCAACCCCTAAGCTATGCTGACTCACCCACTAGGTTCTAATCGAATTGAACTAGCCTGATACCTACCTACTACACAGTAGAGGTATTGCTGATATCGTTATTTAGAACGACACAACACACGCACAGCGGACTATTGTAAGGCGGGAATAGATCAAAAGTCGTGAAGAATGGCTTAACACACTGACCTCGAAACTAATAATAGTAGGTCATGTAATTGAATTTAGCGGTAGACTAATAACGTCTCCGGCGAATTGGCAATTTCTAACGGCCGCTTTAAGCGGAGCAGATGCATTTGAAATGATTGATGCAAATAACACGGAAAGTGATTAGATGCACAATCCGCCTTGGAGGGAAATCTAAAATTCTATAGTACAATAGAGTACCTAATTTCCAGGCCTCTAGGCCGCACCACAAGGCTAGAGTACTGCGGTATTCGCATCAATGATTGATATGATCAAATATCTTTAGTGCTGCTTGCTTCGACTCTTCTGAACCCACACCTTAGCGCATGAAGCACCAATAGTTGCATATGAGTTGTTGACGACAACTTCCAAAGTCCTTGATTGTTTCTCAACCCAAGCAGACTTAGCAGATTTGCTCTATTTGCTGGAGGTACGCCAATAGGCAACCAGATTCGACATTTGCTAGCAAGTGGCCGATGCCAGGGACGTACCTGCGCAATCCATTGACGATCTCCAGGGCTTGTCCAATCCTTCCCTGTTGATAGGTACATACGTAGGGTGCCAAGAAGGAAAAGCCGCTGGATGATACCTAGTACCTGCCATACAGAGCCAAGAGAAAGAGAGGAAAAAGAGAAAGAAAAAGCCATCAACATGCAGCCATACAAAATTCGTATACAACCACACATTTACCATCCAATGCCATATGGAATAGTGTCTGGGTTGCCTAGGTTGCCCAGAGTGCCATTGATACGCGGATCCCTCTATCCCTGTGAACTTCCAAAACTCCCCTGTATCCCCTGTATTTCTGAAACATGCCTGGTGCATTGCTTCAGAAAAGAAGCTGGTGCCAGATAGCGGCGCTAACCTCCCCTTGGATCCCATCCATCCATTTTCTCTCCATTCTCCCACTTCACCCACCATCACCCACCATCACCTTCATCCACCTTCATCTTGGCAGCTTGGTGCAAGTTCGCATCCACCCGATCCAATCAGTAATTTCCTCCAACCTTTGTCCAACTGTCCAACTGTCCAACAACGCGTCATCCAACCATACTAACCCCCAACCTGTTGTTGAATGGACAACCTTATTGTTACGGAGATATCCATGGATGGTGTGAGAACGAGAATACCACTTTACCACTATCTACTGGGTAGGGTGCCGTATTCCTCCACACGCATGCATGGCATCGCATACGGCAAGCACATACCATCGAGTGCATACATACAGTACAGATGGAGGGGCTTTTGCTTACAGCCTCAGCTCTACTCCGAAGTACAGTCTTGATCTATCAAATCTACCAGATCGAACTATAGGTATCATTGATCTCTCTCATAATATATGTCAGTCTATTAAGATACCAACGTCTGTGCTAGGGAAGCTTGCAACCCATTCCGTCGGTAACCTTAAAAAAAGCACCTGTCACCTGGCTCCCTACATAGTAAGTAGGTAGGCATTTACTAGGTGAGTTTGTATGGAGATATATACTAGGAATCTACCTAGTATTTCAGGATATGCCCGCCGGGTACCATGTCCCGTGAAGGGATTCCCTGACCCTATCCCTACGTGCTTCATAGACCCTAGGACTACCTATCTCAGCCATGGTAGGTACCTATCTATGATACTTGATCAAACAGTACCTAACACCTGGGGCCTGGTGGGTAGGTACTTTATAGGATATTGTCGTAAAGTTGACTTTCCTTTCATGATGTTATAGTCGAACAGTCAGAATAGGTGTTCTTCGCTGAACCTTGGCTCTATGTCTGAACTACCACACAGCAGTGTTTCTCAAACAACTAGGCACCTAGAAACTTATTTTTCAAAGGTGGTAAAACGACCCAAGTAGGATTTGTTTGATAATCGTGGTAAACGTATTCGAAACTCGAGACGACCATATACGATGAAAGAGGTTCCGATGGTCCGAACTGCATACACAGTGCCGTGCTACCGCCTACACATTTCCCTATAAGCACTTCAGCTAGGTCGAATCCGTGACAGACCGAAGGTCAGCCACATAACATACCAGGACACACGTCCTTCGCTTGATCGACCCGAGATCCTTGCGATGTCAAAAGCTTACCTTCACATTCGCCATCACAACTCCCGGTCTCTCAAGGCCTGGCCTCCCGTCACTAGTATAAGCCAACGCTGTACTTCTAAATTGCAACTCCCCGAATGAGAAGAGACCATAGACGCGTGAGGACTGGAGAGGCTAAAAAAAGCATCGTCGGGCGTTCGCCTCTTGCGAGTAAGCCATCCTACATGCAGAGCAAACTCAAAGTAGCATGGACACCAACTGCAAGACTCCTCCGCAATTTCAGCGACCTGCAAGGCAACATTGAAGGTTAGAAAGCGTGCCAAACCTACCACCATATCTCAAACAAGCGTACTAGGTAGCTTATCAATCGATCGATGGGTCGTCGAAACAAACAATTGGCTTACTACGTAATTCTCAAGCGGGGCGATCCTTTTTCGGGGATTCATGGATGTTGATTCTTTTCACCAGAGGTACATACCGTAGTATAGCTCTTCGGAGATAGTGCCTCATTGGAATACCACCCCCAATTGAAGTGTAGTCTTTTACTACACTTCCTACCAGGTAGCCAGGGTAAGTATCAAATTTCCTGGGGAAAACGTCGTCTTTGGGGTATAGACAAGAGACGATAGAACCTATCAAAGGTCACCTGTTTTTGCCTGGTGTGCTTTGGTATATCATTGATCAACTACGGCGGCTGACAGTGCCCACAGTGCCTTACGACAAGCGGTCCGCACCATGTCAGGAAATGTCACATAAAACGCGAAGCTACGGCTATTCGGCGGCAGAGCTTAATTGGATTCAGTGGCATCATCGAGCGGAAGCAATATACGGGGGCGGGTTATCGTGGTCCATCATTAAGTAATACAATACTTATGATACGTAGGCACGTATAAGCAGGTAGCTGGAGATGTATGTTTCAACCAACATTAAGCTTAAGCTTGCTCCTACGTTGGTGTGGCTACCTGTCTACCCAGCAATGGTCCTACAAATACAGGGACTTGGTAGATGCTATTGTCCAATGAATGGGCTGAAGAGCTAACTTGGAGTTGTGCAGCGTGCAGCGCTTGCAGCGTCGGGGGCGAGGGCAGAGCTCCTCAGGCTTCTCATTGGCCCCCTCAGAATTTTCACCTACCCGTCGTCAATGGCCGCGGCCCAGGACGGAAATAGAAATCCCCATTCACTCTGTCTCAACCATAGATCTCGTGCTATCCCGAATCCTTGGCACTATAACCATACCCGCTAGAAAGCCCAGAAAGCTCACGGGTGGTTGGGGGCTAGCGAATCGTAGGCCGCATTTTATAACCATCTTGCAGCAGGGCGGCTCTATCATCTTTGAAATCTTGGAAAGCGGGCGGGATATGATTTATGATTTCATCCTGCTGTACTATGTATGTAGGTATACAGGCACACGCACACGTACACGCACCAAAGAAGAAAAAAAGGTTATTCTTAGCTCCCGCCTCGGGATAAATCTGCAAGGACGCCAGATCAACGTTGTTGGCCGTTATTGATTGGGTGGTGCGTAACAAATTATGCAAGTCAAGATGGTCCAAAAGAAGCCATGCAGCGGGCCGCTACAGGTAGCTACCTACTAGGTATCTAACATCTAATATCTACCTAGGTACCTAGTAGTAGTAGCCCGAGGTACATCTGGTCCATCGTACTATTCTATGGTCTATGGATCAACCGTGTACCTAGTAACTTTGGAAATAAAATTCAGCAGCCATCAGCAGCCACTGCATATCGAGAGCGGCAAGCGCCGCGAGTACCTATACCTATATGTATACATCTGTGGATAATGGATAACAGTTTTCCGGGTTATTCCCATCCGCAGTGCTGTGTATTGGATACCTAGTATACCTTCATACCAAGATCCATCATCCTACGGCTGGAAAAAAGAGCTTATTACTCCTGCTTATCTAAGGCCAGATGGGCAGGTGGGGGATACATCACCTAGGAGACACAGTACCTGGGAGATACCCGTCATTCGTCACTCATCACTCATCACTCATCACCCGTCCCGCAGACCTGAGAGATAAGCCAAGTAAGCCTCAAAAGCCTTCGTTAGGCAGGTATCCATTCGATCACAGAGGAGACCTTCGCATCGACGATGTCTTTCGTAAGCCACCGTTTCTATTCCTACCTCAGGTACCTACTAGGTACCTACTATGTAGGTATTGCTCAACTTCAATATCGAGACGGATGGATGTCGTTGGCATCAAAGAACAGCCACACTCGACTTACTACGCTACCTAGTACCTACTAGGTATGCTGCAAGCTACGTACCTACCTAGTACTACATAGTAGGTAGATGGTTACGTGCAAAGAACTTATTCTGAAACATGATGGGACTCGGCATGATGAGCCTGATTGAAACATTCCAAGGTACTCCACCATCACGTTCTGACCATCTACCCAGCACTCGATCTATACTACGTACCTTGTGCGTGCTACCAAATCGCAGGCGGGCAAGGGAATTCCCATCATCTCATTGGTGTGCCTGAATGCTGCTGCATGAACATGCGGCGGGAAAAGCACCGAACGCTCGTCCCTCTATGCGGTTAGGGCGATCCATAGCCCATAGCCCATAGCCCATAGCCCATAGCCCATAGCCCATAAGCCCATATTAGCTCGAAGCTGTCAACTTCATCCCGTACCTTGCAATTTTTGCTGGGCGGTCAGGCATTCAGGACCAGGTCACAAAAGTCTGAAACAGCCGCCCGTCGACCTCTCGATGTGGGTTCCTGGGCTCCAGGGCTATCCAAGCTTGTCAAGGTCCAAGAGGAGCCCCTCCTGCTCTCCTGCTTTTCTTTAGCCAAGTACGTGAAACGGGCATAGCTCGTCACAAGTTCTTCCAGAAAGGATATCGAATTACGAAGTCTAGTCAAGTCGGCTGCCATAGACTCATTATGCCGTGTCTTTTACCGTCCAGGCCGTTCCCAGCCCATCACCGCCAGGGGTTTAGCCCAAATGCAGTTAAAGACCCGCCCGAATATCCACCACCGCGATATTATCCCGCCCGAGCGGATCGCCCTGCGCTGTGACTTGTGGGCACTCTTGGGCGCGTGCGTACAGGCCAACCCACCTAGCAGGTCCCTAGACGACCGCGCTTCGTGTTGGCGGCAAGATTACACGGCGACATATGTACTGTACTATGTAAGATTGCGAGATGCCAGTGAAATGAGATATACCCGTTGGCGGCACAGACAGCAACGATGACTCCGGAGCTAAACTTCCCAATAGCCATTTACCAACACAGAGGAATATGAACAACACGGCCCCGTGTTCGTCCAAACTTTCATACTACACAATATAGATAGCTTGCCTCGGTTAAGCAATCCAGCGAACAATCCCGCGCACTCTGATAACGACTTCGTTCATCAATGCCTTCTTATCGGTCTGTTTGTCAATGTTTCATATCTCGGCATTACTTTCCTTGAAGTTCGTGATGACTTCTACTACCTATGTAGTTACTAGTAGGGTAGAGTCTTGGCTCCCCAGAGATCGACTCGTTTCATCCTTTCGGACAATTTAGACCTTCCCCAATCGTCACCAGCCCTGATTTATTAACCACAACCAGAAAGTTCCTCGTTGCGTGTCCCCGCCTGGGCTACGACCCTACCCAAACTACATGTGGCCTACCATCCCTCGTGGGTCGTCTGTGCTTGGACTTGGGCTCCCCCCTTACATGGCATAATTCTGAAACACTGGCAGTCAAGTGCCCTGTGTTTCAGCCCTTTCAAAGGTCAAGTTTGCACTAACTAGCCTCATAATGTGGTATGGTGGAGAGCAAGCCCACGATGCTTGGCCATCCGATCCACGGACAGTTCCTATCGGCATCTGTCCGAGGTTCAATTCATAGGATTGAAGCCCCTACTCTTTTCAACCGACTCGTCGCTCTACTACTCTTCCCCTAAATTAATGGTCTCCACTGGCAAGTCTTGGGTCACAGTTCCTAGCTTATAAACGCCTTTTTATTAACGAACCCACCATCTAATCATCTAAACAACTTCTTCGAGGCCAGATCGATTCTGATCAGTCACGGGGGGTGGCTGGCCGGGAGCTAGCCGGCCCCGCCGACGGAGAAAAAGATCGCCTTCTGAAACTGCCCCGGGGGCTCCTAGACATTCCCCGTTGGTCCGTCTTGTCCAGTTCTGCTTGGCAGTCGTCTGCGGCATAAACATTGGGAATCCAGAAGAGTTCTCGACGAGGATCAGGGTTCAACGATAGACCAGCTTAGTGGCAAGTTGTTCGCAGATCATGGATGCCTAGCAGTCGTGAACATCATGGCTTCCCTCGCCCCCGCTGCGTTGCTGCTCGGTTCGTCCAACGCTGGGCATGGGCCATGTTGGAATCCTATTGTAGTAAGCTGGGTTCACACAAGCCGGTGTCACCAACCTCGTGTGTTCGGATGGCGGGCGCCGATGTGCTATTTTAAGACCAATCCGAGGCCTGGCCCAGGCAACGCTTCTGAAGGGGCTACATGGTCCTGCGTCCAGTTGCGGCTCTTACCATGTTGCCGACGCCTGCGAGGCTTCGCCACCAGATAGAATCGCGGACGCCGTCAGCTTCCAAAGGGGAATGTCCCTATCGATGGCTATTCAGCTGCTTCACGTGGCCGCTTGATGCGGAAGGCGACTCCGCGACGAGGCCGTCGACTTGCCTCTTCGTGGGGTGCGTGAAACACCCGGCCAATAATAGCTTTGGAGACGGATCGTCAGCTTCTTCTGGCTCGAGCATGCTAGTCGCACTAATATTACTCTGCCGCGAAAGCATGGACAGGATGGATGGATGCCGTCCGAATTCGGCAAGTGCTGGAGTCGCCGTCTCGCAGACGCTATCGCTATCCGAGGTTGTTCGTGCGTGCTATGCGCAACATGGTTGATAGCATGGATCAGGCCGGCCGCGGAGCTACTACGTAGAAGACGCCTGGGTACGCTCGTACGTACGTACGTACGTACTCCCGCTAGCGTCGCTGTCTGATCGCCGCCCGGGGCACGTCATAGATGCCAGCGGGCACCCTGGAGGTGATCTGGTCCGATCGAGCTTTGATCGGAGCCTCTCGCGAGTAGACTTCTTCCGTGTCGACAGTCGTTTATTGGCGCATCGGACGGGAGTGATGATGTCGTGGTGCCACCGAGGCAAAGAATGTCGTTCATCTACCTAGTATCTACGGCGAGTCCCCGCGTAAAGTAATGTGGCAAGGTCCGTTCTAGCACGGTTTATGCCGCGGCCTTCGGTAGGGTTTGCGAGGGCGTGACGTGATATGATCTCACTCCCTCCAGCCTTGAAGCCTTGTGATACATAGTAGAATTTCCTTGGCCGAATTACAACATGATATCTAGTACGTACTCGTATTCCTCCACGGTTGTTTTGCCTCTGGGTTTGGTGATGTGATGTCGATGATGATTCAGCGCTATGTAGATTTTGGGCAGCTCAGATCATGGGTACTAGGTAGGTACGTTCACCTGTTGCCCTAGAAGATATGTCTTGGGAGAATGTGGTGGCGAGTTTGGCCTCGCCTCTGGCTCGTATCTCAGAGTATTCTGCGTGGGAGTCACGTTCTCATTCCGAGTAGCTTCCTATGGAATTCTCCCATCAGCTCTGCAGAACCACTGGTAGCATGATGGTACAGTAGATTATAACAAACAATAGCGGCTGTCTAGCTTTTACTTGCACGTGGCTTTGGCCTGCCTATGTTCATTCCAACCGCGAACTTTGCCTTGGTGTCCACCTCTTAAGGTAGCTATGAATTCCCAGACACGGACGAGATTCACGATGGGTTGCCACCATGCGTTGGAGCTTACAGGCAGAAAGGACGGATGAGCTACAAAGAACAGGCTGGTCCGTACCTTGGTGGCCAACCTATATACCGCGGCTTACGCAGCAGGCTTGCGTGTCATATAGGGACGGAAGGAAGTTTTCCTGGTAACTCTTGATGCGCAACTCTATTTAGGTGCCATCCAACTCTATAGCGACAACCGCCTGGATGGGCTGTGCGCGAAGCCTTGCTGCACCAGCACACCCCACGGAACGATGCGCGATACGCACCTACATTCCGTGCTCGCGTTGTCCGAGGGTGCCGGATCAAAAGGGAGCGCCGTGAAGATCTTGATTGCGATAAGTTGGGCGTGCCAGCCATCGCATCGCTCAATAGCCTACTAGATAGCCGTTGGTACCAGGTACCTATGCGGGCTGCTCCTCTCGGTTTCCAATACAAGTATATGCCCGGCTCGCCGTTGGTGTCCCGCCGATGCGTATTTCCCGTCGTATAATCAATCACGTATCCGGGGCATGTCCTTGGTGTCCGAATTCGGCTCGTCGGTAACTAGGGCGTGATGATATTCTTGATATCTATGGGGAAGGGGGGGGGGGTTGGCAAGTACCGGGTTAGTTGGGTACGCTATGACCCGGCTCGAAGCTTCTCGGTCGACGATGTGGTTAAGTGGCTAGCCATCGAATGAATATGTTTAGGTAAGTAGCCGATTCGCTTGCCCCCCTTGTGAACATGTTCGCGAACATCGGCAGTGGATATCAAAGCATCCATGAAGCAACCAGGGGTATACGTGGTAATAGTCTCAGGCGATGAATTCACATATATTTGATACATAGGTATATTTGCCGCTTCTATTAGAACGTCTACGAGTATAACAGGCATCTAAGGAAGAGAAACGCACGATGATTAGGAAGCGGTCAGTACCACTCCCCAGGCTATCCTAAAGCCCCCTATCACAGACTTATATGCTCTAATGTTCTATTATTTACTAAATCCTTATCTAAACCACCCTCCCTTAGGTATAAGTACCTAAGTAATACGCCCCTTTTTCCTACGCAAGCTAGCTCTATTACCCCTTTCCTTGCCTAATCCATTCGTACGAGGCTTCAATGCTTGGTGTATCAGTCTGGTGCTCCTAGAAATGCCACGGCATGATCAGCGGGCATCGCTTAAAGGTGTATCCAGCACCTGCATACCTAGGTATGATTCCACGCTTCAATCAGCGATTTATTAAGTATTATTATAGTCTATCTTGACAACTTGTAAGCTCCATGTTTCTAAGGCACGCCACTCAGCCCATGGCCATGTGTTTGCGAAGACAATGGCCGGTAGTATACCTAAACCCCAATCATTTGGACGGATAACTCTACATGGTTGCTTGGCTCTCTGCTATTATATTACCCTCTATTCATTAAAAGGTCGTACTTGTCAAACACGACATATCCAATGTTCGTTCGAATTCTCGCAGCTGGTGGACTTGGACTAAGTCAGGAATGTGACTTGAAAGTCTTAGAATATGGTAGCTTCGGTACTGTAAACCCTGGACGAAGTAGATTTGATGTTTAGGAAGCTGATCTTCCGAAGCAATGTTGCGGGACGTAAACGCATACATCGATTAGGTTGCTATTTGCCAGGATAGACTGCTTTGATAGTGTTGTCAGGTAAGACCGTCCACAACAACAATAACTGCCCGTTGTCTGGCCCAAGCGCTGGAGCGGTTATTGCCCTGGTGGGAATAGTACCATGGTGATTTCCCGCTTGTCTCTCTCGTTTCCAGGCGTTTGTTGCGTTGGCGTGCGTTGAGTAGCACACAACTATTATGCGAAAGCCTATAATTAAGCCATAACCAAGTATCATGCTTCTCGCCCCCAGCGTTGTTCAGCACCACGCCATTATGCTCTTCTATGCGACACGGTGATAGTTCAACACCATGGCAGAGCTATCAATGATCGTCGAGGTCATTGACCTGACTGTCCACGTCGCAACTTGTTTTACCGACTACGCGCGGAACGTCAAGGATGCCCCCAGAGAAGTCCGGTTGATCGCTTTGGAAGTGAACACATTGAAGGGAATCCTGGAGACTCTTTACATGACCATGGAGGAAGGCCAGATGACAGCCAGCAGAGCGCAGCTCACGACTTGCCTTAGCCAATGCCAGGCCGTTCTGCAAGAGCTCCAGATGCTGGTCATTCCGGGTGAGCTGGAACCGGAGGCCCATCACGACTCGCCGAGCAAGATCCACCGGTCGTTCTCCCCATTCGCATCCAGGAGGGAGACAGCTACACCTCTGGGTTATCGTAGCGGTTCGCCCGTCAGTGCGAGCCATCATATGCAGGCCTTGATGCACGCGCAAGCGAGCGCAGACTACGAGAGGGCAATTTACCATCCGAGCTACCCTACCATAAGCCAACTCATCCCGGTGAGGCCGTCCACACCGAAGCGGATGCCGCTGTCGGCGCGGCTCATGTGGCCGATATTCCACAAGGGCAAAGCGGAGGAGTTGATGAAGCGGCTTGAAAGACTCAAGTCCCAGCTTAGCCTGGCGGTGCAAGCTGATAACACGTGAGCAGAGCTTCACCAATCTCGAACATCCCTTGTGTCTGGCTAATCTCTCGAATAGCATGAATCTCAACGCCGTCTGCCGTGTCGTGAAGGACATCGAAGCAAGTCTGGACGGTGAGATATTGCCGTACCCCTTGAAAGGAGGGCGTCTTTGCTGATATGAGTTGCATGGCAGACGGCGGCAAGAGAAGGGTCCTGCTCTGGTTGAAGCCGAAGCTTGACATGTACGAGTTCCACCGCGAGCAGCACGACAAGCAGGAGGATGAGACGTGCGAGTGGATAACAACCTCTCTCGGTTGGAAGCAGTGGCTTGCCGGGGGGTCGGATGAACCCGGCGGCTACAAGCGTTTTATATGGATACACGGCATTCCCGGCGCCGGGAAAACCGTTCTGGCCTCGTTTCTCATTGACCGAGTCGCTACGCATTGCCAAGCATTGGGCTATTCGTACTATTACTGCCACCATGAACGGAACCAAGACGAGACACTCCATTTCCTGCGCTGGATTGTTGCAGACTTAAGCCGGCAGAAAGGACGATTCATCTCCAAGGAGTTGGAGGAGTTAGCGGATGTGGAAGACTTTAGCATCTCAGGTCTTGAGGATTGTCTCCTAGCTATCTGTCGACGATATATGCGGGAGAACCAACGAGTCTACGTGATAGTTGACGCCGTAGACGAGAGCAAAAGGCCACGGGAAAGGTTCGTTGAAACGCTGATCAGGATTGGCACGGACCCGGCATTCGAGAACATATCGCTGTTGATGACGAGCCGTGAGGAAAAAGACATCCGAGACAAAATGTTTGGGCTGCCGCCTGATGCCGACGGCACCCCTCCGCCTACGAATGGAGTCCCGCATTCGAACTTTGAAGCGGAAGGATCCGCCCCCTTTACGGAGATCACAATGTCCAATGGACAAGTCATGAAAGCAATACGAACGTACGTCAAGAAGCAATTCGCGAGGAACAGGAGGTTCCAAGGGTGGCCAACGGATTTCAGGGAGACTGTAGAGGACAAACTAGCGAGGAATGCTAGGGGAATGTGAGAATATGGCCCAAGCAATCCCAAGAATGCGTGCGCTAACATGTTGGCAAGGTTTCGATGGGTCGCGTGTCAGATTGACATCCTCGAGCGCTTGTATATGGAGAGGGACCGGGTAATGACGGCTCTTAGTGATATGCCCGAGACGTTATTCGACACGTATGCGAGGATTCTCGATAGCATAGACCCCCGGGAGCACGCATTTGCTCGTACAGCCCTTACACTTATATGTAGCAGCACCTCGAACATCAAGAGCGCCGACGTATTGGTGCAAGCCTCGCTATATAACGTCAAACATGGCAACATACATAGGTACACCGCCAGGCTGTTGAAGAACACCCTTGGCTGTCTGATCAAGACGACGGACCTGAAGAGGAAGCCCGCCTCCATCTTCCGGCGGGATGAGGAAGACTACGCCCTTCAGAAGGTCAGTCTCGCCCATTACACTGTAAGAGAATTTCTCTTCGCAAAGGCAAGCAAAGAGGATGAAGCACAACCAGCGGGTGACTTCGCTCTGACGGAAGAGGGCATTCGCAAGTTGGAGATGGAAGTAGTCTTCAACGGTTTGCGGCAATGGGGCCCACAGAACCGCGTTCAGAACCCCAAGGTTCCGACGCGATATGAAGAGCACTGTCTCCAGATGGGCGACCGAGCCCTCGGGGGGATCCAGCGGGACCTTATCGTCAAGGACGGCGACGTATGGGATTCGGTGGTGCATTGTCTTAGGCCGCAAAGTGCACACATCAGAGCTGTTTCGAACGCAGTCCTGAGGAGGCATTTCCGGCAATGGAAGAAACTGTCTGCGTACAGCGAACTGCAGCAAGACGAACAGCCGAATGGCCGCGCTCCCAGGATGACCTCACCGGAAACCGGCGTTCTAGCTAGCCTTGTTATGCTCCGATGGCCGGACTTCGCGCGGAAATACCTGAATAGTGATTATTTCAAGAGCCTCCCGCCCAGAGCCAAGCGTGCAGTCTGGGCGGATGAGTTTACCGTCGACCCGTCGGCCGACGAAGATTTTGATGACACTATCATGAAGGATGAGCCGATGACGCTGCTCCGGTTGTGCGTGGCGTGGAAGCGCATCGAATTCCTCGAAATCTTTACTGATGCCGGGGCGACGTTCATACATGAGCAGGATATCGTATACGTCGCCCTCATGGATCCCTATCCCAAAGACGTATACCACAAGGAAGGTTTATACCACAAGGACGGTTCCAGCGGCCTCAGCGACGACGGGACGGTCACCACCGAGCTCTTGAAGTTGATCTTGGAAAGAGGAGCGGAACCCAATCCCGCCGGATATAAATACACGCCGCTTCAATGTGCCGTCTGTCACCTCGAGGAACCATGGGTGCAGACTTTACTCCTCGAGGGGCGCGACGCTAATCTGATCGGAGACCCCAACGGAGACTACCCGCCCGGAAGTGAGAAGGACGAGCCCTGGCACAAACTTCGGCCGCTCGAAATCTGTCGTAAGGCAAGACCAGTATGGCCAAAAACCGACGGGTTAGAAGAACAGATCGAAAAGGCCCGGAAACAGGTCGAATCTTTGCTTATTCAGTACGGAGCGAGGACCCCGCCGTCTCCTGAAGTAATCCATATTGATGCTTAGATACCTATACGGAAAAGGGGGGATATGACTTTATGAGAGTACCCAGTAGTAATACTAGATGATAGTTAACGTCGGTCGAGAGGCGAGTAAAATGAATGATGTCGTAGTCAAATTAGTAGGCCTTGACGTATCCATACAATCTTAGGCTTCGTTGTTTTTCATTAGCGATACTGCTACTTTCGTCGAGGCACAAAGAAAGGTTGACTAGGTAGGTAGGTAATGAAGTTCCGTGTGTCACGGTTCGGGTATTTGATTAAATTTAGCATTCGTTTTGCCATTTTCGTAATTTATGGTATCATTATGATCGTTTCTGGCCCATTTCTTCCATGCCGACGTCGTCCCATTCCTCGCTCCACTCGTTGATTTTCCCACCTAACCATATACCCCCTGCTGTAATCACACTTGCTAGGAGGAACCAGCCCTCGAACCATCTGTCGACGAAACCCGGTTCCAAGGCGCTTTCGAGCGCGTCACCCACGGCGCTCCCTACCTCCTTGGGGAGGTTGCTCCGCAGGAGTAGCGCGGCGGAGATCACGTAGATAGCACTAATCTGACCAACTAATAGGGCTGTATTGGCCTGTGCATGGTGTAAGAGCCCGGGAGTCCATTTCGCGAAGAGGTGGAACGTTTGCAAGGCGCTATTCGCGCTGGCGGCAAGAATGACGCCCGATAGTAGAAATGATATTTGCCTTGCCCAGGCGATCTGATCGAGTTTAGGGTCCCAATGTTTGGCCAGAAGGCCGAGGAATCGGTTAATGGGATCTGACGATGAAAATGAGGCAGACGGATAGTACAGACGCCGCAGAGTGGTTAGGGTTGTTGCGACAATACGATAAACGCAGTACACGCTAAACACGTAGGTGGGAACCAAGAAAAGCTTGCCCGAAAACGTTGCAGCGCGAGCCGAGTTGGCTTGCCTTGAACGGAGCATGGACAGAGATGAGGAAAGATTCGCTTCCATAGCCTCCAAACCAGCAATCTCGAGACGCAATGTGCGAATCTCAGCTTCGTCTCCTCCGCCTCGTATAGAGCCGATGACTTTGGTGACGAACCCACGTTTTTCGGCTACAGAGGTCTCAGCCACCTTGCGCTGTAAGCTCTGTAGACGGTGTCGTTTGGTGATCAGCATTTCGTTCGTGGCATCCAGTCCCGCCTGTTTCCGGGCAATATCTGCATCTGTCACGGGACGCCGCGATGCACGACTGCCAAACGTATGCCAAGGTGAAGAGACTGAAGCGAATCCAGATAATAGAGCCATTAACGAGATGCCGATGACACCAATCCGCTCTAGGCAGGCACGTGCTAGACTACCCGAAGACTCAGATTCGGCCCGCACATTATGTATTAGGGTGCTGGATCGGATCGTTTCGCTTCCTACCGGAACCAGATTACCGAGTGACCAAAATGCGAATAGCCAGACACCGAAGAGCGCAAACTGAAGGACCCAGGCAGCCCTTGGGAGGCGACCTTTGGAGGTACGCTGGAACGACCATCCAGAGCCGGTGATCAGAGATTGGAGCTCAAGGAACGGGATGAGCAGAACAAGTAAGAATAGAAGCGTAGGAACAGTGACTCGCAGAGCCACGGCACGAGCATGAGGATTCACCAACTCGGATATCTCGCAAAGTATTAACTCAGCCAGAACAGCAGCTAATCCGATGGTGGTAGAGAAGGCACCAGCAGCTAGTCGTCTCCGTATGGATTTGGCACCATGCTCAGCGTGAACTTGTTGAAGTGATGGTGGCGCATCGGAGGGTAAGAAGTGATCTTCGCCATCGCGTGAGCTCTGAATACGCGATAGGTAAGGAAAAAGCTTTTGGGAAACCAAAAGAGAGACGGCCACGAAGGTGATAACGAAGGGTGTCAGTGACAGCGTCATGGACACCGCAGAAGGTGTTGCTAGACCGGGTGCCATGCAGAGGTCATCTGAACAGTCGGAGGATCCCATCTGGAACTGCTTATGCAGATGGGAGACGAATAATCGCTTTTCGCTTTCGTACGTCAATATGAGTTTGTTTGCATTCTAGCTCGGAGTGAAGGATGTAGTCGTCGTAGTCGTAGTCGTACTATGGCGATTATGAGCAGGTAGTGAATACATTTGAAGAGAATGTTAGTATGGATCGTCGATAGGATATCATGATGATTGTTCAACTGGACGAATGAAAGTTGAAGAAGTGAGAGTTGAAACTAGGACGAAGTTATGTTGGTACTAGATTTCCCCAGAAAAAAAGATGACGACTGCCGTCCGTTTTGCGGTACCCACCTTTAATTCAGCCACCAATGAGAAACAGAACGGATGCGACTTAGCGTCGTGGAGCTACGTACCTTTCCTACACAGTATCTCCCCGATGAATCCGATAGGTACAATTGATGTATATCAATTTAGGTACGTACTTAGATAATACATACAGAAACAAAAGATATGCGGTTTACCCACAGTGGGCCAATCCTTCTTTGTTTCAGCCACAAGCTCTTCATACTCTTCGTTCTCAGCTGAACCAGTGACTTAAATTTGCTGGCTCAGTGGGCTGGCGGGGTTCTACAAAGTGTGGCTTGTAACAAGATTCGATTTTCTCCAATTGAGACAAGGGTCTTTTTTTAAAGGAAAAAAAGTTGAATATCATCAACCTTATTACCGATGTGAATTCTTGTCGCGCGACCACGAATACGTATATTCCCAAGCGAAATATCCGTACGAAGGTCGCCATAGCGAACTCCCCTGACCATGGCGGCCCCAAGTAGAGGTGGTAGCGCTGCCACCAAGTTACTGCGAAGTAAGCTTGCTTCAACGAGATGAAAATCTACGAATGCGTGTCCACCTTATGCTAAAACACTCTCCAGGAGGGCAAACCAGTGTATGCGCCAGTTGCAGAAACGGCCAATTCAGGCCATACTCTGCCAATGCGGAGGCTGCCGCCGCCGCCGAAGCCCATCACCTCAAACCGACCGAGGCCCAACCACATCCACCCTTCACGGCGTCCCGAAGGTCGGAATATCGCATAAAGTCAGGTGTCATATTGAGCCGAGCGCCTCTGCTCACCCGAAAACTCACCCCGTTCGAGAACGCATACTTCTTCTACCAGAAGCGCTTAAACGAGCGATTGGTCTTGCCCTTCCGTCACACCCTCTACTTCAAGAAGGACACGGCCGCCGATCTAGACTGGCGGATCAAGTTCGAGGAGCGGGGCCGGATAGCAGCGAAGGAGCTGGGGAGATACTACGCCCAGGGACGCAATGCCTGGAACGACGAGCTGTTGATAGGAAGTTCGTTGAGTAACGAGGAGAGGATACGGGACATCCTGCTCAAGGACGCCGAAAATCGAGTCACGGAAGATGGCGAAGTAGCCCAGCCCGACGAAATCGTGCCGGTGGAACAGCCGGTGGACAGGATCACCGAGGCCGACAGGACGAACGATGTGAGGCGGTTGGATCGCAAGCTCGACCGGACACTTTATCTGCTTGTCCGGCGTAGCGATGGGAAGTGGCAGTTCCCGTCCGATTACATGCCCAACGATGAGAACTTACACGAGGTATGCTCAAGCGTCTTGGTTTCGATTATGATAGGCATAGGACTAACTTTATCCACAGACCGCCGCGAGAGCCCTGGAGCACGCGGCAGGCTCTAACATGAACACCTGGTTGGTGGGCAGCGTGCCAGTAGCCCACATCGTCACGCACCCGACGTTCAACGAGGACACGTCGCTCAAGTCAAGGGGCGAGAAGGTGTTCTTCCTGAAGGGAAGAATCATGGCCGGCCAGGCGGACCTGAAGGATAACAAGCTGGGACTCGAGGACTTCAACTGGCTCACGAGGGAGGAGCTAAAGGAGAGGCTGCCCGATGACTACTGGCACGCCGTAAGAAACACGATGGCGGATCGATAGAGCTACTAGAAAACTACGGCACAGAACCCCCTGTACTTGCAACCGCGGTTGTAAATACAATGTACTATATTGTACCCCGTGTGCAAATAAGTGGTTCCCTACGGGTTCAGTCTTGCATGGGCTAAATGTCTCCCTTCGGTTGCTGCAGTATGAACTGGAGTGACCTCTTCTATTGCCCCCATACATTTCTCACATTGGCCATAGCGATACCTTTGGCAGTGAAATTGATGTCTCATTTGGAACTCCCTATCAAAGTAAAGGAGTACACATAACTAGCCCCAATCCAAGCCGTCTGCGAAAGTTCGGTAGTTGCAAATCCAAAGGCTATCTAGGTAACGTTGACAGCTCTTCATCAGGAGTTACACGAACGACACATGGCCCGCCCCCGAAATAGAGGTCTTATTACCATATATTCTCCAGAAGGCGTCGGTCCAAGGAGGTATGATGTGGGCCTCCCCGTCCGAGTACGTCTCATTGGGCATAGGTGTGGATTTTGCCTCGACAGACACCTTTGGTTCATTAGTTTCCTGAGGTGGCGCGTTCAAATCCTTGATTGCCATCGGGGCTGGATGCTCAGAAGCAAGCTCGTGTTCACCGAGCACATCCCACTTCTGCAGGGCGCCGAGTACCTCCACCTCCGCCTCGTCCAGCAGGCTTCCGTTGCCAGTCTCGGAATATGAACTCACACTGGAAGTTGTCATTAGTAACGCGTGGTAGGGACTAGAAAAGTACATGACGAGTAGGCTTACCTCGCGCTGCTAGGGGGGCTCAGCTGGTCTTCATCTAAGCTGACTTGTCCCCCGGAGGCGTAGTACTTCCCCTTAACCGCTTTGAGATGCTGTTTGGCTGTGAACTTGGCGTAGGTCTGTTTCAAGAACAGGCTCGCTGTCATAAAACCTAGTGTAGCGACCCGATTAGAAGAAACGATTGGGCTATTGTTTACCAAAACACTCACTATCAAACCCAGCGTCGTGAGGCGCGTTCATGGTAACACCGAACTTCTGTACAGGACGAACGACGGGAAGTTGTACTTTGGAATACACATCCTGGAGTTCCTGAAGCGTCCGGTCTGGTTTCATCATGTGCTGGCCTCTAGTATGCATAAACTTCGTGTCGACGATCCGGGGAAAGAGGCTATGGATTCTGACTAGAAAGTCATCGATGTTAGGCGGCAGAGGTTCAAAAAAGGTGTGGTAAATGAAGGCGAGGTCTTGGAAAAGGTTATGGCCGATAAGGACCGGTCGGCTCTGCTTCAGACTGTCCTCGCATCGCCGAAAGTCGAAGTTCCTGTTGAACTTATTCCATGGTTCGGCGCTCCTGAGAATCCCGCGGCTATAAGAAGCCAAACTTCGGTCTATTCTGTCCGCAAAGGGACCCCCTGCCAGTGCCTCAAATAACAATTGGAGGCCTATAGGTTAGGGGGAGCACGAAGTCATGAGAGGTTGGAATACGAACTGGACAACTTGCCAATCTCCTTTATATCCGGCCGTCGTCGGTCTGTAGACTATTCCAAGGGTATTTGTTAGTTATATATACCAATAATTACTCCCCGTGTGATTAGGTTAGGTGCGTTAGCATGATGATGGGGGGGGTTCGTATCTGAGTACAAGAAAGTTCTCAAGTGACTAACGTAACTACCCGAGGCCTTAAGCCTGGGTGCAAAACCGAATATTGTTTTGAGTCCACTCCAACGTAGCCAAGGACGTAGACAACTGGAAAAAACGAGGGAATTGGGTATTAATCAGGCGGGTAGGTATCAGTTACACACCTCAGCATCTACAGCCTCGTCTACTGGACTGATAGAAATACAGCCCGCTTTTATACCCGTTGGTATCTTCTTGGCAACGTAGCCTGTGGATTCTTCACGGACGATTTGATGCACTAAGCGAATCTGTAGTCCATTCAGTTTATCACCATAAGGGTTCTTCACAGTAGTACTCATATCCTGTCGAAGTGTCAGCCACTCAAGCATCGCTCAACGAGGGCCCACATACGGATTTAGGTTGCGTAGCAATAAACTTCTCGATCTTCTCTCTGACGTACTTATAGAAAGTCTGGGATTCCGTGTCGAGCGTCGAAGGGTCAACACGTCCATCTTCCTCGCCTCTGGGCAAACGAAGTTGCTCGGCGATCTTCTGATCTTGCCTGCTCAGGTATGGAACTCCACTATCTAACGCTCGAGTAAAATCGAACTTGTGTTGCCGCAAAAAGCTATACGACTTTAATGATATGCTGAATTTCCGATCCAGATGCTGAGCTAGGATGTTGGAAAAGGGTCCTCTAGGTAGTGAGGGCGAGACGTAGCAGTTGAAGGTGCGTGTTACATATTCGGCTAAGTGTAAGATATTAATACGGTCACTTCTGAAAAAAAAAAAAAAAAAAAAAAAACGTTTGAGATGCTCGTAGTGTATACTGACATCTCTTTTCTTCGAAGTGGATGAAGGTAAATCCGACCTGTAATACCTGGAACTCTTCAGCTGCCTTTTTGATCTTGGTATAGGAATCCTGAATGGGGTTGTCATAACTGACACGTCCCGAGCCACTTGAGATGCCACTCATCTCAACATCTACGGCGACGAAACGAGCCTTCTGCGCCTCGTTTAACATGCATGGAAGCATGTAAAAAAAGTTCATCTTATTGACTTCCATGTTTTAGATATGATAGGAGCTGTAACGGCGACAAGGGATGATGTTGCTGCTTAGGTGTTCTATAATGGCACAGAGAAAACGAAAAACGCAAGATTCGGGATTTATCAAGTTGAATGATCGTCGTTGTTTCTGATATGCTAGCTACCTGTTATGGGAGAAGGGGTATAGAATGGGATATCGATGCTAGACAGCTCTCCCACAGGAACAGCACCTTATTGTGTTGGCCTAGCAGAGGCCACATTGTTTGTCACACGCTGTCACAAACGATAACAAACGTGGTTGCTGTCAAACTATCTCATTCAATGCTACGTCTAGGAAGAGGAAGAAGGCTCGTCAGGGATGAGTTTGTCGTCTTCTATAGTCGGATGATGTTTTCCTCGACAAGAACGTCCATTCGTCGAAATATCGGTATCTGAACTTCGAAAACCTTCGGCTATTGTTGGCTAAAAACGCATCTATGTCCTTTAGCATGCACATTGTTAACACCACCCACCGGCTGTATTCTTTGTGGTATAACATAGTAAGGCGAGGATTGAGCCCTATGGTGGTATAACCTCGGATAGGACCAAGCAATCGATGCCATCAGACATCATGGAACCATCGAGAGCAAGGACAATGCCCAGGTGGAATACCGGAGTGGCAATAATGTACGATGTCCGTCGACTGGCGTGCTGCTTTGGTCGGCACATGCATCATCCACAAGCAATCCACACGGGTACTGACGATGCCCAATTGGATCAGGAGTATTCAAGCTTGAGATAGTGTTCGATTGGTTGCCCCTCCTAGCCGTGCACGTCTTACACGGGAGTATTACGATTGTTGGGGCAACCACGCCAGCGATGGTCAAAATGTGACTAAGTTAAGTAAGATAGGACGCAGAACTACCCCTAAACTCGGGAGTTGACCCTCATGGCGGTGGAGAGAATTGGTATCGTTCCCTTATGGTTCGTACAGTTAGGAGAATGAAGTCATTTGGATCGACACCGGACGACGGCCTCGGAAGTATTGCATAGAATTACGTACCTAATAGGTACTTCTAGGGCAGGCCATAACACCTAAACCGCTAAACCGCTAAAACTTTTTTAACATGTATTTATCAGATCTTACGTAAGTATTATATATGCATTTATATAATATTAAACAATGGCTAAATAATGATTAAATAATAGTTAAATAATGATTAAATAATAATTAAATAATAATTAAATAATAATTAAATAATAATTAAATAATAATTAAATAATTATTAAATAATAATTAAATAATAATTTAATAATAACTTTAAAATTTATTAAATATAAGTTTTAAATATAAATAAAAATTACTTATTTATATAAGGAAAAATAACCTTAATACGATAAATTAAAAAGTAAATATATATTATTTTTATTTTTAATATATATATATATTTATATTTATAATTTAATATTTTTTAATTTTTAACTTTTTAAATTTAATTTTATATTAAAAACTTTTATTATTAACATTAAAACAAATATTATAATTAAAGTATATTATTATTAAAAATTATTAAAAATATATTAAATTAAAAACTTAAAAATTTTATAAATTATATTTTAAAAATATATATTAATATTAATAAAAATAATTATTATTATATTAATAAAAAAAAAAATAATATAATTATTAATAATAAACGATGTAATTATAAAGTTATTATTATTATTTATAATATTAATATATTTATTAACGATAAAAAATTTTAATAATTAATAATTACTTTTAATTATTTAAATATTTCCTTAATAAAAATTTATAAATAAAAATTAAGTTATTAATTAAAGATTAAATTAAATAATATTAATAAAATTAAATTTAATTAAAAACCATTATTAATAAATATAAATAATTAAATTTTTATTATTATTTTAAAACTTTAAAATAAATTAATAATATATTAACTTTTTTTAAATACTTTTAATAATTATAATATTATAAACTTTTATTATTTTATTTAATTTAATAACTAATAAATATAAATTAAATATATCATAAAAATAATAAAAATAAAAAAAAACCATATTAATTAAACATTTTAAAACTTTTATTATTAATAATTTATTATAAAATAAAATAAATTTCATAAAATATTTATAAATTTTTTACTTATATAAATAAATTTTAATATATCCGCTTTATTAAATAATAAAACATTAATTTTACAAATATTATCATTAATATTATTATAATTTATTAATAATTAAAAATAAATATAAATATTAAATTAAATAATATATATATATCTTAAATTTATATGTTTAATTAATTTAATAATTTCTTAATAATAATATTTTAATTTTTATTAAATTTTATATATTTTATTTATAAAATAATTATTTAATTATATTAATTATATATAAATATTTTATTAAGTTAATTAAATTATAATAAATAAATATATAACTTATTAAAATTAAAAAATCTTATAAATTAAAATTAAAAAAATAAAAAAAAAATAAAATATTTAAAAATTTAATTAAAAATATTTAAAAATAAACCATAAAATTTAACATATATATATATATATATATATATTTATTAAATACTTTAATATTTAATAATTTAAAACATAATAATATTAATAATTTATTATTTTAAATAAAAATATTTATAATATTTAAAAAGCTTAAAAATATATATTAATATTATTATTTATATCGTAATATAATATTAATATTTATAAACATTAAAATAAATAGTTTAATTATTTAAAATTAATATTATAATTACTTATTTAAAATTTTAAATTTAACATTTAATATATTATATTAATCAGCCATATTTTTAACATTAAATAAATTATATATTTATATATTAATAATAATTTTTATAAAATTTATATATTTTATAAAATAAATTTTAAATAAATATAATATTTAATTATTAAATTATTTTAATATATATATTATAAATTAAAAATATTATATTATTAATTTTAAACGTTTAATTTTTCTTTTAAATATATAATTTTCCAGGTTTTTTCTTATATTTTTTAATTAAATAAAAACGTTTAAAATATAAAAATTAAATCTTTTTTACTTAATTAAATGCTTTAAATTAATATAAGTTTTATATATATTTAATAAATGGTTATTAAATAATTATAAGTTAAATATAATAGTTAAATATAATTTATAATAGTTTTAAAAATATTATTTAACATTTTTAAAAGTTAATATTATTTAAACTTAATTAATTTTAAGGTTTTATTATTTTAAACTTTTAATTATTTAATAATTATTTATTATATATATATAAAACTTATATTAATTTAAAGCGTTTAATTAAACGAAAAAATGTTTAAATAATTTTTTACATTTAAAAATATTTATTATAATTAAAAATACGATATATTATAACTTATTATTATTAATATTATTAAGCCATATTAAAATTAAATTATTTAATAATATTTAAACAATAAGATTTTTAAAAAAATTACCGATAAGTTTAAATATAATTATAATATTTATATTAATTAATGGATTTTATAACGGATTTTATATTCCTATAAAATTTATTAAAATATATAAAATATAAATATTTTAAAAATAATATATTTTAATTATTTAAAATAAAGTTATTATATTATTAAATTATTAAATATATTAATAATAAACAGTCCGATATTAAACTATTATAACAGTTTTTAAATATAAGTTATAAAAATAAGGAAAAAACATTATAAATAATTAACATATAATCTTAAATTTATTAAATATATATAACACTTTTTATTATTAAAACTTATATAATAAAAAATTTTTAAGTAATTTTATAATATATAAAATATTAATATTAATATTATAATTTTTATTTATATTCGATGCGAATATAATATAAAATAAAAATAAATAATTTAAATAAGTGATTATTTTAAAGGATTAATTATATTAATTTTTAATTAATACTTATAAATATTTAATATGTTTAAGAACGTAAAAAAACTAAATTTAAAATATTATTTAAAAATATTTAAAGTTAAATATTATAAAAAAATAATATAATAAATATATTATTAATAATATCTTAAAATTATAAAATAATGTTAATATAAAAGCCTTTTATTAAAAAAAAACGGAAAAAAAATTTATAATTTTAAGTTTTAATTATATATAAAATATAAATAAATATTATAAATTATACTTTATAAAATTTAAAATTTACGTTAATATTAATATATATTTTCGGAAAATATTATAAATTAATATAAATAAAAAATTATATTAAATATAAATGTAATAAAATAATATTTTAATATTATTATTTATTATTAAATGTGGTTATAATAAATTTAAATTAATTATAAAATTAAAACTATTTTTTAACATATATATAATATTATTTAATTATATTTACTAAATTAAGGATAATTTTCATTAATTTTAATAATATAAAAATTATAAAATAACAAAGCTATTATATTTATTAATTATATAAATAAAAATCTAATAAATTAAATAAAAAATAAAATAATAATAAACGTAATTATTTAAAAATATAACGAAACGTTAAATTATAAGTAATGTTATATTAATAAAAATTAATTTAAATTTAATTAATGTTATTAAAATTATTTTAAAGCGATAACCGATAAACATATATTTAATAAAAATATTATTATTAATTAAGTAATAATATATATTATATATAATAATATAATTAAAAAAAAATGTATTAAATTTATAAAATAATAAAATAATTATTATATTAAGTTTTATATACGTATAAATCACATTTAATTTAACTATATAAATTATATATAATTTAATATAAATAATAATAACATATATAATTATATAATAAATTTAATTTATAATAATAACGCCGCTTTAATACGTTTAACGAATAAACTTAAAAACTATTTAAAAAATTTAATTTAAAAATTTTTAACTTTAAAAATAAAAATATTTTATAATTAATAATTAACGTAACACCTGTTTTATTTTTTAATTAAGTTTAATTATATTTAAATAACTATTTTATTTTAAAAAATACTTATAACGGCACGAAAATAATTACGAAAAATCGAAGCTTATATTAAATAAAATATTAACGATTTAAAAATTATATAAAAATATATGCGGTTAAATAATAATAAATATACGAAATAATTTAATAAAAATATAAAAATCTTACATTAATATTTATAATTATTTATTATATTAATATTTTATTTTATTTAATAAATATAAAATAAAAAATTAATATAATATTATAAATAAAGTTAATATTTACGATATATTAAATATAAAAACTAATTAAATAATTAATTTATAATATTAAATATTAATATTACATTAAATACTTAAATTATTAATAAAAATATTTAAGGTTAAATTTATAATATTTTTAAATAATTTAAGTTATAAGATATAAAATTTATTCCTTAATTTAAATAATTTTTTATATTTTTTAAATTTTAATTTTAAATATAAAATAAAAAAAAAACTTTAAATTTATCGCATACTTAAATTTTCAATTTTAAAAATTATTATATTATTATTAAAGGCTTTTATTTTAAAAATTTAACCAACTTTAAAAACCTTTTAAATCTTTTAAAAATATTAATAATTATATTATTATAAGGCTTTTATAAAGCTTTTTAAAGGTTTTAACATATAAACCACTTATTTAAATATATTATATATTTAAATATTATATAATTATTTATTATATATTAAATTATAATTTTATTTCTTTTATAATATTTATAAGCTTATTAAAATAAAATAATGTTAATTAAATATTTAAATAATTAATATTATTAAAATATTAAAAAAAAAGTTATAATAATTTTATTTATTTTAAGAAAATATAATTACTTTAATATTTATATAAATATTTATAATTTCGGCTTTTATTAATAATAATTTTATTATTTAAAATATTTAAAGCTTTATTTATTTTTAAATGTTTATTAAATTTAAAACCTTTTTTAAAAAAAAGGGAAAAATTAAGTAATATTTTAATAAAAATGTGAAGTAAAAAATAATATAATAAGGTTATTTCCGATAATTAATTAAAGATTTTTAATAATAAAGTAAAAACCATATAAAATTTTAATTTAAAATTATTAAAAGCTTATAAAATAATTAAAAACGCAGTTAAAATTGTAATTAATTTTAATTTAATTTTTAATTAAAATAAAATAAGTAATATTAACACTTTTTAAATTTAAAATATTTAAAAAATCTTTAAATAAAAATAATTAATAATATTTTTAAACGGTTTAAATAAACTTTTTTAAATTTATTAAATCCTTTAAATAACTTAAATTTATATAAAACCTAATTATTTACTTTATTACGTAAATTATTTTATTTTTTTACATATAATTTTTAATATAACTTTAATATTTTTTTTAATTTAATTATAATAATAATTTTAATTATTAATTAAAGATAATTTAAGCCTTAATATTAATTATAAAATAAATAATATTAAATATTATATATATTTTAAATATAAAAAATTTATAATTTATAAAATTATTTAAAAAACTAAAATAATTAATAATTAATAAAACTTATAAAAATTTTTTAAAAATATTATAATTTATTTATTTATAAAATATATTAATTTTAATAATTTCTATATATATATTTTTTATATATAATTAACTAATTTTTATATTAATTTTTAAACTTAAATAAACTTTTATTAATATATATTTTACGCGATTATATAAATAAATAAGTAAATTAATAAATAATCGATTTAAATATTAAATAAATAAGATTATAATTTACTTATTATATTAAATTTAAAAATTTTTATAAACTTTTATCGCTTTTTTTTACTTTAAATAATAATAATTTATTTTATTTTACATAAATATTAAAAACAGCTTTAATTTATAAAGTAATTAATTTTTAAAAATAATATATATATATATATTTTAATAATAATTTAAATTAATAATTATTAAACGATTATTAATTTAGTTAAATACTTTAATATTTTATATTAAAATTAATATTATAATTTTTAACATAAAAATAAATATTAAATTTAAAAGATTTATTATTTAAAAGTAAAAAAATATTAATAAATATTTTATCATTTATTTAATAAAAAATAAAAAAAGTGTTTTAATGTTATAAATATATATAAATAAATTTAAATTTAAATTAAAGTATTTTATAAAATAATAATTTAAATAATTTTAACGATAATAATAATGATAATTTATTTTTTTAAATTATTAAAATTTTTATATAAGTTAAAATTTATTAACTTTTCGGCAGTTTTAACTTACGAAAAAACTTATTAAATAAAAAAAAAACACATAAATTACATATTTAATTAAAAAGCTTTAAGTTTATTATTAATTAAAAAAACTAGTTAATAAAATATTAAATTTAAATAAAATTAATTTTAAATTAGTTTTAATTTAAATTTTAATGTTATAATATTTAATAATAAATTTAATAATTTGTTAAGGCATAAAAATTTAAAGTTAATAAAAATATAAAAATTAATTTAAAACGGTTTTTTTAAATATAAATTTAACGTAATAAATTTTACTGGTTTTATTTTATAAAATAAAAATAATTTTATATTAATAATTTATAAATACTTTAATTTTATTTTTATAAAATGATAAATATTTATTTTTAATATTTTTATTTACCTATTTAATATATTATATTAATTTAATTATATTATCGTTATTTTTATTTAAAAGTTATTTAATTTTATAAAATAAATAAATATATATAATATTATATATATAAATATATTTTTATATATAAAATAATATAATATTTTATTAAAAACGTACCGTTTTTTTCATTTTAAAATAAATTATATCTTTTTACGTAAGCTTTATTTATAATATTAAACATTTATTAAAATATAAAATAATAAAAATTTAATAAACTTTTTATTAATATTTTAAAAATATAAACATATTTTAATACCATTTATAATTATAAAAATATATATTAACGATATATTATTAGTTTTATAAAAAAAGTAAAAATAATATAAAAAAAATTATAAATAAATTAATTATTTTTATACGTTTATTTATATTTATAAATATTAAAATAATAACTTTAATAAAATAAATGTTATAAAATAAAACATATATTAAGCTTATAAAAACATTTATTATTATTATTTTAATAATAATAATTAATATAATTATTATTTAAATAATTTAATAAAATAATATAATATTAAAATTTATCTTTATTTATTTTATAATTTTTATAGACTTTTTTAAAAGTAAAATTATATTAATTAATGTTATATAAATAATTATAATATAATATTATTAAAAATAAAATTATAATAAAAAAAATTAATAATAATAATTTATTTTTATAATTATTAATAAACGTATATATAAATTTAATTTTTAAAAAGTTTTAAATAAAATAATTATTTATATAAAATAAAATTTTATTTTATTTAAAATTAAAATTAAATAATAATTAACCTTTTATTATTAATTTAAGTTATTAAATTATTATATCTTTAAGTTTTTAAATATTAAAATAATAATGTTATTTATATATATTTTTCGTATTTTAATTAAAACTTAAATAATATATTTATTTAAGTTTATATTATTTATTAAATTTAATTTATTATTATTATCCTTAATATAAATAATATTAATAAAAGCTTAAATTAAATTAAAATATTATTATTTTTATAAAACCTTACTTAAAACATTTTTTTAACATTAATTAAAATTTAAATTATTAATATAAAAACTTAAAACCCTTAATTTTATATTTAAAATAATAAAAATTTTTATTTTATTTAATTAAATTTTTTTTATTTATAAAAATATTAGGTTTTAAGAAAAAATTATAAATAAAATAAGGTTTAAAATAATTAAAATATATAAATATTTAACATATTTTAATTAACATTAAAATAAAAAAACATAAAGAAATTAAATAAATATAAACGTATTAATTTATTTATTATTTATATAATAAATATTTAATACGTATTTATTAAAATTATAATTTAAAAATTAGTTTTTTTAATATTTATTTATTTTTAACCTTATATTTAAAATATATAATAATAAAAAAAAAATAAATTAAATTAAATATTAAAATATAAAAATTATTTAATATTTAATATTTTACCTTTTTAAAAATCAAATTTAAAAATTATTAAGTTTTATAAAATAAATATTATAAAATTATTAGTTTTATAAAATTAAATTTTTTAACGTATATATATTTTTATTAAAATAATAAATATTAATAACTTTTATTTAATTTATTATTATTTATATATATTTTTTACTTTTTATACGAAAAATATAAATAAATAAATTATATATAATAAATATATAAACTTAAATATAATAATTATAAAATAACACCTTTAATAAATAAAATAATTATATATTTTTAATTATTTAAAATAAATATAATAAAAATTATTAACTTTTATTATTTTAATAATAATATATTTAATAATTTAAATATATAAACATATTAAAAATATATTAAATAAATAAATTTAATAAATTAAATATAATAATATAATAATTAAAACATTTATTTAATGTTAATAAATATATAAACTATATTTACACATTTAAATTTATATAAACATATATATTTATACTTTATTTTATATAAATTAAAGCTTTAAAAATTAATAAATTTTATAAATCCTATTTATTTTTTTATAAAATCATTTTATATATTAAAATAATATATATTATTTACTTAATTTAATATTATTAAATATAAAGTAAAATATTAATTAAATAAATAACTTAATTAATAAATATATAATATTAAATTATATAATTATTTATATATAATATAATATATAATTAAATATATTTATATATATATAATAAAATTTAAAAGCAAAAAAAATAATAAAAATTTTTAAATAAATATTTATATATAATTTTTATTTATAAATATAAATAATAAACTTTATTAAGTAAAAATAAAATATAAAAAACGTATTTTAATTTTTAAAGTTTATAAAATAATAATTAAAAAATATAAAATTAATTATATTTTTTTAAACTTAAATTAAAAGTAATTTTAAATATTTATATAAATAAAAATTATAAATTATAATAAATTTTTATTACTTATTTAAAAATTATTATAATATTAAATAATACCATAAAAACCCTTTTTTTTTTTCTTTTTTTATTTCGGCTTTTTATTTTTTTATTTATTTAATAATTAATTTTTAATTATGTTTTAAATTTTTTCTTATTTTTATTATTTAAGTTTAAGCTTTTATAATATTTTAATTATTAAAAAATATTTAATATTATTTATAAATAATAGTTAATTTAAGTTAAATTTTTAAAGTTTATTAATTTAATAATTTTACCATTAATTTTTAAACCTTATAATAAAATAAAAATTTTTTTAAAAATTAACTTTTATTTTATTTTAAACATATATATTTTATTAAATAAATAAAATTTACCCTTAAAAATATAAATAATAAATAAATTAAAACTAATTTAAACGTATTATATAACTTAATATATTAAAAATTATAAAATGCGGGTAATATTATTATTAATAAAATTAATTTTAAATATTAATATATTAAAATATTATTTCCTTTTTAAATTTTAAAATTAAATATAAAGTTATAATTATATTTTTTAACTTTTCTTTTTTATTATTTTTATTTTTATATTATATTTAATAAATTAAAAAAATATTAATTTTAAAATAAATATTTAAATATTTTATTATTTTTATAAATAATTACGTTTTTTATTTTTTTTAATGTTTTTTATATAATTTATTATTTAATTAATAATTTATTTACTTTTTATAATTAAATATTAAATTATATTTATTAATATTATTAAATATATTTATTTTTATTATTATATTTTAATTTTTTCTTTTATTTTCCTTTTTATATTTTTTATTAATTATTAATTAATATAATATTTTATAATATTTAATTTTATTACTTTTATTTATATTTTTTAATGTTATTTAAATAATTTTTTAATAATTAAAAATATTATAAAACTTATAAATACCATTTATTAAAAAGGTATAACTTTTTAAATAATAATTATTTAAAGTTATTAATAAAAATATTATTAAAACTTAAAATAATATATTAAATTTAAAGGTATAAATAAATATATTTAATTTAATTATTATATTAAATTAAAACTTTTAATATTTAATATTAAAATAACTTTTAATATAATTATATTAAATTAAATATTATTTTTAATTTAAAAATTTTTTTTACTTATTAATAAATAATATAAATTAAATAATTAATTTATTTAATTTAATATAATATATTATTTATTTATTTATATATATATATTTTAATTAAATAAATAAATTAAATAAAAATTATTAATATTATTTTTATTATTTAAAATGTTTTTATTTTATATTAAAAAAGGGTAATAATGGTAAAATAAAATAAGTTTTAATAAATAATATTATTACATTATTTTATTTAAATAAATATTTAAAATTTAAAATATAAATTATTTTATAAAATATTATAATAAACCGGGTATATTAATTTAAATAAATATAAATAAATATACTTTTTATTTAAGTTAATATATATTAATTTAAAGTTAAAATAATAAACATTTTATAATTAAAAACCAGGTTAAAATATATATTAAAGTTATTTATATAAAATTTATTAAATAAAATCGTAAAATATAATAAATTATTTTAATAATTACTTTTATATTATATATAATTAATAATATATATAAAAATTATTATAAATATAATTTTTAAAATAACTTTTACATATTTAATTTATAAATATAAATTTAATTAAAAATTTATTTATAATTATTAATTTATTAAATGTAATTTTTAATAATATAAAAAAAAAGGATAAAAATATATAAAAATTATAAAAATAATTATTTAAAATTAAAATATCGTATTAATTTATAACTTTAATTAATCGTATAAAATAAATAATTAAAACGATAAACATTTTTATAATAACTTATTTTACATTTTTATTAAGCTTATATATTAATTTTTAATTAATATATATTATAAATATATTTTTTTTTTTAATTTAAATAAGCTTATTTTAAAAACGTTATAAATAATTTTATTTATTAAAATATAATAACATTAATTTTAATTTAATTTATATTAAATATAATTTAAAAAGCTTATTTATAATTATAACATTTAATAAATTAATATTTATTTTTAATAATTTATAAAAATATAATATTATATATATATTATTTTTTATTTTTATAAAATTATTTAAATAATATTTATTTTAAATATAAAATATTTATTAATATATTTTATTAAAAATAAAAAATATGAAAATATAATATTTTTATTTTTAATAATATTATTATATAATAAACCCTTTTATCCTTTAAAGTAAAAAAGAAATAAACATTTATTTAAAATTAAAAATAAATATTAATATAAATAACATTTATATTATTACGTTTAAATTTTTAATGCATTATTTTTACCATTATATTATATTATAAATTAAAGGTTTATTATTATATAAATATATATATTATTATATATTATTTATTAATATAATATGCTTTAAAATTTTTATATAAAAATTAATATTTAAATAAAAAAGTGGAATAAAAATAATAATAAAAATTATATTTAACTTTAATTATTTATTAAATTTACGATATATTATAATTATAAATAAACTAATTTATATAATAATAATTAAAATTAAAATATTTAATTAATAAAAAACTAATATATATATTTTAAAAATATATTTTATAAATAAAAAAATATGTATAAAAATATTAAAATATTAGTTTTTTATAATATTATATTTTTAAATAATTATTAAATATAACGTATATACCATTTATAAAAAAAAAACGTTAATTATTAAAAAATTATAAATACTTAAAATTAAAAAAATCTGCGTTTTTAAATATAAAATTTTATTTAATTTAATTTATTAATTATAATTTATTTAAAATTTTATAAAGTAAAATTTTACGGTTAAAAAACCTTTTATTTTATCTTTTTTTTATTTATTTAATATTTTTATTTAATATTTTTACCTATTATTTTAAGGTTATTTTTTATATTTTATTAATTAAAGTTTAAAATTTTATTAAACTTATTTAATTTTTCTTATTTTTAAAAATTAAATTTATTTTTTAACTTTTTATATTTATATATATTTATTTATTTTATTATAATATTTATAAATTAAAACTTATTATTTAACCCGTTTAATATAAAAATATATTTAATTTTTAAAAACTTTAAATAATAAAATTTTTAAGTTTATTATTATATTAATTAATTTTAATAATTTATATAATAAATTATAATAATTAAATATAAAATTAAAAATATAAAAAAATATTAAAATTAAAATTATTAATATTAAAAAAGCTTTATTTATATTATTATTAAATTATATAATAAATTTAAAAAAATAAATATTAATTATATATTAAAAACTTTAATAATAATAATTAATTTATTATAAAGTTTTTAATAATAAAATATGTTAATTTAATTTTAAATATATTAATATATTTTTAAAATAAAAATTTTTAATATAAAAATAAAAAATACTTTTATTATTAACTTTTATTTTTTAACGTTAATTAACACATTTATAATAATCACGTTTTTATAAATAATAATAACGTTAATAATAATAATATAAATTATTTTAATAATTAATTATAATAAAAATTATAAATAATTTTTTAATAAAATTTTAATTTTTATAATATATTTAAATAATTATTTTTAATAAATATTATTAAAAATATCTTTATATTTTATAAAATTATTTATTTAATTTTAAATAAATATAATTAAAATATTTATTATATTATTTTAATATTTTATTAAATTTTTTATTAAATATAAAAGTATAAATAAATAGTTTTTAATATTATTAATAACTTTTAAAATAATAAAATTTTTTAACTTTATTAATTTTTTAACCTTTTTAACCTTATTAATTTTTAACCTTATTAACTTTTTAACCTTATTAACTTTTTAACTTTTTAATTTTATTAACTTTTTAACTTTTTAATCTTTTTAATTTTATTAATTTTTTAACTTTATTAATTAATATTTATTAAAATATTTATATATTTATTTTTTTTATTTTAATATTTAAAAATTTTAAGTTTTTATATTATTTTTAATTTAAATTATAAAATAAATATATTTTAAATTAATAAAATATAAAAATATTATTTCTTAAATTTAAAATTTAATTAAAAATATTATAAATTTTAAAGTTTATAAATTTATATAATAAATATTATTTTATTTATAATAAATATTATTTAATTTAAATTTAAAATTTATATTTATATAACTTTTTAATTTATATTTTTATATTTAATTATATAAAATATATATAATTATTTATTTAAAATAAATATCTTTTAATAATTATTATTAATTTAATTATTTATTTTTTATTATATTTATTACTATTTATAACTTAAAATATATAATTTAAATTTTTAATTTCGCTTAATTAAACACATTTAATTTATATAAATTTTAAACCGATATAATATTTAATTATTAAATTATTTTAATACATATTAAATAAATATTTATATTATAAATTAAAAGTATTATATAATTTTTTAAGGTTAATATTAAGTATTTTTAATCATTATTTTATAATAATTATTTAAAAATTTAATGTTACATTTATTTAAGATTTATATAAATTAAATATTTTTAATTAAACGAAACTAAAAATTTAATTTATATATTTTAAATTATTAAAAATAATAAGAAAATTAATAATTTAATTAAAAATAATAATAATAATATTAAATAATATACTTATTATTAAAATTTTATTTTTATTATATTATATAATAAAATATATTAATAATATATATAACTTAAAATATAAAATAAGTTATATATATATTAATTTTAAACTTAAATTAAATAATATTTATTATATAATATATTTTTATTAAAATAATAAACTTTAATAACTTTTATTAAATTTATTATTATTAACATATATTTTTTTATTATTTTTATATAAAAAATATAAATAAAAAATCCGTAAATAATTAAAACTTTATTATTTTTAAATATTTACTTTAATTATTTTATTTAATAAAAGCCATTAAAATTTACCATTTTAATAAAATAAAATAATATTAAAAAATTAAACACTTTTTATAAACTTAAATATTTAATAATTATAATATTTTTATAAAATATAACTTTAATATATATAAAAATTATTATTAAAAATTAATTATAAATATTTTTAAAATTTATATTTTATTATTTTATTTTTAATAAATTTAAATAATTTTATATAATTATAAAAAAAAGTTAAAAATAAGTTAATATTAAAAAAATACCTAATTTTTTAACATTATTTTATAAAACATATATATAAACCGGTTTTAAAAATTTTAAACTTTTAATTTAACTTTATTTTTTAAATTTTTAAAATTTTTAAAACTTATTTTATTTTTAAATATTTTATTAATTATTATATATTTTTAAATATTTATTAAATATTATTTATTTATTATAAAATTTAATATATAACTTAATTTTTAATAATAATATAAAATATAATTAATTTTTCGTAAAAATTTATATAATATAATAATTTTTTATTATTTAAAATAATAAATAAATTTTAACTATTTTAATTAAAATTAATATTAATATTTTTATTATTAAAAATAAATTTTAAATAATTTTTTATTATATATATTAATTAATTTAATATTAATATTTTAAAAATAATATAATTATTATTAATATTTATATAAATGTTTTTAAAACTTAGTTAAATATTTTTAAAATTTAGTTTAATATTTTTAAAACTTAATTTAATGTTTTTAAAACTTAGTTTAATGTTTTTAAAACTTAAGTTAATATTTAATTTAATATTTTTATTAAACATATATTAACTTTATAAATATTTATTTTATTATTTACTTATTTTATTTATTATTAATTATAATATAATATAAAAAGCTAATTTTATTATATAAATAAATAATTTTTTATCATTAATAAAAATTTTAAATTAAAATTATTTTAGTTTATAATTAATAATATAATTATTAAAAACTTAAATTATTAATTTATTTAATTAAAAGATTTTAAAATAAAAACCTGTTTATTTTTAAAAAAAATATTAATAAATAATATTTTATTATTTATTAAATATAACATTAAATTATATTTTAATAATTTTAAGTTTAAATATTATTAACATTTAAAATATAAAATAATAAAACTATTATTTATATATAATATTATAAAATTTTATATTTAATTATTTTTAAGTTATTTTTAAATATTTATATTTTATGTTTATTAATATTTAACATTTTAAGCTTATATTTATTATTAAAAAAGGATATTTAAAATATTTAATATTAATAAATTTATAATATTTATAAAAATTTATTAAATAATAAATTAATTTATAATAATTAAAATTATTTAAAATATAATTATAAATAAATTATATTATAATTTTATAATATATTAAACTTATTTATATAAAATTATTTAATTAAATATAAAACATTTAAAATAATATTTATAATTATAATTAACGTTATATTATATATAATTTAAATTTAAATTTATTAAAAACATTATTTTATTTATTATATAAATAATTATAAAAATAAAAATATTTTTTAATTATAAATATTTTTATTTATTAATTATATTATTAATATTTAATAAATATATTTTATTTTTATATATTACTATTATTATTATTATTATTATTATTATTTTTATTATTATTATTAACTTTATTTTATTATTATTAATTTTATTATTAATATATAAATATTAAATTATTTATATTTAAAAATAACATTATTTTTAAGTAATTAAATAAATAATAATTAATTATTTATTATAATTTTTAATATTATAAAAACTAATTTAAACCCGTTTTTAATTAATAAATATAATAAAATATAATATTTAAACATATAAAACTTATTATATTTTATTTTTTAATAAATTATAAAAGTTAAGATAAGTTTTATTTAATATAACTAATATAATTTATAACTTAAAATATAAAATAATATTATTTATATTATATTTAAAATAAATTTTATTTATATTATTTTTTAAATTTTTACTTTTTAAGTTATAAAAATAATTTAAAACGTTTTATTATATTATTAAATAATATTAAACGTTTTATTAAAAGCTTTAATTTTATTATTAAACGTTTTTATATTTTTTAATATATATAAATTTTAAGTTAAATTATTTAAATATTTAAAATTTAATTATTTATTAATTAAGTTTTTAAATAATTAAATAATTAATTTTATTTAATATAAAACAGCTTTTATATTTTTAAAAACATATATATTATATTATATAAAACTTTAATAATTAAATTAAAATATATAAAACATTTTTATCGTTTATTACTTATTAAAATATATAAATTTTTTAAATTTTAATAAATAATTATTATTTATTATTTATTTTATTATTAATAAAATTATTTAAAAAACTTTTTAATAATATTACATATAATAATTATTTTAATTATAATTAACAACTAATTTTTTATAAATTATTAAAGGGTTAAATTATAAAAAATAATATAAATTATTAAAAATTAAATTTATAATTATAATAACATTTTTATTTTTATTTATATTAAATTTATTTTTATTAAACATTAATATTTTTTCCTTTTTAAAAATTAATATAAAATTTTTAAAAATTAAATATTTATATAATAATCGTTTTTATTTTTAATTTATAAATTTATTTATTTAAATATATTATTAAATATTAAAAAATATATATATTATATTTATATAAAATAATAAAATAATTTTATTAAAATTAATAATAAAAATATGCCTTAATTTATATATATATTATATTTTATTTTAATTTTTATATTTATATTATAAATTATAAAATAATATATTATTATATAATAATTAATTTTTTAAAAATTTAATAAATATTTAATATTAACTTTATTTATTAATTATTTATTAATTAATAAAATTATTTATTTAAATTTTAACATTAATAATATATTACTTTTATTAAATTTAAATTATTTATATTTAAATTAAATAAATAATATTAAAAAATAAATATTAAAATTAATATATAAAATTATAAATAAAAATAAATAATTATAATATTTTAATATATAAAAATTAAACCGTTAATTATTAATAAATAAATTAAGTAAATAATATTTTTATTATTATTAATTTATTTATAAATATTTAAATATTATAAGTAAATATATAATAAATAATTAAAATTAAAAAATATTAAAAATTTAATATTATTTTATTAAAACTATTTAATATAAATATAATTTAATTTAATTATTATCTCCCTTTTTTTTTAATAAAATAAAAAAAACGTTTATATATATTATAATAAATTATTATTATTTTAAAATAAAATATTATAATATTATACTTTTTTAATAATATTATTTTAAAAGTTTAAAAATTTTTATATAATTTAAAATTATTATTAAACCGATAATAAATAATTAAAAACTTTTTTTAAATAATAAAAGTTATATAATATAAGTTTTATTAAATAATTTAAAACTTTTAATTATTAAAAACGTATAATTTAATATATTATTAATTAACATTTAAAATATTATAATAAATTATATTTTAAACATTTTTAAATAAATAATTAATAAAATAAAAATTATTTAATAAATAAAAACAGTAATTATAAAAATTATATATAATTAATTTATGTTATTTTAAATAATTTTTAAAAATAAATACTTTTAATATCCTTAGTTTTTAATATTTTTATACCATTTTTATAATTATTTTTTCTTTTTAATAATTAATTATTTTATCACTTTTTCATTAATTTATATATTATTTTTAATTTTTTTATAACTTTAAAACCATTTAATTTAGTTTTATTATAATTATAAATAACATATATTAAAATAACATTAATTTAATATTATTTAATAAATATTTAAATATTAAAAATTTTTTATATATAAAAAATAACACGGATTATATAAAAATTAATAAACATTTAATTATTTTTTTATTATTTTATTTATAATTATTAAATTAAATTTTTAAAAAAAAATAAAAAATAAAAAGTTTTTATAATTTTACTAATATATTAACCCGTTTTTATTTTTTAATAATAATAAAAAAAACGCTTATAATATTATTTAATAATATATTTTAATAAATAATATAAATTAAATCGGCTTAATTAATTAAATAATAATTTATTTAACGATTATTTATTAATTATTTATTATATAATAAAGCTTTATAAAATTATAATAAAATTATTTTAATATAATATTTTATTTATATTTATTATAATTAATTTATTTAATAAAAATACTTTTTAAAACTTTATTACGATATAATATGTTTATTTTAAAACAACTTTTTCGTTAAAAAATCAACTTAAAAGGTTTTATTAATGTTAATATTTTATTATTTCGCTTTAAACGATATTATAATTATTAAAAATAATATATAAATTTAAAATTTAAACTTTAAATAATATAATAATTATAAAAATAAATTTATAAAAACATTTAAAACATTTTTTATAATATATAAATAATTAATATTTTATAAAAATTTTTAATAATAACTTTAATTTTTTAATATTAAAAATTATTTAAAAACATATATTATAAATTTTTATCTTAAAAAATTAATATAACTTTAAAAAAAATATAATTATAAAAAAAAATAAAATTTAATATATTATTAACGGTTAATAAAAGCTAAAATTTAATTAGTTTAAATTTAATTATTTTTATAAAATATATAATTTTTTTTTAAAAGTTTAAAAAAGTAATTTTAATAATAAAAAAATAAATTAAATATTATTAAAAACGTTAAAATTTTCGTTATAAATTTTTATTAATTAATTATAATTAATATAATATATTCTTAAATTTTTATATAATTATTTAATTTTTAATAACGTTTTATAATATATTTAAAATAAAAATTAAATTAATTAATTATTAATTATACCTTTAATTTTTATTAATAAAATAATTAATAATAAAGTTATAAAAATAAAAAACTTTATTATTAAAAATTAAATGTTAAATATTAATAAAATAATATAATATTTATAAAATTTTAAGTTTTTAAAATTAATTATTATAAAAAGCTTATTAAAAATTTTAAATTAATTTTTAAACATATAAATACATTAATTAATTAAAAAGGGTTTATATAAATTAAAATTATTAAAATTTATTCTTTTTTTCGGTATTAATTATTATTAAATATATTAATATATTTAAATTTTATAATTTATTTTAAATATTTAATAAAATTTATATTTTAAATAAATTTTTTATATATTTATTTTATAAATTTTACTTAATATTAAAGCTATTTATTATTTAAATAAATAATTTAAAAAGTTTTACTTTTTTCCTTTTTTAAACTTTTAAATATAATGTTAATATATATAATATATATTAGAAATATAATTTATTAAAACGTTAAAATTTACATAACTTTATTATTATAATATAAAATAAAATTATTTTATAAATTATTAAAATTATTAATAATAAATTACGATTAAATAAAAATTAAATTATATATATATATTATTTTATTTTTATAATTATACCGTTTTTCCGATATTAATCTTTTAATTATTAAATATATTTAATCGATTTTTTAATTTTTAAAATAATTAAACGAAAATAAATTTAATTAAACTTAATTTTAAAAATATTTATTTATTAAATATATCGGTTTTAACGTTTAAATTTATTTAATTAATTAATAATATTTTATTATATTAAATAAAATATAAATAAAATATAAAATTTTATTAATAAATTTAAATTAATAAAAGTTATTACCGTTAATAAATTATAATAATTTATATTTTATTTTATTTATTAAAACTTTTAATTATTAAATTTAAATAACATATAATATTAATCGTTAATATTATTAAATACATATATTTTTTAACCTTTAAAATTATTTAATTAAGTAAGGAAATATTTTAATTATAAAACCGTTAAAAATTTTAACATTTCGTAATTATATAAAAATAAGGTTAATTTATAAATTAAATTTTTATATATATATATAAATAATTTTAAACATTATATTTAAAAATAATATATTTAATTTATTATTAATTTTAAATATTAAAATCATTTATTTATTATTTATTTAAATATAATTATTATTATAACATTTTTATTATATTATTAAACTTATATAATAAAACTTTATATTTAATATATAAAAATTATTTAATAATTTAATATTAAATATATTAAATTTTATATTATTTATTATTAATTATATTATAAAATTATATTAAATAAATTTAAAAAAAATATAAAATATTTAATAAATTATTTAATATAAAATTTTATTTTATATTTTAATTTATTACTTTTATAATTTAATAAATATTATTTATATTTATCCGGTTAAAATAAATATCGAAATTTATAATATATAAGCTTAAATTAATTTTATAAAAGTAAAAAATAACATATAAAAGCTTTATATTAAAATAATTATTATTTTTAACTTTAATAAAATAATTAAAAATATAAATAAAAGATTTAAAATGTAAAATAAAAGTTTATTATTTTATAAACGTTTAAATAAATACATTATAAATAAAATATAAATAATATTATATTAAAAATTATTTTATTTTTATATAAATATTATATTAATAAAAAAAGCGGAAAAATTATATATAACATTTTTTTAATAAAAATAAATAAATATAAATTAAATCGGTATTTAATTTAAAACTTAAATTAATATTTATAATATAAAATTAATAAATATACTAATTTTCACTTATAAATAAACCCGAAAATTATATAATTAATTATTTATTAATATTATATATATATTAAAAATACATTAATAAAAATATATAAAATAATTAATTTTAATATAAAATTTATTAAAAAATAATAATAAAGGTTTAATTTAAAATAAATATAACTTAAATAATTAATTATAAATTAATAATAATAAGCGATTTATATAATAATAAAAAATATTTTAAAAATTATTAAAAATATAACGAAATTTAAAACTTATACCGCTTATATAATTATATATTAATAAAAATTTTATTTTTAATTAAAAACATAAAAACAATTTTTTCGTTTCGTATTAAAATATCTTTTCCATTAAAAGTATAAACCGAAAATAATTTTTTTTAAATATGTAATTTTTATATTAAATAATTTTACGCTTTTAAGTAATAATATTTTATAAATTTTAAATTTGTTTTTATTTTATTTAATAAAAAAAAGATAATTAAAAATAAAAATTTATAATAAAATTTAAAAAAAGTTTAAAATTTAATTTTATATAAAACGTTTTTTCCTTACGTTAAAAATTAAAAAATTAAATGTTAATATTTAAAATAATAATATAATAATAAATTTTATTAAAATATAAATAATTAAATTTTAATTTATATTAAATAAAATATAATACGTTTTATTATTTAAATTTTAATATTATTAAAACTTAAAATAATTAATTTTACCTTTTTTAATTAAATTTAAGTATATATTAAAAATGGTATAAAAACTAAGTAAATTATCGGTAACGATTAATTAAAAAGAAAAAATCTAATTATTAAAAAAATTATCCGAATTTAACGAAATAAATTCGATTAAAAAAAAATAATATAACTTTTAACGAAAACTTAATTAAATTAAACGCTTTAAAAGTTTAATTAATTATATTATTAATTAATAATATACGTAATATTAATACATTAAAAATAACAATTATAACTTTAATAAAATAATGTAAATAATTAAAAAATAAAACCTTATAAATTTTATAAATATATAAAAAACCTTAATAAAATTTATATTTTTTAATATTAATAACGTTAACACATTTTATATTATTTTAAAAATCTTTAATTATAATTTTTTTATTTATTTAAAAATAAATCTTTTATATTAATTATTATACCGCCCGTTACGTTTATTAAAAAGCGAAAAACAAATTAATCGCTAATTTAATTTATTAATAAAATTAATAAAAATAATATTATAACCCGTAACTTTCGTTATTTTAAAAAGTAAGTATTATAATTAATAAAAAATTTTAACGTTAACTTATTTATATAAAACCCGTTAATAACGTTAAAACTTAATATATAAATAATAAATAAAAATTAATAAAATATAAAAAATAATATTAATTATTATAATATATAAATAAATAAAAAATTTTTATTTATATAATAATTAAATATTTAAATAAATAAATTATATAAATAAATATTAATATATATATATATTAATATATAAATTAAAAAGTTTCGTTTAATTTATTTTTACATTACGTATAATACATTTTAAAATTTTTCCGCTAACTTTTTTACATTTTCCGTTTTATTTTTACTTATTTAATATTTAAATAAATAACCACTTTAAATTTTTAAATTTTAACTTATATTTAATAAATATAAATATATTAATATAATATTAAAATTTATACTTAATTTTATCGTTATTTTTTTTAACTTAATTTATTTAAAAATATTTTTATATTAATATTTATTATTTTAAATATTTTAATTATTATTTATTTTTATTAAATTTACTTGTTTTAAATAACGGATTTATTATAATTTAACTTATTATATTTATTATATTATTATTAAAAACGTTAACTTAACCCCTTAAATAAATATTAATATTATTTATAATATATTAATTATATTTTTTTCCATATTAAAAATTTTTTATTTTAAAGTTTACACGTTTTAAAAATAATTTTTTCGTTTTATATTACCTTAAAAATAAAAAAACGTAAAAATATATATTTTTCCATATTATTACCGCATTTATAAATATACCTTTTTTTCTTTTTCCTTTTCCTTTTTTTTTAAATTATTAAAAAGTTTATTTATTATAAATTTATATTTTATTATATTTATATTTAATTATTAAATATTTCCTTATAAAATTATTTTTAATTTATAGCGGTTAATATATATTTTTTTATTTTTATTTTAAAGCGTTAATTTTTTCGAATAAAATATTAAATTATATTTTTATTTATAATAAAATTTATCGTATAAGTTTAATTTATAATGTTTTTAAATAATTTTATTTAATTTTATAATTTTATAATCGGTGGTTTTTATATAATTACATGGTAAATTATTTATTTAATTTACGAATTATTTTTAAATTAAACGAATTAAATAATATTTTAATGATTTAAAAAATATTTATTTTTATTTAATTATAAGTTTTTAATTATTTTTTTATTAAAAGATAGTTTAATTTTAAAAATATAAATTAATATTATTTATGTTTAATTTTAATTTTTTAATTTATTTAAGCTGGTAAATTTATATTATAATTAAAAGCTTTAAAAGTTTTTAATTTAATTTTTAAATTTTTTTATGTATTTTATTTAATTAATTTTTAATAATAATATGGATATTTAATAACGGGGTTAATTTTATTAAAATATTTTTCGTGAGTTTATAAAAATAAAAGCGGCGGTAAAATTATTAAATTAATTTTATTATTTGATTTTTTTTTTTTTCCTATTTTTATTTAAGAAATTTTGCGAAAAATAATCGGAATTAAGGAGTAAAAGCGGGCGCGTTTTATTAAAAGTTAACGTTTTTTAAATATTATTTAATTTTTAAAAGCGGTATATATTTTTTTAATATCGACGATATTAATAAAATTAATCGATATAATTATATAATTAAAAAATGTATAATAGCGTAAAATATTTTTTTTAATATTAATAATAATAATAAAATTAATTATATTAATCGAATAATTAGGAAAATATATAATAATAAAGAATTTTATAAGGGCCGAAAGTTTTAATATTTTAATATATTAAATAATGTTTTAATGTTTAATTTATTTTAATTTATTAATAATATTATTAATAACGATTATAATTAAGATTTTAAAGTAAAAATATTAATTGATTTAATTTTAATATATAATTTTATTATAAAAGAAATTATTTCTTATTTTTATTATTAAATTTATAAAAAAAAAATGTTAAAAGTTTAATTAATTATATAATTTAATTAATATTATAATATTTATTATTTACATTTTTATTTATATATCGTTATTTTATTTATTTATATAATTAGATTTTTATTTTTCCCATATTTTTTATATATATTTAATAATTTTAAATTATCTTATTACTTTTTAAATTTTCATTTAAATTTAAAATCTTATATTATAATTTATTTTTAAGGTTTAATTTATTAAGTTTAATTTATAATTATTATAAATAAAAAATGTTTTAAATATTTTAAATATTTTAAATTTTTTTTATAAAATTTATAAATATAAAAATTAATTATAAGCTTAAATTTATTTATTTAATATATATTTAATATATAAACTTAAATAAATTAAATCATATATTTTAAAATATATATTAAAAATAAATGCGATAAAAAAAGTTATAAATAAACATATTAAAATATTATAAATATTATAATAAAATATAAATAAATAATATTAAAAATATAATAATAATTAAATAATAACTTAATTATAATTTGGTAATAATTTAATAATAATAAAATAATAATTTAATAATGCTTTAATTATAATATATATTATTAATTAATTATTTATATATAAAAAGGGTTTAAAAATAAATTAATTAAATTTATTACGTTATTTTTTTTTATATAATAACATATAATTTATTATTATTATTACGTTTAATTTATTTATTTTAAAAATAAGTTTAAATATAATTATTATATTAAACATTATTAGTTATAATATAATGATTTTAAATTAAAATAAATGTTTATAATAAGCTTAAAATTTTATTATAATTATTAAAATTATATTAATAATAATATTAAATTTTATAATAATTATAATAATATTTAACTTATATTTAATTTAAAGTTATTTTTATGGTAAAAAAATAACAATTATTTATTTAAAACTAATTATTTTATATTTAAAATTTTATTAAATTATTATTAAATGTTAATTAATTTAAATATAAAATTAATTTTTAATTTAAATATTAATAACTAAGTTTTTTAAATATAATTAATGTTTAATAATTATTTAATCATATTTAACATATTATATAAAATAAAAAAATGTGTTAAAAAGTTAAACGTTAAAAATATTATAATTATATAAAATATTAATAAAATTAATATTTTTAATAATAATAATTAATTATATGTTAATAATTTATTATAAAATTATTTAATAAAAAATCCAAATCTTAAAATTAATAAAGGAATGTTTATTATATTTATTATATATAAATAATTAATACTTAATAATTATTAATGTAAAATAAATGTATAACGAAAATACTTTTAATTTTAACATTATATATGGTATAATTTTTAAAAACTTAAATATAAATTTAAAATATTTAATTAATAATTAATAAATTAATAAATAATTAATTTTAATACCATTAATAAAATTTTTATATAAAACAAATAAATATATTTATTAAATATGCATATAATTAATTATTAATAAATATTAAATAATTAAAGTATTAATAATAAAAATAATGTTTATAATAAAGTTTATAATAAGAAATTTATAAATTAACTTTTTATTAAATAATTATATAATTATCATTAAGTTATAATTAATTAATTATTTATAAAATATTTTAAAATTTTATTTTAATTAATGTTTAAAAAATGTTATATTTTTTATAAACTTAAATAAATTTTACTTAAAATATTATTATTATAAAAAATTATAATATTAAAATTTATTAATTATAAATTTTATTTAAATAATATAATAAAATTTAATTTTATAATAAATAAATTAAAAAAATCATATAAATTAAACGCTTTTAAAACGCCATTTTAAATTTTTATTAACTTATTTTTAAGAAAAAAATAAAGGATTTATTAAAAATGGGAAGTAATATTTTATTAAAAAGTAAATTTATTATATTTTAAAAATATAATAATATTTTATATTAAATTTTCGAAAAGATGTATTAAAATTAAAATAATTAAAAGGGTTATTAAAATAATATATAATAATACTTAACTTTTAAAGATATAAATAAAACGATAACGTTAAATATGGTAAAATTAAGGATAATATTTTTATTAAGAATTTATTAAATATTAATTATTAATTATAATAAATCACCTTTTTTCGATTAAATAATAAAATAAAATGTTATTATTTTTAATAATATTAATTATTTTATTAATAGTTAATTTATTATTATTTCAGCTTATATTTTATAACTTAATTAATAATTTTTTAATTATATATCGAATAATTTTACCACATTTTTTTATAATAACCTTACTTTTTAAAAAATAAAATAATAACAATTAAAATATATTAAATATAATTATAAATAATATAAACTTTAATAAAATAATAATTAATTTATTATTAAATAAATTATTTAATTTAAATTTGATAAACTTTAATATTAACGATAATAATTATAATAATAAAAATCTTATTATAATAAGTGTAAATAATAATATTAATTTAATTAATATTTAATAAAAATTTATTAAAAAGTTAATTAAAATTTTTAAATTTATAATAATTTTATAATTATTAAATATTAATTTTAATAAAATTTATTTAAGTTAATATTATAATATAATAATAATTTAACCATTAATAAAATAAACTTTTTTAAGAAATTTTTTAATTTTTAAAAAATTAAGTAAAAATTTAATATTTATTATTAATAATAATTAAAATAAATATTAATAAAAAAAGGAAATTATATATTAATATTATTAAAATATATACGTTAAAAATTAATCGAAAATAATAAAATAATTTTTTATAATTATTTAATTATTATTTATAAAGAAAATATTAATATAAATAAAAAATTAAACTTTTTAAATTTTAAAAACTTTAAAAAACAATTTTATACGTAATTATATATTTAAACTTAATTAACGGCTAATAGTTTTAAATTAATAAATTAACTTAATATATAATTATAATTATTATTTATAAAAATAATATTATATATTTAATTAAATTAATAATTTATTTAAAATTTTAAGTTATTATAAATTAATATTAATTTTATTTTATTAAATTTTAAATAATAATACGTTAATTATTAATTTATATATTATAATACTTTTAATTAAACTATTATTTAATTATTATTTAATTATTATTTAATTATTATTTAATAATAATTTAATAATAATTAAATAATAATTAAATAATAATTAAATAATGATTAAATAATAATTAAATAATGATTAAACCATTATTTAATATTATATTAATATATAATATACTTACATAAAATCGGATAAATATATGTCAAAAAGTTTTAACGGTTTAACGGTTTAATTCTTACGGCCCACCGTCACTTCTAAGTGTATTATGCAGTACTTCTATAGTAGCCAATGCTTATTAGGTAATCTATGCCAAGATAATGAATAATAATACATACTAGGTAGTAATAATGGCCCAACCAACGCTGGCTCAGGTTGTTCACGGGCTTGATCAGGTCTGGTTAGTCTGATGGTTCTGGACCGAGGCAAAATGATACCCATTAATCACCGACGGGAAAATGCGCCGTGTAGAGCTAAAATTGATTAAATTGATCTCGGTGTTGTTGTTTAATACTGCTCAGGCGAGCTTGGGCGAACTCATCTGCTGTCAAACCTGCTACTAAGAACTAAACCTCTAGGGCTGCTAACGTGCCAACCTTCCCGCATGCCACAGCGACCCGCGAGGCACTATACGACCTCGTGAAGGTCCCACATGCTTTCTGCTGTGCTGTTCCTGCATGTGCTCCATTGCTCTATTATTGCTCTATTCCTCTGCTACCCCATTCTCCCATTTTCAATATCATGTTGACACTTTTTGGAGGGTTTAGTGTGAAGAGTTTTTAATTGCTGGTAATCTCACCATCGCATTCATGTTTAATCATTGATGTTTAGTTTCAATTCCTACTCGAGTTGCACCTAAGCATTCGCAATCATGTCGTTCGATGGATCCCACACCGCACCGCTAAGCCCTGCAACATCCGACAGCTTCGTCTTGTCCAATTCGATAACCTCATTAGCAGCCTCCTCTTCAACAGCTCGCCCTTCTTCCAACAATATAACAAAATCCTACCGCCAAGCCTCTCAGTTGTTCTTAACGCGTCGACTACCCGAGGCCTTGTCAACAGTCGTCCCTCTGATCACTCCATCCCCCGAGGCTGTCGATGTCAATGGACAAACCGAACCTGCACCTGTCGTCCGAGCCTCAAGGTCTACGAGGATCAAGGTGTGGAGTCTCTACCTGACTATCCTAAATGCTATACTGGAATTGGACCCCGATTCAGGAAAAGATGCCTTCGGTTCGCAAGAGTGGCGTACCTTATGCAAGAAAGTACGAGAAGGCGATGTTTGGGAAGAGGTAGTCCAGTTTGGATACCATGGTAACGAGGGTGAGGTTGATGCTGATGTCGTCATTAACCTGTAAGTTGGTTTACTACAAGTATGCCCTCTGGGGATTTTATGCCTCGGTAGCGGTGGCTCAATGTTTTTACATGACATGCCATGCCATGCCAGTACTAACAGGCTTGAATAGTGCGACCCTTCTGCTTGCCCATGCTAAATCGCAAGCGGTAAACCAAAAGCGGCTGGAGAACTATCTCGCCGCGTCGACCACACCAGCGCTCGATATCGCGAAACAGCTGGAGACCAATCGGTCCGCGAGTCGAAGATCCTCGTCTAAAGGTGCTGGCGGCGCCGATACTCCAAGAGATCTTAACGCTAGAGTTAAGATTCTGGAGTTGTATACGCTACACGTTCTGCCACGAAATAACGAATGGAATTATGCCAAGGAATTCATCAGTGTTAGTGCGGTGCTGGATGATGAGCGGAGAGATGCTTTCCTACTAGCACTTCAAAGCCTACAAGAAGAACACCAGGCATCGGAGCAGAGAGAACGTGAAGAACAACAACGACAAGAGGAGCAGCTCCAAAAAGACATCGAGGAGGCGAGGAGACTGAGAGCAGAGAACGAAGCAAGAGAAAAGAAACGACTGGATGAAGAGCGAGCCAAACGAGAAGGCAATGAGATCGACTACGGGATTGAACAGACCCCAAGCGCACCCAGCCCGAAGAGCAGGGCCCGAAACGTCACCAATGGATCAGCCAACGGGTCGGCGTTATCAAGAACAGCGAAGTCGTCCGTACCCAGGGGGAAGAAAGCTGGAGGGCCTCCGAGCTTGGGTAAGCGAGCTTCGGTAATTATAGCGAACCTTCGCAACGTCGTTGAGCAATTAGGAGCTTCCCTCAAAGCCAACCCGCAGCTGCTTCTGAGATTGGTGGCTTTCATCATAGGAATACTCGTAATGTTCGGGAAGAGGTCGGTACGTGAGCGGGTGCAACGAATTCTCGGAACGGGGTGGGACAAAGTCAAGTCAACAGCAGGCATGGGCGTGAAGGTCAGCTACATTTAGCTAGCGACGTGGTAATGACATTCAGGCGTTTCTGTACATCGTCTTCCTGCAAATATTAATTACCTTCTGGAGTCATGAGCAGCATTGTTTTTCAAAGTACGGTGTAGGAGTTGGATTTTTTTTTTTTTTAAATAAGATCAATCAATTTATATCAACTGTATGCAGTGGTATTGAGGAATCTACCAACCCATGCGCTGATTTCCGTAACCTCGAAACGCCGGCCAAAATGCTGATTTCAAAAAAGTCCTCTATCCCCTATATCGTAGAACATAGTGACGCCTGCGGCATGCCAATGCCGCGTACGGCAGAATCGTAAACCCAACAGCCCAGACCCGGGCAACAGAAGGGCTAGTACCCCGTCCGATTCGTTTTCTTTTGGTAGAACAGCTAGAGAGCGTAGGTTAGCACACGCCAGCCAAACCCGGCAAGAAAACCTCGTAAGGGGTTGAGGCAAAAAGGCAAGGTCTGCTTACATCCGTTCTTGAACTGCCGAGGTTTATGATCTTGGGACAGCCGTCGCGGTCCTTCTCGAGGCGGGTGCACTCGAAGCAGTAGAAGGCGTCGGAGATGCCCTCGCCGCCGCAGACGACGCACTTGTTCTGGTAGTTGCCGAAGCTGCACTCGTCGCAGATGCGCACGAGCGTGGTGGGCCGCACGTACGAGTCGCACACGGGACACTTGCCGTCGCACTTGTCGCAGAGACGGCCGATGGCGATGCCGGATTGCTTGCGGCACATGACGAGGTCGCTGAGGAGCGATGGAAGTGTTAGCTGCTGTAATTGGAGGGTTGGTGTTTGGGGTCGAAGAGACTTACGGATGATGTCGAGACATGCTGGCGGAATACGGATGTATGAACCTAATGAAGGATCCGGTGAGGTGAGGCGGAGGGAGAGAGCCGAGGTGGTTGAGTTCTCGTTGATATACGGTCAGGTTAACGATAGGTTGGCCTTCTAAATGATTGATTTCTCAGCCTTGCCACAGCTTTCTGGAGATTTCTTTAGTGTGATGATAAGACCCCGGCGAGGTTGAGCTTCTTGTTTTGAAGCTTAAGAATTTACCGAGTAGATATGCTAGATATGCTAGATATGCAGGTAGACAGAAGGTATAAAAGTGGGGTGATATCTTTACATTTATATGCATGATTGCATAAAGTTGTTGTTCCGTTAGGTCACCAACCAAATCCGTTCGCCAGATCTCTACAAGATACTTCTTACCCCGAACACAGTAAAATACTGTAGATACGTAGGTACCTACCTACAATTACGACCCTTGCCGGTTTAGTGCTCAATGTCGCACATCGGAGTTTTGGCCCGTGTCACTTTCACCTTCAGCCTTGCGACAGTTTTAATTAATTCTTCAACCTACCAATTGCAAAGTCCATGTTGATATGGACGAATGCATTTCCTCGGTCACCATAGCTAATTAATTCTCCTGGCCTTTGCTCCGTGTATGGATACGAACACGATCCATACCAGCTTTGAATAATCCGACACCATGTCGGCCAACGAAACGTGCGTAGCGCAGATTTTATTCTCTTTCTATTGGTCGCAATGAAACTGATCGCGAGAGCAGCCCTCCAAATGGTCGCACCCCAGAACCAGAGCCCGACAAGACTGTCACCGAGGTGGACAAAGCCCAGGATCATCAGGACAATGCGCCTAAGCGCAAAGCCTCATCGCCTCCACCCGGTGGAGATGAGACTAGCCAGTCGCCCAAACGAGCCAAGTTAGAGGACAACTCGAATGACAAACCTACACGACCATCGTCAACGCACCCGGAGGAGCGCACCAGCGCGGACCGCCACAAACTTGCCCAGCAGGAAGAGAAGAAGCGCGGGAAGCGATTGTTCGGTGGTTTGCTAAGCACACTAAGTCAAACCACTTCTAGTTCTCAGCAAAAGAGACGCCAAGAGATTGAGCGACGACAGCAGGCAAAAGTTCACCAACAGAAGGTCCAGGACGATAAGCAGAGAGAAGAGAAGTTGGCCAAGCTGAGAGAGGTTCGAAAGATCGAGCAGCTCAAGTTTGAGGAGCGAGTGGTAAGTCGGCCCTCATTTGGTTCCTTCGATGACTACCTGGGTTGACAAACTATTCAGATGAAAACCAGACACGCCAACATGCTCTCGACGGCACGCTTCCTAGAAACCAAAACCCGCCCCAAGATCGTGAGTGCAGCTCATCTCTTCATCTCTCCAATCTACCTACGTACCTGGTATCAATCGAACCGCTCGCTTACCATACCTTTTAGTACTATCTGCCGTGGGACCCCACGGACGAGCAAGAAGCCATCATCAAGAACCAGATCCGCGAAGTTGAAGACATCATCGACAAGGAGGTTATCGACTTCCAACGGCACAAAGCGCAGCGGGCGAGAGCGTTGGGTATCGAAGTCGAGCCGTCGCCGCCAGCTGAGCCCAAGGAAAAAGTGGGTAGCAAAACTAACGATGAGCGTCTTGCTGACCGTCCTCCATCTAATACTTCTAATCGCCCCCTTTCCCGTGCCAGCAAGGTCAGTCATGAGCGCGACCCTGATAAGGCAGATGATATCATGATCGAGGAGGTGGAGGACACGGTAATTTACTAAGCCCCAGTACCTCCCGTTCTGATTCTCTTCTTCCCTTTTTCCCTATTTATGTATTCTGCAGATGTCTTTGCGGCGGGAAATGAAGGCACTGGCGTTAGTCGCGATGGGTACGGTGTGTAGTCGTGGGACTCACGGACTGGCAAGGAATGGAAGGCAAGGCAAGGCAAGGCAAGGCAACGCCGGAGGGGTTCGGGATTCTCAATGTAAGTTTCGAATACTCGGGGCCAGGTTGGAACAAACCTGATAGTGAGTCATAATGTATTCGACATGCCGAGCATATCAGTTCTGACCTAATATTTTCGGTGAGACCTACGCGTTCATGCATGATTTCAAGTATTTATATAACCTACCTATAGGTCTGGCCATGTCTACCTTCGTGCCTAAGTATGCACAGGGTTCTTGGCAATCCTTCCAATCTGGCATACAGGGTAGCTACTAAGTACCTAGCTTAGTACCTAGTCATCATCCGTGAGTATCGTAGACATGTACGGCATTCCCATTGACTCCTTGCCAACTCTGACATGCAAAACCATGGAACAAGGCACATCTTCGGTGATGGCCACGCTAATTCCCAATTACTAATGTGATCAATCCTAAACTTCGGGAGATATCCAGAGATGAAGAGCCCGGTAGCCTGGTACGGTCGAGATTCGGCCGTGTGTTCCTTGCAGGCCCTGCAACAAATCCAAGCGCACGCATACACAACCAGGGCAATGTAGGTAGCGAGCCCTCCGCATACGACGTTGCGGGAGGGAGCTTTGCTCTGATAAGTGGAGCGCCCCTTATCCGAAAAAAAAGCCAGGATTTGGCTATACCGGAGCCCTGGAGGGAGCTGGAGCTGAGGTGCCCATAATGCTGGTCGAGTGCTTCATGCGCGGCACGGATTTCGACAAACCTACCGATTGGCCGACGGAACATAGCGATGGCCCAATACTAAAAATACACCCCGGGATTCGTGATGGGAACGCATGGAAAATGCTCTGCCGTTCATCTCCGGATGGGAAGAGCATTTGCGAGGGTGTTTGCTTGAGGGATTCATGTCGCAACGTTACATAAAAAAGACGCGAGTACTCTTAATGCGAGATGCTGTTTAATGACGATGTTTGTCTCGGTCGCCAGATTATGGCGTTCTATTCCCGCCGTGGGGAAATATACGCGTGTGCCTCGGCAAGCCCGTGTAAAGGGGTAAAGCGTTGATGGCGCCGGCACAACGCTAGGTTTAGTTGCAGCATGAATCTGGCTATCATTGCTATGGGTAGCACGTGTGACACGGTAGACTATCATAAGCTACGTATGTAGCAGTGGTTTCCGTGAATTCCGACGATCCACCAACCCGCGATACTACTTTTAGAGTCCTCCGATCGAGGCACTCGGCCGAAATACGTCAGGGCCCGGCTTTGTCCAAAGTATAAAGGTGGCGCCTAGATCCGGATTCTTCCCAATCCCGTTCCACCGCTTTGCGGCCTCGTTATGAGTGGATGAACATACCTCTGCTTCGCACAACGATATGCCTGCCGACGCATTGGTCCCGAACGATCCTAGGGTTGAACACAAGTTCAGCTCTTTTGGAGATATCAAGTATCACTATATGCTGGCCAAGCCGGAGCGCAAGCCGACAGCTACCGTTCTTCTCATCCATGGCTTGTGAGTATTTCGCCACCTCGAGTTTGAGAACTTTTGTGGTAACCTGTACCTACCGATAGCCCGGATCTTGGTATGGGATGGAGGTTTCAAGTCCCCCACCTCTTGGCCATGAACCTCCAGGTCATCGTCCCGGACATGCTAGGATACGGGCAGACTTCTGCTCCCCATTCTCATGAAGAATACACCATGAAGAAAATGACGGCGCATATGGCAAGTATCATCAAGGAGCATACAAATCAGCCCATTATCCTCGGTGGCCATGACTGGGGTGGGGTTTTCGTTTGGTCAGTCCAGATTCTAGGCGTGCCTACCGTGCTTGGCCAGTCTGAGCCCGCTAGGATTCCGCGGTCGCCAATTGCCTACCGATAGACTTGGAAGAGACGCGTTTGAAGTACTGACCGAGTCTGCTAGGCGTATGGCGCAGTACTACCCACAACTGATCCGCGCCGTTTTTAGCTTCTGCGTGCCCTACATGCCCCCGTCGCCGGTGAAGTACTCGTTGGAGGACATAGTGAAAAGGAGGCCGCACTTCCGATACCAGCTCCAGCTCGCCAGCCCCGTCGCAAAGAACATAGTCGACAAGTCGCCCGAGCGGGTCCGAGGATTCATCAACGGCATATTCGGCGGTCGGACGCCGGAAGGCAAACCGGTATTCACGCCCGACCTCGGCGTCGTGGAGGAGAACATCGACAGGATCGGACCGTCCCCGCTGGTGGACGCGAAGATCGTCGATTTCTACGTCCAAGAGTATTCGCGGAACGGACTGCACGGACCGACGAATTGGTATCGAACGCGTGGGCTCAACGCGGACGACGAGGCGGAAGAGGCCGCGAAAGACCCGGATTTCAAGTTCCCGATGCCGGCGATGTTGGTAATGGCCGAAAGGGACGCTACCTTACCGCCGCACCTGGCGGAAGGCCAGGAGAAATACTACGCGGCCGGGCTCAAGAAGGGACTCATTCCGGGAGCCAGTCACTGGGTCATGATCCAATGTCCCGAGCTGGTTAATAAGCAAATCGAGGATTTTATCAGGGGCGTCCTTGGTGACGAATCGAAGGTTTCCTTATAGGGCTTTGGATGGATCCGTTCCTAGGCGGACTGCAAAGGCCTATCGTAGGGATAGGCTGTTGCGCTAGACCGTTGAGGCTCGTGTTATGAAGATCGCCTCTGTCGGTGTGTACATACCTAATCGCAAGATATCCACTTCGGTGGCTTGTATGAACGATATGCGGAATTTGGCTAGTCCAGTTCCGCAGTAATAATTTACTAATTCGATATGAGTTACACTAGGTGCGTTGGCGAGGGTCAATCGTGAAGTTGTGCATGTAGTAGTATATTGGCTGACGACTGAGGGTATCACGAACTTGCTAATCCGGATGGAGAATGGATCAATGATGCGTCAAACTCGCTTAGCTGACTTGAAGTCGATACGAATTAGAGCCTTGGAGGTGTCACTCGGAAGGCCAAGGACGGTAGAAATTAGCACTGCGGCGAACATTGCCACGATGCGAATGCTTCTGAGCCCCTGAGATATTTAAAAATAAAATTGATTACGCCAAAGTGACCAATCTACCTACCTAGTAGTAGTACCCAGCACTAAGCACTACAAAATATGCAGTACCCTTTCTTTCTGCATCAATTCGAATTTGTTCTTGGCAGTGCTCGGCGACATACCTATAGTAGCCTTTTTCTTGTTTTCTTGTAGATTCGAAAACCCGGCATTCATTGTGATAGGCATCCCAATGTCTTTTTTACTTGGGGTTGAGAAGGTTGGAATAAGGAAAGGTTTCGCATTGGTTATGAGGTAAGAGGCGTCTTATCTATATTAATATGCACATACCTAGATACCTAGTACCTAAGATACCTACATAATCTCACCTGAACCTCCTATAACAACCCCCCTAACCAACCCGACATCTGCATGTATGCACTGAATCAGTTCACGAAATGCAACGCTGTAACTAGGTACCTAGTACTAGGTAGCCTTCCGCCAGCCACACTTATGCTTGTCAAAGGCCTATCATATCTACAAGATTTTAAGCATGATCCTCGTAATGCTACGTCGCAGCCACTGAAGGAAAATGGATACTGATCACTGATGCAAATACCCAAGCGATAGGTTCTCAAAAGCTTGTACGTGTATGTTGCGCTGATTGGTGTTGGTTGGTGTTACGCATGCCCCATGGGCTTAAAAAAAATCAATCACCTCACTCACCTGCTCACCTTCTACAGCATCAATTTTACTGGCTAATAGCGGGCATAGCGGGCAGGCTGTGCAAAGGGAGCAAGGGAAAAGTGGAACTACTCATGCCTCATGCTTGGTCTTGCAAGTCTTGGTCTTAGTTTCGGTCTTGGATGCTACGGATGTCACCCTTGATACCAGGACCTTTTACCTGGACCTGCTACCTGCTAACGTACGCTGCAGACGCAGACCCTACAGAACTTAGAACTGCTACAGACAGCAAGCACTGCTGCTTTTTGTCTGCTGGAGACACTCCCATTTTGATTCGCATCTTAATCGTGATCAACTACCAACCAAGCTTAACTCTACCCTCTGTCATTATTTACCACTTCCTATTATTCAATTATTTACGATTTCGACACCTCCATTTCCCTTATCCGCCGCTTTTACTTCGAGGCCTGGAAAACTTGTTGCTTTCGCTTCTCGCCTTTCTCTAGTTTACCAGTTTTGCCTGTCTCGTATTCCGCTCGTTCGTCTTGCATGATACGGCAGACTACTAACCACCACTCCTGATTCTCTTCTACTCCATCACCTACTTGGTCGCGAGCATATCCTCATGGATATAGTGTATGAAGGTCTTAGAATTTGATCGTCAAATACAAACAAGCAAAAAACCCCCAACTTTTAATTGACTTGATTTTCGCCGATATTCTCTCCTTTGACGACCGCATGCCTTCAACTTATCCCCCTTTGTAACCCTCATTCCTTCGCGACATGGCGGGAAGGGCGCCCCCAGGGGGCACCTCCAGCTCTAGAAATGACTTATTACTTGACCTCGACGATTACCCTCAAGGTGGACAGAGACCTTCTATGAACGATGAGCAGTCTGCTCGACCCTCCGTGTCTTACGATGACTTTGTTGGCGGTAGCCAGACCACGCATCCCACCGCGAAAAACCCACCACCCGGCGCCGGCGCTTCAAACCCTCGAGCACCCTATTTGGCCGATGCTGATAGGCAATACAGCCAGACTTCCGATCTACATAATTTTCAAAGATACGCCGATGACTTCGACGATTACCCCGACGATGGCCAGTCGTATTATCATCACGGCGGAACCACTATGGGTGTAGCCGGCGATTCGGATAGCCGTGCCAATGCGCGAAACCGTAACAGTGTGCTGGGATTGGGCGGCGGATTCTTGGGTAAGGCTAAGAACATGTTCGGGATGGGACAGCAGGGTTATTCGGAGATGGACCTGCCTTTGACGGAAACGAGTCGTGGCCGGACGGATTCGGTTGTGGGGCAGCCGAAGCAGAAGAAGAAATTCGAGCTCAAGAACTTCAGATTTGGTTTCGGTGGAGGTAAACCAGATCCATCGACCCTCGGTCCTCGAATCATCCACCTGAACAATCCTCCGGCGAACGCTGCTAATAAATACGTTGACAATCACGTCTCTACTGCCAAATACAACGTTGCCACCTTCTTACCTAAGTTCCTAATCGAGCAATTCTCCAAATTTGCCAACGTCTTCTTCTTGTTCACGGCGGCGCTGCAGCAAATTCCGAATTTGTCCCCGACGAATCGCTACACGACTATTGGTCCCCTTGTTGTTGTGCTGTTGGTCTCTGCAGGAAAGGAGTTGGTGGAAGATTATAGGAGGAAGCAGGCCGATAGCGCGCTCAATAACTCGAAGGCTAGGGTCCTGCGAGGGTCAAACTTTGAGCAGACGAAATGGATCAACGTTTCCGTGGGGGATATCGTACGGGTCGAATCCGAGGAGCCTTTTCCGGCCGACATCGTCTTGCTTGCAAGCTCTGAGCCGGAGGGCTTGTGTTATATTGAGACCGCAAATCTTGATGGTGAAACTAATCTCAAGATCAAGCAGGCGCTCCCGGAAACATCTACTATGGTTAGCCCCGCAGAGCTTAGCAGGCTTGGAGGGAGAGTACGTTCCGAACAGCCAAACAGCAGTTTATATACATATGAGGCTACATTGACCATGCAAGCTGGCGGTGGGGAAAAGGAGTTACCTCTTAACCCAGAGCAGTTGTTGTTGCGAGGTGCTACTCTCAGGAACACGCCTTGGGTCCACGGTATTGTCGTCTTCACGGGACACGAAACTAAACTTATGCGAAACGCCACCGCCGCTCCGATTAAGCGGACCAAAGTAGAAAGGCAGCTAAACATGCTGGTCCTTGCACTGGTCGGTATACTTCTCGTCCTCAGTGTTATTTGCACTGTTGGAGAGTTGGTCTTCCGTTCGGTTCGATCCGACTCGATCCCTTATTTGAAACCGGAGACGCTTGGCGATGCCGGAGAAGTAGTGCAGGCAATTTTCAAGGATCTCGTCACCTACTGGGTCTTATTTTCTTCGCTGGTTCCGATCTCGCTGTTCGTCACCGTCGAGATGGTCAAGTACTGGCACGGCATTCTCATCAATGACGATCTAGATATCTACTACGACAAGACGGATACACCTGCCAACTGCCGAACGTCGAGCTTGGTGGAAGAGTTAGGGATGGTAGGCTTCGTTTTCTCAGACAAGACGGGAACCCTCACTTGCAACATGATGGAGTTCAAGCAGTGTACGATCAGTGGGATACAATACGCGGAAGAAGTGCCGGAAGATCGAAGAGCTACGGTGCAGGACGGCGAAGAAGTTGGGATCCACGAATTCAAGCAACTGCGTGACAACCTGAAATCACACCAGAGTGCCCAGGCTATACATCACTTCTTGGCCCTTCTCGCAACCTGCCATACTGTCATTCCAGAGAGAGATGAAGCGAAAGGTGGTGCGATTAAGTATCAGGCTGCCTCGCCCGATGAAGGCGCATTAGTCCAAGGAGCTGTGACACTGGGGTATACTTTCGTGGCTCGTAAACCACGATCCGTCATTATTGAGGTCGAAAACAAAGAGTACGAATACGAACTGCTGGCGGTCTGCGAGTTTAACTCTACAAGAAAACGAATGTCAACAATCTATCGATGTCCCGATGGAAAGATCCGTCTATACTGTAAAGGTGCTGATACGGTCATCCTCGAACGGTTGAACGAAGACAACCCCCACGTTGAGCAAACACTGTTGCACTTGGAGGAGTATGCTTCTGAAGGTCTACGTACCCTCTGTCTCGCGATGCGTGAGATTCCCGAAGAGGAATTCCAAGAGTGGTATTCTATTTTCGACAAGGCCCAAACCACCGTGGGTGGTAACCGAGCAGATGAACTAGACAAAGCAGCTGAAATTATTGAGCACTCCTTCTACTTACTCGGCGCAACGGCTATTGAGGATCGTCTGCAAGATGGCGTGCCCGAGACTATTCACACTCTTCAACAAGCAAACATCAAGGTTTGGGTCTTGACCGGCGATCGTCAGGAGACCGCTATCAACATCGGTATGAGCTCTAAGCTGTTGAGCGAAGATATGATGCTTCTAATTGTCAACGAGGAAAATTCCGCCGCCACTCGAGACAACATTCAAAAGAAACTGGACGCCATTCGAAACAATACGGACGGATCCGTTGAAATGGATACCCTGGCCCTTATCATTGATGGAAAGTCTCTTACCTACGCTCTAGAACCTGAGATGGAAAAGATTTTCTACGACCTGGCTGTGATGTGCAAAGCGGTTATTTGTTGCCGTGTCTCGCCATTGCAAAAGGCTTTGGTTGTGAAGATGGTCAAGAAATTCTCACCGGAAATTCTCCTTGCCATTGGCGATGGAGCCAACGACGTATCCATGATTCAGGCTGCCCATATCGGAGTTGGTATCTCAGGTGTTGAAGGTCTTCAGGCTGCTCGATCGGCCGACATCTCTATCGCTCAATTCCGATTTCTTCGCAAACTAACACTCGTTCACGGCGCTTGGAGCTACCAGCGTATCAGCAAAACGATTCTCTTTTCATTTTACAAGAATATTACTTTATACATGACGCAATTTTGGGTAAGCCCGCCTCCGACATGCTACCTTTTCTTCAGGCGTACTCGATCCGATGAGATTCTAGTAATAATGATCGTGATGCTAACATCTTGATAGTACACTTTCCAAAATGTCTTCTCAGGCGCAATTATCTATGAGTCCTGGACCCTCTCTTTCTACAACGTCTTCTACACCGTGCTCCCGCCTCTTGTCATGGGCATTCTGGACCAATTTATTTCCGCACGACTACTCGACCGCTACCCCCAACTATACACCCTAGGTCAACAGAATCAATTCTTCAAGATCGGCACGTTCGCCGCGTGGATTGTAAACGCCGTGTATCACTCTATTGTTCTGTACATCTTTTCCGAATTGATTTGGTACGGCGACCTAAAACTAGGTGATGGTACGATGGCGGGACACTGGGTCTGGGGTACAGCTCTATATGCGGCTACACTGGCAACCGTTCTAGGGAAAGCCGCCTTGGTGACGAGCAACTGGACAAAATACCACGTCATGGCCATCCCGGGCAGCATGCTGATTTGGTATGTGTTCGTCATCGTCTACGGAATAGTTGCCCCCAAGATCGGAGTCTCCGAGGAATACCACGGACTGGTACCAAAATTGTTCGCAAACCCTATCTTCTGGCTCCAAACGGTGGCTTTGCCTATCTTATGCCTCCTCCGAGATTTTGCATGGAAGTATGCCAAGAGGATGTATTATCCGCAGACGTACCACCACATTCAGGAGATCCAGAAGTACAACATACAAGACTACCGTCCCAGGTAAGCTTCAACACACCGTATCACATAGTAAACATTGGAAAAAACTAATAGTCAATAGGATGGAGCAATTCCAGAAGGCGATTAGGAAGGTTCGCCAGGTGCAGCGAATGAGAAAACAGCGCGGCTACGCTTTCTCGCAAGCGGACGAAAGCCAGACTCGCGTGATAAACGCGTACGATACGACCAGGCATAGAGGAAGGTACGGCGAGATGCCGGCATCCACGCCAGGAAGGTAGTCTTTTGCAGAGGCGTAGTGTGGTTGTTGTATTATATCAGTTCCAGGGATACGATTACTACGAATCTTCGTTGTAGGCGTAAGCGAGAGAGAAAAAAAAGAAGCAATAAAATAGGCAAAAAAAGTTGCCGATGATGAATTCATGCATTTTTTATAGCGTTTGATGAAGAGCCTCCCAGGGGGTCGGAGAGGCTAGCGATGGTTTATTAAAGCATTGGAATCAGAAGCGATCGTTGATGCTCGATGTGCAATGCCATCATGCTCCTTATACACTAAAGTTGTAGTTGGTAGAGGGAGGATGTACCCAAATGCCCCTCGATCTGCCAAGCCAGTAAGAGTCTTTGGGTATGACCCCACGGGGTGGGTACCTTATGATTTGAGAAGGGCTTTCTTCCCATTCTTATACTCACATAGTAACTCGAATATCGGACAGACTCCCTACCTACATACTAAACACTTGAGTTTTACTTAATTCGTATCTTATTCTTTTCAACCCATTCGCCCAAGGGGCCACAAAACTCAGGTTTTCACACGGAAACCAACTAACCACTCCATCCCTCAGAAACCCCGCAGCGAATAAGACAAGCGAACAGACAATGGCAGCAGCAGCAGCAGCAACAAAGCGCTTCACGCTGATCTTCTACGCGCCGCCCGCGGCGGTGCAGGCGTGCAAGACGGCCATCTTCGCGGCGGGCGCGGGCCGCTACCCCGGCCCCGGCAACTACACCGAGTGCAGCTGGTCGACGGCGGGCACGGGCCAGTTCCGCCCCGGCGACGCTGCGAACCCGCACATCGGCACCGGTGCGTTGGTCCCTCTCCTGTTCTAGCCCGCATATTCTTCCTCTACTCCTCGTCTATTCTGGGGCTGGTTTCATGGTTTCATATAAGGAAGGGAGTTGGGACGGGATTTAACAAGTAATGGGATGGAGACGTTATGGAGCTGTTGGCTGACTGGATACTTATCCCGGCTGCAGTGGGCGCCCTCGAGGAGACGCCCGAGGTGCGCGTCGAGACGCTGTGCGTGGGGGAGGATGTGGTCAAGGGCGCCGTGAAGGCGCTCAAGGGGTACGTGTTTTCCCGTTGGCTTTACAGTCATAACTTGCCGCGTGGGACATTACCTGAATACCTACTTGTCGACTGGGTTTGATCTGTCTACATTGATGCTTACAAGAAACTTGCTGTGAGTTCTATTAGCTGACAGGTTCTGGGCTACACAGAGCGCACCCGTACGAGGAGCCCGCGTACCACGTCCTCAGGATCGAGGACTATTAAGCCCTAGCTACTGCGGGAGTGGGATGTCTAGATCTTGATAGCTATGAGCTTTGCGAAGTAGCTTCGCTGCAGAAGACGTAACACAGTGGTGTTTTCTCGGGTTCTACAAGGAGGGTTGTTTGCTTCAGCGTACGGAGACCTCGGGAATCACTCTATGAGCTTAGCTTATGGATCAAAGTGAGTGTTCAATCCAACTGATCAAATACTGGTTGGTCGGACTTATGTCGCATCTTGTTCGGCATCGCATAGCTACGCCAGTCCACTGGCGCGATATAGATGACCTTGATACTCCAAACAGAGCTAATGTAGTGAATGTCGTTGGTGTAGCTTGGGGAAATTTGGGGAAGAGTTGGCTGGCGAATAGGAATTCTGGTAAATGGGGAGGGGATGACCTCAGTCCATCGTTTGAATGTTTGGATCCCAAGACCTTGTTGGGATTTTGAGTTGAGTTTATCATTCTTCCGTAAGCCCGTTGGGTTTTCGTTGTGTCTACTGCGTAGTACAGCGACTGCTATCCCCATCCGTATAAGCATCCCAAGGATAGAGGGGTTGTCGGCTAGACCAACCAACAGCAACGGGATGAATTGTACATCATGATGTATTTACATGGCAGGATTGGGTACCCGAGGAATTACCTAGGGATCTTGTTCGGATCTCTGTGTTGGCAGCTGCGATTCCTGGTTTGATAAAGACTGGTATCGATCAGCCATTATCTATATATGTCATTATGAGATTGTGTCGGGTAGCTTTTGAAGTTTATTCATCTTCAGTTTCTATCACAATATTGAGGGCTGATAAACGATAGCTAGCTGGAGGTACCTAGGTACCTACATAGTGCCACCTAATTTAAACCTTGAAGTTAGGCACTTCCCTTTTCCACCTAGCGCATTCCCTACACCGGCTGCTTGGTGCTTCAGTTCACCTCCAGGGCTAGACCACAGCAAAGTCCTTGTCGAATGTAGACCTAATCAATCGCTAAATATAACGTACTAGGTACCTAAGGCACTGAGTCTCTTTCCCTAGAAAGGTAATCCGCGACAAGAAATAACGATCACAAGAAAAAAAAGAACGTTGGACCGGCATCGGATCCACCAAAAAAAAGAAAATCCTTACAAGTTCAATTGTTATCAACCAAGACAATTTGACGACGAGCCCGTGCTGACTACCACAATATCTACTAACAAGTACTACTAGGTACTTAGTAGTCAGGTATTTTCGCGCAAAGTATTTTTATTACTCGTCCGAATTTACTCACACTCCCACGAACCCTTCTTAATTTTTGCTTTTCCTTCCCTAGTATCTATACATTTCCTTACCTCACCTCACCTCTATCGACTTGGCCAAAGAAGCCGTCGTCGTTGGTTAGGACCCCCACGATGGCGTCGTCTTTAAGGGCCTTGAGTAGGCTCACTGGTCCTGCTCGCCTGCTCTCTGCCCACGCGAGAATGCCGGCCATCAGAGCGACGTCATGTCCCGGAACTCTGGTCGCGAGAACGAGACCTACGGCTGTCGCATTCCCTCGTCAATTTGTGAGATCCTACGCCAATGCAGCTCCTCCCGTCAAGAAGTCTCGCCCAATTCGTACCGTCTTCAAATGGGTCTGGCGCGCTATCTACATTCCCACTCTTCTCCTAATCGGCGTCGTCATCTACGATGGTTACATGGACCGACATCCCGAAGTGCAATTCCAGCCAGATCCCAGCAAGAGAACATTGGTAGTTCTCGGTAAGTTCCTATGTTGTCATATCTGGCCAATCTTCCCTGCTCTGGTGCATTTCTCTAACATTCCAATCTCCTGCAAGGTACCGGTTGGGGCTCCGTTGCTCTGCTCAAGAAGCTAGACACTGCCAACTACAATGTCATCGTCATCTCGCCGCGCAACTACTTCCTCTTCACCCCGCTACTACCTTCGTGTACCACCGGAAACATCGAACACCGCTCCATCATGGAACCCGTCCGCCAGATCCTACATCACAAAAGAGCTGCTGTCAAGTTCTACGAAGCCGAGGCCACCCATGTCGACGTTGAGAAGAAGGTTGTTAAGATCACCGACAACAGCGACATCAGGGGCAAGGTCAACGAGACCGAGGTCCCGTACGATATGCTCGTCATTGGCGTAGGCGCTGAGAATGCAACCTTTGGTATCCCCGGCGTTCGCGAGCATAGTTGCTTCCTAAAGGAGATCCGAGATGCCCAAGCTATTCGCACCAAGATCATGGATTGTGTTGAGACTGCGGCTTTCAAGGATCAGGCCCCAGAGGAGATCGACCGCCTCCTTCACATGGTAGTTGTGTAAGACTGGATATTAAAGAAGACGTCGTTACAATGTAATAGCTAACGATGAGATAGCGGAGGAGGTCCAACTGGAGTTGAATTCGCCGGAGAACTTCGAGATTTCTTCGACGAGGATATTCAAAAGCTGATCCCCGATATCGCTCCACGATTCAAGGTGACTCTCATCGAGGCCTTACCCAACGTACTTCCCATGTTCAGCAAGCAGCTGATTGAATACACCGAGAGCACTTTCAAGGAGGAGCATATTGACATTATGACCAAGACTATGGTTAAGAAGGTGACCGAGAGGACGGTTGTAGCCGAGGTTACTGGCCCCGATGGCAACAAGTCCACTGCTACCATCCCCTACGGCCTTCTCGTGTGGGCCACCGGCAATACCATCCGTCCGGTGGTTCGAGACCTCATCTCGCAGATTCCCGCCCAAAAGGACTCTCGCCGTGGTCTCGCCGTGAATGAGTACCTTGTCGTTCAAGGTGCTAGAGATATCTGGGCGGTTGGCGACTGTGCTGTCGCCGGATACGCGCCAACCGCCCAGGTTGCCTCCCAGGAAGGTGCCTTTTTGGCCCGACTATTCAACAACATGGCCCTGACCGAAGCCCTGGAGCAGAAGGCCCACGACCTCAGCACTAGCCTAAATCTTCAGCCCGGTGACACGGCAGCTAAGACGCAAGAGATCGAGTCCCTTGAGAAGCAGCTACGCCGTCTCAGGGACATCAAGCCCTTCCACTACTCGCACCAAGGTAGCTTAGCCTACATCGGCAGCGAAAAGGCTGTTGCCGATGTCGCCTGGCTGAACGGCAACGTCGCAACTGGTGGCAAGCTCACCTATCTGTTCTGGAGAAGCGCTTATTTGAGCATGTGCTTTAGCAGTATGCCTCTCATCCCAACTGAACCCCCAAGTTACACAACGCTGACTCCTTTCTAGCACGCAACCGAGTTCTCGTCGCTCTTGACTGGGTCAAGGCTAAGGTTTACGGACGAGACGTTTCCCGGGAGTAAATTGCTTGACATAGCAATCTCTCCCCAGTCTAAAAATAACCTCGCTTCCTCTTATAGGTCCTCACCGATTCGGACAGGAGATAAATGAGCTTCTCTCCTCGCACCCCCGGCACACACCCACGTGGTCTTGGATCACTCCATGTATATCAGTTTTCTTCGGCGTAGTTTTTAGACGAGTGATAGACCTAAAAAGGGGATCGGGTGGGACGGGACAGACAGACAGAATGAAGGGAGGGGTTCGTATAATGGAATGGTGCGTGCATATACAGCACAGCACAGCACAACACAACACCAATAGAGGGCGGCTTCTTCGCCCATAACCTACTAGCTTAGGCTAGATAGAACATCGCGATACGCGGCGCCGGCGGCGGCGGTGCCCGTTCGTATCAAAATAATCACTTGGCATTATGGTAATAGGGATTACGTCGTGATGCTCATATGCTCTAGACTGTGGCTACCTAGTACTTACCTAGTACCTATTAGGTGTCTTTTTAGCTTCTGGCTCTTCTGGCGGGTAAGCTGGGACAGGTCTGCGCACTCAATGTGTAACTCAACCTGAGCCGGAATTCCGACCGAACACTGCATTCATAGCTATCTTCCATTTGACATCTGAGGTTCCCGGCGTTGAGTATAGACCAAACTGAATTATTTCTGGAAGTTGAGTGCTATAGCAAGACTGCTCGGACCCGATGCTTCCTCTCACTGCCGCTAAGCCGTGTTGATTATTGGAGCATTCAATTATATAATAGCCAAGTTAGTCATATATACAAGGCACCCGGCCAGATATTGGCAAAGTGGCATATCAGATGATCGATGCGTGCCATATAACCCCCCAATTGCCCCTTCATAGTCAAAGTGCTAAGATATATGCTGGCTGGCTATCAAACACATGCTTGGCTCTCTGCCTCCTAGCCTCGGCTACGGCCATTGGTACTGATCGGCAGCCAGGTGTCGGCCAGAACTCCGTACTGGGCACCTCTTGCGAAATCAGAGGAATATGAAGCCGACGGAAGGGATGCGCTGCCTCGGCTTGTAGGATGGGTATATACTGTTATATGCTATCAAGGTTAAGAATACACGGGATGATGTCCTCCCGGATTATCCCTACCGCGACTAGGAAGGTCATGACTTCCTGGTTCACTTCGACGATCCGCCCAGATTGTTGCATCTGCTGCATTTGATCCGAGCTCGTGGCACTTTTGAACATACGGCCAATGCTATTGGTAGATCGTGGGTAGCGATAGGACACATGCGGCATTGCGAGCATGGTCAGTTCTTTTGCGGCTCTGCGTTGGGCTCTCTAACCATGGTATAGAGCTTGATGGTTGTGCCATCATCGTCGCACTCCAGCTCCTTCGCAAACTTGAAGCCGTACCGGCCGTAGATCTGCATGTTGGGCACATCTCGACTGGACTCGAGATAGCAGTTCATGCCCTCAGCGTCCGCTTGGTCGGTCACGGCTTTCATCATGAGCCGGCCTATGCCCTTATTCTGGGCTTTAGGTAGCACGACCATGATGTTCAGGAAATAGTAGCCTCGCGGATCAGTCCACACAGACGACTGGGCCTTGGCTTGGGCTTCCTTCCATATGTAGTATCGCTAGAGGATCGCCATCAAGTCAGCGGTGTCGTCGAGCTGGGAGGGTTTGCAGTTGGGGTATTTGGATAGTTCTCTAGAATACTGGGTCGGATCGCTCAGTTGACACAAGCGCTGAAACAACCCTTGCGCATGCTGAGGGCGAGGGGCTTACCCAAGGCCACACTTCCTGTTCCGACTGGTAGATCATCGTCTCCCTGGCCATCGACCACATGCAGCCAAGTCGGGCAGATCAAGGCTTGTTTTGAGCGGAGACCTTCCTCGCACTAGCATTGGTAATGGATCTCACTCACCTTGACGTTGAGGCCCCCTCGGCCATAGTGGAGATTCATCAGGACTTGGTTGAGCCACAACCGCCAGCCCTCTATCCAATCGTGCCAGCTGGATGGCTGGTTTGCTGGTTGCGGCTTCAGCCAGCAGGCAACGCCAAGGACTTCGTCGCTGCCGTCCTCCTTCGCGACGTGGAAAATGCCATTGCGCATGCCCCATCGACATCGTATGCCAAGAGATGCGGCGTTACGCTGTGGATTGAACTAAGGAGCGATGTTAACGGAAGTGATTTGAAAAATGGTACATGTAATTCGACGCCATTAGGGTAAGACGAAACAAAACAAAAGGTCCTCGACAGATGTTGAAGGCATAACCAGTTGCCTAGTTCCTAGGAGATGAGCGTGAAATATGCCTGGCTTGCGTGGCTACCTCCACGTCTCTGAAACCGCTACACTTTGGCGGCTAAGACCTGAGCAGCCTTGGCTGCCTGATTCTATGGCAATACCATAATTGTGGAATAGAGAATGCAGAAATCCATAATTTGCAAAAGGAAACTCTTACCGTAGTCTTGTCGAAGACCCAATTGTTGTAAGGATCTTCGGCGAAAGCTTGTCTTTGGGTTGAAGGGTTTGTTAGCATGAATGAATGGCACTGTGAGTTGGATGGCTCGGGGTATCAAAATTGAGCTGAGGGGAAGAAGCCTGATCAGCCGCAGTCCCCTCCCCTCAGGGCACCACACGATGCTACCATGGGCCGTTCCAGCGAGTCGGATTGCTATTTTACCGGCAGATAGAAGAGTTGAGGGGACACATACTGAATTGCAGATACGGCGCCTGGTATGTCTGCTTCGGTGAGGGGGGTAACTCGGATTGTCATGGTGACTGAGATCCGATTTGGCGGAATCTGCCGAGTTAGATGCTAGTTACTACGCAGTACGTAGCACGAGTATAATAACTCGGTTCAAGTAGATCGATCTAGGGTTACTTTCGTATGAAGCTTCCTCTTATTTATATGGGGTGACTACTTAATATTGTCGATAATCTTGAAGGGATTCGAGTATCTGAGATTACTGGGCAGCTGGGTTAAGTGATAGATCAATTGATCCCAAGGATTTACAATCTTGAAGGTCATGCTCGACATGCTCGACATGCTCGACATGCTCGGCAAGTCTCTAGTACTCGTTCGGAAGGACCCTAACCCTGTATTCGGGCAAAGCTCGGTGCCCATGCTGGGGAATGAAGTTACCATCGCTGGAAGCTGGAGTAGAACCGTTTTTCTCCAATGTCGTCAACTTCCTTAACCTTTCATCTTCTCGCATCAAATTATAGCCATCCACAATTTTGGCTTGAACATTGAGAATCCACAGCTCTACCGTAGAAAGATTCTCAGAACAACCAACGCTCAATATTCACAAGGTCCATCGGGATGCAACCGGCATCCCAAGTCCGGATGGATTAGTCCAAAAGCTTAGCAGAGCCAGAACCAGATCTCCTAGGTACCCAAGAAACGGCCGCCAAGTTCTTGGCTACCTGCTAGTATCTGGTTCTCTGTCTTCAAAGGATCAATCTGGGTTTGAGATTATCTGTTCTACCCCGGCTTTAGGATGAGCCATTATATAAGTCGAACAAGAGTAATCAGTCGCAACATTGAACGATTAACTATTGGAGTCCTCTTGTGCTGTTAGGCATCAAAATGGCAGATCCGTACGGGACCGAGAAGAGCTCTTCACAACATAGAGAGAACAGAGATGTCAATTAATATCCCAGATGAAGGTGTGTATCCATGGATGCAGGTACACAAGAAGACAAGAAGACAAGACGCCCATCTGTATCAAGTTTGGGAGCGGTTGGCTGGGATCCCTGTTTGAAACCTGGCGGACCCCGCAAACAATCCCTGTCCGAGACGGGACACCCTGGTCATTCTTGTCGCAACTCCCACTCCAAGACTTCAAAGTCTTGCTTGAACCATTTGAACTATTCACCACCGAAAATTGTCAATTTCTCCTAGCGCAAACGGTCTACGCGTTTCACCCCTAACAGACAGTACTGTGTACTGACGGAGCCATCTTGAGGACCGAGGCCTCGTATCCATAGCTGTCATGAGCAATTAGCCACACTCCATCTCCTTGGCTTGTCCCTGTCGAGCCCAGAAGGAAGAACGACGAACGATTCATCGGTTCACATAGACCATCATGAGCATCTTCATCCACCAACATCGAATGGTGACCTAATCTAGATCAAGCAATCTAAGCAAGCATATGGTCGGGGCTTGGATCCGGACTTAGTCTCATCTAAAACTGCCTACTAGGTATTAGGTGGTTATCCTTTCTGGAATTGAAGTCTACGTGCTTATCATGAGCCTCAAACAGGCGCGTGAAGTACATTCGCCTGTGTGTATGCATACATCTATCACACATCTCAGTGCTGTTTTTGAAAGCGAATAGGTAACAGCGCTTTGCCTACTTTGTCTTATTTTGCGAAGGTATTTGATATACTATGCGATGAGCAGAAGCTGGAACTACGACAGGAGGACCACCCAGTAGGCCCTGTTGACCAGGGGCGGGGGGTGTGGCCGTCCCCGGCCAGGGGGTCGTCGAAGGGGCCCTCATCGCACCCTTGAGACATCCATGGATGTTGCACTAGCTGGGCTTTTCCCGAACCTCCAGTGGAAGACATTCCTCCCGATTCTTGATGATACAACTTTCGGAATTGCACCTTTTCACCTTCTTCATTACATACCTCTGAACGCCTGCGTTCTTGGCTATTATTTTCTTTCGCTCTTTTCCTCTATTTTCCTTCTTCCCTCAAGGCGGGCCTTCTTGTATACCATTTGTCAATTCCAAGCTTGGATTCTTGGAATTGGATTTATTCTACCCCCGTCGCTCTCTTTACCAAACCCAGGGCGCAATCTCTTTGGGGTGGTCTTCACAAATATCCGTCATTCGTTCCGTGTTTTTTTCCAGCCTATTGGCCATGTTATAGATTTAAGACAAGTGCTTGGATGCAGAGCATTTCGGCGCACAAGGATAGAGTAATTTCGAGCAACACCATGCCACCATCAAACGACAAACGACAGCCCAAGTATGCCCAACTATGGGAGAGGTCATCGAAAATGGATCGGCGGTCCAAGTTGCAACTAGGTGGCGCCACAGTGCGAAGGAATGGCGAGAGCAACACTTCCGGTAGTAGATGGCTGAGATCGCGGTTTGTTACTAAAAGAGACGGTGGTATTCGTCGACGCGCTGGCGATCTTGGTCCCGACGACCTAAGCGACGATGAGGACGATATTAGGAAGCCTGACAAACCTGTCGTCAAAAGACCCGGTAATATACCCGATGACTTCAGCGACGACGAAGGTGTTAGCGACGGCTTCGATACCGATAACGATGGAATCGATAGCGGCATCGACAGCGACAATGATGGTATCGATAGCGGAATCGACGGTGACGGTATTGATAGTGATGTTGATGACATCGGCAGCGATATTGATACTGACGATGAGGGTCCGCCGCCCCCGCCACCACCGCCGCAAGCGCCCCCAGCAAGACCTTCAGGGCCTTTGACTACTTTGACCGCGCTGCCTCCGAGCCAAGCTACTTCGACCAGCTCCCCTCTGCCGGGCGTCATCACTGTCCCCGTGCCACAGCGCCCCTCATCTTCTCCCTCATTGCCTACCTCGCCAGCTGCTCCGGTATGCATCCATACTAACCCCATATATAAAGCGATTTAGACTAACTGGCGAGTGAATAGCTGCCTACAGCTGTATTGAATCCGGGTCAAGTTATTCTACCTTCAACCGGATTAAAGGAAGAAGGGGATGGAGATACTATACTCCCACCGCTCAGCACAGAAACACAGCCAACTGCTACCATAACGGCTACTCAGATGGCGACACAGACAACTTCGGCAATATATGAGAGACCAACCAAAGATTTTAGTGTGGACGATGACGACAACGACGGGGACAAGCAGCATAAATGGCATGGGAACAAAGACAACGCTTCTCGAGGGTTGGATCCTACGGCGGAACACCTACTCATTGCTGCAGGCGCAATAGGTGAGTTCACATATTTGTTTCTTGGCGGCCATTGGTGACTAACCTCTATAAGGCGCGTTTATCTTGTTCTGCTTCATTGCCTGGATTGTCTACCGCGTATTGAAAAGATCGAAAGGGCAAAGCTTTAGCGGTGGTCGCGGCATGGCGTTCATCAATAAAATATCTTGGAGAAAGAAAGAGCCAACGGAGGAGGGAAGTTGGAGCGGCCCGACCTTATATATGGCGAACGAAGCACCTCCCCTGTACGAGAAAGGCGAATACGGTACCATGCAGTCGGGAGCAGGTTTCTATGGACCCGACAAGACCTACCCATCAGGTGTCGCCGGTGGTGTGGCCGTCAGGTCCGTCGCCTCGGAATCCGAGAGAGGAACTCTTCGACAACCGCTTGGGAGCAACCCGGTGCTTTCCGATATTGTCGGCATGTACCAGCCAGGAAACGAGGATGAGGCGGCTAACGACAACGCTCACCCCACAAGGAAGTCGCAAATGTCTCAGCCCTACTACAACGAATCGGACGTGAACCGTCAACCACCGGATACGTATCCTCCACCGAAACGGGTGGGAACCCGCGCTAGTGAAATATCATCGATCTCGTCCGGATTTGGAGACGGGGACATCATCGTGCCGCCGCCCTTTGCGGCGAGTAAACCCACGCCTGAACCAGAAGCCCCGGCGGCTCGGGACTCTTGGGTGGATCAGGAAGCGAGCAGAAGGGAGACGATTTATACGACGACGAGCGAGGATCGCCCTGCTCGGTTTCGGTCTATCACCAGCTGGGTGAACCAGCAAGCGGGTCGGGCGAAGAGGGCAGGTTCGAGAGCGCGGGAACGTGGTGAGGTACCAGTGATGCCGGCCATCCCAGGCGAGATAAGCGCAACGCGGCAGACCGCCTACCGGTGATAAATCGTGCTGCCTTGTACTGAAGAGACTTTCTATTCGAATATCACAATTCTAATCGCTTCGGAATTTCGGAGGACCCGTTTCCGAAATTTCACCATAAGAATAAAGCCCATAACACTCGAGTACAACTGGGACTCGTAATCCCGAAGGAATTGTACAGTTTCCTGTCTATTTATGTTGGCGACATCACTGTGTAACAACAGCAATACTTGCACCCCACCGCCTTTGAGCGGTACATCTAGTCTTTATCTATAGCGTCTTCCGTGGGTGGAGGTTGTCTCCTTGGTGGCGTTGGAGTCGACTTCTTTAGAGCATTTATACCATGCATTTTCCCATGTCAGGAGGAATCTGGAGGGAAGCGGAGAGGAGTGAAGGAAAGGAAAGAGGACTAGGAAGGAGTCGCCATAGAGGAACGGACGATAACGACCATCACACGTGTAAAACCTTTTTTTTATTCGTTTCTACCTCAATAAGTATAGGGTACACCGAACTATGTATGCTGGAGCTCGATGACCAATTCGCGGGCTTGTAACGTGGATGTTCCCTTCCAATCTGACGGAGAATTCGGTGTCGTATTTTTTGCCGTAATTCATACATGGCAAACTCACCACATAGGCTTGACGACACCGAACAACGTCGTCGATGCGTTTTTCGGGCACTGGCAGACTGGTCAGACGGCCCGTTCTTGGTGCTGTGGGTATATGGTAAGACCGATCTGCTGTGGAGTGGCTTCGGTGTCCCAAGCAAACCTCCACTGCCAATGCTCGCTTAGGTGCTGGGCGTCACGTTGCTGGGAATTGGAAATGGGAATCAGGCGAGTTGCTGATCTGCTGCCTTCCTAAGCCGTTACGCAAGTTGGTCTTTTTGGTAGAATCCGGCCGCGCGTTGATTACCTGCCCAGGTGGTTATCATGGATGTCGAAGCTGAGCTGTGGGAGCCCTGGAGCTACATGTATGTAGGTACCCGCCGAGGTACCTACAGCAGGAATGCCTAACACTGCTGAAGGCCGGACCTCAGTGCTGAAAACACAGCCTCAAGCGCTGTGGCATTGTAATCCTTAAACGCTTTCGCGGTTATTGGCCCGTTACTATCAGGAAGGCCCCTGTAGAGCCGGTTTACCGGGGAAGTAAATAAGCAATAAAGCGCAAACAAAAGGAGCATTAAAGCGACAGCAGCGTAATAGGTATGACGACAATGGAAGCATTGATATTTGCCCAGGCGGACTTGTCAAACAACTTCGCGATGGTAACTCTCGGTGACGGTAAACTCCAATTCCCTTCACCTCACATTCCTTTTTTTTTCCCTCATACAAACCAAACCATTTTGTCCCAGTGTTTTAGGCAGCGTCTTTTTTCCTCTCCCGTTCTGAAGCAATAGACCACAGATCGATCGTTCCTTTAACCATTTTGAGTCTACATCGATACATTGATACCTACAGATTGGCCCTTGGCTTGCTTCTGCTATTTTCGTAATAAGAACTCAGCCTCCTTTCCTCTTTCTAGTCAAGTTCCATGGGGCCATGGTTACGGACCTGCGCCCAGCTTTTTGTCTTCGTCATCCCTACATGTACTGTACATAATTGCTACCTACCCACCTTTCTTCCTACGTAAATTCTGATCAGCTGCGACTCTGCTCACGACCTCTTTTACTTCTAAGCTTCTTTCTACTCTTTCAAATACTAGGTAGATCGCATGGTATCACAACTTGATTCTTGTCGAATTGCTTTTATTCATGTGTCGCGTCCCAACCGTTCGTACATACAGCGAACATACTTCACCATAAGCGAAACCGCCATTCGTGCGCAATCTTGTCAACATGCTCGACGAGAACCTACCAACCTTCTACTTCAGGAACACTAGTAACCCGCTTCTGAGTTATTTCTACTTTGCCCAAAATGGCGCCGAACCGGCACCCGAATATTCCCACCAGAGAGTCAACCCGGACTTACCCCAGTCAAAGAACAAGTACGCCGTAGCTCTAGGAGATGCGGCCGTCCAGGACGTCATCTTTGCCGAAGTCACCATCGAGCCCGAATTTCAACAACCCCCTCTCTCCGCTGCCGAGAGTAGACAGCAGAATGGGGCCCCACCCCCACCTGTGCCTCTAATACCCGATGGTTTCACAATACAGCTCTATAATCCCGAGCAGCAGGTCGTGGTGAAGGGGGAGAAGAGCGCCTGGACTGGAAAGGAGTCGTGGGACTTCGAGATGCCCCAGCAGAGCTTTCGCATGCCCTCTGCCGCGCAAGTCGATCGCCAACAGACCAACCCCGGCGCAAGCAGCCTCACACCCAAGATCATGTTCAAGTGGAAGAGGGACAGCAAATTCTCCAAGGATATGACGTGCTATATGACAGGGACGTCTCTGGGGGGCAAAAAGAGCAAGGATCCAGATATCACCATTGCTCTTTTCAAGCATGGCAGACAGCCCAGCGTCACCATTTACGAGCCAAATCTTCAAAGGGTAGATATAGAGGATCGGAAAGGCCTCGAGGTCGTGTTATTGCTCGGCGCTGAGGTAATTCGTGAGATCTATCTCTTCCCGAGCCGCGACTCCTTCAACATTGCTGGCGCGCCGGGGAGGCGCAAAAACTCGCGCCAGAGCCCAACCTCGGTATCCCCAGCACATGTTATGACCAGCGCTATAGGAAACGCGCCCCCTACCACTACTTCGCCCGTTACACAACAGCCTACCCCGCCTCGAGATGCCGGAGTGGAGGCCGAGACCCGACGCCTACAAGTGCTAGTAGAGAAAGAGAAGCGCGAACGTGAGAAGCAAGAACGCGAGGAGCAAGACCGCATCAAGAGGATGCTAGAGGACGAGGAAAATGAACGAAGACGCCGCGATGCCGAAGTAGACAAAGAGACGGCGAGATTGCTCCAGGAGTTCGGCCTGGAAGGACAGGATTTTGGCCCCAGGCCGAACCTACCGCCTCGACCAAACCCTGGTTCAGGTCGTACGCAGACTTCAACGCTGCAAGCTCCAGTTCCGGTCCCACCGCCTAGGCCTGTAAGCGCCGAACCGCGGCCACATCCAGGAGGCTTCAGCAGCTGGTTTCACGGCTCGGGGTCCCATGCCGGCCCTTCCACGCAGAACCAACCCCAGCCTCAACCCAACTCGAGGAGGCGGAGAGGAAAGAGTGAAGACGGTGGGAAGGTGCAGAAGAAGAAGAGTACCTTCTTCTAAGGATAAGAGCTCAAGCTGTTATATCTACGTCTGCGTAGGTACTTAGTGTATTTTTACCGGGCACATATGCAAGGAGGATCAGATTACTGGGTAGTCGTGGTGGGCCCAAGAAAGTTGAGTTGGTGGGGAGTGATTTTTAATGATACCCATGAGATATTCATTTTTCAGTTTCTGGTTCTAACGAATTCATGAGTGGGTTGAGACGGGGCTGAAATAAGAATAAAGTAGGCGCCTAAACATTAAGACGAAATACCAAAAGACAGCATATGAGACTCATTAAGAGGGAGTTGACCCAAGGCTCTCGTTCAACCTTAGAATATCATTCGAGCAGAGATCGTCCTCATGAGTGATATGTGACACTATCAGATAGTTGCTAGGATTTGCTTGAACTTCGTTTGTTTTCCCTGGCGCTTGGTTTGTACATCTTAGATTCATCGATTATGAGTCTTTTGAGACTAATGTTCTCCAAGATATTATGCAAATGATATCGTAGTTGATGGCTATGACACCTTAAACAAGTTCGCTATTATATATTGTAAAATTAGCCCCCAGGTGCTTGGGACATGCGTCTATAGAGATATATATGATAGCAATTACAAGACTAGACGGCTCTACCCTTTTTAATACAACTTTGCAGCTCGGCCCTTCAGCGTTTCAATACAAATTCCATGATATATTCCATTCAAACTTGACAGGCTAAAAACCTAAGCAGTGAAAGATGGTACGGCCCGATTTTGTATGATGCTGAACGTAACATACGACTCTCGTTGATTTCGAAGTTCGTAAACCCAGAAGGAACTTAGGATATTATAATATTTTTCTAAGATCGAATTTCCCATCACGTTAGTAGATCTACGAGTGGCACGGCTTCTATTTTCGAGAACAGTGCTCTTGACCTTTCCTGATAGAAAGGCCATCATCTCGATATTTTACCACTTTTACACATAAGAGATATAGCTTCGACGCGTTCAACCTTGCCAGCTTCATTAGATGCTCGTTTGTGTTGTTTCCTGCCGATCGATTTCTCCTAAAGGTACATCTTGGTGCGGAAAAAAGGACAACCTCGACGTACATACTCAACCATCCCAGGTTACCAGCTTCGTCAGGTAGGTGCTTGAGAATTTCACCCAGCAACCGGTTCATAAGTACAAAGTACCCGTGGTACTGAGGTACCACGATTTAAAATCGATGGCTACCTAGGTACCTAGTAGTATTACATTTTCAAACCTGAGGTTCTCGCCAGTCCCAAAATGCATATGCGATATACCAGTACAGCACTTAGCATTGACCACTCAATAGGAAGGAAAAAGTAGCCAACCCTTCTACAGATCACAGCTTGCTGATTTTGATCCTACTGATTTAGGACGTACTGTTCGTCTACTTAAACAGGAATTCCTCCAGCCCTTCCAGATCTCCTCCTTCGTCCTTCTTACAACTACAAGCTCGGCCAGTTTACTTGAGTTCTTTAGAAGCATTACCCACGCCCTACTTTCGAGTCTGCCAGTACGCCCGTACCATTCTCGATCGTTAGTTTACCTTCCAAAGCATCGCTCTACTACCAGCTTTTATTCTTCGGAATATTTATTTTACCTTCCTGACCTGCCTTCGTTTGTAAGAAGGTAGTCCCGACATACCATCCAACCCAGTAGGTATCTATTCATCATTCTCGTCCCCTTCCATTTTTCATTAACTTATCTTCTAGCATAACTTTCTTCTATCCGCCCACACACTATCCTCTCTCCCGACCATATCATAGCCTCAGTGCTATCTATAGAACCCCTCCCTACCATCACACTTCTCTACTTCTTCCCTCCTAGCCCCCGCCCCCCAATCGTCGCTATGTCGAAGAACATAGCCACTCCCGCGGCCAACGCCAGGGCCACCGTCCTCAAGGGCACCGTCATTTGTATTGCCGGTGACTTGGGTGACGGATGGACCCAGGAAAGTGTGATCCGATGGACCACCTTTCACGGCGGCAGCTTCTCCCACACCCTGGAGGAGGGCGTCACAACCCACCTCCTGGCCACACCTGAACAGGTGATGGCCAAGGGTGCTAAGGTCAAGGCCGCTCTCAAGGCCAAGGAGCTGTTCGTCGTGACCAAGGATTGGTTGGAGGACACCCTCCACAAGAAGCGTCGCCGTAAGTATTCTCTCCTCTCCCTTCTCGAGATTCGTTGGCATTCGCATAAAAAAAAGCCTCAGTCTTGAAACAATGATGGTCAACTGATATCGACCTGTATTGTACTAACTATTTACCACGACAGAGCCGGAGACCACCTACTCTCTAAAGAAGATGGTGGAGAAGGAAGAGGCGGAGAAGAAGGCGGAGGAGAAGGCCCGCAAGGGCGAGATGGAGGCTGAGTCCTTCATCAATACCAGTAAGTCCCAAGCTCTTTGAGAACTACCACGACCGGAATAGCTAGCTAACTTCGATACAAAGACCTCAACCACGTCTACCAGGACGAGACCTACTTCTCCTACGAGGTCACACTGACCCGTAGCGACGGCCAGAGATACGTGCTGTTCGTAAGTTACCACCTTCTACCTCGTCCCCCACCGTCCTAAATTTATCTGCTTGCCCTCTACCCATTGTTACCTACCTAGCTACCTGGGTACCAGGTAGACAGCCGTGTACCCATACTGATACTCTCATCTCATGAATAGCTCTGGGAGTCCAACGCTTGGCCGTACCAGTACATGTTCAACGCCAAGTTGTACAAGGACAAGCACGATAGCCACCCGGCTATCTACCGCCCCAAAGAGACCATGGGGAATCTCGACCGCGCCCTGGGCGAGTTCATGCTCTTCTTCCGCCAGAAGACGGGCGTGGACTGGCACGATCGTGTGACCAAGGCAGGGATGGTACCGCCGGAGAACAAATTCTCCTACCAGCCTCCGGTAAGTTTTATCCCCTTCCGCTACCTGACATAGGTACCCGATCTGGTACTAGAGTCTTTCTATTTTATAGATGGCTGACAAATCTGCACACCACAGACTCGAGGCAAGCCCGTCGGCCTCGTCAGAGGCAAGCCATTCGACTGGTCGAAAGTCGACAGTGGCGAGACCGACGCGGTGAAGACCTCCGAGGAGGAGGCCGCTTCCGGGTCGCCCTGGGACAACTGGGATCGGCCAGGCGTTCCGATGGGCCCCGAGCCGTCGGCGCAGGAGACACCCCAGGTCTCCTCCGGCTCGGGTGCTGGTTCAAAGGAGCCAGCCGACCTCGTTGTCCCGGGTGGCTCGGAAAGCGAGCCGTCAACATCTTCTCCCTCGGGTGGACCCGACACATCCACCACCACCATCTTCACCAACTCGCCAAAGAGCGAGAAAGAAGAGGAGAAGGAGCCGGAGCCGAAGAAGAAGCCGGCCCCAAGCCTAGGGGTCCGCATCAAGAAGGAGCGGCTCGCTGACGTCAAGGAGTGCCTCGACATCATCAACCGCGGCTTCAAGGACCTGGCCGAGGGCTTCAAGCGCTCTCGCGCGCCCGCCGCCAGCAAGAAGCGCAAGCACACCGCGGAGCCTAGCTCCAGCAAGACCAAGCCCGTGCCCGTGCCCGTGCCCGTGCCCAAGGCCGAGCCCAAGCCTGCCCCCCCTTCCCAGCCCAAGCCCTACGTCGAGGTCAACCCAAAGCCGGTCCCGATCTCCCAGCTGCCCGGGTACACCGGCAGGCGCATCCCAGGCAAGGGAAAGCCTCTCCCCCTCCCTCCCCCTCCTGCTCCCGCCGCGTCCAAGCCTAAGCGCAAGCAGCAGGACTCGGTTCCCGGCCCCAGCAGCGCGCCCAAACGTCAGCGCGTAGCTAACGAGAAGGAGGAGCCCAAGAAGCGCGCCGCCCCTGCCTCTCCCTCCGCAACTGCTCCCCCCGCGAAGCGCGGTCGAGTTTCCAGGAAGGGAACCCGTTAGGTGGGCCTCGCGAGAGGCGGAAGCTTGTGGTGCGGTTGTGGCCCGGAGAGATGACGACAACGACAGCGATGTCGTGGGAGACGTGTTCGCGCAGAGCGACCGTCGGGGATGAGTTTTGCTTTACCGGGTGTTTAGGGGGTTGCTATACCCATTTGCTTTACATTGCTTTGCACTAGATACCCTTTGCTTATACAAATCGCGACTTGCGTTTGCATCTAAAGAGTTTCGTTCCGTCTTAAATGTGATATGAAGCCATCGTAACGCCCAGGAAGTTACTAACGACCACCCAAGGCTCCAAGTGGACAAATGTCGTAGCATGTGCCTGACACAGCGAATGCCATCTGGAATTTTTCTTTTTCATATTACCGATAGCCCCCGGAAGAAGCGTGATGTGGAACGAGGATGAACCGGTTCGCCTATGCTATGCTATGCGTCGAACCCGACGACGTACTTCGTAATCTCGTGACCTCGTCTCGTCTCCGAAAAGACCGTAAACTTCGTCTCCAACTCCGCAACAGAACGTATTAATGTCTGGGCTAGACTGTGGGTTTCCTCATCTTTCCCACCATGCTCGCAAGCCCTCTCTTATGTCCCAGTCCTTCGTGGACTCGTACTCATTCATACTCGTCACCCCGCCTCGTCTCTGTATCTTACAGCACACCCGGCGCCTCTCTTCCTCCCTCCTTACTCCCCTCGTCCCTGCTCCAACGCCAGCTCAACCTCAGCCCACCTCAGCCGCAGCGCCCTCCCCTCAAAACCGCAGCTTCGGAAACACAAACACCAACAACACCGCGAACAGCGCGAGCCCCGCGATCCACGCATACAGCAGAACGCGGCCCCACCAGCCCTTGCCCTCGGTGAGGCGCGTGAGGGCGCCGACGCGGGAGGCGACGGCGCCGAGCCCGCGCTCGTTGCGGTCGAGGTGGCGCGCCGCGCCGCGCAGCACGTCCTCGTCCTCCTGCAGCGCCGACGCGAACCGCTGCGACGACTCCTTCAGCGCCCGCGCCATCCCCACCATCGACTCCGTCAGCTGGTCCTGCTCGGCGCGGTGGTGGTCGATGATGGCTTCCGTTGTTGTGGCTGTCGTGGCCGCCGCGGCAGTGGGGTCGTTGGCGCGGCTGCCGAAGAGCTGCGTGCGCAGCGCTGTCGTTTCGCCTGTGTCGGGGCTCGGCTGCTGCGGGCCGCCTGTGCGTGCGCGCAGCGTCTGCGATGTCGTTGTGCCGGTGGCGGTCTCTTGCGGCGGTGGTTCGGTGGTCGTGCTTGCTTTCTGCGGAGACGGCGAGGAGGGCGCGGCGGCGCGAGAGCGGGATGGGTCTCGTGAGATTCGCGATTCAGAAGGGGCACTCTGATTGTCTACCTCGGCGCCTGCTTGATCGTCCCAGTGCTCCTCCGCTAGCTCTTCATTGGTATCGTCATGGAACCCCCCGTGCTGAAAGCCTCCCGATAGCGAATTCGTGCTCTCGCTTGGGGTGTTGATGATTTCGCTCAGCAGATCCTCGCCTTCGGAACTATCGTCGTCGGAGTCCACGCTGATCTCTTCAATCTCGTGGTATCGCTCGATGACCTGTTCAAGGATCTCTCGCTTCTGGTTCAGGTCTGCTTGTACCTCCTGGCGGCGCGCCTGGACCTTGATGGCAAGCGCGTCCTGTTCGAGCTTGGTAAGAAGTTCTCGGGCGTAGTCGATGTTCTAAGCAGGTGTGATCTCTAGGTTAGACTATGATTTTGGGTATCGGGGAGAATAGAGGTACGTACAGCCTGTGCTTTGTTACGCTCGTACTCACTCGTTCTTAGACTTTTCTCTCGCTCAGCATCGGCATGAAGGACGTTCTCTTGTAGGCGAGTGATTAAACGGTTGAAGTCAGGCAGGGCGTCCGGGTTGGATATGGCCCGTCTCGAAGTTAGAGGTGCTTGGGCTAATCGCGCCATGTTTATTTGCTGGGTTGCTTTGGGATGAGTGGAAACAAAGAGGTTTGGAGAGGAAGGCTGTTATTGTCAGGGTGCCAGGTGCCTAGGTGTAGAAGTATGGATCTATTGATAGGTACTTTTATACCAATTTGCTTGGAACGAAATGCAGTCGGGATAGAGTTAGGGCTGCGAGGTAGGACGAAACAACGCGTACGAGTCGTTCGTTCGTTCGTTCGTGTTGCTATGATGTATGATGTACTATGTACGATATACATGTATGAGGTACTATGAGGTATCGAAGTACGGATTGTATGGCTGATGGATGACCTCCGTTGGTGGGGCAGCCATCCATGGATCCAACAGATTGATCTGTTGATCTGTTGATACCCGTACCAGGTACCTACACCACCTAATTTTAGAGCCCGTCAGCCCTGAAAGTTGAGACAACATTGCATTTACATACCAGTCCCATTTGGTACCCAGGTGCAGATTAATTTATGCATGCAATATTCTAGCTCTAGTAAATCCTCCATAAGATCGATGGGACAGGTAAAAGACATCGACGGGGATACAGAATGACATGGTCTAATCTCATCGAGCATATAGAAAATAAACACTCACGAAGAACATGTTAACTGCCCTTTTAACGCATGACGTCTTATACATCGATCACGAAGGGAAAAGGACATCATGTACATTCACATCTACACCATAGTTCTAAAAGCAAGACAGCAACATGAAGCAAGAATTAAGCAGTATAGGCATGACGCCTCGCCTGAAACCATGAGGGTATACTAATTACTACTAATAGTCTCAATGACTGCCTGCCTTGCCCATTGCACCAGCGCATCCCAATTCCACTATGCCTTCTCCGCCTCTAAATGCCCATGAACGAAGCCATTAACGTCTAGCACCGCCAGACTGTGACTCCAGGAAGTTCAGCAGGAAGTCCCTGTTCTCGGGGGATAGCGGTGTCTGGCCGCCACGCTGTGATCTATTCCCTTTAGGTCCCGTCATTGCTTCACCCCCGCTGGAGGCGAAGGAGCTGAGTCGGGATCTTGGGGCGCCGCTGGGGCCTAGCTGGTCTGCTGCTGCTGGCTCCGCTCCCTTGCTCGGTTCAACACTCGACTTGGGCTTTCCGAATAGTGATAGCAAAGCATTCTTCTGCTCTGCGGTCGAGTCCTGTCGGAACTGCAGGCCGCCTGGAAGCGGCAACGATGATGCCGAAGGGGGACCCGTGAGCTGCGACATGGTGTTTGACGCGCTTCCCTGATTATGACCGTAGGGGTAAGACTGCGGCGGCGCGGCAAATGATCTCGGTGACGGTTGTCCCACCTGCTGTAGTTTCTGGGGCGGTAGCGGCTGGGCTCGCGACGGTGTATTCGCGGCTGAAGGCGACCCCTTGTTGAATGACAGGCTTGGGCTGGCCTGCGATCCAGCTGCTGGATATCGAGCGGCGTCACTCGTGGTCCTGGCCGAGACGCTCGTATTCCCGGTTGGGGATTCGGTAGGCCGGGATCGAGACAAAATGCTAAGCGCCCCGAACGGCAAATTCGTTTCTGGGTTCATGACCATTGGTCGTCCATTCTCATGGGCAGCAGCCCGTAATGCGTCAGCAGTGGTGGGGGAAGAATTGGCCCACTGTTTCTTCTCAACCTCGGGGTCCATTTGATTCTGCGGCGAAGAAGAACTCGTCTTCTTGAACATATCTAATAAGCCGGCGCGGTGCTTGTCGGTCGGGCGTGTCGGCTGGAGCCCTGGTGCTACCGCCTGGCCGTTATTCGCCGTCATATGGATGCCGGAAGGTACGAATGAGGCACCATATTGATTGGCGAATCTGTTGCTCGGCGTGGGGAGCGATGGCGCATGACTCTGGGTAGGTGCTGCGTTTGCGAATTGTTGTGGCGGTTGGGGATCAAGGCGCTGGCCCACGTTTGCTTGTGATTCGCTGCCTTTAAGGACATTCAATAAGTTGGCTGAATGTGCGGGTAGCCGTGGCTGTGGCGGTACGCGGTTCTCGTGATGGGCACCCTGGGTAAAATGTTGGCGGGGTTGGGGCGCTTGGGCACCACGCTGGCTTTCTTGTGATAAACCAGACGGGCCTGGTCCTGGTCGGTTGGAAGCAGAATCTGTAATCTGTGGAGACGAAGCCATGCCACGTAATAGCATCGCCTTTTGGACCTGGGGTGGCAACGGTTGCGGGTGTACGAGCTGTGTATGCTCGTTCCGGAACTGGGGAGGTTGCTCTGAGTAATTCGGGGGGTTAGGAACCTCGGTAGATACGTTTACGTAAGGCCGAGGTCGAGGCAAGTGTGAGTAGCCCATGCTTTGGCTGGCATTGGTTGCTGGCTGAGGTGCCGGTCCGTAATTAGGCATGGGTGGTATATACTGCTCCGGGAAGTTGTGTTGGTGGTACGATGTCGGGGGCTGCTGGTAATCTGCTGCGGTGTAGTGAGGGGGATTGAAAGAATAAGGGCTTTGGGTTTGCCCGGATGCTTGTCCGTCGTTCGTGGGTTTCGGCTGCAGAAGAGACATAAGTGTCTGCCCCGCAAGCTGGTTGGAGGTAGGAGACGGGATCTGGAGGCCTTGAGTCGGTGGCTGAACCTTAAGAAGGCGCTGCAATTCCTCCGTTGCACTATCCATAAGCTCGGGGCGAGAGCTACGGCCAGGGGACACTTGGGCTGTTTCTTGAAGGACGTTATCGTCCGTCAAAGTTTCGTCATAGAGAGCCGCCTGGTGGTACTGGTGCTGGTGGGTAAGGTGGGAATCGGGCTTGTGGGCGTCCTGCTTCTTCTGCTTGATCACCCATTGACGGAGCTGGACCATAAAAGGTGCCACCATGTAGAATTTGTCTTTTGAAGGGGCCTCGGCTCCGTTATTCCTTCCCGCGCCCTTTCTCTTGCGGTAGGCCGGGAGATCTTCAACTTTGTACCATTTGATATCACCGATTTCCTTTCTCGTCCTGGTTTCGAAAATAGTATCCTCGGGTATGCCACGAAACACGTACAACCGCACTTGCTGATCATGCATAGTGACCTCAAGAGGATGTACAGGTTCGTTTTTAGCTATAAGGCCCGATTGGCGGAGGTCAAATCCAGTTTCTTCGTATACCTCACGAACAGCACAGTCAAGGTCGTCTTCGTCTTTATTGATCTTCCCTCGGGGGAAGCTCCAGCTCGCGCCTTTCTTGTATCCCCGAACTAGGACAGCCGCATCCATGTTATCGTTCAACATGACGGCTCCTCGCACCGGAACTCTGGTCTTATATTGCATGAATTCTTCGAAGGCTTTGATGTGGATTTCGGCGGAGAACGAGGCAAGGAGAGGACAGTGTTGAAACATCTTTAGACTGAAGCTTCGAAGGGACATTGAAGGCAAGGTTGGATCTAATGGGCGAATGAAATCTTCGTAGAACCATTGAGCTTCCTCGATCTGAAAGCAGATGCGGGCGACGGAGGATAGGTCCTCTCGAGGAAGGTTAATGATAAAACGGACGCACAGGTCGTCCAACCCTAAAAGGATGGTGAGCTCAAGCCGAAGTAACAGGACGCGCCAGAATCGCGCGTCATGTTGATGAGGAAAGTGATAAAGTTGTGGTGGTCCTTACAGTCTTCTAACGTCATCTTTGCTTATGTTGCAATGTGTCCTATCTTTTCGCATGACCGAATGTTAGGATAGGATAGGATAGGATAGGAACGTTGCAAAGTTATGATCTGTCACAACTGCCTTGTTGAAGTAGAGAAGCGACCGATCGCGGAAGGGTGTGATGGATACCCAGGAAAGCGACGGGCTGGCGATGGTGGGGTGGGGGATGGTGAATGTGTAGAGCTCTAGAGTGCTCCAATCAAGCTATGGTAGTAGAAAGAGGGGAAAGACCACGATTTCTTAGCTTGGATTGGAATGATTCTAAAAAGAGATACAGTTTGTAAAATAGAATAGAATAAAATATAATGAGAAAGGTGCGCCTGCACTCCGATGAGTATTGAAAATATGTTTGTAGGAGAAAGACGGTATGTGTGATTGTTGGCGTCGAAAGAATTAAGAATTAATGGAAGATGAACAAGAATGCGCAGAGTTGGACTAAGTTGACGTGTAGGATCTGCCGATGTGGGGAGGTACTACGGTAAAGGTGGAAAAAGGAAAAAGTAAAAAGGTGCGATATGCAATATGCAATATAAAATACAGTAAAATGCTTTTTTTTGAGGCGCCGTGGCTGATAGAGTTTGCAATTTTGTACGGATCAGGCCGCTGCTACTACTGTGTACACAGTAAGTTTGGCTAGTCCGACAAGTTTTGCTGCAGAATGGAACGTGGCTGATACTGATTGCGTTTAGCGTTTGCGACTGCTAAGCAAGCCAGGTACTGCATACTACCTAGTAGGTATTAGTCATTCATTAATGGTGTATTATTTATTATCGCCCTTACGTTGTATTATTAGGTATATGTAGGTAGTAGGTAGGTACCTACTAGGTAGTATCAATAGATGTATCTAACACCTCAGATACCTACTTGTGATAATGAAAGCGGGGTCTAAAAAATGAAATATCGGATTTTTATTAACCACTATGTTTTATATATCAATAAATGCAGACCTGACACCAAAGCAGATACACTGTATACATCGGTGTAGACAATATTTAGTACCTACTATATACATATCTAGGCGAGCTTACCGCGCTTAAAGAATTTCGTACAGGAAAAAGAAAAGCATATTGTCAGCTCAGGCAAGACAAAACTTAGGTGCCTACTAGGTACCTATGCAGATCCCCAGACAAGTCATAGGCCTTCTCGTATTGACCCAAGAGCTTGTACTTAAATCAAGGCACAAATGAGTATTCCAGAAGCAAGTAAACGTTCACAAACCTCAATTCTCAGGGGAAACATCAACAGCAGACGCTCATGAAGCTCGTGAGGCTCGTGATTGTGGTGAAGGATAGCAGTTGAGCTCTCAACAGAGACGGTTAGCTGCCGCACAGCTGCCGCAGTTAGTGTCTTGAACAAAAGCACACGTTAAATGTCAACCAGATCCCCGGGTTCGGGTTCGGAGTGGGGTTACAGGAACATGGGTCTTAAAGAAACTGCCAAATCGAGAAGTTTTTTTCTCCTCGGAACTCCTCCCATTGGATGCGATTCCACGGACCGACCGAGGCAGCGTTCGGTATTTAGAGGTCCCATCTACATCAATCGTCATCGATCATCAATTTACAATAGAAGAAGGAAGTGTTAGTATTATCAATATTATCAATTAAGTAGCTACCTAGCCATCGAAGGAGCTGAAACATCTCATTAGAGGCATCACGAATCAGTGGCCTGTTCATTCCCTCGTACGTTCATCATTCGGAGCCGAAGACAGGCAGTACAAGTGCAAACAAAGGAAATAGACAGAAAAACCAGCCATCACCGGGTACACATTCTCTTTCTTACTTTCTCATAACGACGACCAAAACCCGGAGAAACGCACAGCTTACTTACTGGCGGCGCCACGGTCGCGAGAACTTTTCGGCAGCCTTGCTAGACCCAGGAGTGACTTCATCGGTATAGGCGCTTCGGTCAAGCGGGAGCGGACTGAGGCGACTCCAACCTGTACTTCGCGAGGCCGTGGCCTCGAGGTTAGTCATCTGGCGGGGCGCAGTCTGGGACGCAGTCTGAGATGCTGTATGGCGAACCGGCTGGCGGGCTGGTTGGCGGGCTGGTTGGCGGGCGGGCTGACTGATAGGGAACGGCTGGTTGTTTTCGATCCCACCCCAGGTGATGTTGAATGACTTGTAACGACTGTATACAAGAAGTTAGAGAGTTCTCTTAAATTAGGAAGAACCAGTGGGTGGAATAACTCACCGTTGGCTTTTCAGGCAAGAGCGCGCGAAACTGGCGTGCGTAATCGAGTCCATCTCGATATGGCAATCCCCGTGGGAGAAACCGACCCTGATGATCACGAGGCCGTCGATATGCTCCAGATCTCTGCGCAAGCCAACCTCGGTCACGGTGAGGAAGCAACCTTGGACCACCAGGGTGCGTGAAGCGCCCGTATCGATTAAGCGTTGAATTCGGACCGAAACCGGCGGCGGAGCTGAATCCCATCTCACCACGGCCTAGAAGACATGATTATGTTAGATGGCAACAAGGATAGGGTGTCATGAGGGTGACTAACTCTTTGGCCGAGCACGTGGAACCCATATATATGGGCACGGAAGTAGAACTCGTCCGCGTCCCCTACCCTTGCGAAGGTTATTAGGCCAGTTCGAGGCAAATCTCTGCTAAGAGATACTTGCACTAGACGGCTTCCTTCGAGAGCTTGTGTGAATGTTTGGTAGTCGACGTAGGTCGGCAGATTCTCGATTTTAATCCCGCGCCGCATGGCGATGGGCCAGTAGGCGTCGCGATGGGAGAGAGACGACAGCACATTGGCAGCGAGAGAGAGTGCAGGACTGTGCTGGGCGTCGCCTTCCACACGAGGGCCGGGCTCCACATGAGGGTTGGGGGTGACGGAAGTAGGGGGTTGTTCGTTGAGACGGGTAGCTAGCTCCTGTGAGTAGGTGGTCAGTTTACTCTGACAGGAGTCCCTTCACCATTTCATCGAAGCAGCAATTATTGAACAGCTCAGTGAGAATATCATAATTCATAAATACCAAGGGACACTTACTTCCACAACCCCTTCGGGAATTCCGTAACTGATCAAGTTCATCGCGAGTTTCACTGTCAAGAGGTCAGTACATCAATGGTATCCAACCGAATCGAGCAAAATGGAACTACCAACCGTATCGGTCGGCCGAGCCGCAAAGCTCGTTGTATTCGTCTCTCGTCAAACACACTGGAGGACTATCCATCGGCCTGAAATTAACCATCCCTGAGTGGTAGGCCATATCATGCTAAACAAATAAGTCAGAAACACTAGTAGCCAACCTCTAAGCCTGGAATAGCTGATGCTTACAACGCCGTTACTGTTAAGAGGAGTCATTAGCCAAATGAACGCAATACAAGCTGGGGCGCGAATCAGATACTTACAACTGCAGACTGCGGGTAAGGCGATCGTCAGGGATCACCGTGAGGTTTGGCATAGACGCGGTGGGAGGAGCAGACATTTTTGTCAATAATAGAACCTCGTGGCTCAGGAATACCTAACCAGTTGTTGGTGTTGTGGAAGTGGTGACTTCGGTTGTTGTCCTGCAAAGGATGCGTGGGTAGAGCACGGAAAATCAGGATGGGTGACCGAGAATTGAAACATGGATCGAAAGGGCAAGAATTGAAATCTTAATCCAGGTTCTGAGTATCTAAGTACTTAAATGCGTACCTTGATTCCTATTCCTATTTTGAAGTGGGATGATGAGCATGCGTTTGGGTCGCCCTCGCCAGCCAGGGTGACGATCCGAAGGTTCACCCACTAATATGACCCTCTTGTTCATCATTAGGGTACTTCGTACTTTTTTAGGCTTAGAAATATCAAAGTCTTGTACCTTTGTTCATATGAGCTAATAGGTATGTATCTTCTGGAGGTATAGTCACCTCATCAACCCCAAGTTGAGGGTATGGTACATATGTACATGAATACCTATGTATACAACTCGAGTTGGTTCATAAGATAGGTACACATACAAACGTACAGTACTTAATGTTACATACTACCTACCTAGTACTGGGGAGGGCCGCATTAAGTGTCTCCGATCAATGAATCGTTCGTCCCCCAAGCTGTAAACAAATCCATGAACCCATATGCCACATACTTTTGTTATCCTCGTACGATTAGGAATAATCCTCGAGGGGGAGCACATTTGTAAGGAGGCACACAATACTAGGTATTCGCCGCGTAATTGCAACGGATAAATAAGACAGACATCTGGGTGGCTTGCCATTCGACCCTGTATTTGTTGACATACTAGGTACCCGTCATGATCCCCTCCAGTTTTCATTTTAAACACTTTGCCACAATATCTGATGAATCTATCGACATTAAATGATGCCTAGCATCGGATACTTGAATACCAATCTGGATACCTAATCTAATAGATTTGATGATCTAGTGGAAGATAGAGTTGCAGGTGCTTTGGCAGGTTAGACCACCCACTGGACATGTCATGAGGCGGACCTACAAGGCTCAGAAACGATACCGTTGTTGCGCGAGGGACCTAAGAATGCTAGCTAGGTATACATCTATGGTGTAGCCGTCTTTGTCTTGCCGGCCCTAGCCCTCACAGGAGATGCAACAACTACTGCCCCAAATACAGAAATGGATTTGGTTTGATACCATTTGATTTTCAAGGTTGTTTATCTGTACAGCAGCGGAGTTATCATTGGGTCATCCAGCCGGGATGAGGTTATCTCCACTTAGATCCGGACAAGGACAAGAACGGGTGGAAGTGTGGTCGGGCCCGGCCCCGTTAATGGCGCCGAAAGCGGTGTAGTCCGGTATTCCGCCCACATGCTCCTGTTCCCCGATTAGTCCATAACTCACTCATGGTATTGTGAGTTCTGAGTGTCTACATGCCCTGGCTTTTCACGGCATCAATAATGACAAATCAAAACATCAATGGAATATCTGGGTCTGATTGTGGTGAGGGAAAAGACAAAGACCTAAGAAAATTCTGGGTGTCTTTCCGGATCCCCGAAACAGGAGGGAGCTAAGACCGAGTACCGGGAGCATAATGTTAGTCGCATGATCGATACCTCAACGTTTCCGGGGGCAAGCCCCGGAGTATAGAGAAAACTGGTGGAAATTCGCAGGTGCACCACCGGAAATGCCCATCCAGGTACCTACCTAGTTGGCCTCGGGGTGTTAAAGGTCATTGGTAGTTCGGGCATAGTTTGGGAATAAACCATAGCAGTTGAGGAAGCATTCACAACGCACATCGCATCCGACCAAATATCCAGGCAAGGAGATCTATCGGCATTTCTGTCGCCTTGCGCCTGGCAAACCTGATCCTGTGGGGTGACAAACAGAGCTTTCACAGGGCGCGGAAAAGCCCTTAACATTACGAGTCGACGAGGTAATGGAGTATCTAATGGTAGGAATGTTGTAGATTTTCCTACGCTGTCCCGGATTCTCTGGTTTGAGCAGAAATCTTGGGCTTCATACCATGTATCGGTCTCTATCATATGTTACGTACCTGCTGAGAGGTCCCAGGAGACGTTTTCTTGATGCCACGCCCGTAATCTAAAACTATCGACTGTCTCCAACGCGAAAATCCATCGAATGATGCAGATTGCGATTGCATCCGACTGATCATGGATGAAAACTGCCTAGACATTCTGTAGTGTGCTCGTCCGACGAAGAATCGATGGAGGGCTTCTGTGTCACATCGTCATCTTTGCTGGCTTTGAGACATTCCAGAACATGAGTTACTTCTCTGCTGGCGCCAAGATCTTAGGGAATTGCCTCGATAAACTTCATAATGGGGAGCAAAGTCGTTTTCGAGTTTCACATGTATGCTGGACATTGTCAGAAAGTTCGGTCACTGCAGGCCTTTATAGAAGTTCGACCTCGCTTTCGATTCAAAACGAACTTTGTGATGGGGATACTGGATGATCTTGACCGGAACCCACGAATGTCTTGGCAGGTGTGACGTGGATTGCCTAGTAGGTAGGGACGGGATATCGATGGTGTAGATTGGGTTCCAAGAAGAGAGAATTTCATGCATGTTCAAAGTAATGATAGCGTTTTCAGTATTTATATGTAGGTTTCGGTAGGTCTGCGAACCTAAGTTTACGAGGTGCATAAGACGAGATAGCCTATTTAGCTTTTTCTACTCTGATGACTGGTCTTTTGCCTCTCTATGCTTCATTTGAGATGACACAAAACCTCCAGAAGATGAGAATTGATGGAGGTGACATTGCTTGACATGACAGTTGAGACAAGACAACCATAAGACGTTACTAAGAATTGAAGTAGCCTTTGGGTCAGTGTGAATTAGTGCTTCTTATCAACAGCTATTCACCTGCAGTAGTGCAGGAGTTCATAGCACTGAGGTTTATGTGCTTGAACTTACCACCTGAGCAGTTTAGTTTGCTAGTCCTCCGGGGCTATTTTTAGGTTGAGTTGAGTTCAGTTCAAGTTGCGGTGGGTGGGTCTCGCATCGGACTGACTGGCGTTGGAATACGATGTGGGGATGGATGGATGGATGGATGGATGGATGGATGTACAACTATGTCACCCGATCTTGGATTCGCGGGAAGGGAATAACTTTAAGCTTGTCTTATGTTTTGGTGTGTCAGTGTGATACTGATACTTGATATCTTTGTTTTTCGAGTATGATTGAAGAAACCACAATAAAAATGTAAGGCATGTTGGCCTACACAGCCTGACAGGACCCAATCACAAAGAAAACGAAGGAAAAATGAGCAGCACTGGAGCTAGCTTTCAGGGCAGAAACAGTGATAATGCCCCTAATGCTCAATTTGGCTACTGCAGTGGCTATACATTCAGGACATTTCAATGCAAGTTCTAGGCCAATTCAAGTTCCGGGTACTAGATACCTTACCCCTACGCCACTCATGGACGGATCTCGACGAGCAGCCAGTCATAGTCCACGATGAGCAGGAAAATGTAACCCGATTACCGCACCTACCGAGCCGCCAAACCGTTTTGGGCGGACAGTATCCATGTTGCTTGGCTACGGTGGCAGGGTGGCCAGCCGTTGATGCCAACACGAAGTCGACCCTGGCCAATGGAATCTTCTACTCCAGGGAACAGCAGCGGGAAAAAATGAGAAAAACACGATCCCATACCATGTATGTAGCCCTGGAGATGTACCTCGTACCCCATCACTGCAGCAAGCCTTCACACTGAAAGCCCATCATACCATCTTACCATCTATTGATCCATTTCTTCTCGTCTTTTCTAGTCTTTCGTCCCTCCCCCTGTTTCTCTTCCAACCACCTCACCAACTCGATGAATTGACAACCATCTCATCGCCTAATCCCTCGTCATTCGCTATTCGTACTGTTTAACTACACGTACTCATAACATTCGCTTGGTCATTGAAGAAGAAACAGCATTGCAACGCTACCTCGTTGGGGGAGTCCGAATTTGGTTATTCGCTGCATTTGGTTTTTGTTTTTTCGGGCATCCACATACATCGCATATCCACCAAGAACGAGAAGAATAGAAGATCGAGTACACGAAATTGAGACGAGGTCAACGAGAAACGTCAGCGTGATCGACCACAGCCTAGCTCGGAAGAGGAGAATTAATCGTTGCCGTTGGGGTTGAGTGTTTATTTATTTGTGGCGTTCTATTACTGTCACCCCCTGCATTTCCGAATCGTTTTGACACTTCAACTTCTTCCCTCTTCGTTCTATCGATTGAGAGACAACCCAAAACGATGAAGGGATCACGAAGTCTTGGTCACATGTTGACCGTCGCCCTTGCTTTGGCTCCTTTGACATCTGCGTGGCCCGGTTGGCTTCCCGATGTAGATTCGCTTGTAGTTCGACAAGATGATGGTACCACAACAGGTTTGTTTGCAAGAATCGGCAGCAGATGTGGAAATATGCATAGCTAACCGTGTAAAAAGCCGAAGCTGCACCAACACGAACAACCGCCACAGCTACGTCCACGGCAACCAACTCGGACGACAACCAAGATGACAATCAAGACTCTAACAACGACTCTAACAATAACGACTCCAACAACAACGATTCTAACAATAACGACAACAATAATGATTCTACCTCCTCCGACTCAAACTCTGATTCGACCACCACGGACGGTCCCCAATCTACGAACCTTAATACGGGCTCGGCTCCGACGGCCAGCGGGAACAGCACCAGGACACGCCAAACCTTCGACGCCACCGACGGAAACGGGGGTGTTGCCATGATCACACCCGCCATCACCGACGGCACGTCGCTCTACCGCATCGGCAACCCCACCCCCATCACCTGGGTGTGGAACTACACCTCCCTGCAAGGCACGCCCTCCGGCATCGACGTGCTAGTGTCGTGCTCGACCGCCTCCGCAACCTGGACCCTGACGCAGAACATGACATTCGAGCCGACGGCGACCTTTACCTGGGACACGCAGAAGTACGCGGAGAGCGCGGTGGAGAGCCCGCTGCTGGTCGCCCAGTACACGCTGGTCGTCCACGACTCCGACACCGACATCGACTCCACCACCGAGCCGGGCTACCTGGCGCCGTTTGTTGGTTCCCCCTTCGGCCTGTACACGGCGCGCCCGTACCAGGACCTCGGCGAGTGGAAGTGCTCCACCTGCAGCGGCGCCCTGGGCGCCGCCGACCGCCAGGCGCTGGGATTCGCTGTCACCATGAGCCTTATCACCATTTTTAGCTTCACGTGGTATGTGACGGGCATCGCCAACTTGCTGTAACGGTAACGGTCATCCACTTATCACCACCGCCGTCACGGCATCTATCTACCTGATCTAGGTAGCCAGTTTTCTACCTGGCAGATGCGTAGACAGTGAAAGTTCTGGACCTGCACATAATTCTGGACATGGAAGCCACGAGACCCCAAATCATTAATGCAGAAACCTCATCCCTTTAAAAAATCACGGTAATCTGGGAACACCATGGCTTTATATACATCATGTAGTGGCGTTATCTTTTGCGTACTTGCGTGCTTTGCAACGGACCGAAGGGGGGAACGGGGATGGAATCGATTGCGTATTGTCGTTTTACTGGCGGACTGAAAACGGGCGAATTTTACTTAGGTACCTACTAGAAAATCGAGAGCGTGGGAAGACAGCTGAGGGTTATCTTACAGCAGTAGCAGCAGCAGCAGCAGATCCGCGCCACATAGCTTGAGCTCTTAATGATACAGTCGCACGCCTAGACAGGTTCACTTTACGAATTGGTCTTTGAATTTATTATCTGCCATTGCGTGAATGCATCGATATATCGTAGTGGTATCTTTTCCTACGTACTTGTTTGGGAAGCCCCAAGATGTAAGATCTCCAGAGCTTTGGTATCATTTGGGTATTCTCCATCCAACCTCCTAGACCATCCTCAACGCAAATCCACCTCCCCTCTCCTCCTTCTCACGCGACGCGAATATTCCGCTAAAATCTACCGCGCCGATATCCGCCGCTTTCTGTCCGCGTCCGGGCGCGTTGGGCGTGGACCTCTTACGTCTACGTTCCTGGCCGGCCTTGCTGGGGAATGTGGGGAACATTGCCTCCTGCTTAGGCTTGGGGTGTTGGTGGAAGAATTCGTGCTTGAGCATCTCCTTTGCGGAGGGTCGGCGGTCGGGGTTCGGGGAGAGCAGGCTGGAGAGCAGGTCGCAGCCGGCGTTGGTGAGCGTGGGGAAGCGGGCGCGCACGACGGAGCCGGTGTTGGTGGCGGACGCCTGGGGCAGGCGCATGAGGCGGGCGTTCGGCAGGCGACGGAAGTTGGGCCAGGACTCGTCGGTCGGCAGGCCGCAGAGCTCCAGGATCTGGGTCAGCTGGTCCACCTCGTTCTTGCCCGGCAGCAGCGGCTCGCACGTCAACAGCTCTCCAAAGATGCATCCCACGCTCCACATGTCAATAGCCGGGCCGTAGGTGGTGGCGCCGAGGAGTAGCTCTGGCGAGCGGTACCAGAGGGTGACGACGAGCTCGGTGAGCTTCGAGGGTGGTGGATCGCCGACGTAGCGGGCCAGGCCGAAGTCGGCAATCTTGAGTCGGCCGCGGTTATTAAGCAGGATATTGGGGCTCTTGAGATCGCGGTGGAGGATCCAGCAGTCATGTAGGTAGGCAACACCGGCACCTAGCTGGATGAGTAGGGTCTTGACTTCGGACAGGAGGAAGGGTTGTTCTTGGTCTTCAAGGATACTTTTGAGATCGTGTTCGAGGAATTCGAGGACGAGGAACATGTTCGTAATGCGGGAGGAGTATGTGTCGCTTGTCACAACCTCGAGTAACTTGACAACGTTTGGGTGTGAGCAAGCCTTGAGGATCTGTATCTCCCGCAGCCCCGTCTCGGGTAGGCCTGCTCTATCGTTCACATTAACCTTTAGGCGCTTCAGCGCAACGATCTGGCCAGTCTTAATATCCTTTCCTCGTGAAACCGACCCGTACGAGCCTTCCTGGATGTCGTTAAGTTTTTCGTAGTGGTCCACGTGGCGCGACTTGCCCCAAGTACCGCCATTGAACTGTCGAAGCTGCGCGTTGCCTTCGTTGTTGGTTTCATCGTCTCTTCCTTTATCGCGTGCATCAGGCGTTAGTTTTCGTCGTTTTGCGGTAGGTCCGTCGAATTCTTCTCGTTCTTGGTTCTGGTCTTTGAGGACGCGCTGTCTCGCTGCTTCGGCTTCAGCTTCAGCTTCAGCCTGTGCGCGTTTCTCTTCTTCTGCTTTTCGCACTTTTTCAGCTTTAAGACGCTTCTTTTCGTCCTTGTCACGCTTCAGCTTAGCCTCTAGGGCGGCATCCTCCTCGGAGTCCGCCCAGCGGGATTTGCTGGCCATGGTGGGTGTTTCGCGTCTTGGTGATCTTTTATGTGGACATGTGAAGGAAGGTGTTGCGTGATGAGATTCGGCGAACTGGTTGTTTAAAAAATACTAGGTAATTTTGAAGGATAATAAGTACCTAGTAATAACTTGGAAGTTACAAGGCGCAAGTACCTGCAAGATTTGGTATCAATTGAATTAATTGAATTGGAAGGTGTAAGGTCAGGTACGTGATGCAGGATCTACGTAATTGCCGTAATTACCAGGTTCGGCGAATGCTCGGGGCAGTACAAGCTGCAACTACAATTGCACCCGCAACTGCAACTCCAATTATGTAAGGCAATCGATAGAGCTTGGGTTATACAACATTAAAACATTATATAAAACACCTACTCGACCTACATCTTAATCAATGCTTCTGATAGTGAGATGATCTCACTTCCAAGGTTGTCTAAAGCCCTAGAATGAGATCAATCGCCTTAAGGGCGGCCCAAGGAGGGCTCAGAGGCTTGGTCAGACGGCCAATATCCCATAACCACAAAGTGGTATGCCAAGCTTGCAGAAGCTTTGCGTCGACACCATCATGGAGGAAAGAAGAAAAGGAGTGGTCGACGCCTTTAGCGAAAATGTTGAATGATGCTGTTGATGTGGGTTCACTCTCCCTGGCTCAACTGCTTTTCTTGACTCACCATATGAATAGGTAGCGGGCCCTATTCCTCTGGCGGCTTATATGCGCTTGTGTCTTACCTCGGACACTGGCGGATACTACACGGGAGCCATAGAAGAAGGTCGTGACCAATTCGGCAAGAAGGGGGACTTTGTTACTTCACCAGAGATATCACAGATATTTGGTGAGCTTATCGGTATCTGGTTCGTGGCAGAATGGATGTCTCAGGGTCGACCTAAGAAGGTTCAGCTCATCGAGGTTGGTCCTGGTAGAGGAACGCTGATGGATGACATGCTACGAGTGAGTTGAACATTGGCTTGCCGTGCCTCATTATTCGGTCTATGTCTAACTTAACATCACAACATACTAGACGATGAAAAATTTCGAAGAGGTGAGAGCCAGCATAGAGACTGTCTACATGGTCGAATATAGTAAAGAGCTGCGGAAGACCCAGAAGAATCTTCTGTGTGGCGAGGATGCCGTTATGACAGAGTCGGAAGTCGGTTGGCATTGCGTTTCTAAGCATTCCGGCATACCTATCGTGTGGGTAGGGCACATCAAGTCCATTGCCCAAGACCCAAGCAGAACACCCTTCATTGTGGCTCACGAATTTTTTGACGCATTGCCTATCAACGCCTTCCAGCTAGTTGATGTACCACAAACACAGAACCCAACTACCACTGACGCTACCCCCAAGCGTGAGTGGAGAGAAATGTTCGTTTCACGTACACCCGAGGGCGCCACGCACGCCGATCTCAAGACGCCGAAATCCGAGCAACACGAACCCGTTCCTGAATTTCAACTAACCCTTAGCTCCACCGTGACACAACGCGCGCAGTACCTCCCGGAGTCGTCTCCTCGGTATAGGGCCTTAAAATCCATCCCGGGTGCCGTTATGGAAGTTTGTCCCGAGGCCTTGTCTCACATCACAGACTACGCCACCCGCATCGGCGGTCCGAACCCCCCATCCTCCACACCCTCCTCCCCATTCTCCCCATCTCCATCTTCCTCATCCTCATCCTCCAAACCAACCACCACCACAACATCTCCCCCAAAGCCCAACCCCTCCGGCGCAGCCCTGATCCTCGACTACGGCCCCAGCGACACCATCCCCGCGAACTCGCTGCGCGGGATCCGGAAGCACCAGCGCGTGAGCCCCTTCGCGACGCCCGGGCTCGTCGACCTCAGCGCCGACGTCGACTTCGGCGCCCTTGCCGAGACCGCCACCCTCGCCAGCCCCGGCGTCGAGGTCCACGGCCCCGTCGACCAGGCCACCTTCCTCGAGGCCATGGGCATACGCCAACGCGCCGAGATGCTGGCCCGTGACGCCGACGACGCCAAGAAGAGGGACATCGAGCGCGCGTGGAAGCGCCTCGTCGATCGCGGCCCCAATGGCATGGGGAAGGTCTATAAGGCCTTGGCGATCCTGCCCGAGAACGGCGGGAGGAGGCGGCCGGTGGGGTTTGGGGGGGATGTGAGTGTGCAATAATCTGGCATGGAAAAGTCTGATAAAGTTTGTATACTTGTATTTCGTGCTCTCGTTCTTGTTGATGGATGGTTGGCGACTATACAGTCCGCGTAACAGAATATTCATGGCGTTATGTGCTGAGCAGGTAACCGAGTAGTAACAAGTCCAATTGTTTCCCGCATGCGCCTAACGCACACGCAAACGTGAGTACTGCATACAATACAAGCGAGGTCCGCACCAGAGGCAAAAAGCACTGGTCCTATTCATGCCATGCCGAGTGATTCCGTTTCCTGCCCTGATCTAGGGGACCTACCTAGAGAGGGTGCAACTCCAGCATCCAACGCCGCGCATAGAGCGTTTTTATGATACACGATACGGTGACGAAAGTGCGTTCGTAACCCAAATACAACCGATGCCACCTACTCCCTGCTTCACCGAATTTTCTTTTCTTAGTTTGGGAGTCATTATTTTCGTCCTCCGCTAACCAGCTTTGATCCCTCGCCACGACTGTTGTCATCATCATCGTCGTCATCGTCGTCCGACTCGTCGTCATCGCTGAACTTGTCGCCGTCTTCTCCGACAGCGAATATCGTCTCGCCGTCAAACGAATCTCGTGGCGTCTCTGGCTTGGCTGGGCCTCTTGCTTGTGAGGGTTGCGATGTGGAAGAGGCGGTGTTTGTTGGTGCTGAACGGCTGGTAACCTTGGTGCCAATGTTTGCTTCTTCGTCGTCGTCTGAGTCGTCCGGAGCACCCACATCAGCGAATTCAAAGCCGCCGTCCTCATCTTGAGCGATCTCGTCACTCATGGCGAATCGTCGGTTGTTCGCGGTGGGTCTCCACACATAAGCGATCCAGGCTACATCGGCAAAATAGACCAAGTTTAGCCATCCGTCAAGGACGAACCAGCGCGACTTCCAGTGGAAGGGGACGTAATCCGGATCGGAGGCGGAGGCGAATGAGAAGGAGTTGAAAAAGAAGAAGCCGAAGATGACGAGAATGCTGATCAAGATGCACCACCAGAGCTTCTTGTACATGGCTTCTTTCACGGTCTGCTTGCGCTCGCGTAGATCCTTAAGCGTAAAGTTGAGCGAGTTGAGCGTCCATACGTAGAAGGCAGTCAAAGTACCCGCCAATGGGAGTACGATGAGGAGGACGAAGGGTCCTATTAGTAGCAATTAGTAAATTTGGATTTTAAAAGGTTAGACGAAGGGCTCATACCAGCTGTGTCTGGCGAAATGAGCAGACTGGCAATGGCGTAAGCCAATCCGAAAACGAAATGCGCAATCGCCAACCATCTGACATAAACCATCGTCTTGCCTAGAGAAGGTTTCACAACTCCGTAACCCATACACACGATGAGCAGTAGGAAGAATGAGAACGAGTTGCGGAAAGCGTTGAGAACAGCCACGACAACTAGGAGGACCTGAGCTCCGACGTTGGAACCATTTCTGTTGAGATAGTCTGTTGTTACAAGTTAGGTATGTTCAAAGAGGCACCAGCCAAGTCGATTAACTTACCATAGAAGCCCCAAGTCATCAACATCTCCACGACCAGGAAGATTAGGATGGCGGTGATGTAGTTCTGCACCGGCACTGCAAATAAAAAGGTTAGAGGTATTATAATGGGAAAAGGAGGTGAACCCGTGAACTTACAGATGTCATATCGATGTTGATAGTAGAGGAAACCCCAGAACCTAACTCTCATCAGCATGAAGTATCGTATGGATGTGCTTGGAAGCATACACTGCCACAACGCCATAGAGGATGGTTATTCCTCCATAGAAAGGGAGTTTGGGGATGACGGTTGCCGGGAGTTCGCCATAGGCTTCCCGGAACTCGACAACGCCCATGAACTCCTCCGTGTTGAGACCGTCGGCGGCAACACAGTAGTAGCCTGTTTTCTGAATGGCATAGCTGATGGGTTGTGCGGATTTGAGGTGGATGGCTCTGGTCAGGATCAAGTTCTCTGATTCCTCGGTCGCATTAGGGGATAGGATCCATGTGCCGATATCTGTATCATTGCATAGGCCGATGCGGACATTTTCGCTGTCGCAGATTAATTGCTTCTGCATCTGCCATCAGCCTTTATGCCAAGAAAACAGTGTCTCGATTTGCCATACCTGGAGTTCGTCTTCGTTGGGGGATACTCCGATCAAGTCCTGGTCCTTCCATTCAAAGATGATTAAGCTGACAATAGGATCATCGTCACCTTCGACGGTCTTGTTCGGGAATATGATTGAAATGAAAGGGTCTACGGGGCCACCCCAGGCGCTTCTGCTATACATGCCTACGTATGACGAATCAGCAAGGCTCGTGCGATGGGTTGATGCGGATGAGACATACCGGCACATTTCTGACGGTTCTCCTCGGTGTTATCCTTCGCGAAAGCGTCAGTATCAGTTCGCAGTCGATATGCGGGCAGCGGAATGGCGGGAATATCGTACCAGCTGCACTTCCAATGCGCAAGCAGTCCATAGGGACAGGCCCAAGAGGGTTAACACAGATAGCCAGCTCTTCATGTTGAATACGTTGATTTAGATTGTCGCCGCGCGAGGCAGCCTTGGCAAAGAAATGTGTCCTCCCTATTCCAACTATTATATGCGATAGATGCCACACTCGGAAGCGCGAATTGGATAGAACGTCGATGCTGGACTAGGAGGATTCGGAAATACAGTCGAGCATGAGAGAAGAGTGTCGTCGACGATGCGAAGTACTGGGCAGATGTGGTCAAAGGTCGTCCGGAGCAGTCGCTTGAGAAATTGTTGTCCCAAAGGTACCTGAGCTCAGTTTGCCCAGGTCGGTTGCGAGGTACAAAAGTTCAAGATCCAAACCAATGCAGCGTTACGAAACATATCCACTTTTCGATGAACATGCAACCAATGCCAGACCTGGGACACTTGGTGAACACGGAGCGGCGGCAGTGGACACTAAACCGACCAGGGGTTTGATAAGGTGCTTCCAGCTCTTATCGGCCTGGAGTTTTGCGCTGGAACCGTCATGTACTCAGTACGTACAGCATACCTACCTAGGTACAGTACATACATAATATCCATCATTTTTGTACATCTATGATCATAGATGCTTTTAAACTTGTTCATTCAATTCTTCATTCATCTTTCGCTTCTCTACCTTTTCCAACTAGCCGCGTTACGAATCACGGGTGTTTAATACCCGTCTACGTGAAACATGGGAAAAGGAACAGATAAGTTATACATCACCCATTCCGAATGGTCTTCTTCCGACGCCTACTCGGCAAGCACAGGCTCACGGTCTGCTTCCAACGGCGGATCCTTTAAACGTTTGCCTTTCAACTTTTGCGCCGCAAGTTTGCAACCTTTCAAAAATCCCGTTTGTACTTCTGATGGCACCATTTTCGATGTTGAGGTCATCTCAAAATGGCTCGAGAACCACGATACCAATCCCGTAAACGGTGAGCCTCTCGCCGCGCGCGACCTCATAAAATTGAACTTCGCGCGTAATGCGGACGTCGATTCGAAGGGAGCGGATGGGCAGGGCAGTGATGGAAAAGGCGATTTGATCGATCCCGTCAGCTTCAAGGTGTTTACCGACAACACCCATATCGTCGCGATCCGACATGGCACCTACGCCAACGTTTTTGCTTGGGAGACGGTGGAGAGGATGAACATCAAAGCGAAGATGTGGCGAGACTTAGTGGACGATGCAGAGTTTGGCCGCTCAGACATAATCACTCTACAGGATCCACAAAACGCCGCGAGTCGAGATCTGAGCCAATTCCAGCACCTCAAGGATGGTGGCGAGGCGCTTCTGAGCAAGGAACAGGAGGAAGAGAGGAAAGAAGGCAATGTCAATATCAACGCCCTAGGAAGAGTAGGCGACAAAGTTCTGAGGGCGAAAGAGGCCGTTGAGAGGGCTAGACGAGAACGCGAAGCTGCTGGGGATATCAATCGCTCTAGAGCAGTCGCGAAGGCCACGGGAGGCAATACTGTCAGGCCGTCCATGATCCAAGACAAGAAACACGCTTATAACGCCGCAGCATACACCACAGGTAGAGCCGCGGCGAGTTTTACAAGTACAGGGTTAACCCCCGAAACTAGCGGCGAGCGAGCCACGCTCACGGACGAAGAGTACATGCTGAAACCGAAGAGGGTGAAGATAAAAGGCTACGCACGGGTAGAGACGAATTTGGGGGATCTGAACATCGAATTACAAACCGAGTACGCACCCAGGGCAGTCTGGAATTTCACTCGACTAGCCCAAAAGGGCTACTATAAGGGGGTTGCTTTTCACCGGAATATTAAGAACTTCATGATCCAAGGAGGTGATCCGTCAGGCACCGGAAGAGGGGGCACGAGCGTATGGGGCAAGAACTTCCAAGACGAGTTCGACGGACCCCTCACACACGACACCCGCGGTATGCTTAGCATGGCTAATAAGGGAAAGAACACCAACTCGAGCCAGTTTTTCATCACATACCGGCCAGTCAAGCATCTCGATAGAAAGCACACTATCTTCGGAAAGGTTGTTGGTGGCATGGATGTGTTGAACAAGATGGAGGCAGCACCTACTGATGGCTCAGACCGACCCCTTAACAAGGTATTTATTAAGGATATTGTCGTCTACCTCGACCCGTTCGACGAATTCCTGAAGCAAAAGGCCGAGCGCGACCAAGTCGCCGAAACGAAGGCCGAGATTGCGCGGACTGGCGGGACCGAGGACGACAAGCTCACGTGGACGGGGAAGCGGGTCAGACGAGACGGCACAATCGATCAAGGCAGCGGTGGTGGCAACGTAGGCAAGTACCTTCAAGCTGCAATGAAGCAGCAGAGCGCCGAAGACGAGATCGTCGAGGAGGATGTTGATACGTGGGAAGAGCCCGTGAAGAAGAAGACTAAGGTTGGAGGGTTTGGTAATTTTGACAGTTGGTAGGAAAAACAAATTGCATTGCACGGCGTTGGGCGATACCCAGAGGACTATACTACTACTTATGCCGTCCTTAATGAGACCTTTCACTTGATCTTCGAGGAACCTGGCTTATGCGCGTATGTGTCGAACAAGTATTTGGATACTTACACGAGACCATGCCCATGAAATCGAAGAGCGCAACGTGAGGCTGCCACGGGGGTTTTGAACTAGGTACTGTGTCCAGGGGAGAATCCTCCGATCTTCGAAAAGGGCATCTGAAATAGTGCTATTTACCAGATCATCAGGTCTGGTTTCATTCATATCAGCATAATCTCAGACCCTCTGACTCTATCGGGGTGTAAGCTGCAATACTGGGGCTTCCCATGGTGTTGGAAATACGAGAATGTAACTGATGGCCTACACCAGCCACGCAATGTAGAGTCCTTCCTAACTCGTCCTCTCTCAAAGGCTCACTTCAAACCCGACTAGAGTTGGGAAAGAGGCTAGAGGACACAGGACGTTCAGCTGGAGATTATGGGGCAGGGAGGTCTTTAGTAAATACCTACTAGGTACCTAATCATGTGTGGAACAGCTTGATATAGGTAGGCACCTTGCATGGACAAGACGGGGTCCTCGGCTTCGGGGTCATCTTCTATCTGTGCCCGAGCTGTCTTCCCGCCATAAGTCGTGGTTGTAATTTCAATCAAAGTATGTTTTCTGTGCAGCGTGCCCATTTCTGTCACATCAAGGTGAGTTGTGGCTTTGGCCTTGATGTAGTTTGTAAATAGGTAGGTAGAGCAATGGCCCCTGAGCTGCGTCGCCATTGTAGTGGAAGAATCGTGGCGGAACGGCCGCCAGAACTTACTAGGTAGCTCCATAGACTGTTTTTGTTGATACCTAAGCCACTGTTGTTGGAGGTAACTTGACACCAGTCATATTTGAAACAGAAGAGACCGTCCGCCCTGACGGAGGAGCCCTTAAAACTAGAACTCATGGGTCGAAAAGGGACGAAGCATAGATGAAAGATATATTGAAAGTCCTACGAGTATTTGATAAGCTTGATTCGACTTGAAGGCATTCGCTTTTGTTCACGTCAATGTTTAACCGCTTTCGGAGCATTATTGGACCTCCGGTCGTTCGTCTTAAAGATGACTTTTGTGTTCCCTAAATCATGTACTCTAGTGGACTCGCTCACTTATTGAAATCTCTTTGGCTGGGTTCCATAGGCGTTGGAGATATGGCTGGTGTAACACAAGTCAACGTTTCACGACAGCTGCGTAAGCGAGAGCGATGTACACCTCAATCCTATGGCTCATTGGGATCCCATCGCTGACTAGACTCTCACCGACAGTATGAGTAGATTGTCCGTCTCCCCTCGCTTCACCCCTTGATGGTTCACAGCGTCCAGGTTACACAGAAAACCTCGGGGGTTGACCGCTCGTAGCCATTGTTTTACTAATGATTCAATTCCCTAGCCCACGATGTTTCCACGGATAGCCATTGTCGTTAAGCAGAGAATTTTATTATTTTATTATTTTATTTGATAATTATAACGTATGATTTACCTTTAGCTTAGGGTTAGGGGAACCAATGTTAATGGACAGGCGGCTCTAAAGCCACACGACTTATATCTTGTCCAGAGCTTCAAGTGGATATTAATGCGCCGTGTTGTTGGGTCCTTCTTCAACTCGACCACAAAATTTTGCTTAGGTACCTATACAACTTACATGCAAGGACAGAATGGGGATTATTGTACTTCGAATGGTTACTGCGTAATAGCGTACTACCGGTATTTCTACCGAGGCGCTTGCACGGCTCGGGATTGGGCTACCGCAAATGTGACCTTGTATTTATGGACTTAATGCTTTCAGACAGCTGACTTCTGGGTAAACACCGTCACCGTCGTGGCCTGTAACACGACTGCCTCTGCGTGCGAGGAGGTTGCGGATGCGGCCCGATACTGCGAGTCGGGCCCCGTCTTTACGATGGGACCAACAGCTGCTGTCCTGAGGTTTTATACTCTTGGGGCGGACGACTTGGCCATCGGGATGCCGTCTCTAGGTCCCACGACCGCCACTGGGGGTTCGGGTATCACGACCAGCACGGACAGGAGTATTATAATTGGCCTAGCATCTGGCTTTGGAGTGCTCGCTTTGGCAACACGGGTGGACCTTTCCTTATTCTAGAGGAACATCCAGAAACTTAGGCGGTTGAAGAACGAGCCGAAGGTTGTTGGTGACAAAGAACACATCCAAGATATAGCAGTAACAGAGGGTATGAAGACACCGTATGTGCCGTAGAATGCTGCGACGGTGGAAGGCAACAGCCTAAACTGATTCGAATAATCGCGGTGTTTTCCAGTTATCAGCTGTGAGGCCGCCTCAGGAGATCATGGAGACGTACCCGAATTGGCGATAGTATGCAAGAAACATGATTTACGTACACCTATCTCAGTATATGGTCCTGGTTTCGCGTTGGGGCCGAAGGGACCTAGATAGGTACCTACCTAATAGGAGCAGTTCTTATAACGTTAACACGAATCCGAAGCGTTTGCAATGAACGTTCCCGAAATTGGCCGGGGGTGAGTGGAGTCATATGATAACTCCCTATCCCAATTTGCCCTTCTTCTTTGATGTTAATGCTCAGACTTTGGTGTTTTCTCTGGATAAACCGGGCGTGGTGACACTCATAAAACATTTTGCGTTCTGATTATGGCCGGTATAAGCCGGTACTAGCCTCTTTTCAGCGTGCTAGGAAATGCAGCGTAGCAATACAGCCCTAATAATTCTCCAGTCCGGAATCCAATCCAGTATGTGTTCAGGTTTTTCTCGTGCAGAATCTTCGGGGACTCCGTTTTCTGGATTCATGTAGGTTCAGGCAGCAGCAGCGCTAGATGCTGAAGAAGAAACCCGAGATTCCCATGCCGACCAGCCGACGACGATGTATGTAATTGCCTCGAATGCTACGGTACACGTAGGTGCTTATTCGCAACGTCATTCCCTAGAACTCGTTAGGGAATGGGACAAGCAAATAGGGCTAGGAGGCCTTGCTCTCGGGGGTCACTCAGCCCCTTTCCCCTGACGCAGATCAAATCTAGCATCATCTTCGGGGTATCCACATCTCCCCAGCTTGGCAAAGCTTGTCGAGGCTTATTCCTTTAGCTAAATTTGAGGACCAATAACATCTCCATAAGGTCCGCACTCGCATTCGTTAAATATTGCTCCACGCCAAACGGGTGCAGCCGCTTCATCTCTACATGACAAGAGTAGCCGTGTTGCGGTCTATTATCGTCTATTGTCGTCTATGTGATGGCAATTTATGTATATAAGGTCGTATACAGGTAGGTGTTTTCTCAAAGGTAAGACATCTGTAGCATCGTGAACGTGAAGCGGCATTAAGAAACATTGCATCAAAACTCATCCTTTACTTTGCGTCCTACTGGTTTTTTCTTGTATCTACCACCCCAGACTCCACCGCGATGGCGCTGACAGAACGAAACAACATCTCCATTGCCCAAGTCATCATCTACACTCCAGCGCTCTTCGTCGCCATATGGCTTGCTACTCGTCATGGCTTCAGTCGTAACTCCGGATGGCTTTTTCTGATCATCTTTTCCCTGGCCCGCATCATTGGAGCAGCTCTGCAACTAGCCACCATCTCGGATCCTACCAATCTTAGCCTTCTCATCGGAGCCGTGACCTTACAGACCATTGGGTTGTCACCTCTAATCATGATCCAATTGTCCCTCATCGGACGCGCACTTGGAAGCATGCAGAAGTCCACGATTCTCTTGGTTACTGAGAAGCGAATGCGATTCGTTCACCTTCTTGTGGTTGTGGCTCTGATACTCGGCGCCGTTGGCGGCAGTGATTCTGGCCAGAGCGTCGCGGACACGGGGAGTTACACCGTGTCAAGCCTCTCTCAGGCTGGCATCGGTTTGACAATTGCAGCTTTTATCCTCCTCGTCCTTGTGACTCTCCTGGTTGCATCGCAGCTCTCGAGCGTGGAGCCGGGAGAGAAACGGCTCGTTCTAGCTGTCGGCCTCTCCCTCCCATTCATCCTCGTCCGACTCATCTACTCGGCGGAATCTGTGTTTGGGCACAATCCCGCCTTCAGCCAGCTCACAGGCGACGTCAACATTCAACTGGGCATGTCGGTCGTCATGGAGATGTGTGTCATCACCATAGTCGAGGGCATCGGGATGACGTTGCAGAAACGATCCAAAACTCAAGCTACAAATTCGGCAGCTGGTTACCGAAGGCGGTGGCAGCAATCGGAATCAGACCGTGAGATGAGTGATAGGTAAACATCTATTGATCGGTATGGGTAATGGGGTTCCTCTTGGGAAACACTACTAGGCATGTATCATCAATATAGAGTAAAGCGGAAGCATATAGCTAGGTACCTAAGGTATTTAGAGAGAATTATGTAGAAATGAAATGTTAAATGTTCATCATTGACCTTACTAATATGTAATAAATCGAAACCCCCTTGGGTAGAACATTTGTGGAAGCTTCCAAGCTTCCCAAAGCCCCGGACACCGCCAAGATACTGCCAAGAACTGGGCAGTGACGTGCCGTTGCTTTAGCGCATCCTACAGTGGGGTTATCCATGGTTAGCACATGAAGACGTCTGGTCCATCTTCAACGCGGGGCAATTTTCCTACTACAGAAATTTCGTCCAGCTTGACGCCGACTTCGATTCTCAGCCAACTCCGACGATATTCCTACTTCCAGGCTTGAAAGATGCCGGTAAGCCCTTCGAATACCACTTAAATACCTCACATGTAGACTTACACACCGTCACCCCAGCTGATCATCGTCACGGGCCTTCCGACGTCCGGCAAGACCACGCGCGCGAAGCAGCTGCAGGAATACCTGTCGGAGCGGATAAAAGGGGCGTCTCCCACCGGCGCGAAGTACCTCCTGCACCTGATCAACGACCAGACCCTCTCGATCGTGCGCTCCGTGTACGACCTGTCGGCGACGCCCGGGCAGCACACGCGGTCGGCCAACGCCTCGGAGAAGGACGCGCGCGCGGCCATCTACGGCGCGGTGAAGCGCGCGCTGAGCGACCGCGACATCGTCATCCTCGACGGCCTGAACTACATCAAGGGCTGGCGGTACCAGCTCTTCTGCGAGTCCAAGGCCGTGCGCACCCCCAGCTGCGTCCTGCAGATCGGCTGTGCGAAGGAGCGCGCCAAGGAGGTGAACGAGGGAAGGCTGCGGAAGCGGCGGGAGAGCGGCGATAAGGGTGATACTGGGAATGACGCGAACGAGCAGGACGATGATGTCGATGAGGAGGGCCCGTATGAGCCGGGAAATTGGGAGAACCTGGTCTTCCGGTACGAGGAGCCGAATGCGATGACGAGATGGGATAGTCCTCTCTTCACACTCATCTGGGAGGATGACGAGGCCCAAACTAGACAAGTCTTCGATGGTGTATGGGATGCGATCGCGGGCGAGACCCGGAAGTTGGTGAAGCCGAACCAGGCGACCGTGCAGCGAAGCAGAGATGCGGGCGGCGATTATCTTTACGTTCTTGATCGGGAGACACAAGAGATTGTTAAGCGGATACTAGACCAACAAGGGGACGACGGTGGGGATGAGATTGGGATCCCCAGACCGAACGGCGAAGTAGGAGACGAGCTAGTAGTCGAGTTACCGGTGGGAAAGAAGGTTGGTCTACCGCAGTTACAACGTCTGCGAAGGGCATACATGGGTTTACATCGAGGCGGTATTGGTCTCGAAGGGGTAGGAAATATGGGCCCGGAGAGGATACGAGAAACTTTTGTAGGCTATCTCAACGATGCCTTCGAAAAGGACGGCTGATACGCTGTCTGCAAACGTTGTTCATGAGACATGGAGATAACTGCTGTTTCTATCCCGATACCCCTAGAGTAAATAATTCAAAGCATTTGCACGTTTGATGGGTTGACGCTAGTAAAACTGTTATCTGAGTATACGCCGACCCCCTAACGGTACCATACCATCCTAAGCGTTGACCAGCAATGTCAAAAATATGTGATATCGAACAATGCTGTGGATCACGTCGTAAAAACTTATTAAAGCTCCTGGTAGGCTCGTATGCTAGTGAAGGTACTATTTACATGGGGTGGGTCATAAGATCTTGTATGTTTGCTAATTCTATATAAGCCACGACGATACCATAAGCTACCTATCAGAGAATTCCGCATTCCGTCCGCTTTGCCCGGGACAAGCTGGATATTATTCAAAAAAAGTGCAACCAATGCGAACCCTCAGCCTTTACTCTGAAGGGAGAGGATGACCGTATCCTATTGCTCGGTGGTTGGGGACGAGGGCGATTCCAGCGATACTCTGCCATTTCCAACACTTCGTCAAGGTCACTCTCATCCCAATACTGCCGAAGCGCCAAGGCTTTGGGGGACCCGGGTATCTGGATACAGAGCGGATCCGCCCAAGCGCTGGCTTCCTCCTCGGTCCTGAACTGAAAGACGAAGCCCTTGTATTCGTAACTCGCCTCGGCCTCGTGAACTGCCGCCGGCAGCGGTAGCCGTACGCGGCGAGAGTTGATTGAGCTAGAGGGCGACTTAAAGCTCTTAACGATATCGTGGTATGCTATGGCTTGCGTTCGCTTGCCGAATTCAATTTCCACCATGATTGGTCCGTTACCAAATTGTAGAGAAACGTGAAGGAACTCGGTATGGGCCGTTGCGGCTAGGGTTGCGGTGGATAGCTAGGGACCAGGTGGCTCGGGTCTCGTTTTTTTCGAAGAAATTGTGTCGTGCAAGAGGGTTTGCTTTAATCTAGTACGGCAAAACCTAATAGTGATAGATATATATTCGGCGAGAGTTGCAAGCCAACATGTAGTACACCGGCCAACGAGGGCGGTCGGCGCTTCGCCTTCGCTACCTGTAGCCCCTGTGATGCTGCCACGCATTGCGCTGCAACACTGAGAGCCTCCTCATTGGGTACCTAGGTATTCAACCCATCCAGCAAGTCCGCACATTTTCAGGGAATAATAGCACCAGCGTACTCTTTTGTTTGCGTGGCTCATTTATCTTTGTGATGAAGCAGACTTATCCAAGTTCTCCTCATTTGACTTGCGCTCTTGGTTCCTGTAAGACATGAATTTCGACGTCGAAAGAGATGCGGGAAGTGCCCACCAGGTAGAGGCGAGCCGAGAAAAAGGTAGGTTTTCTCAGCAATGCTAGAGAGGCAACGCTCACGACGATAACTGTAGCAACAAACGACGCTTCTGGTACCAGGTCACGCATAAATGACATAGACAGCATCCGGTCCAGAAGATGTACGATTGATAGTGTGAAGGGCGGTAGTGAGCGGGCAGGCCCTCGCTCCCCGAGTCTAATATCGAGGCGTCCAGATTCGTCGCAGGACAAACCTCTTGATCCGGAGAACCCTGGAGAATGGGTGATAAATCACCATCTACCTAACTTGGTCTATCAAATCAAGCCTCCCATAGGGTGTATTGCCAAAATTTGCGCCACCGAACAGACGAAGGTTGGTAGACCGACCCCAACAAGGGAAGCCGAAAAGCGTTACAGAATTAGCTTTGCCGAGATACAACGAATGAGAGTGAGGAAACTGCAATGCCAACTAGTGAACGATGTCTTCAAGATGCGCCATACGGAGCGTGAAGTGGAGGGATGGGAAGAAACCCTGGAACAGTACGGTGAGTATCTGCTTCTGTTGCATTGTTTAAAGCCAACCACCAGGTGGCCAACACTAACGCATATGCAGTCAAGGCACTCCAGGATTACGATTACATGGAAACGCGCAGCAAGTCGGAGAGGGACCCGTTCCTTGCAACCGGAGAGGTAAGAAACTTCAATCACTCTTGTATCATTTCTTCGGCCATCTCAGGGGCTTTCTCTCAATCTCTGAGTTCGGTCTTACCGTTTCTCGATCTAAATACTCCTAAAAAGTTTTCAAAAGTGCCGAGTAGATTAATAATCCTGGTTATTGTAGTATTCGGCCGACAATTACATTATGCAGCGTTGCATGCTTGATAATCCCTTGGGCCCGAATCTAGTCGAGAAATCCTCTGTTGGACGGTGGGAAACGAAGAACGAGGGGGGAGGCCCCATTACCGGCACACGAGGCAGGAACCTATCTAGGGCATCGTCTATCCGCTTTAAGTGGCGCATTGGCGTCGCTGCTTTGGGTGGTATCTTCCTTATTGGACCTATGTGGTTGATGGTGCTACGGGGTGACCTATACACGTCTCTTATTGTGGCCACTGCTTTCGTGGGAGGCTTTGGCCTTATCATGGCATACTTCCTAGAAGAAGAGAAAGATGTGTTGGCTAGTACGGCGGCATATGCGGCGGTGTTGGTAGTCTTCGTGGGAACAAACACTGGTAGCACGTCATGACAAGCCCAGGATGGAATATAATGTTGGAGAGCTCACACACGAAATTAATACGAGAAGCAATGGTCCTTTCTGAAATGTCATCAAAGGCCGTCGGGCCTATCCGAGTTAAACGCCCTAATATCCTGCCTATTCAGTTAATCTTGAGGGAGAAATTATTACCAGACATATGATGCCACAGTGTTATAGATAATATCTCGTGGTTGGTTACCTACCTACTTACGTAGGGCGGGCCATAACACCTAAACCGCCAAACCGCTAAAACTTTTTTGATATATATTTATTAAATCTTACGTAAGTATCATATATATATTTATATAATGCTAAACAATGACTAAGCAATAATTGAATAATAGTTAAATAATAACTCTTATAAGTAAATTATTAAGTATATAATTAAATGATTAAAACTTTAGGTACTTAAGTAGCCATTAATACTACTACTATTACCACCATTTATATCATTTATTACCACCCTTTAAACGCCATATTACCCACCATACTTAATACCTATTTATTTATCTAATTTATCTTATCTTATAATATATTATTATATTTATCTTTTATAATAATAATAATAAATTAATTATAAATAATTAAAATTTATTAAATCAACATTTTTAAGAAAAAAAAAAAAAGAAAATATAAAAGATAAATTTACAACCATTGTTTAATCATTATTCAACCATTGCTTAACCATTGTTTAACCATTGTTCAGCCATTGTTTAACACTGTATAAATACATATGATACTTATATAAGATCTTATAAATATATATTTAAAAAATTTTGACGGTTTGGCGGTTTAGTTCTTACGGCCCACCGTCCTAGGTAGGCTTTTGCGAGCAGCATTAAATTTGCGATTTAATTTAACCATGTCGAATAACCCATCACGACAATACGTCTGATAAGCCCATATGCCTATTTGCCTCTACCCGCAAGCTTAGGGTTTACTGAAACGGTACCAAAGTAAATTCCTGTGTGCTCTTACCGACTTTTCCCCAACCATAACCGTCCAGGCATTGCAATATCATATGTCCACTCGCCGTGAACTTGACGTCGAAATCCCTGCTGCCACCAACCGGAATGGTGTATCGGCCGTCCTTAATGTTGCCTAAGACGATAATGTGCCAATTGCTATCCTTAAGCTGGATGGAAGCACTCCGACCCTGGTCGTTAGTGACGTTGATTTCCGTACACTTATGCCCCTGATCGAGCCAACGGCCGATTTTAATGTATTCAGCAGTGTGAGTAGAGCAAAAAGCCATGGACTTGACCCGGTGATTGCGGACGATGATGTTGTACCTAGCTTTTGTCCTCCGGTTGGAAGATGTTCTGAAGATTTAGGACCACGTTGATGGCAGGCAATGGAATTGTGCCTGGAATTCGTTGGATTAACATAAAGGATAGCAATTTCGGGTTGATAAATAGGTACTTTTAGTAAATGCTTACTTGGGTACCTATCTGAAGAACGAAAATGATATGGTATGGGGAGAGAGCTGAGGGGCTCGCTTGTTGGTTTTCATTGATGCCCGAACGTAACGTAGAAATGTACCAATTGAACAGTGAGGAAGAGGAGCAAGTCTACTAAAGATTCGGACTTGTTCCATCTTATCCCCTGTTTCTTTGGTTAAAAGTGTTTCCGAAGGCTGAAGAATGCCAGGAGTTTGGGGGTTTGGGGGCTTAAATCTAGGAGTATCAATAGATACGTCTCTATCACATCGGTAGGGCCGATCCGGACGATCTAACGTCCCGATCTGTTCTATATCCTGATGGGAATTATGTAGAGCATGAAACTCAGAATTCCCGTTCTCTCCAATCATCTCAAATTTGACATGCTTTGAAGGATGACAAGGCTCGTCGTGTTGGAAAAATATGGCGGTGTCAACTCAACGGCGATCAAGGCTACATGTTTACTTGACAAACGAAGCTTGTGCGCTAAAGACTTGATATTAATATCTAGAACCTTTCCAAATAGCACTGGAAAAGGGGTTGGCTTAAGATTGGCTTAAGGATGTCTGGGGCGATGGGATTATAATTGCGGGTTAAAATCCGTATCAAGAAGGCCAACCACTTCCCCTTTAATTCCATTTTGAGCCTGTTCCTTCTCTTGCTCATCCCATAGTATCTATTTTGCTGGTTAGGATTCACTATTCTATCATTATACAACCCCCTTTCTCCCAAATATAGGGTTAGGGTATAACCCTAACCCTGGCGTTTTTGGGGATTGGCTTACCCCTACTTTATTTTGGTTATTCTAATACTTTCACCGTTCGGACCACAAATTGAAGTTGTAAGCCCTTTGCCTTCCTCTCATATTAACCCAGGAAATTTATAGAGAATAGCAGCGGCTGGGATGCTCTCTACGACGTGGTGTTCGTCATATTATGAACGTTGGTACGGATCAACTGGGATTGACTTAACCAAAAATTTGCCTCTAGATCCACCGCCAGAAAGCCTTCTATGGCCTCAACACATTTGAGGTCGCTTCGCGTGATAAGGACGTTTTAGTTTTAATGTTCGCATCGTGGCATGACTTTGCTGATTCTACGCTCGTTTCTCACTAGCAAGGTAAGCTCGGCTTTATAGCTAGGTACTTACTAGGTAGTATATTGATGGCTCAAAGGGTCCCCATTTGCCAGTCCCTCGATTTCCTCAGGGTGTCACGTCGTTTGGAACCGGTTCGTAATCATCTGGGAATCGGGGCTAACCACCTGGGATACTATCCCTAGGGGAGTGGTTAGATGCCTGCGTGTATCTCCTTAAGCTTCTGGTTGATCGGTAGTTTTTCTTGTGCTCCATCGTCTAATCCTTATAGGCTCCGAACGTGCAGCCAAAAAGCCTTCGTAGCAAAGCATTGTCGTAATCTCATTGTCTCTTAGCCCGGGTATCTGACCATAACTTATCCACGATCTGAAAAACCGCCGTAACGCTGCCCATGACAGCCTCGTCCACCTTCCCGCCCAGCCTCTGCTGAATCTTATCGGGATGCCATCGCACCCGCTCCTCCTTCAGCTTTGCTAAGAACTCTGTCTCTCCCACATCCTCAGGGTCGATCCCCATGACGAAGAAGTCGCGCACCGTCGTCGCGTCCACATCCTCCCGCTGCCCGCTCCGCACCGGCCAGCTAATAGCCTCCGGCGACCCGTCCCACGCGCTCCACGACTGGACGTATTCCTCCCAGCGCTCCTTCCACCCCTTCCTCTTCCGTCTCTCCTCGCCGCGGCGCAGGCTCTGCTCCATGTCGCGCGTCAGCCGCGCCGCCTCTTCTTGCTCTTGTTCCTTCCTCTTCCTCCTTTCCTGGCGGCGCGCGTGCTCTTCCAGCAGGCCTTGATGTGTCTTCTCCCACATTTTCTGCCGCACGTAGCTCGCGTACTCGTCGTCGTCCATTTGCTCCAGTTCGCCGCTGCCGCTGTTGCCTTCGCCTGGTTTTGAACGCGGGTAAATGTGGACGGGTTGTCCGTAGACGTTCTCCCAGTAGGCGGCGCCCTCGTCGTCGGCCATGGCGTCGAAAAGCGACTCCCGGAATGCAGCTTCGGTATCTAGAGGGGGTGGGTCGAACTGGTTGGGCGGTGTGGGCGAGCGAGAGCGCGTACGTCGCCGCTTGTGCCGGTGATGGTGGTGGTGACGGTGGTGTCTGTGTTTGCGATGGCGACGGGATTCTTCGTCTTCATCGTCATGATGATGGTCTCGACCTCGGTCCCGAGACGAGTGTCGATGGGATCGTGAACTCTTTGACTTGAACCGGAATTTGGATGCCTTCTTCCTTTCTTTTCTCTCGGTATCTTCCTCTGTAGCCTTTTCTAATTCAGGCTGTGGCTCCTGAGACAGGGCTGCCTCTGGGGTCGGGTGAACGACATGGTCTTCTAAATTGGGAGAAGTCGGGATGGATTCTGGGTTGATCGAGGAGAGTATATGTCGCCTTTTCGGCGACGCTGGTTCGGCAGCCATCATGTGCACATTTTGTTTGGATATAACTTGTTCCCCGGTCTAATGACGAGGAAGGGTTGGTATTGTCGCAAGTTAAGTGTTAACGAAAATGAGAAAGTTGAGACGCTCACATGCAATTTCAAGATACATGGTTTCATCTTATCTGCTTATCCGATCCACTCTACTGCCCAGGGTCTTAGTGATTACCTAATGTCTCTATAAATCAAATATTCCGGTAATCGAATTTCATCATGATAGAATAATATTTCAGTTACCCACCTCTGACTTGATTTTAAGCGACGATGTAAGTTTTGATAGCCTTGGAAGTTTCGTAGATTTGATAGAGTAGTACCTATCTGATTGATACATGTGGACGTGGATGATGCCCCAAGTGCTACTATCAAGGCTGCCTACCACTTGGTGGTCTACCGGAATAGGGTGCTGGGTCCCGCCATCTGGGTATGATATCAATTGAGCTTTACATGCGGCACACGAATGATGTGTGCAATTTTAGGGGTCTTTATTTCCACTACTATCCCTATTTTCCTATTCATCGCTTGTGTCGGTGATATTCGTAAAGCCATTGATGCATTCGCATGCTCGTTTCCTGAGTCCCTAGGCAGGTAGAGAGCTTGTTAAAGAACATTCTGAGCCACGGCAGGAATGTCTCTTTTTGGGAACTGATATTATCATTTCGTGGATGGGTATCAAGATAATCTGCCTCATGCTCATGGCCCCTTCATTCCTCTTCGAAGAATCCACCCTCACTTTCGTTATCGCTCGAATCTGAAGAATTTGACGGCTGATTGTGCTTCTTTTTGCCCGTGTCCTTTCCTTTTCGAGTGTCGGTAGGATCTGATGTGTTCGAGCCCTTCTCTTTCGTATGGCTAGCTTTGGTAGAAGTAGTAGTCTTTAATGGGCGGCCGTTGGTGTGCTTCCCCTTCGGTTCTGCATCTAGCTTTCGTTCTCGGATCTCGATCAATGCCTGCTCGCCCTTTTCTGATGCCTGCTCTATCGTCTTCCACATTGGAGGTCGATCGGCGTGTAGTGCTTGTGCCGCTGTGCTTGCGTCTTCTGCCTTCTCTCCGCCTTGCACCGATAAACCAAGCGATGCGACAGGATATAAGCTGATGTAGCGTTCCCTGTGAGGGAAGTATCGGGTGTAGATGCTATCTATCTCCGCCTTGTGCAGGTCTGCTTTCAGCTTCTCGATCTCTTCCGCGTCCTTGGCGGTCTTGAGCTGGCTTTGAATTTGTTTTGCGAGTCGATCGGCCTTCTTTCTCTCTATTATGCATTTGTTAGGCGATTTAAATCACTTGTTATTCAAAACAGAAAATTGATAAGGGTAAGGGCAAGGGTAATCTTACCAAAGAAGCGGACCATATGGTACTTCTTGATCATGGACTTTCTCTTCTTCTCATCCGCCGCTTCGGCGATCTTCTGCTGATAATGATTTAACTCCCTCTCGAGATCATTCTGGACGTTCGCAGGCATATTTTGACCTGTCTTGAATCGACGTTCGATGGTTCGCGCTCGTTTCTTGATCCAGTTCATGCTACTCGGCTTTATCTTGCCCTTTCTTGGATTCTTCTTCTTAGACCTCTTGGAGGGGTGAAAGCCAGGAACGAATTCGCGAGCCTCTCCTGGCGCAGAGGAGTCTGCCTTGAAGTCGGTGAATTTCCTTTTGGGAGCCATCGTGAGATCTGTTCGTTGTTTTATTAACAGTCGGCGTGGTATGAATGATGTTCCAGGTGAAGGACGAGTGTGGAATAATCAATTAGAAAATAACCTTAACAGTAACATCAGATTAGAACTTTTTGATGGGTCCCAACCTTAACAGGCTAGGTAGATAAGATTAGATCACAGTATCCGTAAGGTTACGTAAGCTCTAGTTACATGCATATTACCCTTTTATAACAAGCCCCTTGTACTGATAGGCGCATGTGCTTTATGTGCATATGTACGCTTTACCTCTACAACTTGTAATATCCCTTCCCTTCCAGCGCTTCTAATGGCACTTCTCAAATGCCTCAACACTTGATAATTAATGAACTCCTCCACCCTCTATGTTGCTTATTTCTATAAAGGTCTCTTCAATCGTACCTGAGAACTTTGTCTACAGTAACATTTTGCTGAGGCGTACTACTGTGCTCATAACAGATTTGATTGGCCAATGGGTCACGACTTAGCGGGGTTAGAGCTCTACAAGCAGCTGGAGGCGCTTCTCTGTGACAGTAAACCACCATTAAACCGACCTCGAAGCTTCGTGGTCTACTTCCTTTCTCACCTTTCAATTCAGTAGGGACCTCCCGAAAAACACTTCTTACTTGTTGTAAAGTAGTATGCGAATTATTTCACATGATGGCACCTGGCTCGTGTCAGTCGCGCCCGTTTCTCACACCCTCCGCTCTCATCTAGGAATACGGCATCGATCTGAGGCGGAGGCATAGCTACCCACCAAGAATTGCGAAGGGATCTTAGAGCTATGTCACAATATACAGCGTCCAAGATGGATAGGCCTGAGCCAGGCCTTATCAAATGGTCGCCAAACCCGTCTAGTGATGCTTTTCTCCACGTTAACCTGCAACATCGAGTTGTACAGCTCTATGAACCTACAGGCCTCGCGCAACCTGGGGCCTTTGACTTCAAAAAGTCGTCCAAGTACGATGAGATTCCCCCTTTAACCACATACGATTGGTCACCCACTCACCCCGGACTCGTTGCTATTGGAACAGCCACTGGGACCGTCGATCTCATCAACCTTCACGGTGATTCGAGTTCTCATTTAGAACTTCCCATAAGAATTGCCCGCACTTGCCAGGCCGTGGCATTCAACACGGGGACCTTGCTAGCAGTTGGGCTAGAACGTGTACGGAATGATCAGTGCCTCAAAATCTTCGACGTAAATCGTCTTGGTTCGCTCGAGTCTGGTATTACGTGGTCATCACTCGAAGGGTCTATGAACCCCATCATTGGTCTTGAAGCTAGCATCTCTATTTCCAGCACCAAGTTCTTCGAATACAATCCACAAATATTAGTCGCTGGAATCAAGAACCAGGGTATTCGTATATACGATCTAAGAGGTAAATATTGGCCCTAGAAGGACCAGCCTTCCCATCATTACTAATTATCTCGAAGAGTCCCAAAATGCTGTAATCAATTTCCAGACGAAATGTAACAACAACCTAGCAATTGATTACGCAGACCAGCATTACTTCGCTTCATCTTCGCTGGATAAGCCGGGCCTGGTAGTTTGGGACCGTCGTGCTGTCTCCCGGTCATATTCCTCTCGCTTCTACCTCGATGCCGTCGACACGGACGACCTGCCATGGGGAGCCGCCTTGAACATCGACAAAGCCATTGATGTGAGCGACGCCAACTTCCAAGACAGGGGCTCCATGGTACGATCGTTACGATTTTGCCGAGACCGCAGCGGCTTACTTGCCGTCCTTTCCCGAACCGGCCAGCTTAAGGTTCTTGATATCAAAAAAGAATACATGGGCTCCAACGTCCAGCCAAAGGACAGCCCAGAAGTACTCGAAGTTAGGCGGTCGTATGAATTAGATATGAATTATGCCAAAGAACGAAAAGATGACAAGATTGTGTCGTTTGATTGGGTGAATCTCGACTCACCCGCCTTATTACCTCGTGCAATAGTGCTACGCGCCAATGGCGTTTTCGATATCCTTGAGAAGCCATCATATACTTCTGAGCACTTATATAAGATGGTACCATGGCGGGCTCCACATCGTGGACTAGAAGGTGACATCTCCTTATAGAAGTAGACGACTAGTGTTAACTTTTCTTTAGGGGGTGCTAGCTATCATTCGTTAATGAAATTCGAAGCGAAACAATACTCTAAAGTAATTGGGCCGCTGAATATTAGGAGAGCCTTCACAGACAAGCCACTGTTCGGGGGCCAAAAGGAGCCTGTCACTACTGTGGTACAACAAGCGTTGGAGTTTCCCCCACCTACATCCGACCCGATTTATGACTCGGAGTCGAGTACCGAGCAACTCCCGGAACTGTTCACAGAGTCTGCTAGAATCGCAGACAAATTGCGATGTTTGAGACAGTACTCCAAGCACCTGGCTATCGAGGCCACAAGACAAGCAGATAGTAAGGAACGCCAGTCATCTATGAAGGAAGTAGATGGGGCCTTGGGGGGCCTATCCGTGAAAGATGACGGGCTGCCGTCGAATCGACAGCTACATGAAAGGTTACTTATGTCGACGAACAACACAAGAGGGTTTCCCAAGGAAGCCCGGGTTATACTTGACCACGTGATGCTCCTTCGTGCTAAGGAGAAATACCTGTTTGATTATGCTGCAAACAGGGACTTGATTGCCGATGATTCTTGGCTGCAGGAGTTGTGGGACTGGGTAGCTGGTACTAATTCCAATATCGATGACAAAGTTGCTTTAAATACTAACAATCTCATAGGGGCTGATGAAGCCGCTTCTGAAATGGGAATGGTAGCTGAAGGCGTGGATCTAAGCTACTTGGGGGTGTACAACATATGGATGGGTGACCTCGGTTCGTTACTCAAAGAGACTTTACCTTGAACGTCTATTAATGTCCCTCGTAGGAGCGAACAGTACTGTGAGATTGGTGGATAGTGCCAAGATCCCAGATGCCGCAGCTTGGGATCGTTGTGTCCAAGAGATCAATAAGAGGTCGGCACAGCCAGAATATGACGGTGCTAATACCAGCAAACCCGCACTTCGGCAAGCTGCGCTCAGGATCTGCGGCTGGGGAAGATCACCGGATAGATACCTCGAAGATTACGCTAAGATGCTGCCCTCCGAGAGGAATTCGTCGTGGTATACGATGACTACCGCTCATGCTCTCTTCGAAGGAGATCTAGACAGAGCCGTGGGGATTCTCAAGGGGGCAGGTACAGAATACCCAGAGCTTTTATTCGTCTCTCTGGCGTTACAACTTAAAGGCCAGGGAAACACAAGTATAGGAAAGGAACTTGACTTTGACGATGCGGTGGCTTCTAAAACCGACCCTTACCTCCGGGCCATATCGTCCCTGATAGCAACGAACAACTGGGAGGTTATTGCAAACCAAGACTCCCTACCCCTCCGCGAGCGCACATATGTAGCTCTGCGCTACTTCGACGACGCCAAACTGACTAAGTGGCTTGACAAAGAGATAAAAACGGCGATTGAGACGGGTGACATCGAAGGGATTGTGCTCACGGGGATCACGGAGCGGCTTGTCGACATATTCGCGAAATACATCGAAAAGTTTAACGACGTCCAGACAGCCACGCTTGTACTATCCATATGCTCACCCCGATACATCAACGACTACCGGTGCCGCATATGGCGCAACGCATACAGAGCTTATCTTCAACGACACAAAGCTTTCATGCAGCGGACCAAGTTCGAAGTAGAAAGCACGAAGAAGAGCAAGCGGGGCGGCGTTCCCACCATCACGCCGCCATCTCGACAGATCGCCCTGCGCTGCGTGTACTGCGACGCCGAGTACGAGCTGTCTAAGACAGGAGGGGGTGCGGGCTCGTCATCCGCCGCAGCAGGACAGCGGCATCAGACGAACCCACTCGCGGCGACCAACATCAACGCGGGCGTCAGCTGCCCCAACTGCGGCCGCCACCTCCCGCGGTGCGTCGTGTGTCTCGAGGTCGTCGGTGTCCCCCGCTCCGACAAGCCCGAGGCCTCGCCTGATCCGCAAATCCGCGTCGCCGCCCGTTTTCCTACCTTCTGCCTCCGCTGTGAGCATGTGCTCCATCTTGACCACGCCCGCCAGTGGTTTGCAAGACATGCTGAGTGCCCCGTGCCCGAGTGCCGCTGTCGGTGCAACTTCCGAGCAAATCCGGAGCTGAATTATCGTTGAGGAGTAAGTGAGGAAAACGTTATGGGTTTGTTCTGTAGTTTGATAAAGGGAAGATAAAGGAATTGGATTAGGTTGAGTACGGTGTTACGCTTACCGCGATCGTCATGCCCATAGTCCTTGCTTAGGCGGTGTTTTACGTCTTGGCCTAGCCACGGGTGTTAAAATTGATAGAATAGCACTTGCGTTTACCATTGATAGCGATGATACATCTCGGGTTCCCAGCCAGCTGATCAGCTCCCTAATAATGATACAGCTCTCGCTCCGAATTTACTGTAGCTCCCTGCAAAACAACCACTTTCGCCTTATCGCCGGATGCACAAGTATAGCTACAATGAAAGCCCGCTATGTAAGTCTGTCTTAGCAATAGGTAACGCAAGCCATCTTTTCCATGTATTGTATCATATTGATCATTATGATTACTCATTATTCGTCACTGCCGGTATGTGATGTACCATATCGTATCGTGCCAATCTACCTAGCTACTCGCTTCACACCGCCATCTTCCACAGCGGCACGTACGCCCTGGCGGCTGGTGTATCGTCGTCCTCATCCTCGATGGCTTGGTTCATGCGCTCGATCCACTCATCTTCGGCCCGCGTCGCATCCCGCTCGATCTGCTGCATAATGGTGAGCTCAGCCAGCATGTTGTGCACAAGCGCCCGGCAGCCGTTCAGCATCCGCGCCAGGCCCGAGCTAGGCTCGGACTTGGACTCGGATTCAGAGGCGGCGTCGGGTACATCGTCCAACTCCCGGAGCGCAGCCTCCCACCCCTCAAGCTTGCGCAGCAGGTACGCGCAGTCGTGCTTCCAGCCGCGGTCCAGGTCAGCCAGGAACCGTACATCGTCAGCGTTGCCATCGACCAGGGCATCCACATCGCCGACGCGCTGCGCGGCCACCACCTCAGCCATGCGGTCGGCCCACGCCTCGAACCCGGCCACCACGCGCTGGTAGCGGCCGCCGGGCTCGCCCAGCTGCCACACGCCGTCGAGCGCCTCGTCGAGGATCTGCACCTTCTCCTCCAGCCCGAGACGGCCGTCGCTGCCCCAGCGCGCGAGCGCGGCCACGTTGCGCGCCTCGACGCCGTGGCGCTCGCGCTCGCGCAGGGCGTCGTGGTCGGCGACCAGGCGGGCGAAGCGCGCGCCGAGCTTGTGGCGCGCGCTGGCGTGCCACTCGCCGTCGACGGCGGGGGCGTCGCGGTGCAGGAGCGACAGCTGCAGGAGCTCGGTCTGCAGGCGGCTGGTCTCGGCGGAGATGGCGACGTTGGCTGGGAGCTTGGAGGGGGAGGGGGGCGCGAGGAAGGTGGAGGTTAGCGGCTTGGGGGCGAGGGACTTGGCCGGGCTGTAGTGCTGCTGGTGGGTGTTGAAGGCGGGCCGTTTGGTGAGGGGGTTCGACGGGGCGGACGATGCGGCGCCGGACGCGGTGGTGGCGGATTGAGATTTTGCGCGCGCGTGGGTCTGTGAGCGGGTTTGGGGTTTCGAGAGGGCTGTCCGCGAGCTTGTTGTCGTTGTCGTGGATGTTGGAGGACTCGAGCGGCCGGAGGAGGATACCTGGGATATTGGGCGCAGGGTCGTCGCAGCTGTTAGGTTCGTAACGGTAGACTTAGAGCGAGCATGGGTTAAGGATCCTCTGTTTGAAGCCGTAGGAGGGGGGCCGCCAGATGATCTAGGTCGGCTGGTGCCGGTGCTAGTAGTGGAAGGGCGAGTGGTGGTTGATGCTGTGGTAGATGTTGTGGTAGAAGATGATACCTGACGTGTGGAGACGGCCCTACCCAAAGGTCTCGGGGCGGCACTGCTAATGCTATCGGGGCGTGAGGTTCTGGTATAGCTTCCGGAAACTGATCTTCCTGTGGCAGAGCTTGCGGTTCTAGTTCGTGTTGGGGCGTTTGACGAAGAGGCTGCTGCCGCCGCAGAGCGAGTCGTCATGGTGGGCTTCACCGGTAGTCTGCTGGGTGAGGTAGTCCTCGGATCGACGTTGCGTGTGGAAGGGCCATCTTTGGGGGGTTTCTGGGTAGAATCGTTGGTTCCAAGAGTAGGTTTACGCAGTGAGCGCGTACGGCTCAAACCAGTTGACGAGGACATGGCGATTGAGTTTGATTTATCCCATATCACAAAGGGAAATGAGCTTAGGAATGTTGGGTTTGTTTCTGTTAGGATCAGGGGTCTCCTGTCTTATTGACCCGTGCGTTACGTCCAACAAATCGATTGTGGGGATTTAGCTGGAGCTCTCAGGGCTGTCTGGCTGTCTGGCTGGCTAGCTGGAGGGACCTGAGGTAATCGACGGTGCAGTTATCAAGAGTGGATGAATGTAACGGGAGATGAACTGTGACTGTATGTACACAGTAGAAGAGAAGCCAAAAGCTGGAGCTTTTCCCCGCCAATTCTAAAGAATCCCATCCTGTCAATTCAGATTCCCCCACTTGATGCATAAAATAGCATTTTGCTGCATATCATAATCCCGCTATCTGCTGTTATCACAGAAGGAAAACGTGGGGTTTCTAAACTTCAAGTTCACATCGATGGATTTATTAATGTCATACCTCTCGGTATATATAGATACTAGGTACCTACTTACTCCGGCACCTCATATAAACGGCAGAAGCATCTCAGGTTTGCAATCAGTCGAGCTGATGAAAGATCATTCGCATTGGTTTTTTTCATAGTACCTATCCATTACCTACTAAGCACTAGAGTCCAGGTAGGCAGGCATCGTCACTGCGTCGGTATCATCCTTCAGCCTCTAGCCGAGATTCCTTCGTGTCCATTTCCATCTCTCTCTTTCGTAGTCCGTCCGGCTACTGGAAAAGTGCAAATCCATAGTCCTCGCATATACACCGCATACGAGAGTGGTATCATCATACCATGAACGCCTATTTCCAGATGCAAATCCTGCCCCCTCCCTTTTTCCTCGTCTTTCCATCTGCGGTTCCTAACGCAGATCAAGTAATCGAATGGCCCGCCACCGGCTTCTTCCGAGTCCTTCGGGGTTTTGCTTTCCTTGTCTGAGACGTCTCAGTTTCTCGAAGAGTATAAAGCATACCTCGGGTACGAAGCCGGTCGAGGTCGGTCAAGGTCGAATAAGAAGAATGGTTGAAAAAGTACATAAAAAAGTAAACGGAAGCAAAGCCCTTGCTGCTGTATTTCCGCAGTCCTGGTCGTGAAAAATTAGACGATTAAGTTGTTGCGGTTTGTTTTCCCTTCTCGCGTCGCCTATCCTCGTGCTGGTCGACTTCCATGTGCTCCATGAGGGTGCGCAGATCGGACTTGTAGGGGCCGGTGAGTCGCTCGTGGCACTTGAAGCAGATGCGCAGGTTGCACCAGGAGCATGTCTTGCGCGTGTTCGTATCCTTGACGGCGCATGTTTGGCAGGCCAACGAGTAATTGGTGTTCTTAACTAGGATCCATTTGTCGTGGCGCACATAACAGTTAAAATGACGCGAGGAGAGCGGTGCGGCTTGCCAGATGGTGTCTGGAGGAGGGGCAAGGTAGTTTGGACTTCGAGGGAATCGGGAGAGGGCCTCGTTCAATCGTTCGATCTGCTCCGGACTCATGTGCTCTGTGGACTCTCCGATATCACTAAGCGCACTTGCATCAACATCTCTCGATACCTTGCGCCCAGGCTTGCGGCTGTTGTTTATATCCGATGAAATATTAGGTTCGTTCAGTGCCGTGACAATATTGAAAAGCTCCGATTTCTTGATCGGTTCGCTTAGGTTGGCCGGCAACGTGAGAGGCATCGCGTTGGGTGGGTTTGGTTGCAGTACTGCCGGGGATCTCATAACAGGCTCTTGAACGTTATAAGAAGCCGCGGGTGAACGCAATGAGGAATTGCTTTGAGATGGGCGCGGGAAACGTGGAAGCCCAAGACCAGGTTTTCGCATATCAGACGAGCTCCCCTTTTTGTGGATTTCCGGTTGGCTGGGTGGACTGGCTACAGGAGTTCCGATCGGGCGACGCGAAACTGGCTTATCTGCGGACTCTTTTGGGGGTTCCGGTATCTGTACAGATAAGACAGGCGCGACAGGCGCAAGCAGCACCGTGTCAACAGACGTTTTTGACGCGTTCACGGAAGACTCGTCCGGAGATGGTTTCCCGTCTACAAGCGCCGTGACATTCATATCAGCCTCTATTCCAAAAGGCACTTCGGGTTCAGACTTCCAGGAGTACTCACTCATTCCGACCAACTCATTACCACCACCCTCTGCGTCCTTCGCATTCTCACTTCGATTAGTGAGCTCCTTGAGCTTCGACGAAATTTTGCGCATCTCGTCCTGGGCTTGTGGCTCTGCTTGGGGGCGGTATGGGCGAATATTCCTTCCGGGGAGCGATGCGCTTCTAGGTGGTAGCGGAGAAGTAGTGTTGGTGTGTGGTGCCGGTGGGGGCGGAAGGATGTCTGGATTTACAGGTGGTGCGGTGGATGCGGTAGAACCGTGTGAATCAGCCAGCTTGAGCTCGGGTACCAGGAGGCTGTGGTCGGATTTGGTCGATGCGCGCCGACGCCATATCTCCTGCCTCTGTGGCGAGCCACCTCCTTGAGTTGGGGACGAAGCCAATGCATCTCCCGCCTGCGGCCCAGGGCCCGATGCCGAGAATCGGTCCAAAGGTGGAACTTCCGGGGGCGTGAGTGGACGGGTCAAGTCCATCAACGGCGGTAGCGACGGCAAAGAAGCCGCCATCATTTCATCCGTCATTCCCCTTTCAGCATAGCGATTTCTCGGAACCGCGGGCAAATTCTTTGATTTCGACGATAGGGCATCGTTCATTCCTTCTCGCTCCGGTGAATTGGAAGGCTCACTGTCCTTTGTGAAAACACTTCCTTGAGATGACCTTTGGACGGAGTCTGACGAGGTGTTGGAATATGCCGACAAGAGGCTCGATATAGAAGAAACCCGCTTCATCTTCTTCGCCTGTGTAGCTGCCGCCGCCGCCGCCGCCGGGGCAGGATTTGCTGGAAGTCCAACCGGTTTCCGTGGAATCGTTCTCTTCTGTGTCTGCGTGCGACTGGCCTCCATGGTATTAATCGGAGGTAGTGGGGGCAGCGGCGAGTTGCTCAAAGTTGACTTCATACTTGGACTGGCGACGATGTTGGCACTGACGCTGTCATTGCCAAATGGAGAATATAAAAAAGATGTGGGATCCTGAAGAGCCGCCCGTGGCACACCATCCTCCAGTTCGCGCGGAGGGGCAGGCAACGCTTTTGAGAAACGCGAACGACCCGTCTTGGGGGTCTGGAGGGTAGGACGATGCATTACAACGTATCACCGGCTGGCCAGGAATTTTGATAGGGAAAGGTGTGCGTGAGTAGGGCGAAACAACAAATGCTGTCATACCATAAGAACAAAAGAAAGTCTTTCACGTTGTCCGATCATTTCGTCCGATAAGCTGGAAGAAGATGAGACGGGGGGCGGCAATCAAGGTTGCAGATGTATAATAAGCGATATAATATCGAACGGGGGTGGGTTCACCAAGCGTCTTGCTAGCAACCCTTAACTTGAATCCTGCTCGACGGCTTTGCCTAGTTCAGGAATGACAGCACACTTGACGCAGGTACCGCACTCGAAGGATCCACAGGTAAGAATTTGGTCGAGGTCCAAGATAAAAGGCTCGCTACATGCAAGGGTGGTTCTTGTGATCTTCTGAGATTTTCCTACGATTTTCCTGCAGACCTCCACGGGGACCCTGCGAGACTAACTACTACGCAGTACTAGGTAAGTATCCAAGGTGTAGATGATAAAGACTTGGACGAGTCGGAGATATCATTGATCCTAAGAGTTCCAAGAACACTGTTTCTTCTCAACGGGAGGCCTGCTCGATCTGTTACGTATCACTAGGCACTGCAATATGCGAGTTCTGACCCTGACCTGCCTGACCTCCCTTCAGGAACAGGGCCGAAAGGCGAATCGAATCTACACGTCGCGTTAGCCCCTCGTGGAGATGGACCCCTGAATGGCCGTTTCAGCCACTCGATCAACCCCAAAAAGGAGGGTGGTCAACTCTAATCGACACCTACTGCATTGTATTATTCAGGGCAGAGTGGAGAACTATTACATAGTACATCTTTTTTTTCTTGTTGTCGCGGTCATGATCTTCTTAGCCGAGGGATACTACCTAGTATTAATTAACGTTGAGTAGAATTGAATCTTCCCATCACTTAAATGAAACCGACCCGACGTGATCCGAATGAAGAATCATGAAAAACCTAACGACAACAATATGAGGATGAAAGCGAAAGGCACAGAGAACTCAGAAAGCCCAGAGAACGAGGAATCACGCAAATGAGGAGGAAGAGATTTCATCAAATATGCATGGGATGACCTTGTCATCGCATACGGGTAGCGGCACTCGTTCGTCGAGATCTCGAGAACCTTGGAAATAGGTTTAATTTGCAAATCTCGCCACTTTCGGTCGGAATGTGACTAATAATAAGACACGCGTTCCCGAAAACGTATTCTTGCTAAGTACGATGTAGGTAGGTCCTATAAGTTGCGGACAAGAAGCACACCAGCCACGGCCATGAATGGGAAGAGAATCTTTTTTCTACGGCGTGGAAAGCTCAAAATAGCTCATGAACGTTACATGAGAGTCTTGGGCAAGAGTACCGTACATACATAATAGTAGGTAGGGAGGGAGGGAGGGAAGTACGTATAGTCGATGCATCTCTCGTCCAACGAAGTGGGCTCGCTGGCTCGTTGGGCTGGACCAAAACCGATGGTTCGTTCGTCCGTGATTCCCGTCCCCTCCGTCCCCTGACAGGGATAATTACGTAGATACCTAGGTACCTACATGTAGCGCATACTGTAATACATCCGAGGTCCCCATCCGACTGTGGCCAGTGGGGATAGGAATAGGAATCAAAGGGTAGTATTTTCTCCCGAGTCTTCAAGGGACCAGAGCGAATTGAACCCTATCAGCACCTGCTTCACGTGCAGAAACCTTGGAAGCACGTATGCACATAATCATATGAAATCCGGGAGAAGCGGAGACGCGTCCATGGCTTGTAAAACTTGTTCGCCTGTTCGCCAACTGATGCTTCTTCATTTCCTTCAATGCACGGTGAAGGGACCTCCAGTCACCAACTCATGACCCTCGTTGCACCGCATTGCGTTGCATTAGGTATGGCGTTGCAATTTCTTCTTGTAGTCTTGCACACCAAGTCTTGTCGTTTACGTGGTGATGAGATCATATATTTGTGTTTGATCATACTATGTAGTAAAAGACACCCAGGTCCACCATGTACGTACGTAGATTATCGCACGGACTTGGATAAGGATCAGGGCGAGGCTTCTCAGACGTTAGAGCTTCAGAATTCGAGGGAGCAAAGGAGCAGGGGAGCTAGGGATTTATGCAACGAAACGGGAACTCGGTAGCCGGTCAGTACTAGGTAGGTCCTAAAAGAGAAAATAGCTGTTCTTTACTATGCAGTAGGTGGTATTTCTGGACTCATCAGCTACTGTGTAGACGTATGAAGGTAGTCAAAAATAACATTGTCTAAATTTCTTGCCGAGTAAATGTCTCATTGCAATCAATTAATATCACTGAAGTCTCAAGCTCTGTTAACGATTATCAGGGGCATTGATGAATAATTGGGTCTGGGTGAAGCTACATAGTATGTATTTCAAGCTACTTCGGGGATTTGGATCGAGTTCCCGGTTTCCACTGGTCAGTGCACTGTGATCAAGATTCCAGGTGCATGGAGCTGCGGTAGTCCTAGTCGGTATACAACCTAGTGGCTGATCACGAAATTCGCTCCATGCAAGTGCGTAGTTGAATACTATGTAGCTACGCAGGTGGAAGTTAGAAACCCATAACCGAATGATCGTTGGTGATCAAGGACGAAAACGAACAGACAAAACCCTGAATACATTACCTAGTACTTGTCCCTATGTGCTGGAACCTGGTTGTCGAACTGCAAACACCCGCGAACCTGCAGCGCGAATTCCAAACGCCCGGGTTTCAAGCTGCACAAATTACAGCCATACGAACACGCCGCGGCTACTTGCATTACTTGGTACCTCTTATTTCATCGTCCCCTAAACGGCATCGGTAGATGAGGTGAACACAGCATTTGGAAGGTAGGAAAAGGTATTATCGCGGCGACCGTACACAGCATATTTCGAGCCGAACTAGCATCTAACCTAAGACATTTGTGGTAAGGGACTTTTACGGGGACCCGAACAAGCTCGATCCCTACAACAGAGCTATAACTCCGGGAATAGTGAAATGGACTGACAACTTTTACTGCATAGTACAAGGTCGAAGTCCTAGACTTGCGGCTTTCACGTAGAAGCACAAGAGATAGGCAATATCAAATATCCTCGTTGGCCACCTTTACGATAAAAGGTGCCAAGGTTACATTATTAATGTTGATGATCATGTTGGTGGTGACTCACAACCGACATTGGCCAATGGAATCTGCCGGTTTGCAGAGGAGATGGTCTCCCCGCCTCTCCGTAGGAGTGCATCTCGTCAACTCTGGTATCGATTTTGACAAATGCACAGACCCGATTGGAATCAAATATCGTTTTAATAGGCGGGAGTCCAGAATATGAACACACGTAAAACCTGATTCACTTACACTTATCAACGGGTCCAGTTCTCTATCCATCCGTTGTAACTAGCAAACGTAAATTCCGAAATGCCTCCCGAGGTTCCGACTCTCGCCGGAGTGCCACCGGCCTCAGAGACGGCGCCTCTGCTTGGCCCGAGCACCTCCGCTGGCAGTGGCGTCTACGAACGGGACGACAGCACGTCCCCGGATGTGAGTAAGTCGGTCGCCGATGACGACGCCGCATCAGACGTAGAAAATGGTCAGGTCGACGAGGCCAGCGACGCAGCACCAAGCGGGGATGCTCCTAAGTTGCAAGCCAACTTGAAGGCTTTGGTGCCGGCATTGGCTATCGGTGTAAGTCCGCTCTTCCGAAACAGCCTTACGAAATGGGCATTAAGCTAGTATTTACTACACGTATACACAAGTAGGCCTTGTAGACTCACCAGCAAAATCCTCAACCCAGATATTCTTAGTGTCGATGGACCAGACCCTCACTATCGCCGCCTATGGCAGGATGGGCAGCGACCTCAACGCCTTGAACAACACGAGTTGGATCTCCACCTCATACTTCCTGACCCTGACCGCCTTCCAGCCGCTCTACGGGCGCCTGTCCGAGATCTTCGGGCGCAAGACGTGCCTGCTGTTCGCCTACGCCATCTTCGGCATCGGGTGTCTGGGGTGCGGGCTGGCGCAGGACATCGTGCAGCTGTGCGTGGCGCGCGCGGTGGCGGGCATGGGCGGCGGCGGCACCAACTCGGTCAACACGATCCTGCTAACGGACCTGGTGCCGCTGCGCGACCGCGGCGTCTGGCAGGGCTACCTCAACATCGTGTTCGTGTGCGGCATGGCCGTCGGCGGGCCCATCGGCGGGCTTCTCGCCGACACCATCGGCTGGCGCTGGGCCTTCGCCGGCCAGTTCCCCATCGCCCTGCTCGCGTGGCTCGCCGTGTACCTGGTGCTGCACGAGCCGCGCACCGACCACGCCCACTGGACCGTTAAGGTCGCGCGCATCGACTTCCTCGGCGCCTTCACCCTCATCGCCGCCGTGGCCGCGCTGCTGGTCGGCCTCGACAACGGCAGCAACGAGGGCTGGCGGCAGACGGTCACCGTGGTGCCGCTGGCGCTGGCGCCGGTGCTGCTCGCGCTGTTCGCGCTGGTCGAGCTGCGCGTCGCGGCAGAGCCGTTCGCGCCGGGCCACGTCATCGTCGACCCGCCGCTGCTGGCGGCGTACCTGTGCAACTTCTTCGCCGTGGCCGCGCAGATGGGCGTGTTCTTCTTCATCGCGCTGTTCTTCCAGGGCGCGCTGGGCCTGTCCGCCGCCACCTCCGGCTTCCTGCTGATCCCCAACGCCGTGTTCGGGCTCGTCGGCTCCCTGAGCGGCGGCATCCTCATGCGCCGCTCCGGCAAGTACTACTGGCTCACGCTGTTCGGCAACGCCCTCATCCTCGTCAGCGTCGCGCCCATGGTGGCGTTTGCCGGGGCCGCGACGAAGTCCGCCGTCGGTGAGGTAGTGGGGCTTTGCGTCCTTGCGGTTGGCGAGGGCATGGGTATGCCCCCTTTTTCTTATACCCCCACTCCCCCCTATATGTTAAGGTTGTGTGTGTAAAAAAAGAACAAATACTAATGCCGATACGTCTCATAGCAATCACCACGACGCTCATAGCCATCATAGCCAACGCGGCGCGCGCCGACTCGGCAGTCGCCATCGCGTGCTCGTACCTGTTCCGGTCGCTGGGCTCAACGCTAGGCATCAGCATCCCCACGGCGGTGCTGCAGCAGGCGCTGCGAGTGCGGCTCGCGGCCTCACTAGGCGGTGACGAGGATAGTGCGCGTGAGATCGAGGAGCGGGTGCGCCAGAGCCTCGACTACATCCGCGAGCTGGACCCCCCGGTAGCCGCCATTGTGCGTGATTGCTACGCCGTCGCCGTCCAGTGGGCCTTTGTGCCCGTTGCCGTCATGGGCTTCCTGGCCCTCGTCTCCGCTGCTTACATCAAGGAGAAGAAGCTCGAGGGTAGGTAGGTAGGGATTGGTGTCGATGACTTGGCTGGCTAGGAATGGCAACCCGGAATGGCGCCAAGATAGGCGCTTACCTGCCCAGTATCCAGTATCTAGTAAACTACTTAGGTACCTAGACACATACTCACAAAGGTAGGTATAGGCCTACACAAGTTGGGATTAACAAGTACCAAGTACGTAGTGTTCATGGGGCTACAAGACGAGAGTGTATACACGGGGGGAGGCTAGAGAGAAACCAATGCACCAAAATCAGACCGTTTATTCGGTACCGAGGACAGTTGAAGTACATAGGTCGCATAATTGGCCAGTTCACGAACTCCAAGTTCATGGGAAGTGATAGTCGCTTGTGGACGAAGATGCCGTTCTCCGCAACGGGGGAGTTCGTTTTCTTTTCTTAATTAAGCCTTCGTAACTAGGCGCCTTAGCTAGATTGATAGCGGCAGCTTTCTAGGATTAACTCAGGATTTTCAATATGAAAGCACGGAATCAAACAGGTCCAGGAGCATCTCGGAAAGCAACCAACGGTTTCCCAATATCTCCCTTGATGGATCCCTTGCTCCTGTGCCTGATAGTTGCATTTGCGATCTTTGCCGATTTGATATTTTGACCGAAGGGATTCCGATCGCTGTCGTTACTCCCGTCCCGCCTTGCCGATCATACGGTCCCGATATATACCTAGGTACAAAAGTACCTGCCTGATTCTCTCTTCCGAGGACGCTCATCTTTGTTATGTGACCCCGTTACGCGGTTAGGATCATCGTCTGTTGGTAGCACTTCCCTATGGTAGGTACTTTGTGTAGGAACATCTACCTAGGTACGTATGGTATGGATTAGCTTCATGATCATCGCCTGCTTGATGAGTGCTTCCGAGATTTAAGGTTTCTCCGGATTATACTGTTCCCCATGACGTAGCTATAGGTGCAGTAGAGAGGGAGGTTGAACCAAACAGAATCCTACGTTAGGGTAATTAAGTCCAGTGAACATATTGATGGTATCTCGCCTACACGGTTTATATTTACCCTCTAGTCTGTTAGTGCATGACAAAAGGTAAAATACCCAGCCATGAGCTATCTTCCGAGTGGGCATCAAAGTCTTAGACTTGATGGTATAGGGGTATAAGACGCGGAGTTTCACGAGTGCGCATGAGAAAACATAGTATTATCGCAGTAAAAGAAAATAACCATTTATCCAAATGTTACCCCCTTCTACTAAGATAGTCGTCCTGTATGGGATGGGGGTATGCTGCTTGTCTAAATAAATCGAGTTTGGTATCGGATTCGTGTAAGACGCCCTTTCGCACCGCATCGCGTGACAACACATTAACCGCGCGTCTTACGCTTATGTGCCACTCATCAAGTTTGCCATGGAAATTAACGTCATCAACCGAATCATGCAACGTTCATTAGTCGTTCGCGGACATGAAAAGCTCTTGTATCTTTTTTTTCTTTCCTCCCTCTTTTCTCTACAGAGTCCCCAACCGTAGCCACTCATACATCAGCCCTACCCCACGTGGGGTTGGATTTAGAGGAAACCACGTTTAGGGAAGCTCAGACCTTCCACGGCAGCGTTGTCGGCGAACCAACTGCATCGATCCCCAGTTGCCTCGTTAACAATTGCGCAAGGAAGTCCGTTTCCCCTCTCGAATATCTCCTTCATGATCTCCTTCTTTCCAGCGCCAGTGGCGACAAAGCAGATCTTGACAGCGTGCGTAACAACGGGAAGGGTGAGGGTAATTCGGCGAGGTGGTGGCTTGGGCGAGTCTTCGATGGGTGCAACCCAGGCGTCAGTCTCCCGGAGAAGTGGGTGGCCCGGAAACAAGCTACAGGTGTGGCCATCCGGGCCACAACCAAGGAGAAGCAAGTCAAAGATGGGAAGCTTGACCGAGTCGCCTTTCGCAAACGAGTTGACCAGCGTCTTTTCGTACTGATCCGCCAGCTCCTGCGTATCGTCGAGGTATTGTACATCAATCGGGTGTATGATGGGCCGTCCTAGCTCGGGAGGGATCTTGTCCAACAGCTCCTCCTTGATCAAGCCGTAGTTGCTGTCCTCATGGTCGAGGGGCACGGCTCTTTCGTCTGCGAAGAAAATCTCCCATTTGTCAAACTTGATGGAGTCCTCGTCGGATTTAGGGGGGGCTAGGAGGGCTTTCGCGAGAGTGTCAGGTAAGGAACCGCCCGAAACGGCAACTTTGAAAACACTATGACGCGTGAGCCCAGCGTTTTGGCATGTGATAATGTACGATCGCAGCGCCGGCGCGAGGGTCTCGACGTCGTTAAATGCGAATAGGTTGGGCTGCTTTCCCGGCATAATGGATCGCAGATATTGTACTGGATTTCCTTTTGGCCAAGAGTGAGCGTAAAAGTAAAATATGGCCAAGAGCAAAAATGGAACAATTTTTGTGGGATACAGGTTGTTTGCAGTAGGTGAAGGGACCAGTGGTGGGGGTAAGCAGCTTCACGAGTGATTTTTGGAGGAATAATCTACCTAAGGTGGTATGTACTAGGTAGCTTGGCCTTAAGGTATCGGTGATGTAAGGACAAAGATTAAGTAATGTGCGATAAAGTAACCGTAAAGGTAAAGTGTAATGATAAATCGATGATCAAGAAGACTTTGTAATAGGTCTAATGTTTGTTAACGATCTGACAATGTCAAATATGTATTCCGCGTTCAGCCACGCCTTGGGCTAGCAAACCCACAACACCCGAAGCTAGGAATCAATATCAAAACCTAATGGTAGTACAACAGGCGTAAGTGTGTCCACTCGTTATCAAATGTCATCCACAAGGAGCCTTGGCAACGAAAAGTAGTAGATTTCGTGATAGGACTAGTTGATACCTAACGAGGCCTATCAACGGGTTCCAGGGCTAGAGAGGAGACTAATTTTGGGGGTACGAGGTATTTGGGTATGAGATCATAAGAATTGTTTCTTGGGTGTAAGAAGAAGAAGAAGAAAGAAAATGAATAGATGGATGAGTTTTGAGAAACGAGACGGAGACGGAGGCTCTGCCTATCCTATCTTGCCTCCCTTCACAAATAGTAGTACTAATGTCGTAGAAAGAGTACAGTAGAAGAGGTAGCTCAAGCCCTATGTACATGTACCCAGTACATAGTAGGTTTAAATGTTGTATGTTGTATGTTGTATGCTGTATGCTGTACGTTGTACGTTGTACGTTGTACGTTGTACGTTCGGATTTAGGTAGTGTCAATGTTCAGCAATCGGCATTCAGCACAGCGTTATTGCGAAACGGATAGAAGAAATTATGGTGATATGGCGGGGTGTTTGGGGTGATTGACGTAGGGGTTTACTGATCTTGGATGGACCGGAGGGGCGGGACAGGGGAAAGCCCTGTATAATTGATGTGATGATCCATCTATTGGATTTATCTAATGGGTACATACACCCATTGTAAGGTGGGTTGGTGGGGGTTTTCTGCGCTGCTGCGTAACATCTTCGGCGCCACCAATCTGCCCCTCCAGCCCTCATAGCAGTATCCTCAGTGTCTTTAGTGTCCTCAATGTTCATCAGCGCTCGCGGAGTGGCCCAAATACTTCACCTTGCGTCAAATTCAATGTTGATGGATCTTATTAATGTCCGTACGACCCCACCCTCAACCAAACTTTCTGTTCTCTTCTCTTCCAACATGCTTCCAAACAGCCAAGTCGATGATGCTCACGATGCTACCTTCTCCGATGATGAATAAGCTCCACCTCATAATCAATATCCGCTTGAGGCTAGTCTGATATAGATTTACTCTAGCAATAGCAGACATTGTTCAGACATTGTTCAGACATTGTTACGTCTTCACACAGTAGCCCGTCGATCACGGATTACTCTCCGCCTCTTACTTTTCTGTATGCCAGGTACTTGGTACTAGCCCAGATATCAAAGCAGCATCAGCAGCACATACTACATGCACTACACTGCTGGCACCACTTGACAGGCGCTTCCTTATCACGAGAAGAAGACAAGATCATAGGTCGCCTTGCGTCTGTTAACCTAGATCGAAGTTCTCTGGTTGGCCGTATACACCTAGGGCCCCTCCAATTGTTACTGTGGCTGCTTGTTTCAGCATGGTAGCTCACCGTCTATTCCAGGGGATACGTACCCGATAAGATCAACAGAGAGTGGTACTTAGGTGTGGTCTTAATTAATACGACCAAATATATACTATAATCGATCCCATGCTTACATGTCTGGACGATAGCGTTGGCTTGAAGACTCGTCTACGAAGTACGCATGCGTCCGTAATCATGCGTACGACTTGATGGAAAAGTGTAGTCACGATGATGATTTCACCAGTGAGAACGACTCGAAGTTCGCTTAGTACCCAAGTAGCTTGCAGTTGATTGAGGCGGCACTTGGGGATAAATACCCCGATTCGCAGGAAGACTTGCAAAAGCCGCTCGGTGCTACATCACCGCTTGCAGATCCGGGTCATCGGGTACCTTGCGTAGGTATAGCGCATTCCATTTATTCCAATCTCATTTAGGGACTTTTGGGTGTTATGGGGGCCTCTCCGAATCGTGAAGTCCGTGGGATGTTTCCACGCCTCAGGCGGCGAATAACACTGAAACGACGGCAATCATTGCTGCCGTTCATAGTGTTGAATATTCTTCTCCCAAAGCCACCATATCCCTCCTATACAAATTCTTGTGCTCGTCGACATTATATTGAGATTATTACGCCTGTGGTATCGTTCGGTTCTGATTGTTATACTCCCCAGCCGACATTCCCAGCGAGACATGAAAGCCTGAAAGGGGCCCCTGATCACCGGCTATTAAATTACCAACGCCTCTTATTAGAAAACGTGCTGACTACTAGGTAGGTACCTAGACTCAGCAGTGCTAACATTTCCCGCCTTCAACCAGGACTCTACAACCCAAGCAACTGCCTGTTTTTGGTCACCTGGCGACGTATGCCCGGCTTCATCAACAGTTACAAAGGTCAACTTATCCACTGATTTCAACTCACCCCCTTTGGTCAGCTTTCCGGACTCATCAGGCCATTCCCAGTCAGCGAATTCCTCGAGGCGGTACTTAGCCTGACGATTCCAAGGTTGTTGGTCATACACACGCTTTTGTCCCTCCGTGTTTCTGACTTTATGGTTAAAAAACCACCGATGCTCAGGGTGTAGGTTACACTTACACGATAATATCATTGTTGCCATTTAAAACCAGGACGCGTGTGCTTGTGTCATCGAGGATATATTGTAGCTCGCGTGTTGTGGGCATATATAACTCCGTGCTGGCTTCCCAACGTCCGTTTAAATCAAGATTGACCGCTGAAAACTTCCAATCTTTGATCCCAAGAGCGGCTTGGACGTGAGGTAGGTTCAAATACGCGTCGTAAATAGTCTTGCCGCAGAACGGTGGTTTACCCTTGCATTTCTCACGATCGTCGTACACATTCCGGACCACGTCCCCGGATTGAAGCAAGGATTCGATATGGTCGCTGCAAAACTTATATGCCGCTTCACAGATGTGCCCGTCGTAGCTTTGGATGCATTGTTGGTTCAGTTTCTCACATTCCGGGACCGACTTTTCAATGTGCCGGCACGTTTTGCGGTCGTATCCCAACCCAAGCTTGTTCTTCCCATTCTCGCCAAATCGACACATATGGTCATACTGACCGAGGGCTCCCGAGCCGATGATATCGAGAGCAGCGTCGACGAGGATGATGGAGTCGATTGGGGTTGAGAATACCTCGGACACACTCAAAGCCTGGCGTCTACTTACAAAGTCGACGAATCCTGGCACATACGTCCCGCCAAATGACTCTCCGGCGATGTGAAAGGGGAGGTGAGCAAAACCTGGAAATATGTTTTTGAAGAAGCTCCTCAGGAATACGTCAAGGTCTTGCGCGACTTCGAGTTCATTGTCTGGGCCGCCTGTTGTTCCGTTGTTCATCTTGGAGAACCCAACACCAGCGGGTTGGCTGCGTCATATCAACACCTACTCCGTGGCCCTAGGTAACCTGGCAATGCTTACTCGATGAAGAGAACATTCGCAAAGTTCGTCCAGCTGTGTTCATTAAGGGTGGTGTCGTTATTATCCTTGTTCGTCAAACATGGGCCAATTTCAGAGAATAAGCCCACTACGATGATGGTTAGCCGGCTACTACCTGGAGACGACTTCTGGATCACCGGAGTCATTTATCCTCAAGCTTTGCTGGGCACACTCCTCTCCAGCTCGAAGAAAAAAAGAGATTTTCTTACTCATCGAAGATCCACCTGGGCCTCTGCAATGAAATTAGTTAAAGGTATTAAAAGAATAAGAGGTGCGCACCCATTGAGCCACAACACGACAGGATCCGTAGAAGGGTCACTCCGAGATTCGAAAAACCCTCCCTAGTATGTTAGTCGACTCATCCACGTTCTCAAGCGACATAGCCAACTTACAGAAGAAGAGGCTCTTCTTTTCCGAGATGTCAATCCAACCCGTCCATTGACGACTACCGGCCCGGCATATATCTTCGCTTTGCTCTCTTATACTAAACTTGCCCCCGAGAGACGCCGACCCGGAATTGCCCTTCCCTAAGGGTTTTTGCGCATCCACGTCGTCCGCACGCCTGACCACTGGTACAGGGAAAGTGTTTGAATTATCGGACAGTCGTGGTGCAAGGGAATTATTTGGCGTAATTAGAAAGCCCAAGACACCCGGTGCGATGGCCGTAAACAAAGCGAGTGCGCGCATGGTCAACATAGGGGGCTAGGTGGTTCGCGGAGGGGATGAACGCCTAGAACACCAAAGGAATTCAGCGGGTGATGGTGCTTTTGCGCCAATCTGGCCTAGGCTTTATATGCCCAGTCGGTGCCTATGAGTCCTGTTTACTATTTACGACATCGCTTAAGATACTGCGGGGTTATTAACCCCTGTCCTCCAGGGCTGTCATCAAGAGCTGAAGAGGCCCCCTACCTCGCAGTTTCGTTAGGAACAATTAATAATATTTGGATGAGTTTGGTCCAAATCACGCTGGAATAGCTAACAAGAACTTTGATATAAGTAGAGTATGAAGCCATTCAATGACGACCAAAAGTCAGGTGCCGATAGTGTCAGAGGCTATCCGACCCAAAGGCATGCTCCCATTTCTGCTTCTCGTTTTCCTTTCTGCTGTCCTCAAACGGTCCAGGCCGGTACGTGAATTTCCCTGGTATAAGCGCCCGCTGCCGGGCCCAGCTATCTAGAGAATCCCACTTCAAACAGGTGCTCGGCGTGTGAGGGCTTAACTCCATGCCCCATAAGGCACCCGGATCCTCCTCGGGATCCATCCATTCTACAAGATGTATCTCCGTCGGCGCGTGGCACATCAACGCTTGACGAAGCGTTTCTATGCAGTGGTCTGGGATATGGATCAGCTCGCGCTTTGCTTCTACATGGAGTAAGGGTAGCTCACCGGAATGCCCCTTGTTGAAGATACCGAACTCACCCCAATCCTTCAAGATCGGCTGGTAGTAGTCTTCCCAATGGATCAGTCTGCGGATGTTATCCAAGCAATGCAGGTGATGATACACTCCAACCGCGCCGAGATAATCGCCGCCGTTGACTTGGACGCGGTTCGTCGTGTTCAAGCCCAGATCCCGTACTTCTTCGGGCGTGACTCTAACATTGATAGCTTCATATGGTCAGGGATCAGACAACAACATCTCGAAGTCGGTTACGAACCGTGTAAAAACTCCGCCCACGTGCGGTCAAGCTCCTCCGACGGCGGTTGCGCCCATGGGCCTTGCGGTGGTTCCCATGCCATTCTTTGCTCGAATTGGAGAATATCTTGCACCAAAGCTTGTGCTCGTCAGTACTAAGTAGAAAATTGGCCGACAGCAAGGCTAGAGCTCACATAGGCGATCTTCTACCTTGGGCGTCGTCTCTTGTGAACTGGAAGAGGCTTGTTGTCTTACTACTCTGATCGTTTCCAAGATCGAGAGGTAGACCAACAGGAGAGAAATCACTAGCAAGAGGATGTTGTCTCGAAGCCAACTTCGACGTGACCGGCGATGGTGACAACAAGTCTGGCTATCGCTGACGCTGTGATTATCGCCCTCATGTCCCATCAAGGGGATTCCGGACTCTTCACTATGCTTTTCCATTGGGACAATGACTGAGGCTTCGCAATGAGTGAGTGTATTGAGGTACGAAGATGAATCGGTGCCAGTTCGCCCCTACGAAAGAACCAAGTTTCTAGGGGGTAGGCTCCAACACCAAAGCGACAAGTTAAACAAGATTCGTGGTTGCTATAGTGCCGTAATCAAGGGGATATGCGTTATCGATCTGAACCTTTGGGTGGCGAATAGTATCAATGCTACTCTTACCGCCGTTTGCCAGCCAAGAAGGGTCAGGAGAGTTTGGAATCAGAGACGTTGAATTGGTTCGACGAATAGGTTCGGTGTGGAGGCAGTATCACCATTCCCAAGGGAGCAGTTCGGGGGGGCTCGCCCTGGCTGGCACATTCTATTTCTGCCAAAAATACTTTCTCTATGGATGAGTGGAACGGTGATGGTAGTATACACCATACTCGCGCAATTATATGCTACTGTGACTTGTGATTGTAGGGAATACGGCGTGCACTCGGGCGATCGGCATTGATGGTAAGATGCTCAGAGCCCTACCCGTGGGCAGCGTACGAGGTCGAGTGGCGTGTATGCCTCAGATAGACGAGCTGCCAGGGCCCAGTAAGCTCGGATACGCCTTACCTACAGCCTAGATCTTCATTTTTGACGTAATTGAGCATCGTGTCTCGTCGATAGGGCTGGGGGGATTGATTTATACGCTATGTGAAGCGTAAGATTCTTACAGGTGTAGGCTATCTCCTCGCCCGGCAATTGGCAATCAACTGCCATCTTACGGCAGATTTAGAAGCGAATCAAAGGTCTCTGGCGGTTCTCAATAAATTCTTACAGCCTACGCCCCAAGGCAGCAGCTGTCCTAGCCAATGGTAGCCAGCAAAATAGAGTGCTGTTGGTTCGCTCTTCATCCAATCAATCATGTAACGCTCCTATATCACATATCTACCTACCGACGAGCATGGAGGAAATCGTGCGTGTCTGGCTCGTGCAACCCAAGACATGCGAATGTCCTTCGTTCTTGGTACAGTGGCTATAGAATGTAACACAGATACAACTCCGGGCGCATGGATAGGAGATCAAGTGTCGGGTACCTTGAATTCTTAAGAAGCTTAATTCAAGATTGTTTCGACGATTTGTGAGATATAAGGCTGCTATTCTACCTTGGACTTACCTGTTGCCGTGCTTCTTGCTTGACTCCGAGCGTAAAGCATCCCAAACCCCACGATTAAGCTACCAAGCAACAAGACAAGAAACAAAATGCTCACCAGAACCTTCTACGCAGCCCTGTTGGGTCTCAGCTCGTTTGCGCTCTCAATGCCCTTGCGAGGTAGGGGTTCATTCCGGTATCCTCGTCGCTAAAAATCTATATATTGATGATGAATAGAAACGAGTCTAGCCGCTGAGCATGGCCTCGTTGAACGGGAGCCGCCGATTGTCCTTTTCGAGGCGGATGTGGTGGACGACGAGGTGCAATAGAGCAGGAGTCTTATGGGCCAACTCGGAGGTTTCGCCTTCAAGCCGCGCAAGACATGGGAATTATATGAGTTACAATAACCCGTTGATGTGGGCTAGTCTTGTTGGTAGTTTAGATAAGCTCATGGAAATAGCGTCTTTTTGCTCCCAGGATGCACGATCGTATCTCTAATCTATGCCACTATGGATGTTCAGTCTTGCTTAGTGCTTATTTAAAGTGTGTGCTTGCGACAGCGACGACGATTTCTAATCCACCAGTAATTATTGCCTGCCCGTCTATAGAGGGGGATGAAGGACCTGGGAAGCGCGGTGATGCGGCACAGCGTTTCCCTCCCGTCAGTGGCGTGGACGGGCTGACGGGCAGCGTGGGGATCCTGGCAACAACACCGGCTGTTTGTTCTACAAGCTGCTGGGGTAACTGTGCGACATGATATATCTACATACAGGGCCCACGGGTGCTACTCCAAGCTGATAGGTTTCTGCGGATTGACCTCCTGCCTATTCGTTCGTCAAAGGATGCGGACATCATTTCCGCATCAGAACTTTCCATGGCACTCAAAATCCTTCGGCCGACCTTCGGTGGTTGGAAGTTGAAAGTGCATCTCAGCTACTATACCATGCCGTATAGTGAAGTGAGACGGTACAAATAGTGGCCAGTCGTCTCCCTTGGAAGCTTGGGAGGCTTCTACCAATGATACCATGATGCCAAGGGTGCCGGGTCGCATTCAGCTACTGGATTGAGCTTCGCGACATGGCCAATACTATGGTAGCAATCGCCTAGGACTTCGAGGTCAGCATGACACCAGAGGTAAGCAGTGAGGGCATTATCTATACCTGTGGCATCGAATGGTGCAGCCTAACCCTAGTTATGTCTATTCCCACATATGAATCGATCGACGCCATTTACAGCCCATTGTAGGACAGATCTCGTGTGGTTCCACGACTGTGACACTCCCGAGCCCATCGTATTACCCTTCTGCACCACCTATGGTCTGGGTCTAAGAAGCCTCTAATTCGGGCCAAGAGTTCGAAATCGTCGTCAGACACCTATAGTATCCGACCGACGGGCGCCATTCACGATCAAGATGCCTAGTGAGCTGAGGTATTTCCAAACGGCTAGCCATACCATAGCCACTTGTATAGCATTGTCTGTCATCGATATTATCGCCGTCGCTCTTAGGTTCTGGACCCGGCGAAAGAAGAGAGCGGCTTTGAAAATCGACGACTGGCTCGTTGTGATTGCGACCGTGAGTGTGTGCTACCTCCCTGCCGACTGGGTGCTAACATGAATTCATAGGCCTTCTCGGTAGCAGTGGCTTGCGTGCTTGTCTACGGTGTTTCGCAGAAAGCGTATGGATATCCTCTCGATAGGACGGACCTTTCCGTGCAAAAGGCCCAGATAGCTCTGAATGCCAAGGTAGACATGTCTCATGAGAAGAACTCAGCAGAAAATCCCTCCTAATCGAACCCACAGATCCAATATGCCGTCCTCCTCATGCTGCCGATAGCCTACGGATGTACCAAGACCAGCTTCTTGTTCTTCTACATGCGCATCTTCTCCGTCAACTATCGAAGCAAGACCCATATACTCCTCGTCGCCTTTATAGTGTTCATTCTTCTTTGGGCTGTTGGCTTCTTCTTTGCCCTAGTTTTCCAGGTAAAGTTGTCCATGCCAAAGTGGCTACTATAAGCTAGGAAATGGACTCACCGGCTGTAGTGCCGCTTGAACTTTTGGGCTATCGGGAGCGGGGGCCAGGATTTCCTCAGCCACTGCGTTAACACCGCTTCGCTGGCTCTGGCTTTTACTGCCACAGACTTCTTCCAAGACCTGGTCGTGATTACCATTCCGGTACCTCTGGTAAGCCATCAATACCATCTAACTATGCTCAAATAAGTCCACTGTGCTAATTCGCTTGTCAGGTCTGGCGTTTAAATCTGTCAGTGCCCAAGAAGCTGACGATTATCGGTATCTTCCTGCTAGGTGGAGTGTAAGCTCACATATACGCCCTGATTCAGATGACATGTGCTGACATATTGTAGGGCCGTTGGGGCATCTTTGGCCCGTCTCATCATGACCATACAGACTACTCAAAGAGTTTTCGAGACGGACAAAGATCAAACTTGTATGATAACCTTCCCGATACTAAGATACGTACCCCATAAACTAACCCTCCATAGACCGCGGTACTAGTTATCTTTACTGGGCTGTTGTAGAATGCGGCGTGGGAGTGCTTGCCGCCTGCTTGCCTACCCTTCAAAGCCATTTCCATGGAATGACGTGGAAAGACGTCGTTTCCTCTACGAGGACGCTTGTTCGCATACGTTCGTCAAACTCGCGTCTCGAAACGTACAGTAAGTCTACTATACAAGTTGATCACGAGGTAGACGTCCAATACCAGAGGAAAGATAGCGCCTCCGCTCGGTCCAGCTCGAGTCGTCGTCAGCTCCGACTTGGCGCGAGGACAAGCCAAGAGCCTCTGCCAGAGCCTCTGCCGGTCACTCTTACGCAGATAGCTACTGGGAATGCCAAGGGTCCGGAGCAAGTGTAGGTCGCCGGCTGAGATCCTGGTGTATGATCCCTTGGTCGTGAATATGTTAGCATATTCATCTATCCCCTCAGCTGGATAACACTCAATGGAAGAAGAAAATCAATGAGAAAGTGTCATGATACCAAATTGATCCATTGAATTGGAATATCGACTCATAGAGTTGTCAGCCATCGTAGTTGAAGGTGTCTACATTACTGCTTGTCGCTAGCCATACACTGATACCCAGTAACAACCCCTCCTGAGAAGGTTTCCTCGCTGGGGCAATTTCCGATTCCAATACTTTTTATCCTTTGAAGTCTTGATCTAACTCACTTCAACAGCTTTTGTTAGTCGGAAAAAAACGATCTGACATGTTTGATTCTGCCTTTAAAGACCCTGGGCTGCTGTAGCAATTAGTAAATGGTCAAGGAGTTCCCGTACTTCGAAAAGGGGGGTATTCTTCTAAGAGAGGACTAGCTTGGTAGAATATCGAATTAACGGGGACCCTCGGTTTAGGTCAGATGGCTTATTCGAAACGCCGGATCGTTTGGCTCAGAACATTTTGGAACTTTGCTGATATCAACTATTTACCTATACATCGGACGACGACGGCCAAATAGACATCAATCTTTACCGTATTTGATACTTTATTTATTTCACTGCTTCTGTTGCCTTTCGTCGTCCTGTTCGCCAGCTTGCAATGTCACCGCTACCCAAATATCTGACTGGCGACTCTGCCGCCATCGACGAATTTCTGGATAAGTTCGATGTGCGTCATTTTGATAAGAACCACCAACTATCGCAATGCAAAATCTTACTGTTCTTATAGGTCTTCTTACTTGATTGCGATGGTTAGGAAACATTAAATATCTGCGGAAAAATTAAAAAGCTGAAAATTCGTAGGAGTTCTGTGGTCTGGTGACCATCTTTTCGAGGGTATCGTTGAGACCTTGGAGATGCTCAGGTCAAGAGGTAAGTTGAGCATATACCTAGGTAGCTAATGCATGCCCCATACCCAAATATGAATTTTAGTATTGATGGCTAAAACGATTAGGCAAACGGGTTGTCTTTGTCACGAATAATTCTACAAAGTCCCGTCCTGACTATCAAAAGAAGTTAACGGCTATGGGAATCCCCAGCAATGTTGAAGAGATCTTTGCATCTGCTTACTCATCGGCCATCTACATATCACGGATCATGAAACTCCCGGCACCCAAGAACAAGGTGTTCGTCATTGGCGAAAGTGGCATCGAGTCCGAACTCCGGACGGAGGGAGTCCCCTTCATCGGCGGCACAGACCCGGCCCTACGGCGCGACATAACGCCCGAGGATTTCAATGCATTAGCAGACGGCTCGTTGCTAGACCCGGACGTTGGCGTCGTCCTTGCTGGTCTTGATTTCCACATCAACTATCTCAAACTGGCTATGGGCTTCCAGTACATCCAGCGAGGCGCCAAATTCCTCGCAACTAATCTTGATAGCACTCTACCTATGAGCCGAACATTCTTCCCCGGCGCCGGCTCCATCTCTATCCCGCTTGTCAACATGACCGGGCAGACACCTCTGGCGCTAGGAAAACCTAGCCAGGCAATGATGGATGCGATCGAAGGAAAGTTCCAACTCGATCGAGCTCGAACCTGCATGGTTGGCGACAGGCTGAATACCGATATTCAGTTTGGCGTCGAAGGCAAGCTGGGAGGAACTTTGGCTGTACTAACAGGTGTGAGCAAAAAGGAGCATTGGGAGGCCGAAGATGCTGTCGCCGTCCCTGCCTACTATGTTGATAAGTTGAGCGATCTCCGGGCGGCATCATGAACGAAACACCACCCCATCTCTTCCTGATTTCTTCTGCTCATACCTTTATACGGTTTGTGTTTTCGCTGCTAAGCGGAATATGCCATAGACGGAGAGAAACTAGCATGTATAGACCGGCATAGGGCCCAGAATGAGTCCTCGAATCGGATATTATCGTTTTCAAACTGGTGTCTCTTTCTTCTCGTCTGAGCTGCCACTAGCCCCATCCCATCACCTGTCTACTCCAAGTTTCGCTGCAATGCTATGACCGACGGCAAGAAAGCTAAACCGGGTTTTCCGAGGGTCCTCCGAAATCGCACTCCTCATTGGGGGAGGGAATTGCGGCTCGAAATGCCGGCTTCCCCGCGTAGGTATTGAACTACCGTACGTAGGGGGGACAGGCCGATACGTTGATTGATTTGACGACCCATACAAGGCCATGATGCGTATCGTCTTGTGACGGTGCAATTTCAAACCAATGAGCAGCCAAGGCAAGTATATAAAATCTAGTACGTGCCCTTTGGGGGGAGTAGATACACTCAGTCTCGGTCCTTGGCTACTTAACTCATAGTAGGTAGAGGTTAACAGTGGCTTCTTGTCGTTCGTAGATGTACCTGTTGATTCCATTGTAAGGGCGATACAGAAACTGCTTTAGTATCTCACCTAGCTGCGGATATCACGATGGCATCGCCCCCGGCGCCCCTCACAAAAGAGGAGAGGGACTTCTTTCTCGCCAACGGCTACTTAAAGCTCACCAATTGCTTCACGCGCGAGAAAGCCGCCGACATGATCGAGGGCGTGTGGACACGTCTCGGAATGTCGCCTACGGACAAGAGCACGTGGACTAAAGAACGCATCAACATGCCGTGGCACCGCACCTTCGACTGCGGGGAATTCGCGCCCAAAGCATGGTCCGCCATCTGCGAGCTGTGCGGCGGCGAGGACCGCGTCAACCCGGAGTCCCGGCAATGGCGGGACTCGCTCATCGTGAACCTGGGAACGGCGGAGCGCGAGGGCAAGCCGGTGCCACCAAAGGAGCTGACCACCTGGCACGTCGACGGCGACTTCTTCGTGCACTACCTCGACAGCCCCGAGCAGGCGCTGCTGGTGCTGCCGCTGTTCACGGACGTGATGCCGGACGGCGGCGGCACCATGATCTGCCCCAAGGCGATCCCGCACGTCGCGCGCCAGATGTACGAGCACCCCGAGGGCGTGTCGCCGCGCATGGTGCCGCGCGCGCACCCGGACTTCCCGCGCGAGCGCAACCTCGCGTGGTACGGCGACATCGCGCGCAGCTGCGCCGACGCCGACTTCGTCGAGGCCACCGGCGCCGTCGGCGACGTGTACTTGATGCACCCGCTGATGATGCACAGCGCCACTAGCAACGCGCGCCGCGCCGTGCGCATCATCACGAACCCGCCCGTCAGTTTGCGGGAGCCGTTTTGCTTCGACCGCGCGCGGGAGGACGAGTACAGCCTTGTGGAGCGAAAGACGATGGATGCGGTGGGTGGGAGGGAGCTGTTGAAGGGGTGGCGGATTACGGCGCCAAGGGAGCGCGTCGTCCCGGAGCGGGTCAGGATTCAGGAGGCGATGAAGAGAGAGGAGCTTAGGCGGTTGGAGGAGGAGCAGAAGCACGGGCTAGGGAAGGTGGCTACGGCGGCGGCTTGAGGGGCGTGCTGCTTGTCTCTATATTCGCGAGTGTAGTGTCGGATATATTGGCTATGGGAATGGTACCCAGATGCCCCTTTTGAGTCAATTGAGTCTCTTGATTTTTGAAGCTCTACTTACTGGCTACTTGGTTATTCCCCTTAGCGGCAGCATCCTAGGGTTTTCCAACCAAAAGATATCAACACTTTCACGGATATTATGAAGTTTTTACGGCTAGCAATTTCTATCAATAGTACAGAATAAAAACGAGAAATTGAGATGTCGTGGGTGGCTGGAAGTGGACGCCACTGAGTAGAAGGTTTCTGGCGGTTGACCTCGAATTTTAACATCCAACTTGGAATCTTCATATCTAAAACTTTTAGCAAAATCTTCTACTTCGAAATTACTCATTCTCAACTCGACCGAGGTATTTGAGCGCCTATTAAGCGCCTATTCTCAGGAAAACGTTGACAGAAACCAAGAAAATTCAATCCCCAACTTTCAATTGTGGTTTTTCTTTTTCTTACCCTTTCCACCCCCTCCCCACGCCGTCAAACAAGCCAATGTCCCACAACACCACCACCACAGCCATGCCTCCCCCGGAGCTGACCCTCATCGTGGCCGCCACGCGCAACATGGGCATCGGACGGAACGGCACGCTGCCGTGGACGGGGCTGCGCAAGGAAATGGCGTACTTCGCGCGCGTGACCAAGCGCCTGCAACCGGCGACCGGGCCCGCCACCACCACCGCCAACGCCGTGATCATGGGCCGCAAGACGTGGGACAGCATACCGCCGCGGTTCCGGCCGCTGAAGGGGCGCCTCAACATCGTGGTCAGCCGATCGCACGCCGCCGCCGAGCCGCAGGAGGAGCCGCAGCCGGAGGAGGGCCCGGTGCGGGTCGCGTCGCTGGAGCAGGCACTCGCGCATCTGACGACGGGCGCGTCGGCGACGAAGATCGGCCGGGCGTTCGTGATCGGGGGCGCGCAGATCTACGGCGCGGCGCTGGAGCTTCCGGAGGCGCGGCGCGTGCTGCTGACGCGGGTGCTGGCGCCCGACTTCGAGTGCGACACGTTCTTCCCGCTAGACCTGCCGGAGGACGGGGCGCGCGGCGGCTGGGTGCGGAGGTCGAAGGAGGAGCTGGATGCCTGGACGGGTGAGACGGTGCCGCAGGGCGTGCAGGAGGAGAATGGGACGCAGTATGAGTTTCAGATGTGGGAGAGAGTTGACTGAGGGTTGCATTTCTATCTGCCTATGTATACACGCGTCTCTGGAAAAGTAAAGAGACGGTCACTTTTCGTACATCGTTACGCCGAGCCGAATTTTTATCCCTGAATGGCATGCCTTCGTTATGATCTGGGTTTCTACTGGGTAGTGCGTCTACGAGTTTACACGGCAACCTTGTGCACCGGCGGGTTTGCCTGCGGCAATAGATCCGCGAGCTGCCGCATTGGGTTGTCGACGAGCGCGAGCTCGTTCTTGGCGGGCCACTTGAACACGGCCTGGACCTGGAAATACAGCGACTCGTCGGGGATCTGGTCGAGCATCTTCAGACACAGGCGCATCCAGCTGACGATGGCGGCGAGGGAACGCAGGTCGACGTCCTCGCGGGCCTTGAACACGTTGCGCCAAACAGCGGCGGCGAGCACGGGGTCCCCCTTGGTGACGCCCTCGTCGTACGCCGCGATGATGCCCCGCCATTGTATGAACAAGTCCTTCAAGTACCGGTGTCGCAGGCCGCGCGAGCTGATGCCGTGCGTCAGGTCCATCTTCTCCTCGGCGTCGAAGAAGAAGTGGTCTATCAGCTGTCGCTGCCAGGATCGGGCTGAGTCGCGCTCGAGATCGCGTAGTCGTGCGTATACGAGGTACATGTGCAGCATCGTGACTTGCGACCAGGTGCTAAAGGTTGGTGGAAGGTTGAAATCTAGAGCCCAGGACATACGACGGTTAGCTATTGCCATTACCTAGTATCAGGGGCGGTAGGCAGTTAGAAAGAAAGGCTGGTTACCTTGGTGCCACATTGTCTTTCCTTCTCCTATATCCTCGCCCTCCGCGGTCTTGGGTATCGTCCCCGCCTTCCTGTTCTTATCTGGGATGGTGTAGAGCGCCTCGCGAGCGCAGGTCTTGTAGATATCCTCGGTCGCCTGCACGACACGGTAGGGCTCGGTCGATTGCTTGAAAACCCGAGAGATGACATCACGAATGCCGGGTTGGCGGGGTGTACTGCTGAAACTCCTTTTCTGGTCGGATGGAGGGCATCTAGGATCAACTACTTGGCGGGGGAGCTGCCGTAGTGCGGCGACATTCTGGATTTCTGCGAAGGTATTGGCATGTCGAGCTAGCAGTGTGAGCTGCCTTCTGCAGCTTCGGCACGCCATTCTATTCTGGACTCTTAGGTGTAGTGCTGTATAGGTTGGTGAAGATTGTAAGTATTGAACACTGGAGGAGCTCGAAGCGTCAAGTGAAGGTGTTCACGTCATTGACATAGGCGCGTCAGAGAAGAAAAAATTAATAAAAAAGAAAGCTGTGAAGCTTAGACCCCTGTAATGATCTACGGCAGGGATTATAGCGTCGGTATAATGTACCTTGATGCCCCGATTGACCAGACACAAATGGCATCAAATCTTCGTGATTTCGGGAGCCTGGTCTATATCTACCAAATTTATCTATGATCATTGTCGAAATCTTTATATCTACCTATATATCGTGATGATTACATGTCTACCAAATACTTATACATTATATACTAGCTTAGTCGAGTAAATACTAGTGTCGCATTGGTACCTCCAAAACCAAAACTATTTGATAGAGCGACGTTTACTTCTTTCTCTTGCGCCTCGAAGGGAACGAAATTGAACTTTGGCTCAACATCGGGATCCTCAAGATTCAAGGTTGGAGGCAGCGTATTCTGTCTATAAGTTAATCACAGTAGATCCAATGTGGCCCGAGACTCGGACTCACTTCAGTAATGGCTAGAATGGAAAATATGGCTTCGATCGCACCCGCAGCACCAAGGAGATGCCCGATGGATCCTTTGGTGCCGCTTACAGAGATGTGGCTTTCGTCAGAATGGCCATCTTCTCCCGTCATTAGTGAACGGATTGCAAGCGCTTCTGCCATGTCGCCAATGGCAGTACTTGTTGCATGTGCGTTGATGTAGTCGACCTGGTGGGGTTTAACCCTTGCGTGCTTCAAGGCTTTCTTCATGGCGAGGAACGCTCCTGAGCCATCTTCACGAGGAGCTGTGATGTGGTGAGCGTCTCCACTGCACCCGTAGCCCTTTAATTCGGCATATATGCGAGCGCCCCTGGCCTTGGCATGTTCCAGTTCCTCGAGAACAACGACAGCCGAACCCTCTGACATAACAAATCCGTTGCGGCGGCGATCGAAAGGCCGGCAGCTCGAAGGGGGGTCGTCGTTGAAGGTGGTGGATAATGAGCGCGATCTCCCGAATCCCGCAAAGGCGAGAGGATGAATGCAGGATTCGGCACCGCCAGCAACCATAACGTCGGCGTCTCCATATGCAATAAAGCGTGAGGCATCCCCGATAGAATGCGCTCCTGTAGTACAAGCCGTTGTAGCGGCATGATTAGGACCTTGGAAGCCATATCTCATGGCGATATGGCCGGCTGCCAAATTGATGAGGATCTTGGGGACGAAGAGCGGAGACACCTTTCTGTAACCCTGTCACGACGTTTAGCGGACGTCGAACTGTTGGTAAAATATGATGTGCTGGATTCTCACATCTTGTTCGTAGGTGAGGCTAGTGGTGTACATCTCATCTAAATTTCCAATGCCACTTCCCAGACAGACCCCCGTTGATTCCAATTCCTCTTGTTTCCATGGCTTCCATGCGGCATCCTCGAGTGCCATCTCAGTTGCGGCTATCGCATACTGAGAGAAAGTAGACATGCGCCGCTGGTCTGCGGCGGTTAACCAGTCGTCTGGTCGCCATGAACCCTCCCTAGGCTTTGACTTGTCTTCCTCGGCTCTTGTTCTTGGGATGATGCCAGCCACGGTGCTAGTGAGCTCACGCCATCGCTTCCGGGGTTCAAAGTCGGCAACGCTCACTATGCCGGAGTGTCCTGCTATCAGCCTGTTCCACGTATGTCTGACACCTACGCCTAGTGGTGTTATAGCGCCAAGGCCGGTGACAACGACTCGGCGCATTCTTTGCCATACCCAGGATTATCTAAGCCGGATAACCTCGGACGGATGTATTAGTGTTTATTAAAGGCAGGTATTTAGAAGCATTGGTGTCCGGTATTTTATGATGGACAACGCGTTATGGATTTGGTGTTGGAGTTGGTTAAGAAAAGTTGCGATTATAAATTTAATCCAAGTTTTACTATTGTACCGCTATAATACATAATAGATACATGTACCTACTTAAATACATATCTGTGTATGTAAGAGAATTAGGAATTGGCCTGCACAGACCAGGTATTGATCTCGGTACCGTTATATTGGAATGCGGCAGTGCGGTAAGCTGCATGGCTACCCAGGATAATTCAACGCTATTACGATTGGCCTTTACCCTCTAAATTTGGCTTCAGCAACTAAACCTCCAAGAACGCGTCCCTAGAAGAACAACGAGGACCTTACGATGATAATAAAACGATAACTTTAGTCATAAAATTGATTCTTTCCTGAGCGAATCGTCACTTTACGTCCTACCTACCTACTAGGTACCTAGTATCTAGCAACTCAGAACTACCTATTAGGTCGTGAGCCCCCCAGATGAATGAGACTGAACACGTTTCATCCACCAAGACTCAAGACGTCGTCTATCATAGACCTAAGGGGTAGCACCAAAAAGACCACACTACCAACGCTGCAAGAACATAGAAACGCACCAGATTGCAATTTCATCGATAGATACTCGAAACCTACTAGTATCTTGTACACACTCGCCTCGGATCAACGAATGATGCCTTCCTAAACTTTGAGGTTTACTGCTCCCTTCTTGCATCATCCACAGACGACTCATATCTCACAATTGAGCGTATGCATTTCCTCCGATGATGTTGCATAGCGGTCGATTCTTATCCTACGCATTCCATGATCTCAAAATATCAGATATCCATTTGATTAGTTGAACATACAGTCCCAAGACCCTCATTCATTAACTCAAATGATCCGTCTCACCGAGACACCTACGAGCTTACGTAATCTCACTTCCCAACATGACGTCTAGAGCGGATATCAGGGGAAGGACATCGGAAGACAACCATACCTCCGATTTTGAGGCGGATTTTGACGAAGACGCAGAGATGGTACACCGGACAGCTGGACCGAATGGCCATACTCGCGGAAATGGCACCGTCAATAACCCAAAGCCTCCTCCCTCCGAATGGACCGAGCCTGGCGCTCGAAACGACAACGACTACGAAGAGGGCGAAGAGTATGAACAATTGCTGGATCCTAATCTCCCCGAAGGAGAGGATATAGAATTACATAGAATGGATTCCGGAAGCTTAGCGTCGTTCGACGATGAAACCGCCTCCAAAGCCGGAGAAGAGAACTCGCCGTACGAGGAAGTGCGAGCGGCGGTCCGCAACTTCGATGAGGACCTACCGTGCAATACCGTTCGAGCCTGGACGATAGGGTTGAGCCTCATCCTCGTAGGCGCATCCGTTAACACGCTCTTCTCTTTAAGACAGCCTTCGATCGGCCTAGGAGCCCTCATTGCGCAGATCGTCGCCTGGCCCCTGGGTCGTGCATGGGAGAAGGTAGTACCCGATAGACAAATTCGTTTTCTTGGTCTAAGATGTGATCTAAACCCAGGCCCGTTCAACATCAAGGAACACTCGATCATTGTTGTCATGGCAAGCGTTTCTTTCTCTGTAGCTTACGCAACTGATATCATCCTAGCACAACTCGTGTTCTACAAGCAGGATTTCGGGATCATATTTCAACTAATATTAACAATATCAACCCAGTCTCTGGGGTACGGAATTGCGGGCATGATGCGGAAATTCTTGGGTGAGTCTATGTCAAAAACACATCCTGCTTCCCACCTAGTGGCTCAATCTCACCATTTCCAGTATACCCGGCTTCAATGATCTGGCCGGGAAATTTGGTTTCCGTTACTCTGATGAACGCGATGTATGAGAAGCACCAAGCACCAGACCCATCCATCATTGGAGGGCGTATGCCACGATATAGGTGGTTCAGTCTAATAACGCTGATTTCCGCTGTATACTACTTCATTCCGGGTTTCTTTGCGCAATTCCTTAGTGTCTTCGCCTTTGCGACGTGGCTCGCACCTCAAAACCCCGTGGTAAACCAATTATTCGGCGGGACGACTGGTCTATCATTGTTACCTATCACCTTTGACTGGACACAGGTCGCTGGGTTTGTCGGGTCACCTCTTATGTATCCATGGTCTGTTGTCCTATCCAGCTTTACGTAGGCCGAAAGTCATGGGCATCGCTGACAGTCGCTTAGGCATGCTATCGCAAATACTACCATTGGTGTCGTTACATTCTACATAGTTTTCCTTATATTTCTTCACTACACAGGCGCATGGTACGCCCCGTTTTTACCCATGAGCGATTCCTCGACGTACGATAATACCGGCGCAATATACGACGTATCGCGAATATTGACGCCTCAATTCACCTTGGACGAAGAGGCGTATAAGTCTTATTCGCCGCTTTTCATCAGGTTCGATATTCTCTGATATTTCTTAGTGGTGAAGCTTACATGGAGCATAGTACCTCTTTTGCCATGTCCTATGGTCTGTCATTCGCCGCCATCACCGCTTTGATAGTCCATACCTATCTACACTATAGCAAGACTATCTGGGCCCAATACAGGAATAGCACGAACGAGAAGCCCGATAGTATGTGACCCCTTTTCCCACGCGTCGAGTGTTTGCCATTACTAGGGCCTGGGCACGTACGATGCAATCCTCTCAGGTCTCCCTGGGTTCATCTAGACACCAGAGTAGCCCCTACGGCGTCGTGACCTCCCATATGGGTTTATAGATAGGTAATCACTAACATACATAACGTAGTTCATATGAAATTGATGCAAAAGTACAAGGAAGCGCCATCCTGGTGGTATTTTTTGCTGTTTTTTCTGGTTGGTCATCACAGCTTTGAATGACAGTTTCAAATTACTAAATCGCCTCACAGGTGCTGGCGCTTGCCTTTGTCTCAGTCTTAGCATACCCGACCAATTTGACTTGGTGGGCTTTCTTGCTGGCTGTTGGTATCTCCTTCGTTTTCTCGCTCCCCATTGGCATAATTCAAGCCGTCACAAATCATCAGATTGGCCTAAACGTGTTGACCGAATTTGTCTACGGTTATATTCAACCTGGTCGACCCCTGGCCCTTATGCTGTAAGACTCCTGTCATCAGGATATTCATACCACCTTCTAACAGACTGTTGTAGCTTTAAGACTTACGGCTTCATCACGATGTGAGCAGCTTCAATCCCCCTATAGTAAAGCGCCTAACTGGTTTGTCTAGGGCACAAGCGCTCAGCTTTGTTTCGGATCTCAAGTTCGGTCATTACATGAAAATCCCCCCACGCACTATGTTTATGGCCCAAGTCGTGGCTACTACAGTCTCATGCTTCATCCAAGTCGCAGTCCTCAACTTCGCGCTTAACAACATCGAAGGCGTCTGCGACTTGACGCAGCCGCAGCGCTTCACCTGTCCTGGAGGCCGGGTCTTCTTCTCAGGTACATACCCCTTGACTATCTTAGACTTGAGTATCTGCTAAGCGCACCCTCAGCCTCCGTAATTTGGGGCCTCATTGGCCCCGCTCGCGTATTCTCCCCAGGGCAGATCTACTCCGGCCTTCTCATCTTCTTCATCATTGGTGCTGTTGCTCCCCTCGCCTTCTGGTATGCGGCAAAGCGCTGGCCAAAGTCACCCGCCAAGTATCTGATGGCGCCTCTAATATTCGGCGGCGCGGGCAACATCCCTCCTGCCACGCCTCTCAACTACCTATCTTGGGGCATCGTGGGCTATGTTTTCCAACATCTCATCAAGAAGCGTTATTTCAGCTGGTGGTCTCGCCTAAATTACCTCACGTCAGCCGGTCTCGACCTCGGGCTAGCGCTTGGAACGCTGGTTATTTTCTTCGCATTCACGCTGAACGAGATAGGGGCGCCGAAGTGGTGGGGCAACGATGTTGTCTCTAGCACTATGGATTATCAAGGAAAGGCTATCCAGGTTGTGTTGCCTCCGGGCGAAACCTTCGGTCCAGAGGCTTGGTAAAGTGCTCTCAGACCCTAACTATCAACACTTTCTTCAACGCTACTGAACGATTGGGCACGGAGACATGATATCCCTGAATGTTCCAGGTTTCCTCACTCAATGAGTATCTTGTATGGACCTATAGATTTACACTTAGAAAGATGGAAGAGCAATGCTAGAGGGGCTTAACGGTTAGAATGGCAGCGAATATATGCGGCTACTTTATGTTAGTAGAGTCAATATGTGTCTTATTGTCTCCATCCATCCATCCCATCCTCCTATTAATGGAATCAACCTTGATTTGCAGCTATATGCACTAGCATGACTCAGAAGTAGAGTCGCTACGACATTACGCAATGGATGGCTTCCCCGTCACCTAACTTGCTCAGTCCGCCTACCCAGCTCACTCGCTCTATTGGCCCTGGGTGGACAGGCAGGATTAGTAACTCCCAAGAAGGTTGCAGTCGGACGAGAGGATCTTGATGGATCTCACGTAGGCGTATGCAGTTTGATCCCAGTGCCTTGCCGCTGCCCAGGTAAACAGTCCTCAGCCTGCCGCCGGTGAGGCCTCGCGAACAGGACGCATTCCTGCCCTCCAACTACAACCTTCCATCAGCAGAAGAGCCCGTGGGCGGCGCAATTGGTAAGCTCGTTATGCAGAGAGACACGATACCTGTCTACCTAGTATATAGGTAGGTACCTACCCAGGCACCTATCGACATCTGCACCTCTACACGCACGCCCTCTGCACGCCCGTTCTAACCCCAACCGCCGTCTCTACACCCACCCACGTGGCGTGCGCGACAGCTCACATATCTGCAGGCCCGGGGGTGCTTGGCCCAGTGACCTTGTCTTTCTTTTCCTTTCCTTTGCTTCCTTGGGGCTGTTGGGAGTCTCGGCGGCACTGTGTTGCAGTTTGGCCAGACAATCCCCCGAATCACGGGGCTCGGTTCCGGACTGTCGGGTCCTGTGTGCGTCTGGGCAATAGGCATGGGGCAACATATCGCTATCATTGGCGGCCGTCTGGGATCCCTGATCTATCTCGGGGTTGATTTTATATATACCAGGTGTATATATTAAATATAATGTCGATGATATAGGTGATGCATCACTTGTCATTTCCACATGTTTACCGTCCGACAGGTGCTGCTGAAGACGTTGCATGGTATTGTTAGATGGTCGTGTTGGTGCTGCATTCATTGTCCCACATGCTGATCCTATGCCTGTGCAAGTATCATGCGGCGCGATGGCCAAAAACGTCAATATCCAGCTTACTTGACCCAGGCTGTGGCCCGGCAAGGTTCAGATTATATGAATTGGGGGACTCGGGCCGACTTTAACTAACTCGACAGCCGGACGATGCATATTCGGCATGACAATACAGCAATACACCACCCCATAACGGTTCATATTAAATACCTAGGTAAGAAATACAAACGGATTAACAATCTGACCCTGTGTATCTACTTAGGTTGGTCTGAGGTGATGGCTCGTATTATCTAGGGTCTAGGAAAAGACCTGAGGAAGAGCAGCCTAACCCGAAACAATCCGCGCCTTTCTATTATCCAAGGTAGCAACAAGGCTTATTGCATGCGGATAGGGTGGTTCTGCCAAAACACGCCAACTCCAACAACGAGAGCAGCCGTGCCCGCTGCCACAAGCCTAGAAGTGTGTAAGAACCAGAACGAGAAGCTAAGGGAATAATGGGGGAGTGGAATGTACTTACGCCCTATGCCTACGGCCGTATAGCCATGATGCAAAGCCTCCCAACCATTTCACGAGTATCACCTTCATCCACGTTTCGAACCACTCCGGGCGTTTGTTCTTGTCTTGGTAGTAGGAAGCAGGCGACCCAGCCGGTCTACCAGCCGATCGTTTACGCAGATCCGATTTCTCAGCAGCATTAACTGAGGTCGACCGTGCTCCGTTTTCGCCCGTGCTTTCATCGTTGGAGCTGCCGCTTACATAGGCGCCGGGTGGGCGATGTGCTCTGGACTCGGGACTACTTTGAGAAGCTTCACTCTCGACAGCAGCTGGCGAGTGGGAATCGCTGGCCATAGGGCTAATCTCCGGTATGGGTAAAGGCGCGGACGTATCCGAACTAGGTGCAGGCGTATCCGACACATTCGCACTAGATGATACAGCAGTCTCAGAAGTAGGTTTGGAAGTCGGAGCTTCACCAGCCTTTTTCTTGGGCTCTGTGCTCATGGAGATACCTTCGTCGTCGTCGTTTTCACTCCCAGGTTGCTCTAATGGAGATCCAAAGGAAGGCCCAGGGTGTTGGACAAATGTCGTACTAACATCCTCCGGCCCGTTCCCTGGCTTAGCGGCTACACCACTCGCGAGCGCTTCTTCGTCCTCGAAGATTGAATCTAGTGAGCTTGTTGACAAGGCTCTAGTGCTAGATTTAGGTGAACTAGGTGACTTTCCAAAATTGTTGGGTCGGAGGCTTGCATCTTCCTTTGATGTGGCTTTCAATGCTTCTCCTGATGTCCCTGGTTCGCCAAATGAGTAATCTTTCCCAAGTTGACCGGAAATGGTGACAATAGGCGATGGTGATATTCCTTGGACTACTGTTTGGTCGGCGTCGATACTGGATGATATGCGTCGCATAGCAGCCAAGATAGAGTAACGATTATTCGATGGAAAAGCCTCCAGATGAGGGTCGTCGAAGTTGAGGTTCTCAATCTCTTTGGCTGGATCACAGTTGTCTGTGGGAGACGGACTTCCTAATCCATTGTTACCCTCTCCACTATCACCACGCGGCGGGCCCGTAAACTCGTACGCAAAGACGGGACATGAGCAGTTCTCATCATCCATGTCATCATCTGGGAATTCGTTATTCAGATCTAACGCGGCGGCGATAGCGCCAACTTCCATGGCCGTCGCTGCAACTTGACTAATCGGTGTGTCGGAGAGGCGCCGAATACCTAACTTTCCGGCCTCGGTATCGGATATTTCTGGCTCAGGGGTATCAGGATCCATGTTCCGCGCTGAGTCGGCGACTTCGGCTGCTACCGTCGCCATGTCAGGAGTCCGTCTACCATAGTCGTTGCCCAAGTCCTTCAATTCGTCGACCCGAGAATTCGGCGCCTTAGCATCGATCCCCTTGTGGCCGTTAATCGAAACCCTGAGGATATTGTTCACGTTTCCAAGTTCATCCGTAACTTATCGCTAGGCATTAGCATATGATGTGCCAATCAGTGTGAACTAGAAATGCGGTGGTATGACTTACATTTGTCTGCATTCTCATCCAGGGCCCACCAATCTCCCGGTCCTATGCGGAACTTGTATTGGATTTCGGAACCACCCTCTACCATAACCTGCTTGGTAAACACATGTCCTCCGTGTTGATTAATAGAAACGTCCATTTCCTGGGGATCCCATGGTGGGTCCGAAAAGGTTCCAGCCACATATATGGGAGGATTAGTTCCACCCTTCTGGTAGGTGAAGGTAATTGGGACTCTTTGGCGAGGCATGTCGGGCGAGCTGGATTCTAACTTGTGGACTATTACGAGATCATGACTGATTGATGTCTGTCGAGGGTCAACCGAATGTAAAATGGTCGGTTCGACGAGCTTAGGGTCGATGGATACGTCCATGAAATTGGATAAATGCTAGGGTTTCGAATACAGTCCCAAGGCCATCGATACCACAACAGTGGACTGGCGCTGATCCGGTTGCTACTGCAAACCACAACGTACGTGTATACGGATAGGTAGGAGCTTCAGAGCTTTCAAGGCGAACCTGCGGAAGCTGGGTGATCGGTAGCCCGCTGCTACTACCGCCCAATACTACCGGTGAGAGTTCTTCGATCCGACTGTTTGCTCGTCCGTCTTTCAAAGTCAGCCAGCCAATTTTTCGTAAAATGGGGGTTCGAGGTTGAGAATGAATAGCGTAGACAAAGCACGCATAATCAGGATAGATTGGTACACAGCTCGCCATTAGGCTTACTGACTTTAAACAGGTTTACCGAGATGACATACCAAATAGACAAATGGCAAGCTCATGTGTGTGAAGGCCAACGACTTACAGTTAAGCAAAAGTCGAAATGCTGTTTCAAATGTCTAAATGAGCTTGAAATGCTTGGAGCGAAATGAGGCGAGGGGCCTTGTGCAGGTAGTAGAATACAAGAATACAACGGGAGGAATGGACTAGATCTACCCTTTAGAAGAAAACAAAGTCAATTCAGGTAGCGGGTAGATCTGGGAGACTAGATAGATACTAGACTGGCAGATAATCTGTAAGGAGATACGGTGGCATGATATAAGGCCAGCCTACCAGTCGAAGGGGGGGCATGGCGTGTTGGGTGTTATCAAACCAAATGCGTCGAGTGCGTCGTCGTGCGTCGTCTTGACGCATGACTTACGCCCGCCTGGGCCGTTCCATTTAATTATCGCCACTACAAGATGCCAACCTTTACGAGGCCAAGGCTTTCTCAATTGGCTCCTGCGACGGCTGGTATTTCAACATTTTTGAATCCGTAGCGGCATTCTGCACAGCTAATTGCTCTCAATAGCATCAATTGATCTTCCTACCGTCTCCGCCACTTGGGGGATATGGTGCTACCCGAATTGCGTTCAGCCGCTGACACCTCCTAGGCGTGTAGACAGGATGCGGTATTTGCAAACCGGTGGGGGACCCGGAGGACAGCACGACGAAAACAAAGGCCCTGAAGATTGCATGATGCGTACGTGTATAGATATCTCAACAAAGTTCCCATAATAACAACACGAATCGTGGGGCGCTAGAAGCTCGTGGCCAAAAGGCAAAAGGATAGAGGATAGCTAGAGATGGAGCGAGTGGAGAGAAATGGAGAATACGGAGAAAGGGTCCTTGGGTCCTTGACTCAGCTCAGTCCGAATCAAAGAGAATCTATGGATGGACTGGCGAAGAAGAAAGTGTCCACCATGTTACCTATCTACCTGCCTACACCTTAGGTGGCAGTTCAACAGACGGACTTGTCATAAGAATTATGAAATAGCGAGAAAAGAATGATGATCTTGCTCGGCGTGATGGCGGATGGTAGCTGGGAATGTAGGGGAGGTATCGAGGTATAAATTCAATTGATCAATTTGATTTTGGTGGTGACCCACGGTCAACGGAGAAGAAGGTCCTCTTCTCCCTTGACCGGCAATTGCAAGATTACTAGGTACATAGGTACCTAGGAATTCAGCTCCTGCAGCTTGCAGCTTGCAGCTTCCAAGCTTCCAAGCAGCTCTAAGAGGATCCAATGAAGGATCGATCCATTCATATTCATCCATGGATGACGGATGGGATGCCAGCCTTATCGATAGCACTGATATCCACATCAACCAATCCAATTTATGGATCCATTCGGTACCTATAGGTACTATGTACATACATAGAGGTAGTACTGCTGTACAGTACCTAGGTACATCTGATACACAGTACTGTGTAGTTCCTCTTCGAATCCATTGTCGCGCAAACAAACACCAGCCAAGTGCCAAGTGGTCATATTACTGTGTAGTATGTTAAACATCCGAAAGTTGGTCCGTTCGTTATTCACTATTCACTATTCACTTTACCTAAGCCGACAAGGTTGGTGACACAACTCAAACTGTCGCATTATTGATAACTCTGAATTGCCCCACGTCAACTATTTGCCTATTCAAAAACAAAATAATCAAATCACCAAATCTTCGACAAGAACACTACAAACCTCTCTCAACATACCTCACGCCATACTATCCAAGTCGAAGGATTGATTTGAATCATCATATTCAACATGTCTGTGCCGCCGCAGTTAATTCGCGTGAAGCGAAAAGCTACCGAAGACGCGCCCGTCTCCTTTCTTCGTAAGTTCGATACCATCCTCTCTATACTCACACCAAACAAAGGAACCAGCAGTTGACACCTCTTTTAGGCGTCCAAGAAACCAAGAGACACCGCAGCGAAGCCTTTGTGTACCGGCGACAGGAAGAACGAGCTAAATTTGCCGAGAACATTCCTCCCGAACAGCTGAGGCCCGTCATTCACACCTCGCAGCCGCACACGAAGACCCCAACATTCCAGAGCCCCAAGTCCCCAGACGCCGACCCCAACGACAAAACCAATAAAACTGACGAACCCGGTAACAATGGTATTGAGGCTACCACCACCGCTGGCGCAACGGGCGCTGACGTTGCCTCCGAACCCCGTCGATTTCATATGTCGAGGAAAGATATGATGCTTGCTGCTGCCTCACATCCCGGCCGAGCCCATGCGGGCATTTCCAAGAAACGCTCTGCACCGGCGCTATTCGTAGAGCGCAAGATCAAGCGAATCTCCTCCAGACCCTTAGAAAAGCTTCAGGCCATCACCAATGTGCTTCCACCTGCTGCTGCTGCGGCCCCTGTGGCTACGCAGGATATGGAGATCGACAAACCTGCGCCAAGAAAGCTCAAGAAGCCCGGCGTAGCGAAGTTCGCGAAGAAGACAGCTAGCCAGACGAATGAGAAGAAAGACGACCAAAAGTACAAGGCTGAGCTCCCCAAGTCTTTGACAGAACGATGGAATGTCGACGTGGACAAGTTAGCGACAGAGATGAACGCCTACACGTTGCAGCAGATTGGCCTCAATCTGCAGAAGGCCAACGACGAGAAAACGCTACAGTCACCCGCCAGAGCCCAACCTAAGTTCAAGCCAAAGCCAATAAAGAGATATGCAGAGCGACATCCTGAGGCACAAAACCGAGCAGACGTGCAAATGATGGACACAGACGTCGAGTTTAGTGACAGCGACGACAGTGACTACATCATTGAGACCTACGAGCGCATCCCCGCTAGCAAGATGGGCGAGCATGTACCACCTCAGAGTATTGGCGTTCTCGTATTTGACGAAGAGCCAGACCTTGAATACTTCTACGGGGAGGGAGGTGACAGTGATGATGAGTGGGCCGAGGATGAAGAAGACGAGAACGGTAAGTACCGACCAAAAATCCTCACACTGTGTCTGGTGTAGTACTAACTAGTTGATAGCGGAGAACTACTACGCTGCGGACTATCCCGATGACGAAGTCGCCTCAGATGATGAGTTTGGTCGAAACCCATACTCTTTCCGCACCGGCAATGCCTCGGACCTCGAGGAGTATGATCTGGACTACGATGAAGAGGACTTGCCTTTTAAAGATAAAGATGGTGACGACCCAACAAGCCAATTCAAAACCTACGTTGGTAGGGGTGGGTATAAAACAAACCACCTATAATAACATCTTGCTAAAGATTCGAAATCATCCATACCGCGCGGCAATACGTGTAACGCTGGCTTTATGACTTCGTACGAATATATACACCCTGCATCCGCGGATAGGAGGTAACCAAAGATACTCTTTGTGCGACGTCGGTTAGCCCGCGGCAGAATCCGGTACAGCGGTACCAGCATCAGCGTTAGAGTCTTGGCTGACACACCCTACGAGTACACGAAGCCCTCGAGGGAGACACGGGAGGGTTTGCCTTGCCGAGATTTTCTACAGCAGGGGTTAAGCAAACACGCCCCGCCTCCCTCTAGTCCCCTCGATCCGCATGTGAATCCCGAGTGATCCGGAGATCGAATCCTGGAATCCTGGGATCGCGGTCTACCCTAGACTTGGGCAACCCCCGAGAGGGGGGGGATGGCCTCAGTGGCCTCACGGCTACCATTGGTGCACCGCCGCCGTCAGGCAAACTAAAGCCTGCTTTCCTCGTGTAAATAGGTAGCACAGTTGACGAATCCGGCCCGTCTCGGTCAATATTGCACGACTTGCCCAGTATTGCTAACGATTCGAGCCCCCCTCACCCCTTGATTTGTTTTCCCGTGCCGTAGTCCTTGTATGCGCAGGAATGATTGCGTATCTCCTCGGCGCTCGGGTAGGTAAGCGGCCATAACTCAACCATCCCCCCTATTTGCGTGTAACAGCTTGGTGGATGTCAGCAGCGATCCTGTCTGATGCTAAATTAAGCAACTCATAATGAAATGATAGATCATGAGATCACCAACTCGTTATGATTCTGCAGACGGGCAGTGCTGCTTCCGGCCTAATTCGAAACAAACTTGCCTCCCTTCATCCTCTACGTGCCGTGTGTTACTGGTGTTGGTATTTGGGTCTTCCCTCCCAAGCACTTGCGCAGCCAACTGAGCATGCGATTTTTCTACATCACAAGGGAGAGGCAGTGGGCACACGGTAGACAGATAGGCTGTGAAAATGTAAATCGCTTGAAGCTCAACAAAAACACAAGGTGTCCAACACTAGTAGTACATGTTTCCTCGATTCATTAACCCGTTTCCCGTCCCAAATCAACCCGCCAACCAGCCAGTTCGGCCTTACATGATCCCCGTGCTAAATATATAGATAGTCAAAATCAACCAGGCCTTCCCCTTTTCCGTGTCCCAGTAGACCCAGCCGCCGCCTCCTCTTCTAACCCGTCGTTTGTCGTGTGGTGCCCGTCGGGCTGCTGTGTTCTGTCCGCCGTATTATGTAGGTATGAAGGAAATAAGTAGATAGGTAGACAACCAAGAGCATCCGCCCGCTGTAGATGGGAGGCAGGTAGGCAGACGTAGCGATGTGGTTGCGGGAGGAAACGTAAATACAAAGAGTGATGAATGTGACAGTCCTTCTGTTAAAGCAGTAGCGAAGACGCCGCAACCCTTCAATAAGGCCTGAACCGAAGCGCGTCGCGCTTGTAGGAGACGGGCAGCACGGGGCTGTCGGGGAAGTCAGCGCGCTTGGGGCCGTCGCGCTCGCGGTCGGGCTTGTGGCAGCACGCGCACTCGCCCGTCTTGTCCACGTCGACCCAGGTGCCGCGGGCGATGGCCTCGGCGCGCGCCTGCTCGCGCTGGGGTATGCGTTCCTTGACTGAGCACCCCAGATATTAGCACATCAAAGAGCTGCAATGGAAGAGAGTGGGGAAGAGAGACTTACCGAGCTCCGCGGCCATCTGCTGAAACTTCGCCGGCACCCAGTCGTACTGCAGCACGCGCTCCGGATACAGGTACGTCAGGCTGTAGTACGGCTTGTCGTCGCGCTGCTCGCGGACCTTGACGCCGTGCGCCATGACGTGGCCGTTGGCGTTGAAGCGAAGGCGTCTGCCCTTGTCGACGAGGCAGGGGAAGTGCAGGTTGTCGCGGTAGTGGACTCCCTGGATGCCTTGCTTCTCGCGGTTCAGCTTGGCGTCGGCCATGGGGAACTTCTTCACGAAGAGGTACCGGTTCTCGTCCCACGACAGCTTCATCTCGTACTTGTTGAAGCGGATGAAGTCCGTCTCCTCGATCGCGTATTTGATGTTGTTGTGCACGTGCTTCTCGGACGGCGGCCCTTTCGCCTTCGTGGCCGCCTTGGGCGACGACGGCTTCCGCCGGGGCCGGCGGAAGTCACTCCACGGCTGCGGTGTGTATTGCTGCTTTTCCCGGTAGAATGTGGGAGAGGGACGATAGTCCAGGCGAATATCGAGCGCAACATTCCCCAGTGGGCCTCGTGGTCGTGAGAGAAATCCCTTCTTGTAGGCAGATTCGTTTCTTCTCAGGTTCAGCCACTGAACGATGGGGTCCTCACGTGGTTCAGAGGCCCCCCGACGAGAGGTGGTGTACTCGTTATCTGATTCTTGGCTTGGGCTAGGTAGTTGTGCAGATTTCCTTCTGCTTTGCACAGTCCCATGAGGGCCCTCATCGTCGGCGTATGGTAGAAGGTGTTGAACGCTGGGCAGAGTCGCTGGGAATTGTTCCGTCCTTCTTTTTTGCCCGTCTGGACTTTCACATTTTGCTTTAAAGAGGTCCCCATGATGAGGGAAGAAATCAAGTCGAGGGATGTCGTCAAACTCTTGCTTGGTCTTGGGCGTCCGAGGCGATGATGGATTCGTTGAGAGTACTCCCCAGGATTCAGTAGTGCAGTCTGAGGAGAACGAAGAGCCACACCTAGAACTTATCGGGGAACCAGGTGGTTCCAGGTAAGTCGGACTGGCGACTGCGCCGTCTATTCTTCTAGATTCGACAAAATTTGAAGAATGCCCAAAGTTAGGCTTGGATGACTGAGGATATATTGAGCTGAGCGGGAGCGAGGGGTCTAACACCCTTTCCCATTGCATAGTGTGAGTTTGCATTTCGTTGCGTGGTTATTTCAGTAAATCAGCGTGCCACCCGCAATGTTCAAATCAAGATAACCCAAGAGATAGCAAGGGAAGATAACCAAGAAAATGCTTGAATGAGTAAAGACGGCTAGTTGTGGAGTAAAACGTGAAAGAATCTGGTCTATTTATGAGTCCTGAATTGTGGTAGGAGAGTGAAGAAGTGGAGGGAGGTGTCAGTCGAGGACCCTTGTGTTTAATATAGACCCAACAACTTCCCGATACACAGGGTCAGATCTACTGAAGAGTGGTACTGTTTCTTGTAGACTGAAGTCTTAAACGGGCCACCCCGGGTATCGCTGGGCGGTGAGGTAGGTAACTGACTATCACTTTTAATGTTGTCTTGGCCTCGGACGCACATGCATTGTATCGTCTGTCTCTGTGTAGAATTAAAAAGATTCAGCTTGATCTCAAGCCGGATATTGGTGGCGATGTAAAAGACATAAACACCCTGTAAGAGTAAGTCATTCCGCACAGAAAATCCCAACCAGGGCGTTGGGGTGGCCAAGGACCCAAGGTAGCAGGGGAAGGGGAAGCATGGCGTACAGATGGGCAACTTGGAGAACGGCAATGGCAATGACCACCTAGCTGCCTTGGGAAGCGTAGTGGCGGTATAGATCCCGAGCGGTGGGCTCCTGCGCATCCAACTCCGATCTCTGACGCTCAAGTGGATGGACTACGGCGCAAGGGGGGGCCTTGAAGTTTACTATGTAAGGCTACCCTCTTTGCAAACCTGGACAGCTGGACACCATGTTTCAAAGACCGAATAGATGGTTTTTGATCGTGCATAAGCGGTTAGGAACACACTGAAGCCATCCAGAAAAAAGGATAGGGCTTGCTGCAGGTGCTCAAATGCGTCTTCAACATTAGTGGTATAGAGATCATCTGCAATGGGACTCTAGCAGCCAACTGAGGATTATTTCCACCTGCCCAAGATGGAAACAAAATAGTCCCAGAGCCTACTTCCCTTTTCTACGTAGCAGTTTGAGAATCCTGATTACGGGTATTTGGCACTGTGAACCAGGCAACTCAGAGGTAATAACACGCCATCCGTTCAAACCCCCGAAAACTTCCCAACCTGTCGGTACCAGCTAGCCAATGGAAGCGATCAAGTATACCAGGGGGAACGAACCGAAGAGGGGGTGAAAATATACTATGCACGAGTCGATTCATGCATTTAACAAATTCGAATAAGGCATTGGGGGGGTTGTACGGTGCCATATGGTCGGGTAGTTAGATGGTGTTGAGGGTTGCAAGAAGGTGAGAAAAAAATACAGCCCAGCCACTTGCCAACCACGCACAAGAATGCTGATTGCTGTCTAAAGTAGCATCGACGGAAGTGGCTTGGCTCACCGTCAGATGCTTCGAACTAATATGAAGCATAGTACTATGTAGTATATGGCGGGCGTTGCGCCAACAAGCCTCACGCGGCAAAGGTAACTCTTTTGTATCTTTGTATAAGCGCGAGGATGGCTACATAGGTAGGTACTAGGTACTCTCATTGGATGGGGTGCATCGTGGGGGGCATTCAGGTCGAGAACTTTTAGTCCTCGGCCCGGCTAGGTAGAGGTGAATACTCGGCAAGCTACGAAGTACCCAGTAGGGAAAATCCTTGCCTAACCCAGCCCTGGCCCATTCCTCACAAATGCAGATTTATCACTAGCCGACATGTCGACTTCTGGATTGTACTTATGCTTATGAACTAACAACACCACCTTGCATAGGAGATGGCAGTTCACCATATTGCCGTAGATATACAGACCAAGAAAAAGTATTCAGTGCAAATCGAGCCATTCATAAGCTAGGGATGCTAACAAAAGTCGGCATGAGATCTATGACGATCAATAAACGAATGCGAAGATAATAACCCCCCCCCCCCCCCCTGCTTCAAGTAAATCTTTATCAAGACCCCAATGGTACTCCAGTCCTATTTACCGTTACCAGTGTTGGTTGCAAAATCGACCATTTCGACATTCAAAACCCGGGTAAGCTGATGGAGCAGACCCCGAGCTGAATATAGTTCCATTACTCTGGATATTTTCGGAATTATTCCATTGTCATGTCATAAATCAGTATTCGCTGGGTTAATACATGTTGGCTTTGGATGGAAGCCATTGATCCCATTTTTACCTAGTAGGGCACATAATAGACATTGGTATTCGACGCGATTTTTCTTTTTTCTCCCCACCGTCTGTAATTTCTTTTTTTCTTCCCGTCCTAACATCTTGCCTATCACTTGGTATTTGGCCAATAGGTGGACAGAGATGAGGTACAAGCGTACGTATTGGTGGGAGCTGAAGGCGGTATGGGGTACCGCCATCGGGATAATAACATTGAAGCATAATAACCCACCTTATTGGACGGAACTTGTTTTGTATGACGACTGAGGTCCGCGAGGATCCTCCACAGTGATCTCCAGGGTTCTGTAGCTATGAAGCCAAGAAAATCGTTACATTTTGAGTCCGGCAGCGTCCGAGTTGGACCATATATTTGCCTACCAAGACTCAAATTACGGGGAGCGAAGGTCCGGTCCAGTGTGGCTTTCGAAGTTCAGAATAAAAGCCTCGCTATCCAAAGCGGGGATTCGATAATTTCGAGCCTATAGGCATCAGTATCATATACCACCCAGGTATGCAAGCCTTTTTTCCCAGCATGTTACGCATATCAATGATGGATCACAATAGAATGCCATCAACGATCGATAAGCATAGATCTAATCTTAGACTGCGACTGTCTATCTTGATTAGGATCATTGATATATTGTTCGTCTTCTCGTCACAATAGCTATCCGTTTTCATGGGTCAACGTTGTACAGAGAAGATTCAATAGTCTTGGAGGCTCCTAATCCTAACGACTGAAACATGTCAGATGATAAACTGGCTATGCTGGTCTCAGCGCCAACCAACCGTTTCGTAATAGTTGAAACTTTCGGAGCGTTGTCGTAGGCCACAGCACTGCCACGCGACAGGGCGTCTCGTGTAGCCGTAACAGACGGACGTTCAGAATAGAAGACTGCTCATCCTAAGAGCCCCAAAGGTGTTACTCGAAAATAACGGCAAAGAAGCGTAGTTCAGACAAACTACCTACCTAGTAGGTATGTAGGTAGTCAGAGTAATAGCGTAAGAACTTTAAACGCATATGTTGTAAGACGGGTACGATTGAAGATGATGTGCGGGTCTAGCGGCTCCCGAGATCACAGCTTGGAGGAGGCGCTCGCTGAGATATCGTGGCGGGCGTCTGTTTCCATCCCTGTCCCGTCAGCGGCCGCACCAGGGTTAGACATGGCATTCGAGGACCATGAACCATCGTCGCCAGTTTCTATGAAGGATTCGTCTCCAGAGAATTTCCTGCAGTTGTTTAGCCAAGTGTCACTAATGCCTCTCAAACAAGCGGATGTGTAAAAGAAAAGCTCACCATCCCCTTTCCTCGCCACCGCGCAGAAAGCTACAGTCGGAGTCTAACTCACAAGTCCAACCTCCATACAGACCGCTCCCGCCAGCCTGTGGTGATTCAGGATTGGGCCATTTTGAGTCGTGTGGATGGGGATCGGCGCTTCTTGCAGGTTCGGCTTTAGACCTTGCTTCTCGGTTCTGCTCTCTGCCCCGCAACACCGAGCCCTTGGCTTCGGGTCCCGGCTTACCGCCAGGGCCTATATGTTTCTGAACGCCATTCGCATCCTGGCGTATGTATTTGCTTAAGCCACAAGTAAATGCACCAAAGTCTTTATCCGTGTTACCAGTGAGGACCCGCCCGAGCGCGATGACCATTGCCGCGTGGGTACACACGATCACTGTCTTATGGCCCTCCCTGTCGCTGCGTTTGATGAGAGAGTTTATTATCTTCGCAGCTCGATCATGCAGCTGCGATAGAGACTCCCCATAACGCGAGGGCGCCGGAGTAGATGGGTAGCTTGGATCGAGCTCAGGGAAAAAGTCTTGCAACTTTGCCAGGGGCGCAGACGAAGGATGTTCAAAATGTGCTAGACCATACCATTCACTAAGCCCTAGATCTACGCGAATCCTAAACGGGCTGCCCCCCGAGACATTCCCAGACGATTGGGCCTGGATACGTCTACGCTCGCGTACAAAGGGCTGAATCGTCTGCATACATCGATAATAAGGACTAGAATAGACTTGGTCTATAGGCGGCTCCAACGACAACAGGTGCGTTGCTAACTGATTCGCTTGTTCCACGCCGTGGGACGTGAGAGCTGGGTCTGTCGGAAGTCCTGTGGGAGAACGAATATAGGACGTATAGCTACCATTTGATGGATCCACACTCCACGACGAACGAAACTATTTAGAAGGGTAAGTGTCCATCCGGTTACATGGTTTAAGTGGCTTCTAGAGAGAAATGAACTGAGAATACGGGATAGGGTTGTCTTAGTATTGGTAAGAACAGGTATGCTCGTGTGGGTTAGGCAAACAGTCGAGACGTCCACTCCTCACCCCATGGCGGGTCACATATATGACCTCTAAAGGCATTTGATAATGCCACAATTAATTATGTCTTTGGACTCCGATTTTAATTTGGCGTTATGAAGTATCAAGTTTTTGTAATCGCAAAAGATCGACTTCAGAGGACATTGACTCAATACCAATTTGCCCCTCGTAGGTTTCTTCTACAAGGTAGCTGGCTGGTAGAGAGCCTGCCTGTCGGACCGTAGGGTTATAAACTAGGATAGGAAGCCAGAAATCGACGCGAGAATTGGGTCACAAAAGAATACCTTCGATTTGTATCATATCTTTACAATGTAGAAGAAGTTCTCGCCGGCTTTCTGGAAATGCTATCAGCTAAAGTGTTGAATGAAGCTGCCGAGGTAAATCCCTGCGCAGAGGTCAGAGCTCATCACGTGCAGATCACATGAAGCTCCCTGTCACTACTTTCCTCCTAATTGCATACTACGATAGCCACCTCGCCTACCTACCCTAGTAGGTACATAAATATCTCGCGAAATATAAAAAAAGAATAGGGGCCTAATTTTCGTATTTTCGAAGCCTCTTCACGGATTGTATGTACCCGGACCATATATTAGTTATACTGTGTACCAGGTAGGTAGGTACTTGGTAGGTAGTTTTCGAGCTTTATCGCCAAGCCTACGTAATCTCCACATGAACGAATGCCGCTCAAATCATGCCATGAGTATTCGTATAGACAATGTGACATATCAGTTAGTAGGTAGGTAGCTAGAGATATTCATTCCAGGCAGAAGATTAGGGTCGATGTTAATGATCCTCCAATGCCGATGATAGTTCCTTGCAATTGGGTGCGATGTGCATAAATCGCCCAGGTCTATTTGACGAAAGCTGACGCTAAAGAACTAGAGCGAAGCTATTAGCAGAGCCACATGCAGGTCTAGTTTTGGCTTACGAATTCATCATCAGATGGGCAACATCTTATCCTATTTGATAAGCTCTACTTGTGCTAGTATCATTGGCATCGACAGACGTACTGCTTCGAAAATACGATATCACATACTAAGCATTCAAGGGGGACTGCATCACAAAGATACACACATCCACGGCAAGGGATCACGTCCTGGAAGATCTTCGCTCATAATATTTTCATTCCATATACTACACTCTGTTTATGTGCGCTATTAACAAGATTCTGAGAGGGCATCGAACTCGACGACCTAGATATTCCGACGGGCTGAATAGTAGTACAAGCCGTGGGACCTACTCCCCGCCTCCTTTCCACCTGGGTGGGTATTAAAATAACACTATGTGAGGGTTCTTAGTTGCCTAAGACAATGGTGATTAGCGTTCACTGCTTGGAGGCTGGTTGAAGAAATAGGGGGGATTATTTACAGTTAGCATCGTTGGCAGCAGCAGCGTTATTGTTATTGTTATTGTTATTGTTGCCGCCATTGTTAGCCTTCTGTCCGGCGTGGTGACGCTTGTTATTGCTACACATTTTGTTAGCATCATTGATGCACGAACTTTCCCCGCAGTTTGGGTTGCACAAAAGACACGAGGGGAATTGGCTTACTTATTGCAGGCGGCGTTGGCAGCGTTGGCAGCGTTATTGTTATTGTTGTTACCATTGCCATTGCCGTTGTTGCCGTTGTTGCCAGCGTTGTTGCCACCGTTTCGGTTGTTACCGGTGTTTGCCACAGCGTTGTTGTTATTGTCTAAAGATGTTAGGAGAACTCATTGTCCAAGGGATTCGAGCAAGCCGACTCACTGTTGCCATTGTTAGCCTGCTGGCCGGCGTGGTGGCGCGGCAAAACCATAGCGGAAGCCGTGGCGGCGAGGAGGAGAATGTTGAGGAACTTCATTTTGACTGGTTGAAAAGTAAAGACAAATGGCTGAAATCGGAGTCTCGGACGTCCTCTGGAAGAGATCAAGTTGAATGAATGTTGTTAAAAGCGGAGGTCCAGCCACCAGGATAAACGAAGCAAAGTGAAATGGAAAGAAAAATATGAGTCGAAGGTTTAATTGTATGAACGGAATAGAGAAGAAAAAAAAGTCACGATAGGTTACGATGAGTTACTCGACTACTTATACACCTTCGCCTGTTTACAGTTTGATCTATACAGATACCCAATTATCATAATAACCTACACGCTTCTCCATCAATCCCACGTACTCCAGTATCACAGTCTGCCTTGACAGCACCCCTACGGAAGTAGGCCTCGCTTCGAAGCGTTGAGGCTCGAAATAGGTCATTTCGCCAGTAACAGGGTCTAAAACAAGAGGGCTGTCGCACTACTGATACTGAGCTTTTCCTCTTCGCGACGATGGTTGGAGATGGTTGGAGGTCTCTGAGCGGCATTTAAACAAGAAAGAGGCCTGGCAGGAATTCGCGACGTTTCAAGCAAGATCTGAGGCAGGGCGGGACGTCCAGAATATGGGGTACAATGCTTATTGAATCCGTCTTGAGCCTCTATTGGATAATAAGAGGCCAGTGGACCGGGGATACAGCCGCGATCTGATACAGCCATCTAGCAAGCCTACCGGAAATAGCAAGTCACGATCGTCAAGATCCTGGGACCCAGGCTTGCTGAACCTATCATCGATCGACCTTATTAAGCGAATCCTATGTCGATCTCTTATTGGGATTCAAGCCCAGAGGCTAACGCCGATTCGGCATTGGTTGAATTTGACGTGCCTAGCTGAAGATTTTAAAATCACTTCTGGCGCCCCTGTCTTGGCGCTTTGTTCGCGAACGATTCTAAAGTCTACTTGCACATCTCATAGTGGATGTCATTATTTATGCCAAGGGATAATTAGCACAAGCATTATCAGATCGAGACTACAAATCCGCGGAGAAGGCTAGACCTCGCCTCGGAGATTGATGCCCAGAATATCCTATTAATCCGAGTAACCGTATCTAAAACCTCCCATCCAGCGATTGTCCAAGTCTCACATAAAAGTTATAGGTACTAGGTACCTACCTCCACATGTATTATGAACAGGACCTCGCGACATTGAAAAATGAATTTCTTGATCTATCTGTCTTTTGCTAGCAAACGCAAAACATTTTCAATACAGGGTTTGAGACGACGACGATAAAAAAGGGCGTTATTTGTTGTTGAAGTCAAGCGTTGCCGGGATTTACACAAGGGTCTGCAGTGATTTGCGGCGATCAATTGACCATCCCAGGCATTAGAAGCTCTGTGCTCAATACAACGCTACGTCGTTTTGTCTCCTTTCTTACACGTGTAGTCGTAATAGTCCTGACGAGTCGAAGGTATCGGAGGGTATGTCCATTTGGAATACGTTTGCAAGATTTTGACACCAGCGCTACTGACCAAAAGACAAATGATCTCATCGCAACATGCACAGTGATGCTCTGCCTCTTGGCGTTTACCAGACGGCTGGCTCAAGTTTCAAGCCTTTTAAGCTAGTGAGTACTATTTAGTATCAATGTATCACCACCTAGGTTAGGTATGTACATAATATTTGTAAAAGGAATGCTGAAACGATCTGCTAAGCCTGTTACCAGCTTCTTGGTGATTGGTAGAGTTTCAAATATTCGTCGAGATGCTAGTAAGCCTTCATCACACACAAGCTGGGGTAAGGGAACACGAAAGCTGGGGTCTGGAGCAGTAGTACAAGTTGGCTGCAACCGAGAGGAGGATGAGAACACTCAGCTGAGGTAGCCATTCTCAAATTTTCGATGCCTCTAATGCGGAGCTAAGCGCTTCTTAGACAAGTTGACTAATGGGCAACTTATAATGATGGGTGGCGTAAACGTTTTATCACATCCCTTTCGTTCGCAACGTTGCATCGACCAAAGAGTATTTATGCCCTACAGTTGGTAAATTCGTCATCTGGTTTTAGAACGGCGTAACCAAACGAGGCCCCGGGTGAGTAAGCGTAGCATTCCTAGGACAAAGTAGTTGAATAACCCCAGTAAACTCCGTTAAGATATTATATGTATTTATAATAAGTGTATGGTTACATAGGTACTAGGTACCTAGTAGGTATCCAGTAGGGAGGTAAGTAGGCAGAGAGCCCGAGAGAGGTGATATACATAGTAGACCAACTTTAGGTACCTAAGGTATATACTCGAAATTTTAGGCGTATAGATGCTAATAATCATCAGAAAAGGAACAAGCCTTACCTACATCCTATCTCCCATCTCCCATGCTTCCAGAGGGGTATTTTGCAGCTAGCTGTCTCGGCCCGTATTACTCCTTTCTCTATAACGAAGTGGACCCTTCCCGCTAGGTCGGAATGTGATATTGATCAGAAGTCGAAGCCCTTGGGGGGACACATGTCATCTACACAGTAGTGAGCTCCGTGCCTAAGTACCTAGGTGATCATAGAAATCCCAGGTTCTTCGATCTAAGTACCACGATCGAGAACAAATTTTGTAGACCTCTAGATCCTCAGGCCCCTATTCGACTCCACATGGAATTTCTACCCGAACCTCCCGTGCCGTCCCTCCTGATTCAGAGATTCTGGCACGCGTTGGACTTGCCTATAGCTATATTATAGGGTGGGTTCGATCTAAGTAAAAGCCATTACAGTTATTGAGACCTTACAGAGAGCCACTCTTTTACGAGCAAGAACTTTAACTACCTAGGTACTCTTAAGACAAATGTTCAGAGAAGCAGGAGGCCTCAAAGCTAGGGTCCAAGACAAGACCCTAATACTTAGAATCCCAAGGGTAACGGGTTTCATCTAACCTCAGGATCTCAGAAGGATCACCGTTTGGACTATCATTACTTCTACCCTGGCCCCTCTTAGAATGTGGCCAGCCGTTGGATATCCATATCCCCGGAATGATTAATAACGAGTGGGTCGTGGTGAGTTTTCTGGGCCAACATTGATTAGTCTGAGCGGCAACGTCTTACAAACCAAGCTGGAATAGGTACCGCATTATGAGAAGAAGCAAACACTGCTACCAGATATGATACGGCTGCTTGGAACCCGGTTGTCACTTTCTTTTACTAAAAGGATATTGAGTCTTCGCTGCGACCGAAGTTCAAGAGAACATACGCCCTTGGACGAAGACCAGATGTGCTCTGAGATTCGAGGAACGAGGTCGCATTTTCACAAGCGGCGAGCTGACACGCGGTTTTAACGACAACGTGTCATACAAGCCCATTATTTTACGGGCCTTTCAAGCTCATTCTGTTAGAACACCTTTGCTTTTCTAGTTCGCGAAACTTGTTATGCCTTCGTGTCGAACTTCATCAGAACGCGTTCCTCGTATTTACTAATTCACCCAATCTAATAGCTAATATACCTGTATGTTATGAGCACTTACTCTTCCCTAAACCATCTCTGGACACGGCTCCTTCTTGGATATTCATTTCACCGAGAATCTTCAGCAACTACAACGACTTATCGTTGCTTCGGCACCGAGACTAACAGACGCTAGCGCCCACTCGTAAGCAAGCTAGCCAAGCGAATATACCTGCATCTCTAGATACTTCTCTTTGACGTTATTCTAGGGTTGCGGGTTACGGGATTGTAGTTTTCCTAGTCCACAATCATATATATTACTTCTTCATGGCCAATTCGTTGTGTCTTATGCCATGGATGCTATGCGTCACCGATGGTTGAAGGACGGGTGCATACCTCCTCGGGATTCAATATCAGTTTGAGCGTATACATGCAGCGAGAAAACCACACGCGTCTTTTACAAATAGACCTAAAGCAATATCTGTACATCTTCATGAACAGAAGAGCATCGATTCTTATATATACTCAGGTTATTCATCTTGGACACCGGCAATATGTCAGTGGCTAAAGCACACATGTGAAGGAAAGTGGGTGATTATCACGTACCTAGGTAAGGTGTATATTGAAGACGACAATAACGCTTACCCCCTTGATCAATCCCACGGCGAGGGTCGCCACTCTTATATACTGCTGGCGAGCCGCCCTCCTGGCTACTTATTAGAGCCTCCCGTTATATGTGTCCCTGACACTACGAATGTATACCTACCCTAGTAGGTACGTAGACTCCTTTATACCTTTAACGAATTACGACGCAAAAGTCAGAGAGCCAGCCGAGGCATGGAAGGAGGGGATGGATAGAGAAGGGGGGTTCACTCGGGGGGATACGAAATGACGTGACCAGGTCGGCTACGCCTAAAGGCGATAAAGAGGAGCGAGGTGAAGATGAAAAAATTCTAATGGAGAATGATTCCAATACAGCTGTGATGGTGCAATTGTAGATCATCAGGCCTTGAAAGGTTGCCATGGGCTATGAATTCTGTAGGATTGATTCAGAGACCTGCCGATTTCTAGATGAAGGATCCGTATTCACTTAACAAATCGAGTTTTCATGTGCAATAAGAGTTTCAACGTCATGTCCGGAATTGTCTCTGGGGATGTTCTGAATTCTCCTCGTACGCCTAAGCGCCAGTGATTCTCGTGTAATCGTACAATGCGTTACGCAGGGTATCTGCTTCTAGATGAGTGCCTGGCCCATGAACATGCTTTCTCTGACCTCCGCCACGACATCCCGCCTATCATCCTTGCCCACCAGCACGACTCCCCTTCCTCTCCTTCCCATGCGACCCGCGCGGCCCAGGCGGTGTATGAAATCGATGGTGGTATGAGGCACATCGTACAATATCACGTGTCGAACAGCCAAGGTATCAATGCCTCGGGAGGCCAAGTCCGTGGCTACAATGACCTTGGTGTTGGGCAGCGTCCGACGGCCCTTTCCAGGAGGCGGTATAGCTGCCTCCAGCTTCGTTTTTATTGGTTGTGCATTTGTGAACGAGTTTAACATCTCTGACTGCCGCTGCTCAGAGGTATCTCTGTGGAGCGCGACCGCGTCGATGCCCTTGGAGACGAGGAATTGGGCGACTTCTTGGGTCTTCTCGCGCTCATTAACAAATACCATGATGCGTTTAACATCTATCTCCCCAGGCGTAGGTCCCTCGTGTCGAGCGGCGTCTTTGCCGATAGACCAGATAGCATCGGCACAAGCGAGATCCTTGTCATTTCGGTAAGGATCCTTGGAAACATCGATGACTCCTAGCTGCACACGTCGAGGGATGGCATGTAGATTTGGTGTAGTGATTCGGATCAAATCCGAGAATTCGGAGGCCAGGTAATTGTCAAGTCGTTTAGGAATAGTAGCAGAGCAGAGGACCAGCTGCTTCATGGATGGCAGAGCGCGGTCCAGAATAGATGTTGTTACGGGTGAGAAACTACGATCCAAGAGCGAATCGGCCTCGTCAATCACCAGGTGGCTCACCCTGGACAAGATGTTAGGATCTGAGTCCGCCATCGATGCTAGCAGGTGTGGTGTGGCCACAACAACGTCGATACCCGAGGGTGAATACATGCTCGAGTTGATGACCGTAGCGGAAACATCAGCAGAGAAGAGACTAGCCTTGAATTTGACCTCATGCGATAGCGCCTTCGCAACGCGACCTACTTGGCCGACTAACTCAGCCGTGGGCACTAGAACAACGACTCTGGGGCGTGCGCAGGTCGGATGAGGATCAAATTCCCTGGGACCCTTATAACCTGGCTCCTTGATTGCTTCCATCTGTTTGGTAAAATATTCTTTATAAGCGGCAATGTCAGGGTCAGCCGCTTCCGCCTTCTTAAGGGCGTTGATCGCGGGCAAGAGGTAGGCTAAGGTCTTGCCAGAGCCCGTCTCAGCAGCCAGTAGGAATTCTTGCCTTCTACTGGTATCATTCGCTCGAGACCTGCGATGCCCGGTATTTTGGCCCAGCAATGCAGGGACCGCGAGTCGTTGGATCGGGGTGGGCCGAATACCGACCATGCCTTTCAACACATCCTTGGACAGAGCTTCTTTGATGGAAGGCAGGAGATCAAATTGATCGAACGACTCGATCTCACTGATTGACGCCTTTGTCCGTGTTCTATGACCATATGGTACTGTCGCTAACGCGTTTTGCATCTTCATAGCTTTTATCCGTCGATCGTCCTTCTTGCCAGCCCTCCTATCACCAGACGCTCTACCTTTGTCGCCAATCCGAGGAAATCTCGTTGGTATAGCTTGTCGGATGTTGGCAACGGTTCGGTTCATACCGCCGAAAGGCCCTTCCGGTCCATTTCTGCGCGGCTTTTTATCGCGGTCTTGCGCATCTCTTCTCGGGGAACGTGCGACGCGATCGGATAGCACCATTCTAGAGGGGCTAGCTCTCGCCTGGCCAGACCAGAACCGCGGTGCAATCCATGATCGTTGATCGAACTTCGTGAGGTTTCGACTTCTCGCCGCGAATAAACATGAGGGGCATATAGGTCCCGAGATGAGCGGACGCATCCTTCTGGCTAAGTCCACCAGTTCGACGCAAAGAATATCATCGATGTCAGGAATGATGTACCTTGAAGAACTTCCATTCCGCGGGGCCAATTGGTCTCGCCGCTTTCCAAGATTTCATAAATTTCTACTTATCAGCTTATCGATAATGATTGATGCTGACTAAATAGACTAGGTGGGTCCTGAGATATGATTCGTGCCTGCTTTCCCAATACGGCAACTCCAGGTACACAGGTACCCGTGGACCCTCCTCCCGAGAGCCATGCGGCACAGAAGCCCGCCGTATCTATTAACACACGTTTATTTTCAGTCATTACTTTCGAATCTCGACAGAGCAAATGAAATTAAAGAAGCAATATTCTATATAGCATGGCGGCCAAGGAGTTTTCGGAATTTCTAGAAGGTTTTTTTTTTTTAACTGACGATTAGGTCATTAACGTTACTTAAAGGCTCTACAGCTGATATTCTTTTGGAAAGGTTAGCGTTTGGGGAACATCAATTACCAGTTGCATCTATGATCTAGTGTATTGTGATGTGGCAACAGACGATGTATGAACTGTAGACTCGGCCAGTTTTAACCAGTATAGCATTTCATGTAGTAGCCCCCAAGCGACATTGAAATACTGCGACCTGATTCATATACCGAGCTTTTTATATACCTACCTGGGTACACTCCTAAATTCAATGCACCGTTGCTCAGTGCTACCTCAAGGGAGCATTCACATTTATCTTCTGCAAGGGAGGATTGTTCGAACGAAACGCATATGCCCAGGTACCTACTAGGTAGTACCTAACTAGTAGCAGTGTAACCTTCAAGACCTAGCATGTACGCCGCGTGGTATTGAGCTGCAGCATCACCTCGTGGCCATCTCTTGGCTAAGTACCTAGCTACCTACCTATACATACTCAACATTCTGGTTGGATCGAGTAGAGAAAAGTACATGATAGATGTTCTGCTATACCTACTAGGCACCTAGGTAGTCTATCAATTATCTTAGAATCAGCCCCTCGCACAAGTGTTTGTAGAACCTCAGAAGCTTAACGCGGGTTTGAACGAATCCATTACCATACTAAATCTTTGCCAGGTAGCCAGTCCATGTCGATGTTCTAACAATATCGGAGGTAATCCGAGATTTCAATCGAATCCCATTCATTGCGGCCCAGTGGTGAACCACACGGACACGCAGGTGACTGATCGGCGAGCAACGGGGTGATATTACGTTCTAAGCCAAACCCGGACGGGTAAAGCGGAGCATCCTTCTCACCGATTACGCCGTCGCGGACCGTTGCTTAACAAAGCTTCGACGACTATCATGAGCCACTGCGCCGCAACTACTATTCAATAGCTTCAAAAATACCATCTAATATCCCAGAGCTGTAACCCTGATCCTTCCGTAATACCCACAACGGCTGTGTGCATTGCGGATCTAGTGCATGAGGCATAACCGATTCCTCCGCAATATCACAAAAACTGCCAAGATCAGAGCCGTGGATTATATGCTTCCCGGGCTTATACGTCGTTGGTTGGTTCGTTGGTTACGCCGAGGCAAGAGGGAATGAGCCGCCCCTTGCAACCTCTCTCAGGGTCAGCCTATACGCCTATAAATATAAAGGATAACTATTCCGCGTGGAGGAGCATAAAAGGCTGCCGAATATCAATAAAATACGTTTCTTCTACACTATCCATCCAAGACACTTCAACAACACACGTCGATAAATCTACCGAATATGCCTAAACCCAGCATTGTCATTATCCCCGGCGCTCTTGGGGTTCCGGAACTCTATACAAACGTAACCGACCCCATGAGAGAGAAGGGCTACGAGATCAAAGCCGTGCGCTGTCCCTCCGTTGGTTTCAAGAACGCATCCTCGCCCGGCGTGCCACCAACGATGTACGACGATGCCGCATTCGTTGCTCAGGAGGTTACCAAACTTGCGGACGAGGGCAAGGACGGTAAGTAATTCTATATTCGTAACACACCATCATTGCATCTGTAGCATGGTCAATTCCCATCATAGCGTCCAGTCCACTTGCTACTGCTTGGCTCAGTATAAGACCGATTCTAATCACCAAATTCCTAGTGGTATTAATCGCACATTCATACGGAGGTGTTCCGACGACAGAGTGCACGAAGGGCCTCTCAAAGGAAGAGAGGCTAAAACAAGGGAAGAAGGGTGGGGTCGTGAGAATCGCATATATGACTGCGGTGGTGCTCGCTGCCGGACAGTCATGCCAAGAAGTCCTGTCCAGCGATGAGGAAAGTCAATTGGCAGATATGAGGCCCGATGTAGGTCTCTCGAGCGTCCCCTCGCTAAGTCTATTCTATATCTAACCCGCAGATATAGGACCAGGGCTGGCTTCACTTCCAAGATATAGACGCAGCTTCCAAGTGTGTGTTTTCAGATGTTACCGATGACGCCGAAAGGGCGGAATGGATGGACATTCTTCAAATCCACTCAGCCGTTAGTTTTACCAACCCGCTGAAACACCCTGGTTACAAGGACGTGCCGACGTCCTATTTGTTTTGCGAGGAGGACGTCGTCATCACCCCAGCAGCACAGAGGAAAGCGATTGAGCTTATCGAAAAGGAGAGCGGGAACAAGGTTGATGTTACTGCTATCAAAGCTAGCCATTGCCCCAGTGTTCTGCACCCACAGGAAGTGATTGACTGGATTATCGAAACTGCGGCAAAGCATGAGAGTTAAAGATAGTCAAATATAGGAGGATGTCGGCAAAAACCAGAATTTCACGTCTAAGATTAGCACTTATCTACTAGGTAGATAGGTACCTAGGTACCTACTTAATAGATGCTTCTTCTGAGCCTCAAGCACGCCTCTCGTGTAAAAAAATGAAGCATAATACAATTTCCTCTATTCGGAAGGTTACACAGGTTTCTTAGCTCCTGATTGGTGCAAGCTTCATTCATAATCATAATCTTCAAGTACTCGGATATCACAAGATGATTCTTTGCTATAATCTATAAGAAACAGGATCAGGTAAGCCTTGCTTTCAAAGAAAGAGTCATTTCACTTTGCCGAACTCTTTTCTTAGGAGACGACCTCAATGTCTATTCCAGATTAGAAAGACTTACGGACCTCGAAAGATCATCCCAAGTCCAACATGCTGAACTGCTCAGCTCCGAATCATCGCCCCAGCATGATTCGCAGCTAGGAAACCAAGCGTTCAATGTCTCGTGATCAACATCAACACAGCAGCGATTACTGTCATGTTTTCGGTTCTGTGCAGGTTTGGAAATTAGTATGAATCACAGCCAGTTGACCGACGCATGGTTGAGTACCTAGGTACCTACCTATTCATTGCCGTCACTGTTTCCAACTCCTGGCCATAATGTCATCATTTGTATCTACCCAAAATATCAATATAAGCAGTGAAATTTTCAAGCGGGGTTAATCACCGCCCTTCTGCCCGACCACTATTTGGAGGCACGGCAAGCTTAAGGCACTTAGAAAATTCTGAGCAACTAGGTATCGCGAAAATATGGGAAGTTTCGGCATTGGATACCCCGACTATGGCACATTACCTACATTACAAGGCATGAAAGTCGAGATGAGCACAGGACGCAATATTCCACGGTTTGGGACTCCCTAACAGTGCCCCTTCCCACCAGCGGCAGTACAAGTGATTCCATATACAACTACATCAATAACGTCAAAGAAATTCCAGAAAGGATTTTCCCCTCGTAAGCTTATATTGATATTCAGCATATATTATATCAGTCCGCCGGCATTTAGACAATACTAACCACCTATTCAACAACATAATCAAGCCTAGCAGCTCAAAAAGTTCCGAACACAGCCCTGAATCCATCGGTATGTACAGATAATAGTATCATAGCTCTTCGTAATCCTCTCGTGAATATCCTCGAAACCATTATTCATGCAGCCACAGGACAGGGCCAGGTTTTGGTATAAAGACGCGGTCCACCCGCCATGCTCTTGTCGTATTCCACGCTCTCCTCTAACCCCCTACTTGACCAATATTTCGAATACAAATCCAGACGAGCACTTTATCAAGGACTTTTCTCAGGAATTTTCATTTCCGGTTCTGCTTCAAAGATGTCTACCTCACAGGCTAGAAGATGCATGAAGCCAAACTGCAACGGTGGAGTATTCAACAACTCTTTGTATTGCGCAGATCACGATCCAGGAATATGCAATTCTCCCGGTTGTTTGAGAAAAGTATTTGATAGTTACGGACGGTGTAAACGACATATGATAGAAAGAAAAGTTTGTCGGGAGACGCCAGGCTGCAATAACCCGGTCGCTCCTACTTCGGGAAACTACTGTCAGCATCATCTTATGGCACGAAGAGAGAGTAAAGTGCGTGCTAGAGCGAACATGAAAAAAAAGTCGGAAGCGCAAAAAGAAGGGAGGCGACGAGAACAAGCATTGGCCAACCTAACACAGGGGCAAGCGAGCTATTTGTCGAGTCCCCCGAACTCAACATCCGGCATGTCGTCCACATATACCCAATCACAGGCAGGACAGGCCATGTCAGCCAGCGCATCCACCAACTACGCCGGCCTTCAACCCCTGTTTCCGGAGCAATCCTATAGTATGCCGGGTGGGGCTTCATATGGTGATTATTCCAGCTATACAACACCATCGCAAAGCTCCGGGTACCAAGGATCGAGTGCGGCATCATACGGCGACTATTCCGGCTACGCCACTCAACAACCAGAGATATACGATAACTACCAGACGTCGGATGCAGCATTGTACGGCGACTATGACATCCCACTAGATCTGTCTGATTGGAACTACCCATCCACTTCAGCATCACAGGGAGACTATTATGGTGGCTATCCTCAGCCACCCTACAATAACTAGGATGGTCATACCAGCGATCGTCGACACATATACCTAGTTGATCCCGAGTAATGGAACCATAACGACGTCTATCTTTGCTAGGAAAAAGTCAGGTCTGAGGGGGCAGTGTTCGCGAGACTAATGTCAGCGAGAGGAGATAATTCAGGAGAAATTATAATGGACTAGGAGAAGACGTTGGAGTTAGGATAGTAAGGTAGATTGAACAGGAGCATTGCGGTGTGTTACTAGGGAGCTTTACCAGTTTTGATGCTATTTTTCGCCATCCCAGAAGTCTTCTAACGTCGAGATCGATAAATACCTATCCAATTAGCGGGTGAATGAGTAGCAACTATCCTCACGATGGAGGCTCCCACTATAATGGTCGTGTGTAGGTATGCCCGCTAGTACGTACTCATCTAGATGCTGAAGTTCGGTTCCATGGACATAGTTTTAAAAAATAAAACTAAAAAAGAATTAATGAATACCTACTACCTACCCAGGTATATTCAGAGAGGATTTATAAGGAAAAAAAGGAATCAGGAAAATGGCAGGAGGAGGTTGAAAAAAAAAGATCGAATTAAAATGCAAAAAAACCCGGTGTGGGAGTCGAAGCCGTCCATCGAAGTCCCACCCCGTGAAAAACCCTCTCTGCGATCTTACTGGTAGACCACAGAGGAGTTTATTACTCCCATTGAGTCAGTTGTCGAGCTGTCCAGGCAACCCGACCACTCGCTGGTGAAAGTTGGACAGCAAATTGGACTACCTACTACCTAGTAGGTACTATATAAGGGTTGCTTCCTTCGCAAGTACTACCTAGGTACCTATTCAAGTATCATGAACACCTTAGGTACTCCTAGGTAGGTATTATGTAAGCGACTCGCGATGTTGTCGTTGAGGCGTTGAGGCGTTTAGGTCAATGCACGATTATTAGTGGCTCAATTTTCAATTTTATGGGGCTTTATTCCCCTCCCCCAAAACACGGTCCGACGCGTCGAGCTTCTTTTCAATCCCAATTCTTACTTCCCACTTTCTATTTATTCCTCCCTTCCCATAACATCATCATCCACCAGATTTAGATACCGCCCTTCTTCCTTACAACGAAATAAAAAGCCGGTACCTTCGAGTATTATATTTCCACACCAAATTCGAAATATATAGCGACAATTAAAAAAAAGATTGACACTACCCAGGTAGCCATGCCGCGACCCAAAAGGACTCGCGTCGCGTCGACTCGAGCAGTTGCAAAACCGACCAGGACAACAGAGTCCATCGCGGCGCCCGAACAACCCGTTCCATCTGACTCGGAAATTTACGACGTGAGCGATCGCGAAAAAGAGAAGGCGAGACAGAGGCGGGAATCAATGCGCGACATCGATCCTTCCACACTAAATCAATCCGCACCTGCGCATCAGGCAAAAGCATTAGAGGCTGCGCGGCAGCGACGCGATTCCGCCATGAATCGATTAGAAAACATTACGTCTACTTCAAGCAATCAAGTAGATGCATCCCATGAAAATTCGGATTCCTCCATCGAACTTGGTCGCAAAATAACCGGAACACCCCCGCGCAGGAGAATGGCCGACCTCTCGGGACTAGATTTGGACGATAGTGATTTTGATGACTTGAACACCACCTTCGATACCGCTGGCCCGGCTAGCGCACAGCGATCGGCTGACACTTCTTCCATGTCCACCAGCTTATTCAAACGACGACCCCGCGCAGGGAGCTTCCTTAGTAGGGAAGATGGCTATATTCGACCAAGCAGCCGCACTGGTCCTAACACGCCCGGTCTAAGCTCGACCTTCAACATCGGCAGGTTTAAGAGAAGAGCTCGAGAGCCCAGTATTCTCGGCACTGCGCAGAAGCCCCGTCCACAGAGGATAGAGCCTGAACCTGAGTCCGAATCCGAACAGGTTGACCAAGAAGACGATGAAGTTGACCAAGGAGTCGACGAGGACGGCTTTGCGCCTGAAGCCGAATCAACCCCGCTCAAACCCTCCAAGAGACGTTCCGAAAAGGCCCCGGCTGATCCTACATCGCCACAGGCTGTATCACCAAACGCCAATTCACGTAAACGAAAGTCCTCGGAGGGCCATGAGCGTCGCACCCGCACTTCTCCGTTTGAAGAGGATAAGCCGGCCGAAAATGCTGCAGCACAAGGATCGGACTCAGATCTTTCACCCCCACCATCCACTCCGACTGGACAGCACAGCAGCACGCCAGTTACTCCTATCAGGGGCGAGGACTTCATGGCCCCTCCTGCGAGCAGTGGTTCCTCTTCAGCCGACTCCGAGATTTGGCCGCCTTTACAATCCTTAGCGAGGGGTCGCTCAAGGCGTCCGGCTCCGGCCCCGGCCCTTCGAAGGACACCAGTTCCGGATGACAACGTCTCCGACATGTCATCCCCACCATCACTCACTTATTCGCCCAACTATCGAGAGCCATCGCCAAAGCCAGCTACGAAAACCAGGCGCAGGGCCGCAGCTTCTAAGCAAGAGACGAAGCTCACAACTGCTGATTTGGCGGGATTACTACCGCGTCGACGCCGCAGGAACCCAAGGGCCGATGATGACTCGGACGCCGAGGTTGACATATCCGGCCTAGGCGATGACGACGAGCTTTCCTATATGGACGTGCGCGCCCGAAGACATCCAGCACGATCAGCATCTCGTGCGGGAAATTCTAGAACTCGCAATCCGTCACGAGGGAGGCCCACCTCGCGTGGTAAAGGCAAACAAGTGCCAGAGTCGGCGGGGAGGAGATCTACGATAACGTACGGTCGAACGTCGGACAAGGAGAACCAAGAAGAAGGGGGCGAAGACGCGGAAGACGATGACCTGGGCCCGACGGCCGAAGACGGCGGCGAAGAAAGCAGCCAGGATATGGTCGCTAGGATTGGCGACGAGCTCAAGAATGCGGCGCGCAAATTCCAGGAGGTCGATAAGTGGCAGCTGGATTATGAGGAGATGACACAGAGCAGCTCTCCTCGTGACGCCCGCTAAGTTGGAACTGGGAAGAAAGGGGGAGACGGCGGGAAGCAACATTGGTGCTTATTCATGAGGAATGATATTTTCTTGTGCATCATTGCGTTGTCCTTTATTTGCTGATGCATCTACACATTGTTAGCTATCACCTCCGCTTAAAAGGCGTTGCTTGGAAAGGGTACCGAGTCATTCAGGGTCGTACATGGGACCTTTTGATGATGCGACAGCTCTGGTAGTCATATTCAATACCAGTGCCTTGTTACTTTGTTGATTCTCTATCACTCGTGATTCAGGCTTTGACAGACGTTATTGGTAGGTAACCAGTAGACATTGTTAAGGCTCGATATAAACTTCCTAGGTAAGCATCGTTCCGAGGAGTTTGCGGTAATTCCTCTTCCACTTCCACCCGCGATTCCACGAGATTATGGATTCTCTACACTGCTCGGCGCTGTCTAGCCTAGCCACCGCCAACCCGCACGCGGCAGGGCTGGCTAGTATCCCACTGTTGCTAGCCACAGAAGACACGAGCCGGCCGTCGGAGCGACAGAGGACTAAGCACAGAAACTCCAAGAAGGCCCGTGTCGCTATTGCGCGGTTGGGATCTTACAAAACGAAACTGGCGAAGTACGTAGTTGCTCCCTTGCGCGCACTACGTCGAGGAGCAAGGAGATCGAGTCGTAGTGCGCGCTCCAGAGACGGCACAACCTTCGATAAGGGGAGTGAGGTTTGAGACTATGGTTCTTGACTCCTCAAGGAGGCTTCGCGAGCAGAGTTGAGGAGTGAAAAAGGGTGTGGAAATGAATACTTCGCAGATATCTGGCACTCGCCCCCCTTCCAGATGTTGAAAATCCTCTACGCACGAAGGCCGCAGGTGCCAACGCAATGGAATATTCACATAATATAGAATGAAGTGCATGGTTTCTCACCCATTGTATCTACTCCAAACCGTGACAGGTGGCTTAGGTGAAGCGAGCGAGTGCTCAGTGATAACGTTTCGAAGAATTAATAGGAGTAATGTTGAGCGCTTACTAGATATATGTCCCGAGATACCTATGTAGATAGTTTGATAGGTAGGTACCTAGGCAACCGCAAATGCCAGCTGTTGTAGTTCTCTAAAGCATTCATAAGATTCTTCTATTTACCGTGCAAAGGGTTGTATTGGGCTACGTCATGTATTTTCACCCTCGAGTAATCATATGAACAACTCCTTCGTTGTCGTGACCCGGACTTGCCGTTGCCACGAATCCTGCCACAGGTGTCTAGGTACTTAGATGATACTTCAAGTACTTAACACTGAATATGCTACTCATCAAGTCTCTTCCACGGCATGAATAGAAATCTAGTACGCCTACGGAATATACGCGGATTCGATGTTGTCTCGATACTCTAAAACAACTCGTCGCCTAGGTGCTAGTACACCAGTCTAAGATCTACGCGCCATCCTCCTTCCCCTTCACGCCTATAGTCACGTATTGCAATCATACCACGGCCCCAACCGCAGTCGTGACCCGACTTTTGTTCATAATAAACGCCAGACGCCATCCATGCTCCCCATGAAGATCGTAAGCTACTAGCTCCTAGCCGGTTGCCTACCCAGTCCTGCTGTTTTCGCATATTCCATACCTAGTTCTTTCTTTTAAGGACTCAACACTGTGCCATTTCTCACTTCTACCAGTGTCTGTTTCATGACTTCAACGAGACGCTTTCCAGAGACTGCTCGACGATGGGAAGCAAGTCGGCGATCTTGTTCGCATCGCGCAGCGCCACCGTGACCGCATCAGGGACCAGTCCCGTCATGAGGAGTTTCTGCAGCCGCGGCGCATACATGTTAGCAAAGCATTCCCGCCTCCTTCGGCACGAACAAGCACTAAACACTCCAAACCCAAGAGCAGAGAAAGAAGTTAGACTCGGAAACTTACCCTCTTAACCTCCTCAAACCCAAGCTCCTTGGCAGTGTACTCGCGCGTGACCTCCTCGGCCAGGAAATCGACATAGATGCGGGTGTCGCGGATGCGCGCGAGGACGTTGTCGAGGCGCATGTACAGGCGGGCCAGCAGCAGCATGCGGTGCTCGTGGACGCGCAGCTTGACGCTGAGCACGCTGATGCCGTTGTCGTCCAGCTCGCTCTCGTACAGCATCACCTCGTCGAAGAACAGGATCGGGTCCCGCCGCTTCAGCAGCTCAATCGGGATCGGCTTGTGGCTCGGCCGGAATTCGAGCTTCTGTCTTCGCTCCTCTTCCTCCGTTTTCGCTTGCGCCTTTTCCTCGCTTCCGTTGTCGCCCGAGTTCGAGGTGCTCTCTGTGGCCGGGGCGGCGGTGGTGGGACCGGGTGGTGGTGGCGGTGGTGGCGGCGGCGGCGAGGACATCACGGTGCCCTTGTACGTCGTGCTGTAGCTCCAGTCGTACGGCTTCACCACCTCCTTTATACCCGCGCTCGTCTGCTCGCGGCTCGCGGACCAGCTCTTGGCGTAGGCGACCTGTAGCATGTTCTTGTCGGTCTTGTCGACGGCGTCGAGCGCATCGTAGGCGTTGAACTCAATGCCCCAGCCCGTCGGACCATGTCGTATGGACACGACGTTGTCGCCGAAGATCATCTCCGGCACGGGAATACCCAGCGACTTCTCCATCTCGTCGATGGGGCCAGCCTTGGAGATGGGCAGCTTTCGCGACGAGATGACGAAGTTGCCCTGCCGATGTGACGTCGTCGCCTGTGCGACGTGGTCCGGCCGTGGGAATGGTTCGTTGGGAGAGGTTATGTGCGCCTCCATGGTCGGATTACTCGGTGGTACAGTACTTTTAAGAGATGTCGTCGAAGTTGAAAATTATCGTGTAGCATTCAAGTTCACAATTGGGAGCTTCAGGTTGAACCTGGTCTTGGCCTTGGCAGCTTGGAGGGGCGAGGGGCAGAGCTTCGTCACAGGGCAGTGGGGTTGGTCGTTCCAGAAGCTGCGGGCGGGTTTCGTTTGCTGGTGGAGTTCCTGGTTCTGGTTTTGGTTCTGGTTCTGGTACTGGCGGTGCTGGTCCAAGCTTCTTACATGTATTCTGTATTCTACTAATCCTATGACACATGCAAGTTTTCGAAAGGGGTTGCGTTCCGCTAAATATCTATTGTAATTGAATTCTTCCTCAGCGGCCCAGCAAGTTCTCATTGATAGACCACTGGCATCTATGGATATCAAGTGACATTATCGAGAAATGGAGAAAACTTGGAAGCCCACGTTCATTGGTATCATAATAGAAACACGAAAACATCGCTTGCTAATCACAAACTTTACATAATAACCAATGATGCATAACCACCCAGGATCTGTGGCCCATCGCTTTCTATGAGACCTCTTGAGTTTCGCTGACATACTATTAGCTGGGTAATCGTGTATAATCCGAATCAGCTGTACTCACTCAATCCGCTTACTGGTTATATCCCGTATCCCACATTAGACTGGAATCTCCCTCTGTGACGAGTATTTCCTGATGTAAATAATACTCGAGCCTCGCTAGGATCGTATTAGAGCTACTCAGGACCTGGAAAGCCCCTTTCCGGCGGGGGTTAATTATAGCAAGCGAATGTAGATCCCACGAGAAAGACAGGGCGTTCTTTCTGGTCGCTGGTATCTTCAACGTCCAGGCCAGACGGCTCTGACCAATCAAAAGAGCTCAGTTGAACCAACGCCCAAGGCTTTCAAACGCGTCCGGCGATTCTGGCTTGTCTCGCCTCTTCATCCTTCTTCGCCGTAACGCGTGCCAAAAAGTCTTGCCGGTTGACGTAAGACTCTTTCGACTTCCCGGCTAACTCGAGCTCGTCCTTGATGCCCTCCTTGTCGACGAAGCCAGCCCAGTCCATGCGACTCTTTTCGACCACGTTTAACTTCTTGGCTTTGGCCTGCTCGCGCAACTCTAGTCTTGCAAGCATGCCGAGGTTCAGATCCAAACGCTGCGTCACACCTTCCATGACGGGTTCAAACACAGATCGGAATGCCTTTCGAGGCCTCTTCTTGGGCTGTTCTTCTTCCGCATCGACCGTCTCGATAGACTTCGGGTCCTGTGATGCAAGATACAACTTTGCTTCCGCCGAGTCCCTTGGTACCAATTTCTCTTCTGTATGCACTTTTCCGGCAAAATTGTAGGTACGTTTTATCTTGATCATCGCTGGCGGCTCAGATATACCTAACTTCCCTATTTGCGAGTTGTCCGCCCCATGAGGGAATCGTCGACCCAGGCTATCTTCAGGGGTCGGTTGTTGATTTTCTTTCTCCGTGACCGCGTCGGCTTTGGAAGGTATCAACGGGTCAGCCGTCATCTGAGCCCACAAAGCATCTACATCAATCGTGACTGGACCGGTATCTGCGCGCGACTTCTTCTCTGCCTTCTCGACCGCTCGCATACTCCGAGTCTTGATGAGACCACCCTCGCCACCTTCGTCGTCTTCGACATTTTCTTCCTTTCGCTTCTGCTTCTTTTGCCGTTTCTTTCCTTTCTGAATAATAGCTTCGTCGCCCGAATTTTCGAAGTCGCCGTTTGCGTCAGGTTCGGCGCTTCGCTTCTTGGTTGGTATTGCAACTAATTCAACTTCATCTTCTTCGGAGTCGGAAAGGTTCGAACCAACTCCTACCGGCGCCGCATCGGGGGCGAAGTCGGAGTCCTCCTCAGAGACATAGTCTTCATCTATGGGGGTATCCTGTGTCATGGTCTTAATGGGGATAGAAGCCGCATCTGCATTGGTGAATGTTGCTCTGCAGAATTGTGTTGAAAAAGTTGATAAATGTGAAATTAATTGAACTCAGTTAACGCTCTATTCTGGAAGTTGGAATTTGGAGCCTGGGCCATTAACGATAACGACTGATAAAAGGCTCGCCAAGATCTTAGGTTAGCGGGTGTGAATGTACCTAGCAGCCAGTAACCATAGGGGATCCCCTGTCGCCTCTAACTGTGGAGAAATCAACTGCCGTCCAGGGGAAAATGGAAGAAATAGAGTCTAGAAGCTGGACTCACTCGAATTTGTTGGAAAGGAATATGATTTGTTCAATTTGAATTCATACTCCAATTAAATCCCTACCTAGTACATGAGGCTATTGATATGTACATATGTAGATATATCTGTAGGCATCTTTATAATCGGCGAGGAACTTTTAGAGAGTATGAAGTTGAGGTAAAGCCAGCATCTTCAAGTCAAGCTAGTTCCACCAATAGACAATATCAAAGCCGGAAGAACGCAAATTCAAAGTGTATGGAGAGCAACAGAGCAAGAACTAAATGCTATCAATTGTCAGATTATGATATATTATTCCCTCAAGAACCAATATAGACAGTGGTGTCCTTGACCAGGCCGTCATCAAAGTTGGTGCAAGTGTCTGGTCTATGTAGTGCTTGGCTCGCCAGAGAAGTCAATTCAACACCACACCACATATCAATACCGGACTACTTAATCGGTTTCGACCCCAGAGCATCACTGATCTCTTGCATCTTTCACGCGTGATCTTCGATGCCAAGACACATTCCGGTTGCTGACTTTACTTCGGATCTATTCCGATCCCCATGCCTCAGCCCCCACACTTTAAGGTAAAATATTCCCGTGCGTAACACGATTGTGTCATTGATGATATATCCGCTGACGTCACAGACTCGAGCAAATGTATTCAAATAGACGGTGCTTCTTTCATTATATTTCTTCTTAGCTTACTATTGTAGTTATAATCTTGCCAATTACATCTATATCTCCATCTCCTATTATACCTACCTACATAAGTAAAGAGACCATTCAGACATCGAGAAATTACTTGAACCAGTTAAAGCGAGCCACCATGTCTTCAGGAAACAACCAGCAACAACCCTCTCTTCTCGGTGGCCACGCCGAATACATCAAAGGTTCCACGGAGGTTGGCTGGCCCATCGACAAGATCTTGATCTACGCTAATTCTACGAATAGTCAACCATTGGTAGCGTGACCGGCTCACAAGCTTGGACAAGTTCTGGAGAGCAGGCCAAGGCCCACGCTGTGGATACCATGAAGGCTGCTGGAGCACAACGCGATGCCTCATCTCAGGGCTTTGGACAAGTTGAACAGAAGCTCGGCCAAGCCACAGGCTGCGAGGGCATGGTTAAGGAAGGAGCCGCTAGCAAGAAGTCGGAATAATACATTTACACCTCATTGTATGTATTATTATGATATAACACCTGGGATAGTGGCGTTCTGGGGGGGGGGGGTTTTTTTTCTTTTTTCAGCACCATATCTTATATGTACCAACACCTACCAGCATCGAAGTATCTCATGTACGGTCGATCTTAAGCACGTATAAGACAATCGTTTTACTCTGCCTAAGTGAGGCCTAAATGCATACGCCAGGCTCATCAATGACGTATCCATCACACTTCTAGCTATGACATACAACTTCAAGAGCATGAAAAGTTCTCTATGTTATTCCCAGATGGTTAATTCAAACGACAGGCTATTATATCGTTTCGCAAGTAAGTCTCCAAGGTACAAGTACTTCGGCCCCTAGAAAATGCACCATGTTAGTTAGTACTGATAGACCCTGGTGGCGTTAGACAGACATTCTGACACAACCTCCCAGCCAATGACACCGCAGGAAGAATATATTCCAGCAAGTTAATTTCTACCAGGCCAAGTCTCTCAACTAAGCTCCCACGACAACAGGGGAAAGAGGAACGACGTAAGGCAAGAGTACGTCCGAAACACGTCTGTCAACGTCATGAAGCCGTAAGAATGTATAAATCTATACCAGGTAAATAAACAGTGTGTGTACCAAGTCCATCCCCCCACATGTCCCAATGTCTTATGTATAGACACGGCACAAGCCGCTGCCCCTACCCGTCGCATTAGTACATAGTTGGAGACCTCTCATCTACATATGTATGTATTTGTGTTAATACTATTAGCTGTTCGTCCCATAATGGTTATTCCCTTTAAGTACTTACGCCGTCGTTTAGATACCTGCCCAACGTCCCTGTATGGACATTTGAGGGTTTAGACTACAAGTATAAGGAATGTTTGTTTAAACGGTTTAGGCATTTGGAGCCTCAGACGATAAGAGGACGGAGAAACATAGCGGGAGTGGGGCTTGAACAAGTTGGAACGCTTCAACCATTCGCAAAGTCCCAGGGCCAGAGTCGCATTGCAGGGAAGCTCCGCAGTAGCTTAAATCACTGAAATCACACCATCTGGCAGAACTTCCAATGAGGATGTGTTTGATAAGAGTTTGTCGTTGCACCGGAATCGTCGGAGTACCTATCCAGTACGGGGTACATATCCATGAGGTATATGCCGTAGCATTGACTACCGAGCAGCATGGCAAACTGACATTGACATGTCAATTGATACTTTTCAGGTTCAATCGCCTCTATCCAACCATGGATTGAAACTTAGAAACGCGGCATCAGAGAAAATTCAAGTCGACGGACCTAGACGAGTGGACATCTGTTGTAGTATCATAGCTACCACTATCCGCGGATCTTCTATAAACTTCAGACTTTGATTAGCCGACGTGAGCTGATTTCCATCAAACCAAAGAGTCATTGAATGTAGATTCAGCCACGAATAGAATGAGGGTATTCCATCCCGTTTCTTGTCAAGCCACGGGATGTCAAAAAAGAAATATATTGCTATCAATACTTACGTACGAAGTACATACCTAGTACCTACATTGATTTGATCAATTGATATCTCCTACCTCCAGGGCTACCTGGATGGGTATATGTAGCACTAATAAAGGGTCTACTGGTATATTCCCCGCTGTCCCCGCAGCTCCGTAGCGGGGCTTTTTCTGAATGCTGGGTGCTTGTTATGCCTCTGGTGCTGTTATGCCGAGCTGTTAGTGCTGGGTACCTACCTAGTACCTGTAATTAATTGTGCCCAGGTGATTACCTACTAGGTACTAGGTACCTACACAGCTACCTGGGACTTTGGTAACTGGCGAGACTGGCTAGACTCGCTAGACTCGCTAGAATGTCTCCTCTTCTCCCCTACCCTTCCTTGAACCACCCCCGTTGGACCCTGAATTTAGAAGCACCAAGGGTCCTTTTCGGTGATCGTTCCATCCAGATTTTCCCAACCTTAAGACTCTGCTCCACTCAGGGTCGTGCCACATTCTAGCTTGGCTTGTTTGGGCACACACTTTTGGAGGGGCTCGTCGGACTTGTACACCTATTTTTTTTCCATGGTCGCGAAAGAATCCTCGAGAGAGTGCTTGCTAGTTCGATTCTTCTCTTTTTTTTTCTTTTTTTTTCTTTTAAGTATGATTCCTAAGCCAAACATACCTAGTACCCTTCCTACTAGCTAGCCATCTATATCATCTATATGCTTACTTATACCTCCATAGTTAGATACACATTAGATGCTCTCAGTAGACGCTATACCAGAGTGTAGTCATCTGATCGACATACTATCCAATACAAACTTGTTAGCAGCCCCTCTACGGACTTCGATCGCAACCGAGAAAACAGGGACGGGAACTAGCCCGAGAACGAGAGCCAGTACCGTCGATCAACGAAATCCTGCAGCGCTACACTTTCCAGAACAAAAAAAAAATCAAGATTCTACTCTTCCCAACAAACGTCAAGCGTCGTACCTCGTTCTCGTCTCGCTGATCGGGTGGCCAGCTCCCCCTTCAACAACAATCTACCCAGGTAGCGGCGGCAAAGCAATGACGTGCCCCTGATCAGGAAGTGCGGCCCCTTACCCCACGCACCGTTACCCAGCTCCCCCTGAACGGTATCGGTACCCATCTCGATTCCTACCTACAAGGCACTAGCCGGTGTCTGAGTGATGGACGAGTCCGAGGAAGAGGTCGACACTCGAATCGAGTCGCTCTTACGTCAACGCCAATCTTTGACAGAGGATCTCTTGGCCAGCCCATACGACCTTGTCCTCTATATAAGGCGCGCGTTGGTCTACTCTGACCTGGCGTACCCCGATCTAGCAGCCGGGGACGCTTACCGCGCGCTGTTGCTAGCTGACGAGGTCCGTGATGAGAGCTTCGAATACCATGACCAGGCCCTCGAAGCCTTGACAACTTATGCGCAAGACACCTTCTTAGAGATTCTAGACCATGGCTCCTTGGCAGGAAGCCTATCTACTTTGCCCAAGCTAGACGGGGGCGCAAAGGACATACCCGCACTTGCTTTGCTTGCATCTACCCGTTGCTATCAAATATTAGCCCTAAGCTTACTGCTGTGCGGTAGTCTGAAAAGCGCTTACAACTTCTGCGAGCGAGGGCTAGCCATCGCGCCGGAAAATAAAGAGCTTCATAACACGCGCTATCATATCCGAATGGTTGCGAGGCGTAGAACTCGCAGGGAAATCTCTAGCGTGAACGACCTTCCGGACTGGGGTATGGTGCGCAGGGAAGTCTACCCTTGGAATGCCTACGAACCTGACCGCTTTTCCGACGACACCCTGGCTTTTCTCAATGGCGAGCTCTCCACGATAGCACCAAAATGCATCGTACAAGTTGCGCAATTGCCTGTGTTGCTCGGGTGTGCGAGCCGTACGGATGGCTACGATATCATCCCAACATGTAATCAACTCGGCGTGTTCGCGAAGGAAGACATCGCACCAGGCGAGGATGTCTTAGTAGAGTACTCGTTAGTAACAGCCAACAACCGGCTCAAGGAGTCCGTCTGCGACGCTTGCAGTGGTGAGCTTCCGCCCCTAGGAAATGAGTCCACCGCCGTCGAATGTCCGGATTGCGACGATACCGTATTTTGCACTCAGTACTGCTTCGAGCAGGCCCAGAAACACTATCATCCAGCCGTCTGCGAGAAAGATGTTGACTCTATCGCCAAAGATCCCGATGCAAGAGAGGCTGACGAAACGCTTCACCTCTTATTGCTTGCACGGGTCTTGGCCATGGCAGCCCACCAAGAAATCCACCCACTCGATGTAAACCAAATCAAGTATATCTGGGGCGATTTCGTCTCCTCCCAGACTAACGAGATCGATTTATCACCTAACGCTGGGCCGCCTCCTGATTGGACGCTTCCGTTTTCCTTCGCTTACAACATCGAGACGCCTCTCCACATCCTCGAAAAGATGGACATCGACATCTATGCCACTCTTGCCAACTACGATGTATGGGTGTTTAATACGCTCTACAGCAAGTTTCGTGGTACTGCATCTGCCCGTAAGAACCCGAGAGATGGACGACCCGACGTTGCCGCTGTCCATCCTTTCTGGTGTCTTGCCAACCACGACTGCAATCCAAACGTCACCTGGGAATGGGGTGGTCGAATGGTGCTAAGGGCACGAGAAAGGCGAGTTGTCGGTAATGCACCAGGTGGCATCAAGGCTGGCGAAGAAATACTCAACCACTACTGCGACGTAGACTTGCCCGTGCAACAACGCAGGGAGTGGGCGAGCGGCAGCCTCGGCGGGTGGTGCATGTGTCGTAGGTGTCGCGATGAAGCCTCTTTCTCCGAAAACAACTCACCAGAATAATTCCCTGCAATCCCTTCGGAATCCTGTCCATCCAACTCTGAAACAATACGTATACTGCGGCAATGGGTTTGGTTCTTTCATGATTATACACGTGTTATGACTGCCGACTCGGCGATTCTCACCGTTCCGATTCGAGTGCCCTACTACACAAAATAGACGTCCTCACGCTTCACCCCAGAGCAGGTATGCCGTTCAACATGTGAGGATGCAAGAGCAGCAATACGAGCCAAGATACACCAATTGGTCCTGATTCTGCTCCAGCCCGTTGACAATATATAGGGCGAGCCACGGGCCGACTCCACCCCTGTTGACTCTCACAGCAGCACGCTCGAATCCGGTCCGGAAATGAGAATCGCCACGTACGCCATCTCTTTCGAATATGTTCTCTTTTCGAAATTCTAACTTCGTTACTCTTTTCCTTCCGCACACGACTGTATCTGGGTATCTGAAATCTACCAACCGATCTATCCACCTCCCTCCCCCACTCCCCTCCGTCCTGGCCTACCTGAATGAATCATATAGAAGGGCATCGAGCATTAAGTAAACGCAGGAAAGGCATGGGAAGTTTCTTTCTCATCTTCGTTTCGTTTTCTTTTCCTTTTCTTTTCTACCTTCACAAAGACTATATGTTACAGCGCAATATAATCATAGTCACCCCTGGATTGTCGAAATCAATAAACGGAATACACCATAAATAAAAATAGAAATAATACTTGGATACATCGTGGGTCTAGTGATGTTCTTTTGTGCAGCGTGTGTGATTTGTGATATCTCAAGACTCTCGTTAATATAATTGTGACTGGTATCATGGATGTGTTGGTACATGGAATATCGAGAGCAGTTGGCGCGATTAGGGGGTAGGTACGGATAAATGTTTTGCCACATTGATCGTAGAGAAACATCACCATCCTGAGTTAGCAAGTAGACAACACCAACAACTCCTTTAATACTCATATTACGATCCCCCCAAAAAGAAAAATGGTATTCTCGAGCCTATATAAAAAAAATAGGTCCCAGGGGGTGAAATAATAATTATCTCATGTCATCATAAGCCACTCAGGGGGATGGTTTAACATAACACACAGGCAGGTTCAAATAGTGTCTTAGCATGATGTGATACCTATGATGTGATTTTACTATGTCAGTTGTCAGTTGCGGACTTCATTATATACTCATTATCGCCTATGTCCATGGAGAACAAGGGTTCGACTATTAAAGAAAATATACGGGATAGTACGTCGATAAACACAAGTCACAAAAACACCATGCCCACAATGTACCTAGCACGAAGTAGGGGTGGAAGAAGCGAAATAAATATATCAGATAGGTACCTGACTACTAGGTACCTACCTAGTAGTTGTTCTGTGGCATGTAATAAAAAAATAATAACCAAAAAAAAAAGGATGACGCAGACTAAGCTCGAACCCTCGACTCGTCGGCGAAAAAAAGTTGATGTGCACCTACCGGGATTTGCACCCGGGTCCCTCCCTCGCCGACTGAGCCAGATGGCTGTTCGGGGGGGGAGTGGGTTAGACTTCTACCCCATAGGTGCTGTGTTTGCTGTTGAAGGGGTCGGTTTAATTTACATATATAAGGCATACTTCTAGCAGCGTCGTTATTCACTGGTAGGGGACGCGTCTGGCGCGCTGGGCTGCTGGGCGTGGAGACGCCCATAGGATGGTCGGTCACGACGGACGTCATACTCAGGTTAGCTTGGGTACGATTTGTGCTCCTAAGGGTTTTACGGTGTGTAGGTAGGTAGGTGCCTGACGAGGCTGGATACCATCTTTGACACTGCTTTCTGCTGGACTTATGAAGGTAAAGGTGTACCAGGTCTCTAGATCTACCTATCTATCCAAGTTTCTACATTCTCTTTTGTATGCCTCTATTCCCTATTCCTCTTGAATAAGATAGATATCTACCTAGATATTACTTGCTACGCAACGACTACAGTTGACCTGTTCACTACATTTCACATCTAGAACGGTACCGTGAACACTACAATATTTTACGTTCCCAGCACTGAACAACTTTGCATGCTCAGGTAATTAAACTATCCCAAGTACCTAGCTGGGTAGGTGTTTGTCAACACCAAGCGTTGTCGTATGCCAAGCTTCCAGTACCCTCACGATGGCTTTGATACAGAATAACAAACAGCCTTGGGTTGACGCTAGGCAGTTAACTTGGCGTCCATTGGGCTGACACACCATTAATGCTCAAGGCTACCACACAGGACCCATATCGTACCCCCCTCTGAGTCCCAGCTTACCTGCATACTAGGCACCATCCAACACAATGGCAAATATGATTACGAAAGCACCCAAAGAGGTGTACGTATAAACCCTCACCCATACGCTGGGAGTACTTAGGAGCAGCACACATTGATTCTATATACCTCCCCTATCCATGGCACGCTAGCTACCTAGGCACCTACCTACCCAAGGTACACAGCGCAGTAAATTTACCATTAGCGATTAGGCAATTATCAACATCAACATCTACAGCGACACGATAGACACGCACTCGGCCACCCGAGAAACTACGTCAAAGCAGCTGGAACTTGTGGAATTCAGGGACAATGCTATACACCGTGGCGCCCCAACCCCTCCTCTTCCGAGTCCATCGACACCCCCTCCCAAGCAAGCACCCCTCCCCCACTTCGTCGGAGGGAGAAAGGGGGCTTGGGGGACAACAGCCGAAGATAGAAAAAAGAAAACGAACACCTGGTAGCAGGATAGGCAGTGAAAAAAAAAAAACATCAAAGGGTGAGTGACGAGCTTTTGCCATCGCAAGTCAGAGCTTTGCATCAAAACGCCATTCCCGTATGTACATCCATCCCTCGTGAGGCCCAGTGTTGCAAGTGCGTGTGCACACCTACTAGTCAGGCCCCTTAGTTTTCTCTTTCCGCATTCACCTCTAGGTACTCCCGTCTCCCCTTCACCACCACCGCTCTTACATGGGCAGCGCCGGGTACGCCGGCTGCGAAGGCGGGCGGGTGGGAGAGTCGACGTCCATGTCGCTGGAAGCCGAGCCGGCGGCCGACGCGGCGCTGGGGCTCTCGGCCTCGTAGTCCTTGCGCTTGATGCGGTCGATGACGTATTCCCTCAGGTACTCGATGACGCGGACGTGCTCGAGCCATGCTTCGTACGCCTGGTCCTCGCGGGCTTCCGCGCTGGCTTCCGACTCTGCCGACGGCGAGCTGACGGCCGAGATGGCGGACTCGGGGCCCTTGGGCGTGCTCGAGAGCTCGCGGTCGATGTGCGGGCGAGCGGCCGCCGCGTTGGCGCGCTGGAGCATGCCGCCCGAGTAGCGACGGCGAGGATCCGTGTCGAAGTTGGGGCCGAGCGTCGATGTCGCAGACTGGCCAGGGTATCCCGAGGTGACCGCGGGGAGAGTAGGGTACAACGCAGAAGTGGTGGAGCTGTGTCGTGTGGATGGCGACAGGCCAGAGGAAGAAGCGCTTGGCGAGTGACCAGACGTGTACGACATAGAGCTGGATGGTGGCGTCACGGCCGGAGTTCCGTTCGAGTGGGTCGACGAGACAGCAGTCAGCGGCGATGCCACATGGGCGGCCGAGTATGCGTTGTTGGCGATGGCGGACTGAGGTGCTGCGGAGTGCGGTGGGGACTGGCTGTGGCGGAAGTTCAAGGGCACGTAATGCGAACCAGGTTGGTGAACACCAGCGGCCGCGGCGGTGTTGGAACTCTCATAAACCGTACTCTGCATCTGCTCGAGCATCTGGTCGATCTGAATCAGATCGTTCTTCGTGCGCACATTCGGCATAGGTGGTAACGAGTAGTGCTGCTGGTAAGGACCATGGCCGGCAGGACCGTCTACGGTCATGACAGCAGGGCTTGGAAGGTACTCGGCGCCGAGAGAACCGGAGTGGATGGGAAGAACGTTGTGCAGAGGCATGAGTCGCTGTCCGACCTGAGCGTACGAGTTCGGATCAAGCTGGCGGCGCTTGGCATCGCCGAAGAACTCATTCAGCACGTCATAAGTGCGCTTGCGGTTGTCGTACTCGGTAGAGGCCTGGTAGCCCATGTGATCACCTCGGCCGCTCATGGGTTGGTAGTACATTGGGCCTCCGAAGGAAGGCTGGGAATGGTGTTGATAATAGCTACTTGGGTGGCCAGCGGGGTGTTGTGGCTGACCAAAAGCGGCCGAGTTAGTACGGATCTGACCATTATGATCATAATAGCTGGACGAAGCTACGAGGCAAATTAGCCTCTGATTGAGGAAGTAGAAGGGATCACATAGCGGAGAGACTTACCCTTGCCCTGAGCTCGGTAGCCGCCGTTCATGGGACCGTGCTGATCAGGAGAACGGACCAGAACCGAATCATCCGCATGGGTCTGGGAATTAGGAGTTAGCGGATGACGAAACGTCCAAGCCATGATGTCGCGCGACTCTCACTTACCTTGACATGCTTCTTCAAATCCTGAGGACGCTTAAAGGACTTGCCGCAGAAGTCACACTTGTGTGGCTTCAGGGGTACGTGGACACGGATGTGGGAAGTGATGTGGTCACGCTTGACGGTGGTTGTCTTGCACTGGTTCCACTGGCAAGTCAAGTTTAAGTTGTTGGTGCTCTTGCGGCCAACATGCTTCTCGCAGATGTGCTCCTATAATGCACTTATTACCACACTGACATAATCATGGAACCACATGTTAAAACTTACGTAGAGGGTTTCGGCAGAGTTGAACTTCTCGCTGCAGCCAGACCAGCGACAGGTGAGAGAGTCATCTGGAGCCGGAGCGCTGGACTGCGAGGTCGCGGTGGTTGCGGTAGAGGGCGCCGGTGTGGTTCCGTTGGAAGCGGAGCTCTCTCCCGATTGAATCGGGTTGTTCTCGGGTGCCGCAGACATAGTTGTAAATAGTGGAGGTATGTACCAAACCGAGGCTTCTTAGCGTGGTGGTATGTAATAAACCGAGTTTGATTGATTTGTGACAAGTTGAATTTTGCACTTATGTGCCAAGCCGATATGTGCAGAGCAAAAGAGTTGTAGGTAAAAGGGAGTAATTCACGTGATGCAGGGTTTGAAATATTGGTTAAGGTAATAACGTGGAATTCGAGTCCAATGTATGGCGCTTTCCCTCTTTCTTCTTTCTTTTTTCTTCTTTCTTCCTCTCAAGACTCAAAGATCTGTCTGTTTTTCTCGTGACTGGATGATATTCCTAGGTACAACTTGGGCGGTCCAAGCTCCGTGACATGTGACTCATGGGGCTCCGTATAGTAGCTAAAACAGCAAATGGATTTTACTGGATTTTTCTCTCTTCTTGGAATTAGGGAAGCAAAAGTACCAAGTACCACTATGCTTCCTCGAACCTAAGCAAACAACAAATGCTTGGCTTCGAGACTCGGGAATTTTTCTCTTTGGGTTTGGATTCGAATTTGGATTTGGGACTCGATTTTTTAAACGTCGACTCCCAAAAAAGTAAAGGAGAGAAAGAGCACGTATTAATCTTTTGAAAAAAAAAGGAGAAGCCCTGGAGGAAATGACCAGTTTATGTAAATCGGGTGTCGTGCTCACTCTCTCTCCTTATTATGGACGTTTGACCTTGGCGATATCCAGGCGGAAAGTCTTGGCAATGGGTCTTGGGTGTTGCGATGGATGATCAATGATTGGTTAATGGGAGATGGGGCAAACGGTTGAAGTATCTCGTGCCGAGAGTGACTCGAGTTTGGCTGTTTGTTTCTATGAGAAATCGAGTCACCCCTCCTCAGAAGTGACATCCGTGCCAAGATAATGCCAAGTTACGCCAAGCTCTTGGCATTTGCTGATTGTCTCGACCGATCCGTCGTTTGTATCTTTTTTGTACTGTTAGGTATTCTTTTTGCTGGTATCTGGTTGGTATCTGGTGGTATTTGAGAGTATCTTGGTCGAACATCTCACCAATGCTTTTCTGCCCCAGATCAATTGCTTGTGGTTGCTTGGTTTTTCTTGGATTGCTTGGAAAAACCTTGGCCGCCCGGTTCCTCCTGCGCCGAGACTGAACTGCGCCCACTTCCTTGCGCTTTCCTTTTTTCTTAGCAATACCTTTTCTGTCTTTTTCTCCTTCGCGTGTCGTTCCTTCATGTTAAATTCTCAGCTCTCCTACGCTCCATCGCTCCATCGCTCCATCGCGTAACGGATCGTTGCCTTATTATGCCTATTACGTACCAGAGTACTACATGCTACAATGCAACTACCTACCTAGTAGTACCTAATAACATCCAAGTTGTTCGAATCGTTCTGCATTGAGCATGAGCCGTGAACCGTCTTAGCCGTAGCTCGCAGCTATAGTCGTAGTCGTAGCCGTATACTCCGTATTCCGTCCGTATCGCATCGAATGACGAGAAGCAAAATACCCTTCAAGGACTACATGTATTGACCTTAAGAGCTAGTGGTAATATCATTAGCAATACCAACCTTGCAGTGACCAATTCAAATCCAATTCCTTCTGCTCGTGACCTGATCTAGTTCGCCATTCGCTTGATAGATGCTTTGATCTTTTCCTTCTTTGCTCTACACATATTCCACATCATGAGACCACTTCAATTCCTAACTAAGTAAATTTGCTGGGGATTGCGCCTGGCAGCCCTGGGAAATCCCAGTACTTAGACTATCCCTTCCCCTTTTTTCAATCCCTCCTCTCTTCCTTCACTATTCGTTTCATTTACATAATATTCAATTACATAAAATCGCATCACATTTTGTTATTGCAATGCGGCTGTTTTGCTATTAACTACCTAAGTAGACAGAGAAGACGTGACAAATGCGACAGTATATCCTCGTCTTGAAGCACATCCGCTACAGATTCCAATCTACCGACTCTACACGAAGACGCGCTATCAGGCTTACACCCCTACCATGTCGTTGAGATTGTGGTAACGGAGGAAAGGCTTGGTATCTCTTGGTAGAAAAGGCCAAGGCGTTCGCATTTGCGCTTTACGCTCTAAGAAAAAGGTGTTCGAACGCTCCGCCGGTGGCCAAGCCTTGGTCTTCCTCTCCGCCCGCCAAGTCCTTGGCCATGCACTGGTTAACTACCTTAAACCACCTCTCATATCGGCAACGACGGTATTAAAGTCTAAGGCATCCCTTAGCCTAAGGCTCAGGCACTTTGAACGCCTTTCAGACGATCCAATCCGATCCAATCCGCTAGGACGCGAGAAAATATGCTCATCATGAATGCAACCTTGGACGTTGGCACTTTCTATCTCTGTTCAGAAATAGAATCTTCCCGAATCACCGAGAGAAGAAATTAATCAAACCAGAGACGAAACAAATATGCCTCTTGTTCCGTAGGTAAGCAGGTAGCATCGACAGCATGTTCGGCACTGAGGCTGTCGATTTGGTGCGCCTGGGGGCAATACTGGCCAATCCGGTCTAAACCGCTTTTAACTCGCCACCAAGCGTTCGGTGAAGCTCCCAGCAACCCTTTCTATCATCCTATTCGGAAGGCCAGGTTTGGCGCCCCCATCCGAAGCCATCCCGCCCGTACGGATGTAACTGTCAAAATTGCAGCGGCACATGCCTAATTTTGGGTAGGCTTCCCAACCTGACTCAGCGGGGAAGCTAGGCGTGAGGCGACAAAGGCGCCAATGTGGCATGACGGCTTGCCAATCTATCGCGACCGGACACATCGCGCGACCTGTGCTTGTGGCTCAGGCGACATACGTCAACTGCATTCGTGTTTGCTCATATGGATGCTGGTACCCAAGCGCAGTTTTCCCATTGCGTGCTACTATCGCAGGTACTTCGAGTGGGAATTGGGTACAAGGTTTTACATTCGCCCTTGCCTTATTCCGACGACCGTCGGATCTTGAAGATGATAAGATTCGACAAGCATCGCCCAATACTCGTCTACTGAGCATATAAATATCGAAAACGCTGTGAACGTACCTTGGAATTAAGGTGTTCGGCTGCTGTATGGGCATGCGTCATAGTAAGGGCAACGATGACGATATAAGATGCTCCCACCAAGTCCCCCTAAACTCTAGCCTGAATTTTCATAAGATCCCGTTTACCGCTAGATACAACCTCATAAAAATTACTAGAGATGGAGTTTCCATTGAGCTCGGACGGAAAACCTTGGAGGTCACGGGGAGCTATGGAATTTTCCCGTGTCCTGATCCCTCCACTTCTGACTCAAGTGAGGGCCGCTGACTTATCTGGAGTAACCCTTCAAACCTGAGCCTTCGTATAGTTGTTTCATGCAAGTGAAAGGATACTATCGAAGTATCTAGGTAGATACTACTTGAACCGGTCAAGCACATCAGCGCAAGGCTACTTCCGTAATCGAACCTATAGCTGAGTGTTATGAGGCTGATATATCCTTAGTAAACGTTGATTCTTTGGCAATATCTTATTTCCGTGGTTGCCCTGCCTATACGCATTCAATCCAAGGGCAGCGCCGATTGAAAGACAGAACTTACTTCGGCATGAAGACTCGCCGCTAATCAGATGCCTACTAGGTACCTACCTATGTAGTTGGCTGTAACGTGCGGTTCTAGTTTCTGCGTATTCCTAATAGAATATCCTATATTAGTGGTGTATACACGTGGAATCCTCCAGTAACCTACGAAGTATAGCATAACCATCTAGTATAAGCCGGCATGCCACGTAAGCAGACATATCCCGGAACCGGTATCTCAAAGCAACCACCTAGGTACTCAAGCCACATCATGATCAGCACCGACTATGCCTAAACACTACCTACCACCACCCTCCCCCTTCCCTGCGTAGTCCTAAAGGTACCAATATAGCCCCTTCTTGCCCAGCATGCCTTTGTATCAAGCCACCAGCTCGTAAAACAGGCGTGAATCCCTCCTGAGGAGTAAAAATCGAGTTTGCATGGGACTGAAGAATGTGACTTATATAGCCCTGGTCTAAATCTACTTACCTATCCCCCGCCACTGAGCAACAGCCCCCTAGCACGAACCTCGCACTGCCTGGCTTAAGCGCATCAAGGCGCAAACGGGATATCCTCCCCGCAAGCACGCCGTCAATCGTCAACGCCGTCTACAAAAGGGGCTCGACCAAGCGTCTTGTCCGTATCTCAAGTAATGTGTCTGTATATATTCCTCACGCAGCAGAGAACACCATCAGTCATAAGCATATCACACAATACACACCATAGACAGATAAGTACGGGTTGGACGATCGAGGTTCTTATTTCATTTCTGGAGTGGTGAATGCCGCAGAGCTAGCAAAACTTGCAGTAGTAACCTACCTAGGTAACCAACCAACCAACCCGCCGTCCTGAAAACTGCTACCAGCTTTCTTCTTCTCCCTGTGCTTCGCGTCGGCCGAGTGGCGCCGCATCAAGCACGCGTGATGCGAAAGTCTATACAAGGAGCGATGAGTACCCCCTAGAGGAGTATTCGCCCGGCCCATCTCTCCACATCGCGCGCCAGCTCTTTTCAATTTGGCTGCTTTCGTCTATCCAGGTCGGGTAAACATGCCAACCTCTACTTCGACTCCTTCGTCCGTCCCCTAGTCTTCGATCGCAAGGACCATGGGACTTGTCCTCCAATTAGCTATGTTCGGGCAACGCCGTCGCATTGTTCGAGATGCGAGCGCTCCCTTAGATCTCCCAACGAATTGTCGAAAGGAGTCTGTGTGTATAATCCTCCGCGGATGGGTGTTGAAGCGGGGTTGATTTTCTGCCAGCGGAAAATGGGGGGTAATTAAAAAGGATATATGTACGTCGCAATGGGGTATAATGTGCAAGCGAAGATGCTTTCGTTGCCGAGGGAGCTTAGTAGACCGAGCGCACGAGGCACGACCACAGGCTCGAGGTCGCCAGAACCCCCTCTGGATTGGTACCGGTGAATATCATCCCGGGGGTATACCAGGCAACTTGCCGTAATGTCGTGAGTCGTGCAGTAGTAAATGGAGGGAACAAAAAAGGGAAGATGAAAGACAAAACTCCGAACCGCTCGCAACCGCGGAGATGCGACCCGCCCCCTCGAGTTGAGAGAATGCCATGCAAATTGTACCGTCGGATTGGGGGAGAATGATCCGAGACGGTGATCCCTCCAGATGAGAATGATGGAATAATCTTGGTTGATCCCGAGAAGCCAGACGCCGGATGTCGAAAATAGAATAAAAAATGCTAGATGATGGTGATAAATGGTGATCATGGTGATCGAGTGAAAGCCGCCTCGATGAGGAAATGTCAAAATGACAATAACCAGCCCAGCCAGTCCAGCCAACCGTAAAACCGAACCCATTTGAATCGGGTTGTCCCTTGAAACGCCACCCATGCTAAAATGTTTTTTTTATACAGAACCAAGTTGCAAAAGCGCCTGGATAGCCTCGCGCTCCTGCGCATCGGATGACGCGGCCAACGCGTCCAGATCGATGTTGTCGAGACGCGGCTCCCGAAGCATGCCGGTGTTGCCCGAAAAGGATCGGAAACCACATGAGTTATATACACGGGAAGAAAGAGTATTAGCACCTTGGCGAGCCTCGGTTGGGCTAGAGTACGACGCTGCTCGCAACGCGGCGGCTCCCACAGCAGCCCAGTCTTCGTCATCTGTGGCGTCCTCGGGGTCGTCATTCATGATCATGTCTTCGTTATCGGGGGCCGAGGAGCAGGATGCCGAAGCAGGCCCGTCCAGAGAATCGAGAGACATCTTATCGGCCTCGTTCTCCATCATGGTCACGTCCCGGTCGTCGTGAGAGAAGGCCGCAGAATTGCCTTCGCTGGTGGCACGTGCGTTCAGTCGGGAGCGGTCAGCGTTCCACCCTGCACCTTTCGAGATTGGTATGCTGGTCAAGTGGGAACTCGAGTCGCCTTCACCTACGGGACCCTGCGAGGTCACATCTCGAGCAGATTGGCCCCGTCGCCTGGCGTCCCATCGACCCCAGCCGACCTTCTGAAATTCCACGTCACCATACATTCCTCCACCTTCCACACCGTGCCCTTGTCCACGTCCTTCCAGCGCTGCCACCACCAACCTCCGTGCTTTCGGCGGAGGAATTCCCGCAAAGCCAGGGACCGAGGTAGTCAGGTAGCCCATGATGTAACGGATGGCCAGGGGCCCGTGGTTCAACAGAATCTCGGGGAGGTGAAACTTAGCCAGCAGGGCCGGAGTTATGGCCCCCGCCGATTCGAACGACGGCGATCCGACGGGACTATGCTCCGCGTCGTGGAGGTCGAGGTCCGAATCGATGGAGTCGAGCTTGGCCCTCTGCAGCTGTGCCCTCAGGCCGTGCGGCGGCAGCGTGGGTGATATAGAATTGGGGGGAGTCGGGAGGGAATGAGTTCGAGTCACAGGGACACTCCGAGCAGCCGCTACAGCAGTTAAGTTGTCTCGGCTGAGAGAGGAGGTCTTTAGGATATCGCGAGCAGCAGCAGCCGATGCCATGGTTGCCATTTTGAGTGAGGAATACTTCGGGGTTGCTTCTGCGAAGCTAAGCGACGCTAAGTTAGACAATTGTGATTTTTTTTAATAGACGAATTTTGAAATTGTGGGTGGTATGTGTGTGTTGTGCAGTGTGCGACACGTCTCCTCGTCTTTAGAAAGCTGAGTGAGGATTGCTCGATGATGACTGTAATTGCAGGTGTAGATGTAGGTGTAGGTGTAGGTGTAGGTGAGTCACTTACAAGAACAGTCCGAAGGAAGGAGATTACAAATATGGCAAGACAGAATTGGATCCCGTTTTTCGGTCGAGAGAAGACGAAAAACAAAAATTCAATATTCAGTAGTGAAGGCGAAATGGCTTGCGGCTGACGCGATTATCTCGACTGTGACAAAAGATGACTCTTGTGGGTGCAAATACGATTGCAGTGATGTTGATTTTCGTTGTTGTTGATGTTCCTTGACGAAAGGGAAGATCAACGGACAGGCAAAAAGAAGCGAGCGACGGTTATGACCTACTAATGTAATATGTAATCACAAATCCAAGGAACAAGGACCAAGGACCAAAGAGCAAAAGCTAAGGCAAAGGTCACAACCAAAGGAACGCAAGAACCGACCGGCTTAGGGATTGGTACTGGCACTGGCACTGGCACTGGCACTGGCACTGGCAGGACTGGTACTGCGAGACCGTAAGACCAAGACCGCAAGACCGCAAGACCGCAACAACGCAAAGAAGCTTCTACTGGCTGGACATGGGGAACTTGCAACTTCTGAACAAGGGGGTAGGGTACAATGTAGGGTACAGTGTAGGGTAGGATAGGAGACGGCCAGGGGGGTGTGTGTGGTTGTCCGACGTGGTCAGCAGGGCGACACATAGCGCACAAGGAGCGATGCTTGCATCTGATTGAACGAGGATGGAACCAAAGCAAAAGCCACGACGTGGTCCTAGCAAAGGAGAGGTGGTGCGTCTAATAAAAAAGGGAAGTGGAGGAAGGGGACACAAAATTCGTACCAGGTATTTTTGTATAGGGTACGCCTGGATGTATCGATTTACTTCGCGTAAGTACTCGCAACGAGAAAACCGAAAACTACACGCATAATTCCCGAAATTCCATTAGCCAAGCAAAAATTGTGGATGTATTCTATACATAAAGCCTCCCCGGCACGTTGATAACAAGCATCAACGATACATAAATTATACATACACATAATACAAATTGAAGTACATCATTGATGCTCCAAACTTTTGAAGCTGAGATTGCTCGCCTCGCATCTGATGGCCTATGTACCCAAGTATCAGGTACTATTGCTGATAAAAATAATCTGGGCAATGCGAACATGTGCCCCCTGAACGGAGGTATCCTATCGCATACGTCCTAGGATTCCTTTCTGGGAACTGACGTCTTCGCGTACCTGCGAGTGTATAGGGATACGGAGGTACCTACAGTAATTACACATCAACAATAATGAAGAACAACATTGACCATCATGACCTAGCATCGCCTCTAGGATACTAGGCTACTACGCAGTATGTGGCAGTGTGGTAGTACCTGACCTAAGTTCTAGGTGCAATTGATGTCGTACTGTGGCGAGTACGTATCGTACGTCCGCCATGTCTGGTATGAGCCGTGTGGTGGCCTTATCATTAGCAGCAAGCCAGAGCGAGACAGGGTTATGATAGGCATCAGTGGCTTTGGCCTGTCTGTCTGTCTGTCAATCAACGCCCATGAACTCAGGCTTGTCGTGTCACTTGAGTCATTCAAGCCGCGAGAGGTGTCCTGCTGAATTGGGTAAACCCGACGCCTCTGGGCTTGTACCTACCCAAATGTTAAGGCATGCAGCCTTCTCGCATATCTTTGTTGTGTTGTCTGCTCTTTGTGTGCCTGACTTTGTTGTTTGTCGCCATGGAACTTTCGGTGCATTCCCGATAGATTCAGCTTGTTCCTAGATCGGAATCCGATCAATAGCAAAATACCTACTGGGTCGGCAAAATATGACGTGGGCCACATGCTTGCGAATTGCCTTGATGCCATCATTGCTTATGCTTGCTTACTTGTACGCGCCAGAGATTTTTGCGACAAGAATAGATCCCTAGTATAGATACAGTAAGGCAAGTAGGTACTAGGTATTGATACCGATATATGCGGAAGATAGGTAGTGATAGTGATGTAGATCACTGAACATCTGGGGTGTTCTACTAGAAAACTTAGGAAACGCCAGAAAGTCGTGGGTGTGTGGGTGTGTCGGGCTGCGTTGGGGACACGGCCAGATTCCAAAACGAGACAAAAAAAACCGCCATTAAGCCGATGCCAGGAAAGCCATCCTCATGGCCACCCGGGCACTGGCTATGATATCTCGCATGTTACGAAATGGATGCCACTATCTCTCCCCAAGGCGCTATTGGGTTTGGGTGTTTGGAGAACCTTGGAACCCCTTCTAGCCTAGTCGAGACCGGATCCCGCGTTATCAGCGTGCAGGACAATGTTCCGCAGAATGATTCCCTCAGCATACTTCATACTTCGCGTTACATCTTCACCATAAAGTCCAATAGCGACGGTTCCGATATAGGTGGTAGAATGGAATCTCATTCTCGTCAGTCGAATTGTGGATTGTGAAAACGATACACTAAGATTTGCTGACCATAGCCGGGTGCATCGTAGCCCTGACCTCACCCGCCCCTCGGCTAAGAAGTTCAGGGTTGTGTACCTACATATTGATGCATTCAATCGTCTAGCCTCCTTGTTAGTTCGGTCGTTCCCACGTTTTGAAAAGAGTCTTTTTTCTTCTTCCAAGTTCCCTTAAAAGTTTGGATTGCAGCTATTCCGTAGGCACATACGCAGGTTGCTGGGTTGACTCGGTACCACATGATTCCCAATTTCGAGCGACATGAACCCAAGAATTCTTCACGTTGTACATGCGCTCGAATGTGATTGGGTCAGCGCAACTCGTGATGCGCGACTTTGCCGCATTCCACCAACGCTTAGCTAACCACACCATAGTGTTAGCCGTAGCGTTAGCCGTAGCGTTAACCGTAGTGTCAGTCGTACTACTTGCTAGCCGGTGACGAAAGGACGCGGCGGGCGGATGGAGGCGCTGAATATTTCAATTGGCTTGTTTTTGCGATGAAAAGCTTCCCAGGTGTTGACTTCGCATCATTCATGAATCGTCCCAACCGTTCTTAGAGATAGCCGCATGCGTATCGCGATATTCATGCGTGAGCTAAATCTCTCTGTAAGTCAGCGGCTTGATCGTCGGGAGTGGTAGATCCTAGCACGGCTTCCCGGCAGCCACAAATGTGACGGAGTAGGAAAATGTGCGCAGGTCGGGTGGTACGCGATCGTGAATGGTTGTATCTGAAGAGGGGTTATGGCATTTCCGCCCATGTCTTTCTCGACTTGGTAGAGTTCAACTACCCCGCTAGCAAGGTACGAGAGGACGAGGAGAACAACCCATCATCCAGTATGATTCCCCCACGTTTCGACATACCGCGATCCGATGAGATGGTACCAGGACACTCCTACGTATCCGGGTGGAGACAAGCATGTATCACAACCGTGTCTTACTCCGTAATTCGCGGTACCTGAGTGTGACAGATGGGACCCAGAGGCCTAATTGGAAGGAGACTGAGTCCTACGTTCGTGTGTTTCAACCAATTCGAGATGCATGCTTCACATGCGTCTCCAATGCCGCTTCGACGAGTGCAGTACATCACTTCCGAAGTCCATTGCGGCCGGAGTATACCTTCAAACTCATGGTACAGTCTGTGCAATAGAAATGCCCACGCCCAAGCTCAGAGCCAACTGGAGCTTGGAGCATTTCGTCGCAATGGGCAATACTCAGGCAATACTCGTCTAGTCATGACTCGGTCTGCACTCTCTTGTGCATGCGTACGAGAACTTGAACCCACGCGGATTCCTTCTAATTCTTTTGCGGGGCTTCATTCTGCCGAATAGGGGAGATTAGGCCGGCCTCAGCTGTAGAACGAATTGTCGACAAGCCTGTCATTATAGGTTAGAGCGTCGCGCCTGAAATAGGGGGTAGGAGAGGAGAGGTTACCGCTTTGAGAACATTCAACTTCTGTTGTGATTGCAGGTACACATGTCGGTACTGCTCGATGCTTTCGTTTAGCACAACCTCTTTCGTTGTACGGCCTTCACCAATGGCCTTCATCTTTGCCTCCATCTCTTTTCGTAGAAACGGCTTTCCAAGGCTGGTTTCGAAATCCATCCGATCGAACCCTGTGATCAAAGCCACGCCTAGTTGAGTTGGGATAAATTCCATTACTCGGGTCCTTCTGCTGGTTCCGGCTGCTACACCTCGGCCGCGACCACCGCGACCACCGCGGGAGCCACCTCCTCCTCGCGCGGCTGGGCCGTCTTCTTCCTCCCCTCCCTCTACTGCTCGCCCCTTCCGGGGTACGAGGCGGACGTAATCTCTTTCTTGGATTTTCTGGATGTGCTCGGCCATCGTCGCATCTGTTCCTATTCCGTTGGCATCCATGAGAGCAATCAAATCTGCTTCGGTTAAGTAGCTAGGGGGTGATGTTTTGCCTTCTGTCATAAGAGCCTCAGTGGGCTCGAAGAGTTCCCCAACCGTGAAAGCAGGGAGCTGTGCCGTTCCAGTCCATTTATCGTATACGTATACGTCCAAGTAGTTTCTCTCCATCACGACGACTCCGTGCGCGTGAAATGACTCCTCCCCGAAGAGTATATCAATGTCCGTGGCAAGACCTTTGGCATCCTCGGCGCAGCAGGCTAGAAATCGCCTGACCACAAATTCGTACACCTTCTTCTCCCTCTCCTCAAGCACGGATGGCGCCGCGAAGGTGATGGGGTGTATAGGAGGATGGGCTTTGTCGTCGTTGCGTCCTTGGCGAGGCTGTTGAAAAGCACCGTCGACCAAATTCTGCGCAAACTGGCCCCAAGAAGTAGACGGGGTCTGTTTCTGAACCAACGCACGAAGATTCATACCTGAGTCGAACCGATCGGTCTCTGTTCTGGGATAGCTGATGAAACCCCTGTTGTAAAGCTTTTCTGCTGCCTCCATCGCTTGCTGACCCGTCATGTCCAGAAACTTCGTTGCCATTTTCTGTAATTCTACCGTAGTCAACGGCAACGGCTTCGTTTTTTTCGTGGGCTTCTGCTGAACCTTTGTCACCTTGGCTTTCTTGGCCGCGAGGCATCTCTCGTAGAGGGTGATGACGGATGCTCTATCAAACAAGTGATGCCGTGACCAGCCAAAGTGAACGTCAATACCCTCGCGTTTGTGCATGACTTTGATGCCCCAGAACGGTTCAGGCTTGAAGTTCCTCACTTTGAAATACCTATCTACCACAAACCCCAGGGTCGGAAATTGACAAGATCCTGCTAAGTTAGAAGCGTGACATACATTGGTGCGCGAGGAACTCACCATAGCTTATAACAAGTTCCTGGAAAGGCCCTCCGAGTTCCCGTAAATTTGTGGTCAGAAATCGAGTGAATGCGTAGCCTATTCTAAGATCTAGCTCGATTCGGGAGGCCACGGCGTTGACTTGCTTGAGGTCAAGATCGATGAGGTTGTGGGAAGCATTTAATATGTGTCTGGGCATATTTAGCTGGCGGCCCCTACGAGTTGGAAGGTATATGACTAACGCTCTCTCAATGTTGCTGAACCTGGCCCTCTTAATATCGAGGGTCCTGTTTCCTTTCTTAGCAGCTTCGCAAATCTCGTGCCCTATATGCTCCCCTTCCCGATCGCAATCGGTCCATATGCATAGTGCGTTGGCATGGCGAGCCAGCTTTTCGATGTTATCCGCTACCTTTTTCTTATCCTGCAAGTTGTGTTATTAGATTAGTCGTGACGAGGACCTAGTTTGAGATTCATGTTATATTTATATATTAATATGTGGATAGACATTGAGAGAAACAAGGGTACCTCGGATGTGATGATATTCACAGGCGCATCGAACAAACGGTCGGGAGGCGGAAAGTTCCATTTCTTGTACTCGGCGGGAAACACGGCGGAAGTAATATGACCGATTACTGAGGTCATGGTAACTTGACACTTGCCCCAAGGGCGCCCGAAGTCGTAATCAAATACATAATTTTTGATGTATTTCTCCCGGGTCTCGACCTGGGCGTGTGTTAGCAGGGCAAGGTCCGGTGTATAAACCAATAGAAGCTCATGACCAACAGTTTGCACCTGACCGCCTGAGAGATGGCCTGCGACAGCTTTCGCAATAGAGGGCTTCTCAGCGACGCAGAGAACTCTCATGGTAGATCGGAGCCGCGAGGAAACCCCAAGACCAGGAATCCTTAATGCTGCTACTGCCCGATGTGCCCTTGTGGTATGACACAAGCGGCTGGAGAAGCGTGTCATGGAGAACGACATGGGGTGGAAGATGATTGATGGTTATCTGCGGAATCACGTTCCATCATTGATGCTCATTTCACTTAAAGATGCGTTGCAGATCCTATCTGATATTGACCTGATTGAGGACTCAGTGGGAGTTTCCAATGTAGAAGCGTCTCCGGGTATCTTATGCTCCTCAATGTAAGTTGTATAAGGTATGAAGTTAGGACACGGTCGATTCAATTCACAAATGAAAATAGAAAATACCTTTACTACGTGCAAAATAGAAAATTTGACCTTCGACCTACCACGCGCTAGAAGCTATGACTTCTCATTAGTGAATATTCTATACTAAACGAATTATTTAATTGGTCTGATCTTTTTTTTTTCGTCTTTTCTTCTCCTTACCAGGTACATAGCTAATGGGTTTAAACGCTATTAACGCTAAAATAGGTACCATGTCCCCTGCTAAATCGCCAAATCAGAACCCCTCTTCTAATTCTGTCCCCTGAATCTAAGCTGTCCACGGAAGCATGGGTGTTCCGTTGCTTTGAGAGTTGAGAGCTGAGAGGGTGGAGATGGTCCGTGCTGTCAATATTGATTTCGGGGCTACCGTCCTACTGCATACTGCATAGAAGGGAGGGCCATTTCAACCTTTTGGAGCTTTAAGTCATGACGTCCTCTAGCAAGTAAAAGCAATTAAAACAAGTGAAGCAAGCGACGACCGTTCCTCGAACTCCTCTCCTACAATTGACGATACCTATGATTCCATCACGAACGAGAGTTGACAATGGCGTTACCATGGGTGAAAACACTAGAGGATTGTGCCGACTATTCCATTGTGGTTGAGCCCTATCTACCGCAACTCTACAAGCTCCCTTCCAAGATAGTCGAGACCGCATCGAGTCGCCATTCGTTTCTCGACCTATATAAAACTACCAATCCATTTGCGTCAGGACTTGGATTTTCAATATTTCTCGGCGCTATATTCCTCTTCCTGTCCGAACTCAACCGAAACTATTCTCAGGTTGATCGTATGTGGAGTCTATTGCCCACGATATATAATGCTCACTTTGCCGCTTGGTCCCACGCCAATGGTCTTCCTAGCCAAAAGGTAGACCTTGTGTTGCTCTGGAGCACGATGTGGAGCGTATGTGAAGATGGATCAAAGTTTGCTGTCTTGCTTGTTTTGGAAGCTGATACTTGACAAGGCTCGGTTGACTTTTAATTATGCACGCAAAGGAGGCTATGATGTTGGGTCGGAGGACTATAGATGGTTTGTTATCCTTAATCGATATTGCCCAGACTACCTCCCGCTGTCTTACACTGTCTCACAGGGCAATAATACGCAGCAAGGTGCATCCGGCGCTGTTCTTCCTATTTAATGTCACCTTTATCTCGTTCATCCAGAGCATATTGCTCTTTTTCCTCGCTGCGCCAACATATATCATCTTGCTGGCCTCGAAATTCGAACCAGAGGCCACAGGAGCGGATATAGGTTTCACGGCGGTGGAACTTGGTCTAATCCTTTCCGAGTGGTTCAGCGACCAGCAGCAATGGAGTATGCCATGTTCCCCCCGCGCTCCCAGAGAAGCTACTGCTAACGCGCTGCCTATCTAGATTACCAAACGGCAAAGAAGCATTACCAGGAAACGGCCAAGGTGCCACGTGGGTGCGGGTTTACCCAGGAAGACCTAGACCGGGGTTTCATCACTTCGGGCTTATGGGCTTATTGCAGACATCCAAACTTCGCGGCCGAGCAGACCATCTGGTGCTTGCTATACCAATGGGGTTGCTACTCGAGCAGGACACTCTACAATTGGGCAGCCCTGGGTCCCATGTTCTTGGTCATGATATTCCAAGGATCGACCTGGCTTACGGAGCTGATCAGCTCCGGAAAGTATCCGGAGTACGAGCTGTACAAAAAGCAGGTCGGCGCTCACATACCTAGCTTATCTCCGTACCGAGCACCAACGAATACCTCAAAGGTTATCCGAACGAGTGATTTGGCGAAGAGGCAGAAGCCCAAGCAAAAGTAGAGGGGATGTACACGAAGCAGTCTGGACGAAGAGGCCAGCTGGATAGCGTTGACCCAATGCGTTCACATGCATCCTAAAAGGTCTGGGGGAACAGTTTCACGAGCGAGACCTCGCGTTATTATTTTACGCCGTACTGCATTATGACGCAGTGATGGCAGCCCTATCGGGAATAGTAAAGCTTGAACCATGATAATCTATTTGCCCTCATCAGATGCGGGGAAGGACTTAATACAGTACAAAGGCACTATGTATACTATGAATAGGTAGGGTAGTTGGTCATGAGATAGATGGCGCCGACTGAGACATGGCAATTCAACAAAAAACCCAAAAATCAGCCCGCAGATGGCCAACAATTTCCTATTCAATATTCACCTGCAAGCCAAAATTGTGCGTGGCTTACGTAGTAGGCGTGCTTGCAGGAAGAGCCCAAGAAAGGTCGACGCTACTCAACGCATGTCACGATCCTTCAGCCCCACAGACACCGGACACCCGATAATGACCCTAAGACCGACGATGATGGCGGACAGCATACGAAGGCGGCGCCGCCTCCACGCATACTGCGTTGTGCTGTGACGCAAGCAAGTAAATCTCCAACATTGATCATTGATTCATGGAATCGATGACGAGCAAAGGGCAGATGCTGGGAATATTTGTCATGGTAGAATGGCTACATACTCGAACATAGCATCATAGTGGCTGGGCTGAATAATGAATGGCTTGCACCTACATGTGCTAGTACGTACGGAAAGTGAATAATTCATACTATGTAAACCCGAACCGAGATACACTAGGATTCAGACATCCAGCCAGCCAGTCTTCAGGGCTGAGACCCGACTTAGGGGGGCACCCAGTATAAGACTCGTAATCTAGCATCATCCCGCTCCAGGACGTTGAATAGTGATTGCCGAGTAGGCGGGACCCCCGCCAAGGTTTCATAGTATGACACGTTTTCTTGCTTCATTTCTGTTTTTCCCATCGCGGATCGATCCGTACTTAGATATCTAGCACCTACACAGGTTCTAGGGCTAGCAACACTGAATATATGGTACCTCGGGGCTGCTCGGGCAACTAGTCGGCTAGTGTGGGTTAGACAAATTGTCAATTGTCAATCTTCCGACTCGGCAAGACTACACAAAGAACGGGGTGACTTTTTCTCACCCCAAATGCCTGCCACGACAGAAAAGATCGTCGGACCGGCGTCGATTCGCAGCTCTGAAAGTCAAAATAGATGAAGCGATGCCACTCCGAGGGGTTCCACCGCATGTCAACATCCATTCCCACGTAGTGGAATCCACTCCTTCTTGCCCTTCTACCCCCCATCAGCGCCGCCGCATACATAATACAGATTACAGATTACAGATTGCATTTTTCACGATGGTATGCATACATACTTACATGGTAGCTGGTTCTGGGTCTTGGTAACCCCGTAGGGAGGTGGGGCCGAGGACCCTGACTGCAGCTAATGAGTCTAGCAGATGCTGGGCATTCGTTCTTATTGTTCTAGGGGAGCAGGGAAGTAGGGGAGATGCTAGGATGATACTACGGAATACGCAGTATAATAATGGATTCACCGCTGACGAACCCTTGCTTGCGTCCGTTGGTAAAGTCGGCGGTGAATGCAATTCGACCACCAAAGAAACCACGCCAATGCACAACAGATCCCTTTTCCGGGCCCGGACCCTAGAGAGTGGAGAGTGGGGGTCTCTTATGGATAGTTGATGGATAGTCGATGGATAGTCGATGGATAATGCTAACATAGCACTACGGCAGTAGTGTAGACTCGATGTCTTACTTCGCTTGCTTGCTTATTCCGCACGGGGGTTGGTTATACAATTCGCACACGCACACGCATATACGTGCGTACTAGGTATGTATATTGATACCTTTCATATATGTATATATGTCTCGTGCCCTTCCTCTCCTTTTGTTCCAATTTTCTTCTCTTCATTTCTTCTTTTTCCCCTTACTCATCGTCTCTTAAGACTCGGACTCAGACGCATAGAAAACTTACACGGAAGCGGGAGGAAGACCCTTTTACTAGTCTCAACTCTCATCTAGCAATATACCTATTCTGCACTTCTCTTCTCGCTTACCGCTCTGTGACTATCACCTACTCCAAGCGTCTGACCGCCTTCTCTACCACTTATACGCTCTGGTGGACGAGCCGTTCTGCATACCCAGCTGTCCATCTACCTACCTAGGACCCAGTTCAGTCCAATCACCAACCCGTCGTACCAAACCCCAGGGAAACACTAGCTCACGATGGACTTTCGTGCTGCATCCTCGACCAAGGGACGGAGGACCGTCCTATCCACCCATCTCCCGTCCGAGGCCCGCAGCAGCTACTTCCCGGAGGAGTCGCCATCGCCCAGCTCCTCGGCGTCATCCTCCACCACGTCCTTCTCCCCCTTCTCGCTTCCCTCGTCCTCCTCGTCTTCCACCTCGGAGTCGGAGGAAGACGCCCCCGTCTCCAAGGCGAACCAGATGATCGGCGCCAGCTATCCCATCCCTCCGCTGGAGCGCGAGTATGCGCGGCCGACCGAGGAGCTCGACGTCGCGCGCCAGCTGGCCAAGGAGCCCTTGCCCCGCTCCCTGCACAGCTCGCTCCGTGCCGCCGCTGCTACCCCGCGGAAGCCCCTCGTCGAGGACGAGACGACCCGCGCGCGCAAGCTGGCTGATGCGAAGAGGGAGCTGCTCGCCATGGCGGGGCAGTTCTAGAGCAGCTGGGCTGTTCGGTTTAGACTTATTTACTATTTGATTAATCACTTGGTTGGGGTGGGGGCGACTATAGATAGGTAGGTAGACAAAGCAGGCGTGCTTGTTTCTTGTGGTTTACAGACTTGCTTTGTGGCGTGCGCCGCGGGCGTAGGAGCGAGAGACGGAGTATGTGGAGATTGATTGGACTCAAGGGGGGCTACCCGCATCTCTTTTGTCATGGGCTCTTCTTTGGGCGCGCGCGCACCATGCATTATACCCAGGGATCGGGGCGTATTTGGATACGCTTACTGTTTCGGATCGTTTGGACGGCGTATCTTTTTAACATCTTCACATTCGGACAGTGGAGATTTGGATAGCCAATCCGTTGGGAATGCCAGTCCCGTTTAGCATTTCACGTCCCGTTATAAGGGATGCGGATTTCGGCACAGGTAGACTTCAGAGTAGTTGGAAGTAAATTGACAGCTTAAATCTCAGTGCTTGATTGACAGTTTCCCAGTGTTTCACTACCATATCCATATCCGCGTAATTCATGCAATTCGTTTCAAGTTTTGTATCGTATTCTCCTATTCGATTCTGGACGACAGGTTGAAGCCGTAGGCAACAGTTGCAAATAACGTGATGAGGTTGAGCAGGGACGAGATGCCGTGAAGTTGCCCGAACTTCTTGTTCAGAGCGGTCATCTCCTTCGAGTGCGGTGCGCGATCATAACTTGCCTTGCCATCCTTCTTCTCTGCGCCAACAACCCGATTAGCCCTAGACCCATGTATTCGGCTTCAATGATAAATGCTTACCTTGGTCCCGTCTCTTGGCGGTGATCTTGTTCGTCTCGGGGAGAAGGTACGTCAAGTTCACTAGGCCCGTCACCAACGCAGTGCCGAGCGGAACTAGCACGCCCCAGCGGTTTGATGCATGGAATACACCTGCGAGGCCTGAAGGTCCACCGAGAGCGCCTCGACTACCCGGGTACGTCAGGGCGAGGATAATTGGGGCCGCGCTCTGGATGCCGAAGTATGAGGGGAAGACGGCGCGTTGCAGGATTGCAAATTGCGGTCGCTCGAGGACGCGGAAAGAGGCTACGGAGTTGATGAAGGTCTAATCATATCATCAATTAATTGGCTTTGGTCTTCTATGGAATATTGTCGAGGGAAAGGGGCTAGGAACTGCTAGATCATCAAGCCACTTACATGGAAAACCTGCGTCCCAAGGAGCGTGCCGTAGCTCCGGGGAAGTTAGCTTGGAGGAGCTTGGAGCTGGAGCTATAGCCTTGGAGGTGACACAACAGCGGTTGACTTACGATAAAACGTGGTATGGCGCTAGTGAGAAGACAACTGAACGGTCGCCCATCTTGAATGGTTTATTACAACAATTTGTGTATTATTTGGTATTGAAGCTGCAACCACCAAAGATGACATGCAGATTTAAGAACAGTATAGAATTGCAAAACTCTGAAGCTTGAAAGAAATAATTTCGGTAGCTTCGGGAGTTTTATCTTAATGACGTTTGAAGTGTTGTCGTTCGGTTGCGGCCCCTCAATCGTGCCATCCTTGGACGGTGGGAGCTTGGACCAGGTCGGGGATAATTGGCCTCTAACAATTTGTCAATTTGTCAATTATCATTGATCAATTATCAATTCTACGCATGCGCACGAGGTCAGGTGTTTACGTGCCTTGCCTCCCTAAAAACGGCCTAGCATCTGCCTGGGGAAAAGTAAACACGCTCTAAGGGCATCAGCGTAAATACCTCGGTACCTGATCCCTTCATCAGGCACCAGTAGGCAGATGCTGTCTCTCATAGGTCAATCAACTGTGTTTCTCAAATAATGAATTTACGAAATCGACGAGCCTTCTACTTAGTCCGGGATGACTTGATTCCTCTCTATCCACTCATTTTCTCCCTTCGTGACTTATCTCACCAATCTCTTTCATCTCAACCCCACAATTAGAACTAATCTCATAACCATCACAATGGCGGATAAGGAGGCTACTGTCTATATCGTGGACTTGGGGTCTTCGGTGGGTGATTGTCATAATGGCAGAACCGAGTCGGACCTAGATTGGGGCATGCGCTACGTTTGGGATAAGATTACGACCACCGTGGCTGCGTCGCGGAAAACATGGACTGTGGGAGTTGTTGGGGTAAGGACCGACGACACGAGCAACCCCCTACAGGAACAGGAAGAAGAGGGATACAAGAACATATCCGTCTTGCGGGAACTCGGTCCCATGAATCTAGGTGATCTTCGCGACCTACAGAAACTTGTCCAACCTAGCAAAACCGACTACGGTGACTGCATATCTGCTATAGTGGTAGCTGTGCACATGATCGAGACCTTCACCAGGAAGCTGAAGTTCAAGAGGAAAATCATCCTAGTGACAGACGGGGAAGGACCCATCGATCCAGATGATATCGATGACATTGCGGCAAAGATAAAGGCTTGTGGTATTGAGCTTGTTGTATTGTAAGTCCATCAAGATGATAATCAGTATACTTCTGCTGATCTGATATACGGTTAGAGGCGTGGATTTTGACGATGCCGAGTATGGCTTCAAGGAAGAGGACAAGTCAAGCCAAAAGGAGAGCAACGAGAGAGTTTTAAAGGAACTTGTCGATAAGTCTGATGGGCTTTACGGCACAATAGCAGAGGCTATCGCCGAGCTTGACATACCAAGGCTCAAAGCTGTCAGGCCGTATAAGACATACGACGGAGATCTCACCCTGGGGAACCCCGAGGAGCATCAAGATGCTATGCGCATCAGCGTGGAACGCTACTTCAAGACACACAAGGCCACAATTCCACCGGCAAGTCGAGTTGTGGTCAAGAGTGAGTCTGGTCCCTCTCAGGCCGAAGGCGACGAGATGGAAGGCGTCGAGCTTACCGGCGAATACGCTGCCGTGAAAAATGCGAGAACATACAAAGTCAACGATCCCGAGGCGCCAGGCGGGAAACGGGATGTCGAATTTGAATCCTTGGCAAAGGGGTACGAATATGGCAGAACGGCCGTACACATTAGTGAGTCTGAGTACAACATTACGAAGATCGAGACCAAGAAATGCTTTACCATCTTAGGCTTCATACATCAAGAAAAGGTAGGCTGCCTCCAAGACCAATTTCCATACCCCTGCCGCCGGCGCTAATAATACCAGTATGAGCCATTCTTCAATATGGGGGAGGCGGGCATGACACTCCCGCAGAAGTTGAACGATGCAGCGGCACTCAAGCTCTCTTCACTCATACATTCTCTCCAAGAACTTGAGTCCTACGCGGTGGCTCGAATTGTGGCCAAGGACGGCAAAGAGCCCGCCCTCATCCTCCTGGCGCCTCACATTGAGCCCGAATTTGAATGTCTGTACGATGTTCCCCTGCCATTTGCAGAAGATGTCCGAAATTACCAATTCCCCCCACTCGACAAGGTTATCACAGTGACTGGTAATAAAATTGAGCATGACCATCGGCTCCTACCTAGCAAAGACCTCTCCGAGGCTATGGATGATTACGTTGATTCCATGGATATCTCCCGCTGGGAAAAGGACGAGGATGGGTACGTCACGTGTTACACGTTTGTGGCAGAGGAATGGCCTAGCCGACTAACCCGTCTAGAAACCGCACCTTGGAGTACGCAGCAGTTGAGGATGTGTTTTGTCCTCCACTACATCGTATCAACCAAGTCGTCCGACACCGCGCCATATATCCAGATCAACCCATACCGCCAATCCCCCCGGTGCTAGTAAAATACGCGAACCCTCCAGAAGACTTGGCAGCTAAAGCCAAATCCAACCTCTCATATCTCATCTCGGAAGCCGAGGTCAAGAAAGGTACCGTCCAGATCCTCATACCAAAGCACCCGAAACTGTTCGAGCTGACATCCACAAAGTTCCACCCAAGGCCAAGGGCAGAAGAGATAAGGGCAACAAGCCCCAACCTATTTCCGGCCTCGACGTCGACGCACTTCTCAGCCAGCCCCAAAACAAGCGCAGAAAGATTGACCCCGAAAATTCCATCCCCGGGTTCAAGCAAATGGTGGATCTCGCTGACAAAGAATCTCAAATTGAAGATGCCGCTACACAAATAGGCGGCATTATCCGCTCGCTCATCACTGACAGCCTTGGTGATAGTGGATACGACCGCGCCATGGAGAATATCCGAGTGTTCCGAAAGACCATGGTAGAGATGGAGATGCCAGCTCTATACAACTCTTTCTTGAAGGACTTGAAGAAGCGCCTACTCTCCGGCGAGCTGGGCGGCGATAGGAGGGAATTGTGGTGGCAGATGAAGGGCGCGAAGGCTTCGCTAGGTCTCATCGATCAGGATCAATCTGCTCCGTCCGACGTGACTCCCGGAGAAGCAGTAGAGGTTGGTTCCCTTTACACTCGTCCTTAGCCCTTCGCACATGTCTAGACCGCTAACTCTCCTGGCAGTTCTTCAGGAAGTAGGATTTAGTAAGATAGGTAACCGGTCCCATATCACGGATCCGAATCACTCGCCTAGCTAAATGCCCTTTTATACCTACTTACCTATCTACCTACTCAAAATACAGGCCTTTGCAGCCAGACCCGCACAGCCCGTGGAGAAATCCACCACCGTATCATGGTACAATATCCAAGTAGATAACAGCTAAATGTCGAATAGTCTCTCCAGAACTTGACGCAAATCATCAAAGTAGGGAGACAAAGGATCAATATTGTGATGAAATGTGCAGATAATGTCGACCTTTAGCATGAACATATCCTGGAATGATCAGAGTGTATCTATCCCTTATAAACAAGCTCCGGGGAAATCCCCCTTCAGTTTAACATAAATTCTTGTTCGAGTAGAGACGCCAAATTGCCTCATACTGCCGGATAGCCCTTCTTATCCCATGCCATTCCTAGCAAACGTCGAGTATCTCGGTGGGGGTCTTTACCCGGGGCACTCGACAGAACCATTAAAACTCGATACTTCATATATCGGTACAAATTGATTATTTTTAAGAGCTTAATTGTTAAGACTACTACTAGGCATTCATATAGTTTTAGGGATTAGGTACTAACTGGTATGTATCGGTCTCAATAGTTGTCTAACCCACGATCGAATAAGGCTGGGCTGATCTTCTGGGTGACAAGTCTTTAGCAAGGCCATATGAGAGGCGTTTCATTTTCATCCCATACCAGGTGATCTCCCTCAGCGATAAGATTAGTATTCATATTGCTCGTTAAACAGTATATCCATCCAGGTCGTCGGCGTGCCTGTCACCATCGCCGTCACGCAGAGAACCCTTTCGGTAGATCCTGAAGCAAACATCATTGATGCTCAACACGGACTGATTTGAAGCGTAGCCAATCCGTCCCGTCTAAGCTGACTCCTCAACATCTATCTTCTACCGCCGACTACATAGGAGGGAGGTAATTCCAGGCCATCTGGACACCCAGAACAGCTTCTACAAGAGGCCCTACCGGCGATATTCTTCGACCTCTACTACTATACGTTGATTTATATCACAGCTAGCCAGGAAAACAGGGCTCTGGCCCAATATTTTCTGACTACCTACCTAGTAGCGTATAAGGTGAAAGCTCATTTTTGAAAGGCCTCCGTTAAAGCTCCGTCAAAGAGGTTCCCCAAGGTACCTAGGCACTCACCAAGTACTTCGTACCCCGTATCCATTTTCCTTCGATCTTCTCGTATGTCGACGTCCTCATACGCTCGCAGCCCCGTATCAGCTCTACCTATTAACGCACTGAAGCAGTACAAACGATCAGCATCGAATACCTAATAACAGCTACCACCTAAGTAGCTAGGTACTCTGGTAATTTGGCTCATTCTTTCCCTTGTTGCTCGTCACCTACCTAGGTACCTGTCCTTACCATTGCTATTCATTATCCAGCCTGGTCTAGGGTATATTTTCTTTTCCTCAAACCCTTCCACCTGGCACCTTTCCTTTTACACTCTATCTAACTTCATCCACTTCACCTAGGCATTTTGGTGCTTCTTCGGTCTGCATCTCAAGAACGTCTTCAACTCAACCACAAGCCTTGAGACACTCTTCTCAGCAGCTATGCCTCCCCTGTACACACGTGGAGAGCTGCCTGCTCCAAGGTAATACTGGCATCCGCTATCTTTCTTCTTTCTTTCCGTATATTAATCTCTTCTTCATCCAGCAGCGCCAATGCCGACTTCGTCACGATCAGTCTTCCCGATGGACAATTTTACTCGGTCCATGCCAATATTTTGGCTTACCACTCCGATTACTTCCTCCATGCCCTGAACGGCCCATTCGTTGAGGGCCAGACGCGCCATTTCGACATGAGTGTTCACGCTAGCAATGTCACCATCTCCTTCTTCATCAAGTGGATCTATGCGCGAAGCACTGCCGCTCAGATCAACCCCACCGGCTACCTCAACATGCAGATGCTGCGCACGAACGAGACCGAGGTGGACCTGCTCGAGTCCTGGCTCTTTGGCGAGTACATCCAGGCTCCTAGCTTCCAGAACGATGTCCTGTGGCTCCTCGACCGAGATTTCCGGCGCGCCAACTACCAGACGGTCGTGGCTCTCGCCACTGCCACCTGGAACCTCCTCCCTCTCGAGAACAATCTCCGCACCTACCTCGTCGACCTTATCTGCCACAAGCTCAGCAGCGTCAACCTCCTCATCGTCATGGAAGCTCTAGAAGCCCTCCCGCACGATATCCTCGTCGACGTCGTGAAGCGCGTGATGATGGGCATGGCCGCGGCTTACATGGGAAGAGACGACTGGAACCACCCGCTCTACCGGGTCGTCATCCTCCACGTGGAGGATCACTATGAGGAGGAGCTGGAGAACACTGCCTAAGCCTTGGAATGGATTGGGCTGAGGGGGGGAGAGGAGGAAATTTCGCGTTCATCTTCGCTTCATTGCATTGCATTTTCCATGGTCTACACTTTATATGGCCTTGCAGATTCGCTCTCATCAAGGCGATTTCCATCATACCAAAAGATAAAAAAAAGTACAAACGGCAAAACCAATCTAGTAGGTATTTGCCCTACGAGCAGAGCTGATAGCCCTCCCAGATAGTCCCCCTCTCGAATAACACATTCCCAAAAATAAGTTAGTCGATACTCCCAGTAAAATAAATGGACATCATGATATATAATCTCCCACGTTTATTGTAGATTTAGTTCTGTATTCCCATCTAGTGTCCTTCCCCTCTCGTAAGAATGGCTACACCTACTTTTTGAATTAACGCAGTGGGTACTTGATAATTTCCCCATCAAACGAAGGTCTTTGTGTTTGCGTGACAGATTGATATCCTGTATACCATGGAGACACTGAATATCAAGCACTTGACTCCTACTCGTTGGATGCTCCGCTTATAAGTATATATGCAAATAACACTAGGAAGCATATGCCTTCGATTGGGTACTGGTGCTACTGGGCAGGTACAAGGTATGATTGCTACCTGTTGGACATAAGCGTGATTTCCTGCAGCCAATGGGCAATTATGTTCATAATACATGATACGTATTTGTATACCTACTAGGTACGCACATAAAATAAAAGCGATAGCATCGTCGTATTTGCATGTTGCTATTGATGTGTTGCCAGACTCTACTAGGTAGGCTCTAGGCTCTAGGTAAGGCGTGTATAACCGTACAGCCTTCCACAAGTTCGGTATATTCAAGGTCTCAAGGTCGCACCTTCACTCCAGAACAACACGGATAACCATATCAGGAAATACTTACGCACCGTGCCTTGTAGGTAGACACAACTAGGAAGGAAACAACCACTCAAGTACGTCCGCCGTATTCTCCGCCGTCCTTCCCGTTACAAAAGCAACAAAAAAAGGGCCTGATGATTTACCCGATAAAAGCTGACACTGCAGGTGCCGGTTCTTTCTTGGTGAAACCTGCGAACTTGGAAGTTGGCGCTGCCCGCCTACCTACCTAGGTAGGTACTAGGTAGGTACTGGGTAGCCTTTCGCTCTTTAGTAGCCGCTACAAAAGCCAGCAAATACACCGAAATCAACCGGCAGCCTTCTTCTATTTTTCTTCGTCTTTTCCTCTTCTTCTCATAGCACGCAACAAAGGTATCTGGACGCCGTGTTTCTTTGCGTCGTTCCTTTTCCACCACCTGAATTAAGTTCTCGTTTCGCCTGGCGCAGAAAGCTTTTTAAGCTCACAAACCTACAAGATTCGACTATACCATCTCGTACTGAGGCCGAGTACTTCTTATGCTCAAGACATAAAAGTTTAGGCGTTTCGTCAACATGGCGGGCTCGGGTGTTCCTTCTGGTTCAGGCCCCAATCCCTTAGCTAAAGGTAAGAACCCCGGGGTAGATGGCTTGACTTGATATCTTAGGTGGATAGATGCCTTTTGCAGCTATCTTCTGTGACGAGAAGAAAGAAGTGTCTTCCATAACGCACAAGTGATGCATGGTCTATTGGCATTGCTTGGCTTCCTTGCTGAAAGGCTCAAAACCATGTTCATATACCAAGAATGGTAGACCTAACATGTGCTAAATCATTCTATAGGTTCCCAATACAGTCCTCCATCTACCTCGGACAACCCGACTCAAACCCCCCAGGATTCGGCCTCTTATGACCTGGACATAGGCCAAGCGTCTAAGCAGAGTCTGGAATTCGTGCCATGGAAACTTATTAAGGCCTACCCATACAAATACGTTCGACAAAACGAGCATGTGGTTAGTGTACCAGAACCCGGGGATGCAACGAAGAGCTCACTGACTCTCATTAGGTTGGGGCATACTTCTTTAATAGTTTGTTCGAAGGACAAGCCTGGGACTTGTGAGTTTATCCTTCTCGCCGGTCCTTCTGGACTTGGTATATATCATAATTTAGTAAGGATGAAAACAAGTGCTAAATTCATATATCTAGCTTCTATTTACTAGACCCTGGCCAGAACAACAGAGATCCCATCCTGCTAGTCCCCACTGCGCAGTTCCGGGATTTTCTGGATCGTGCCAATTCCGAAATCGGTTGTCGACTCTCCATTCCCTGGGGCCAACACCATTGGGAATTCGTCCTCACTTTTGGTGCATCGGGGACGCCTCCGGCACGCTTCCTAGGTCGTGCTGATAGCCCCGAAGCCCTCGAAGCACTACGAGAGCAGATTGGCAAGCTTCCTAAGGACAACTTAACTCATCTCAGTATTCTCACTAAGGGGGAGTTCAGAGTAAAGGTCGATAAAATTTATGACTCGTTTAAGTCGTCGAAGAAGAAGAAGGATGCTGAGACTACTCGTCTGAAGAGGATAGAACGTCAGAAGGGCCACGGAAGAATGATTAAGCGAACCCAGAAATACCTAGGACTGCGTGACCGTGTGGGCTATGAATCTGGCTCTGGTTCGTCTTCTTATTCTTCAAGGCATTATTTTGATCAAAAGGCTGATTCTATTCTAGTGAACTCAGTTGTTGATTGGAACGTGGACCAGGTGGCCCCTTTCAAGCCAAAGGACTCCGTGCGGTTCATCTGCGTGGACGTCGAGGCGTGGGAACAATCCAAGCACATAGTCACAGAGGTAGGACTAGCGGTCCTTGACACCGAAGATATTGTGGGTGTTCCACCGGGAAAGGACGGACACGACTGGTTCCCTTTCATCAAATCATACCATTTCAGGGTTCGGGAGCATATTGGAAAGACCAACTATATGTTTGTCCATGGGTGCCCTGGCCGATTTGACTTCGGGTATGGTCCCCCTTCCTAAACCTAGGCCGGCTGAGCTTACATTATGTTCTGCAGAGACTCAGATATTGTTAGAGAGGCCGACATGGGCAGAATGATCGGAAAGATTATCGGAGATTTCGAGTCTGCGGATCAAAGGCCGGTGGTCATGGTTGGACACGACATCAAGCAAGACTTGCCTCACCTCAAAAGACTCGGCTACAACATCTGGCGGGTGCCACAGTTTTCGGATGAGATTGATACGAAGAGCATGTACCAACGCCAGGAGAAGTTGCCCGATGGCCGTGGTCTCTCGGTCGTTTGCGCCGAGCTGGGAATACCCGGCATGAATTTTCATAACGCGGGCAACGACGCAACGTATACGTTGCGTGCCATGATTGTGATGGCGGTCAAGCAGAAGGCTGAGAAGCCTGGAACCAAGAAGGATGACGCCAAACAAGACGACGAGTAAGTAATGCTACCTCCTGCGTAAGCTTGTGCGGAACTGACCTTGGCCGTTAGGATTGGTGACGAGGAGTGGAGCGACGGCGAGATGGATGATGGAGGGTTACCTCAGAAGTCGCCCGAACTAATTGAGACTACGGTCCGCCGAAGTGGTGAGTGAACTTTCCAAGAGTTATTGTAGATCCCGCTAATATGATTGTATAGCCCCGAATACTAGTTATTCAGTGGTATGGTGATCCAGATATACCATTAAACCGGGTATAGAGGGGAATATGCCATTGGCAGAATCATGTCGCCGTTGTCTCGGTTCAACTCTCTCTATTGTCGCGTCTTCCTACATTGTCCGCCATCCAAATGAAATTTAATTTTTTCTGCTCTGACTGCGGTGGAATACAACCTTCGGGTCTCTGCTCCCGCACTGCTACATCCAAAAGCGTCGCTTTTTCTACCATTTCCATAGCAATGGCTCTATAAATGGTCCAAGATCCATTTCTTTCATTTTCATCTGCGCGTTCATTTGCGATCATAAGGTCGAGAAGAGACTTAGCCCAGGAGGGGGCTGCGCATGTATTAGATAAAATGCACATCAATACATGGCCCAATGCAATGATTTCCTTAAATATGCCCTGAACGCCGTCGCTCCGTGCATGCTTTGGTATTATACACTTCCACCGCAGTAGGGTGGGAGGATGGTTACGGTCGCCCCAAAAGCAACACAGCCCGGTACTGCTAAGAGTTCTTTTCCAAGAATTCCTTTGCTTCGTTGACTTTCGTAGCTAGGTACGGGCTGCCCCCTCGGTCGGGATGATTCAGGAGCATGAGTGTTCGATGGGCTTTCCGGATCTTGTCCTTGGTGATAGCTCGTTCACTAATAGGAAGACTGGTCAGCTATGCGAAAACCGGCACGAGAGATGTTGTTCTTTACTTGAGAGAGAGTATCAGGGAAGCCTCTTTCTTGGTCATCCGAGGCTCGAATCCGCCCTTGTAGAAGGCCTTGCCCAGTGCTCCGACGCCTCCCCGGGACCGCCGCCATGCGACGAGACCTGCGCGACCCTGTGTATCTGTCTGTTAGCTTTGATAATAGTTTGCGTCAGGGTATAGGGGAATGGAAACATACGAGAAATGCGGCGACCGCGACACCGGATCCGATAGCGAGTGCTGAGGCCATGGTGAATGTACGGGGTTGTGGTAAAGGAAGAGGTGAAAATTGGAATTATGAGGTCAATCGCTGATGATTTCGGCACGATTCTTTTAATGATGCACGGACCATTTGCCGTCACCTTTTCGGTCCTGGACGATGATCAGGTTGGTGGGGCAAGAACAAAAGAAAAGGTCCAGGAACGAGAAAAAATAAAGTTTATCCGTTGCTTATCGGCGCGATAAGACCAAATCCAACAAGACCCACCAAAATTTTGCCAACGGTGAAGTTTCTGGAGGGGCCCGGCGAACTCTGAATAGTATCACCCAACACCTATCCAAGACCAACGTTCTCAGAATCACTTGTAGTAGAGTCGCGTCTACCGCCAAGATGAGGTATGTAATGAAATATTCTCCATATTGTCGCTTTTGAATTGCTTTATGCTTCAGCGTTGCTGGATGGTTTGCTATCACCAGGTACTCCGTTGCCCAATTCAAGCTGCCAAAAGCGTTCGACGTCCAATGTTCTAGGAACCTGAGATTTAACCTACTTCGCACGAGTTTCTTCGCCAATACTGACCGCATTATTCCTACAGGATAGAGACGTGCTATTTCTGCAGTAGGCCCGCCTACCCAGGCAAGGGAATCGTGAGTATTCCCCCCTCGACCCTTCTCCGAAATACGGTCCCGACGAACCAGAAAACTAACCAAACCGTCCAAAAACCAGACCTTCTGCCGCAACGACGCCAAGCAATTCCGATTCTGCCGATCCAAGTGCCACAAGAACTTCGTGATGAAGCGCAACCCGCGCAAGCTGAAGTGGACGAAGGCGTTCCGCAAGGGGGCGGGCAAGGAGATGACGGTGGACTCGACGCTGCAGTTCGCGGCGCGGCGCAACGTGCCGGTGCGGTACAACCGCGAGCTGGTGGGCAAGACGCTCAAGGCCATGGAGCGCGTGGCCGAGATCCGGCAGAAGCGCGAGCGCGTCTTCGCCAAGCGCCGCCTCGCCGGCAAGCGCGCCCAGGACCTCGCCGCCGACCGCAGGCTCGTCCAGACCCACGGCCACCTGCTGCCCAAGATGCGCGGCAGCGAGAAGCGACGCCTCGCCGAGGAGCAGGGGCTTCTGCCCCAGCAGATCGAGGAGCTCGAGCGGCAGACTATGGCCGCCGCCAAGAAGAGCAAGGTCTTCGGCAAGGAGAAGCTGCGCCAGAAGGTCCGTGTCGATGGCGGCGTCGAGATCATGGGCGAGGCCGACGAGGATGGAAATGCGGACGAGTATGGCGAGGAGAGTGGCATGGATGTCGACTCCGAGTAATAGACGCCACCATCACCGGCACAACGAGAGAGGTACGGCGGAAGATAGATTACCACAACTACTACGAGGGGGGAGGGGTGGGAGAAAAGTCGATGATGGCACTGGCGTTCGTGTTGCACTACGCGTGGATTTGCTTTATGCCTTTGCATGCCTTGGCGTTGGTGGATTCCTAGGGTTCCTAACTTCTTTCTGCAATATGAAGACGCTTTTGAACTGCCCTATATGCATTGGTCTGACAGCTTGGCTCTATGCTGGCTGTTGACTATTATAAATTATGATTACTGTTCTCGCTCTACGTAACAAGGGCCTCGCATCCTCGTGAAATTCCCTGTTCCGGATAGCTACTCCAGAGACTCTAGTTCTGTCCAGCTGGGGGTTCTCCCAGGTGCACTCGGATATATCCTAGCTCCACGCATCACCACACCACCCCACGCCATCTACGAAACTGAATGCCCAGACCTCTATTCTAGGCACACCTCACCCCCTAAGCAGGCGACAAATCCGGCTTCCGGCCGCGCCCGGGCCCGTGCATGTAATGGATCCTGGGCGGCTGCGGCAGGGACTCGCGGATGTCGCGCAGGATGTGGGCGTCGAGGGCCTCGCGGCGCTTGCGCTCCTGCTCCCGGTCGTACACCTCTTTCTCTCCCCCCTCTTCTCCCTCTCCCTCTGCAGCTTCCGAGGTCCAGTTTCCGGCTCCGCCGCGCCCCGAGAGACCGCTTCGAGGCGCTTGGGGGGGCTGTTGCTGTGAGGAGGAGGCGGTGGTGGTGTCCGCGGCGGCGGGTGTGGATGTGGAAGCGGAGGGCACGTCGACGAAATTCCCCGCGCCCCCGCGCCCCGACCGCGCGTACGTGTGCGCGCCGGCCGTCGTCGTGCTCGGCGGGGCGGCGGCGACGTGTGGGGGGAGGGCTGCTGGGTCGGAGGGGGGTTCGTCGACGGGGTGCTGTTTTTGGGCTTCGAGATCCTGCGCGGCGTTTAGTGTGGGCTTGGGTGGTGGGGAGGTGGGTGGGTTAGGAGGGGGTTCGATGGATGGTTTGGTTTAATGGGTTGCCCCCTGGCACGGTTTGCTAACCTTAGATTCTGCTTTGGTTGCCTCGTCGATGTCCTTCTGCGAGTAGAAGTTGCCGGCGCCGCCGCGCCCAGTTCGGCGGTAGACGTCTGCCATGCTGGAGGTGTTGGATGTGGAGTGGATAGATACCGGCAGCGTAAGGATGGTAAGAATGGGGGGGGTATGGTACGTGGATAGCCTGATCCTGAATGGGACCGGAGGTATGTATGTTGCGGGAGTCTTGTGCTATGGGTAACCCGAATTCGGCATGAACTACGCAGAAACAACGTATGATTCTCTTTTCAGCAAAGCGATGGTATGTGGTAGCAACTGGGACAAGGAAGCGCCACCTCGATTCTATCTCTAGGCTACCTTAACAACGCCCCGGATCAAAGAAGTGGAGGGCGGCAGTACAGATAAACGATCGACAGGCTAGGAAGTAAGGCAGCTCTAGAGAAGCCGTTAGACGCGGACTAGCGAACGCCCCTTAGGGCTGTCCACCCAGGTACCTTACCGGGTAGGTGAGGAGGTCGTTAATTAAACCGGACGCGCGCAAATTGCAACAATTAAGGACTTGAGCGCCTATGACTCAGAAGGGGTATTCTCTGGTAGTATCTTGATTCTTATACTATCCTTACTAAATATACGATGCGGTTAAATGGTGCCTGTATGTATATGTGATATGTGATATGTAATAAGAGAGAACGGGAAAATACCAACGTATTGGGTTACGGACGCCTACGTTATACAGCTCTCCGTGCAGCTCTCCGTGCAACTCGTGCAACCTACCTGATTTGAGGTTCTCGGTAACGACGTCATGGAGGGGCCTTGCAACGTATTTACATTTTATGTACTTGTCCGATCTCTGCGTAGTGGATACTTGAATACGAATCACACGCAGGAACGCATTCGGTGTGTCTATCTGGAAAATGGATAGGAAGAGAAGGTATCGATGATAGAAGGTTTCCTTGATAAATCATGATTCTGATTAGGTACCTAACCCTAGTTGCTGTTACTCAAAGATGGCAATACCACCTTTACGGAATCAAGCAATCTATCAATATGTATAAGGCAAAGATTCAACCTGCTGTGATACGGTAGGGCTTCGACGATCACCACAGCCATCAGGTTTTTCCAGGGCCGTTCGTCAGTTCTCACATTGACATGTGAGTAAACGCGCATGGACAGGAGATCGCTCTGGAATTCACAAGACACCGCCTTGAAACGTCTGTGCCCCGAGCATGGCCAGCAAGGCAGGATTCAGGTACCAAGCCCTACAGCCCTCAAAAACTTGGTTGTACCTGCATCAAGTTCGGCCAGAACGCGGTAACTAAGGCAAGGCAAAGGTATCATGGGTGTCCGTACGCATATGTGTAAGTATTGTATGTATGTACATAGGTGTGTACATACCAACCCTAAGAAAAAAAAACATTCCGAGCCAGGTTTCCGGATGCTCTGTCCCGCCCTCTGTTTGGTTGCGCATAACCTTCGCAGTCAGCAGAACGGGGCCAAAGAACGGGGCACCGTCTACCTGCTGGGCAAGGTACCTGAGTAGCAGGTTAGGGCGAGTTACGCGCGGCTCCTGAGGAGGTAGGTACTTGGTCGGTGAAGTCGGTACGGGGGGACCCTCCGACCATATACTCAGCTCCGACGTGGACAGCGGGTTTGCTGTTAAAGTGGTCCCTACGAGCATCACTGTCAGCTTTTAGTGACCGGATGATATGCAGGCTCGGGTAAGGCGGACGAAGCTGGCAGTGCAGATCCTTTGGCGCAGAGCCCTTTCGTGGGTTTGCGCGCTGTTCGAGACAGCAGCCTTAAATCTCTCTTCTTTCTCCTTTTTTCCCTCCTATTCTTCTTTTTTCCCCTTTGACTCGCGGGTCCGAACAACCTGGAATTGTGAAACAAACTGCGGGAATTTGTTGAATTGAAACGCTCGTGTTCTTTGAACAGTGGACACTTCCAGGACTAGACCAGGCAGGGCGACGGCGACTCGCGATCCGTTTGTCAGCTGGTCTTGTGTCGTCCTGATGAGGTATAGTATGACCTCGTGGAGTCACTTGATTTTGGAGTTCTGCGGTTGGGTTGCCGCATGATCACGCCTGATTGTCGTTCTGCTTTGAGTGATGTCAGAACAAATATACTTAGTATGAACGAATTATATGTAGATGGGCCACAAAAATGCATATGGGGAGAGGTTCCGTAATTCCGCTACGATTTGTAATATTTAACGTATTCTTTTGTTACAGATCGTAACAGACGATAACGGGGTTGAGAAAGCGAACGTCGCTAACTCGCTACGGATGGGATAGAACAGAGACATCCACTCGATCTCGTCGGGCTGACCACCGAGCTTCTTCGGCCGCGCACAGTTTTATTTAAGTTGGACCTTCATCATGCTGCATCGCATCTTTGGTGATGGAAGAATGTGTAATGTAACGAGCTTATCCATTCAACCGCGCTGGCGCCCAACGTCGGCAAATAGGATGGAATGTGGGGATCCAATAGGAACGGCGCATATGAGCCTGTACACCATGGCAATATAATCAAGACCGCGGTGCTCTTGCGAAAGAAAAGCTTCCTCGTGGAACTTCATTATACCGGGTTTCTAACAGATATAGACCGGACGGCTATCTGATTTGACCAAGAAGCATCGTGGAAAAGATAGAGACCAATGGGACGAACTCTTATCTTGGCGGTCCGGTAGGTGTTGTCTTATAGTATGGTAAGGAATCTCATTCGTCAATCTCGGAGATCCTCGCGTATTACAGGCTAGAAATAGGATGGGAAAAAATTTCTAGCTACGGTGCTAAAGTCCTATTCCGCGATTTTTTTTTCTGCTACGAATAATCATCAATAGCGTGGCCTGTGGCGAGAAAGCCGAGATATTGAATAAATAGCTGCTTTCTAGGCCCGAATGGACTGGTTCGATTCCAGAACGATTGGATTCTTGCGGTGGCGGCACTATGGTTTACTTGGGAAGGAGGAAACGAGTCTTGACTTATAACCTACGAATTTTTCAACACTATCAATGAATAGATACCTACTAGGTAGGTAGGTAGGTAGGTAGGTAGGTAGGCATCGTAGCTGTTTGGTGAGACTCTGATATGGTCTGGGCCCTTTGAGCCCTTGGCTATTTCTGTTGGAGAACAGATTAGGCGAAGCTGTCGTGCAAATTCTTACAGAGCATAAGACCTATGAAGTGCCTCGGGTGGCTTGTATTCTGTAGCTCGAACGAAAATTTGAAAGCTTTCGTCCCTTGCCTCACCCGAGTTCGTGTCGACGGAGTTAGGTAGGTATCAATGTATTAGTCAATGGCTCAGCAATGTCTCGCTCGAGTGAACTCGCTCGAAACTCATGGAAGAATTTGGGTAAAATCTGATAGATAGTTCTGGTGGTAGATAATGTGGTGAGCAATTAGATAGTGGTGGGTTTTTCTCGAAACCCCAATCCGAGATACACGTACCCCAAGGTAGCATGTAGTGTTACCAAATCCCTATTTGGCCATCCAATGATAAACCTCGAAGTCAAACTAGACCTACTATGTACTATGTAGGGGGTAGGAAGGATGGTACAAGGAGAAATGACCCGAGGCGTGTGTATAGTAAATATCTCCAACTGTTGCTCTGCTGCTCGTGTTAGAGTGCTACGTGTATGGGATAGAGGAAGCTCATGCACGAAAAGAACTTGCTCCCGAAAGAGTAAGGTGACCTGCTGATCTCGTGGATTTTCTGTTGCCAGAATGCGCACTACGTATGTCACGTACTGTACATAGTACGGTACGAACGATGTCCATCCAAGGTCCGGTGTTACCACGGCGGCCGAATTCGTGACGAAAAGGGAACGAAGAGGATCGGGTCTCATTTATCGGAATTGCTGCCTATACGTATGGGATATTATGTATATGTCACTGGCTCTTATACGATACTTATGGTAGATGGGATACCCAGGCGTGAAGGCTTGAGTATCAGTATTTGGTGCTTAAAGTCGGGAATAAGAAAGAGGAACACTGTGCCCAGGTCCACGTACTATGTACCTACATAGTAGGAGTAGTATGCATATTTGTATAGAAGTAGTCCGGTGTATCCCTATCGTGCACCCAGAAGAATATGCCCACTTGTGCTCTTTTATGGGAACCCCTGGGGCTCTCTCCAACTTTAATACCATGTACATAGGTACATAGTAATTTCACTAGGAGGCAGAAGTTCTCTAAATTATATGTCCGTCCTTATGCTACGAGGGGGGCTGTGTGTATCACATACTATGTAGTAGTTTGAGCGAGCATGACGATGGATGCTGGCTGACCAAACGCGCAAAACCATAAAGGATTCTTCGAAACCAGGCACTCAGAATGCGAAATACCGCACAAGATGGCAAGAGAATTAGATATTCTTAGCACAAAGATGCGAAGAACTGCCAGGGGTAAACCCTACCCGCTAGGTGACGCGCTTACGATCGTAGCGTTGATTTGCGTAAGTCCGGGGTCGAAATCGATGGTCCTTAGTCAATTTATCGACCCGGTCCGGTCACAAGCTTGTTACTAACTAGAAAGGATCAAGCTTGAATCGTTACCTGAGAGAGACCGAGTTGGAATTGGAGTTGGGGTTGGAGTTGGATGTATTCCACATACATAGCATGAATCCTACATGTATGGCAAGAGAACGTGGTTAACATGGAAGCCGATCCTAGGTATATTAACCTACATAGTAGAGTACTACTACTACTACCACAGCTAACTTCCAAGATGCTAGGTACCTAGTAGGTACCTAAGCAGCGTACTAGATGATTACCTAGTAGAAATTCGTTGAGTTAGGGTATCATGGCGATGTCTTGTACCCCCGTTCCCCTCTTTCTCTCCTACCGTCGAGCCAACAAGTTGACAAGGAGTCTTCTCCAACATGGCGAGTATCTAATTTGGAGGGACGAATTACGAGTACCGAAGACCCTAGACACAGGTCGCGAGAGCGCTTGCTTAATAGAACTATTCGCGAATAGCATCCAAGATATGCCACGTTATACTGCCACTTGTCTGTTGCGATTTGCGGCACGAATAGCTCTAGCCGGTGCACGATAAACGACATTGCGTCCGGGAGTTTCCTAATAAATATTACTACCTGCTATAACCGTATCGTGTATGCCGATTTGTCGTTTGGGTCCGCGATCTTTCCTGCGTTTATGATAGGAGCGAGTCAACTTCCATTCAAGCCGTCCACGTGCGTTGATATGCCCTAGGTTACTAGGGTTTGTATGCAGCGTCGAATAGCCTTCCTTCTTCCCAACCTACTAGGTACCGAGGCAGTCTAAGCTTTTCCGTATCGTACCTATCTGCCTACAATATCTTTATGGAATACAATAACGACAGTGAACTTACAGGAGTTCAAATGTGTTATGTTTGAGATTGGGTTGCCTCTGATAGATCTGTACCCTATCTACTTAGGTACCCTAGTAGGTATGTAGACTTACATAGGTACATAGTAGTATACAGTAGTCAACGCTCTCCTTTTTCATACTGTGGACTGAGACGGCCACTTAGCTGTTACACACCCAAATACACAGTAGTTCAACTTTATGCTGTCCGTCTTCGTTGCTTGCCGTAATCCGAGGTCGTAGACAGCATCGAGATTTACAAGTACCGTCTGAACCGAATATAGCCTGGCTCTACAGCAGCCACCTACGCGAAAAGCAATAGTTACACGACCACCCAGGTTCTAGGTACCAACTTATTACTAACAACATAGGAGGGATATTCTCCTGTTTTCAGCGCTGTCTCAACCTATGAATGTATACGTGTACCTCGCATCCCGTACCTACGTTGGTATCCACCAATGGCTCCCTGACTAATCTTGGTCAAGCAAGTTTGTGTGTCTTGTTCGTACACGTTTTTTATGCTGGTTGAATTGTTCCTTGGAAGTTTGAAGTTGTGCCTGACGGCTTATGCGTTTGGCAATATTAGCACTAACTAAGGAGCATAGGTATCCACCTATCATTCGCTAGATTCTTACGCTACAGGTAGATCAATTATATTCATACTGGGCAGGTATACCGACCACGCCCAGCGTTTATACGCACATCAATACTACTATGTAGTAGGTATATATGTACCTAGCAATTGGTGTATGGACAAGACGGACATCAATGATAGCAATTATCAGCACACGAATGCAAAGCACTACAGTTGCTATGGATTATATGCAAAATATAAGATACCCACAGAAATTGCAAGCACTTGACTTGCAGCGCGTGCGTATCAATTGACCTTCCAATGTGGTCCTAGAGGTACATAGTACCTGATACTCCGGTGGATGGTCCTAGGAGGCCACCGCTACGCTACGCTACTAGGTAGGTACCTAGCAGAGCACTAGGAATAATAAGGACGGGGGAAGAGATTGGGGAGGAGGGGTGTTTATGGAATGGGGGAGGGGAAGATAGGAAGAATGCCCTGAAGCCCTAGAGGGAAAATGAGAAATACCTGTAGGAACAGTTACGGTACTAAAGTATTACTAAAGAACTAAAGAACTAAAGAACTAAAGAACTAAAGAGACAAAAACCACCTGCACCCACCATGACTTGCCTACCACACCACACCACGCACCACATGCCCAAAACTTGTTGCGTCCAGATGGTCTCTAAGAACCTTTGAAGCCTAGTAGCTTCCATTAGTCTCTGATTCTTCTGATTCCTCTAATTCGCTACGGTACTGGACACACTGGACACATCCACGATATGCGATATGTACCACACATATCGTAATGCGTACCTACTGTACCTACTACGTACGTCTATGGATGCTCAAATCATACCTAGTAGGTACCTATGCTCAATGATATACATACGCACAGCAGTATCATTGATGTATGTAGGTATGTATGTATGTATTGTCTACTGCGTATTAGTAGAATCTACATGTAGGTACGGGATACATCGACGGTAGACCCATGGGAACATAATCGTAAGCAGGCTAGGGTCGACGAAGGCGCAGCCCAGGCTCGTTCTCCCAATATTATTCCAGTCGGCCGACCACCTGATGCACCACCGATGTATGCTAGGCGTATTTTGGTGAAAGTATCGACATGATGTATAGCAGACGTATCAACGCAACGAAACTACTAGGTATGAACGTATGAATGTCTGGTACGAATGTATCTGAGTACTGGTCCCTCGTACCTTACCTGTCTAAACGTATGTACCAGCAGCTAATCGTTGCTTGAATCCATAAAAATTATTTTTTTTGTGCAATTGAATCTTGACTTACCTTTGTCCTTTCCTCAAGGGTTAAAGAAATAAAATAATAAAAAAATAATTATTTGAAGCATCGGACGGCTTTTCTTTCTAACCAAACGTCTGCCCTCCACTACCACCACCAACCTGCCCTGACTGACCAATCCATATCCTATTCCACCCACCATTGCCGACAGAACACTTCTTGCTTTGCTTTTTTGCTTTCTCTTGCTAGTCCATCTTTTTTTTCTTGCTACATTCTTCAACGACAAAGTGAGACACGAGTAGCAGTAGAGAGAAAATCAACCGCGAAAACCAACATTTTGTCGTTCATCTGTTTACGTGTTCGGCAATGGCCTCTTCCAAGGTAATCTAGCGAGTCGCACTAATAACACTACAATTTCCCCTACCTTATTCTCCCTCTCAGTCCCACGTCTCACGTCCCACGTCCCACGTCCAAGAATAGAGCGTCTTTGCTGATCACTTATGTCCGTCACCGCAGGAAATGCAAACCTCGACGAGGCCACTGACCCAACACCGCCAATCCATCTCCTCAGGCTCCCCGTCTTCTTTGGGCGCTGCGAGGCCTTTCTCCCATTCACGCAACAATTCCCACACCTACTCCGCTTTGTCCGGCGCCCTCAATGCCACCCACCGCGTAACACGTCGGAAGAGCATGACCAACACCACCGCCAACGTTGCGGCTATCGCTACCGCTCTCGAGGAAGCTGGCGACAAGGTTGGCCCCCTTCCCATCGCCGTCAATTCCCGACGCGGCACCATGTCCAAGCCTGCCGCCGCTCGATCCGCCATCGTGGGTTCCTTGCCCTCTCCGCCCGCCAGTCTCCCAACACACCGATTCTCCATGAACATGAGTCCAGAGGGCCAGGAAAATGCCATTGACGACTCCTCCAACGACATGTCGGCGGACGAAGGCGACGCGGGACCTCAGAAAGCTCGCATTAGGCGAGCGAGCGACGGCCAACCCCTGACAAAGGAGGGTAGGAAGAGCAACCGCGTCGAGCTCCGCTGCGACAAGTGTGGAAAAGGATACAAGCATAGCAGCTGCTTGACCAAGCATTTGTTGGTGCCCTTTCTCTTGCCCACTGCCTCTCTCCCGCACCCCCTTACCCTGGCCGCTGGATGATGTTCCTCTTGCCTACCTTGAGGGGCAAGGACGGACCCGGTCGAGACTCCCAAAAAGCCCTGAGTGATTGCACGTGAACCTTTGTTGACGAATTGCTTGCTAGGTGGGAACATACTCCCGAGTGGTCTCTCACGTCCAAGCTGCTTATCTCCAAGCACCAACAAGTTCAACTCCTGGAAGCGGCCTCGGTGCTCGTCGCCATGAACAACACGGATGGAACCACCCCTCCGGACTCGGCCAAGGACTTCGCCAGCGACCCGGAGTCGGCATCTCCCACCGCCTCAGGTTACTCAGAGATGCACGACGACCACAGCTCCGCCGACACCACCCCACCACCACAACCAGAAGCCTTCAGCTCGATCAATTCCCTGGCCTACCGAACAGCACCCAAGAGGAACAGCAACGGGAGTGCCTACTCGCGATCCTTCCAGTCGGCCGCGTCGGGATCATTCTTCCCTGGCAGCGGTCCCACTGTGAACGGATTTGGGTTTGGGCATGCCCGACACGCAAGCACGGACCGACGTCCTACTTCCTCGGGGATGAACAGCACCGGTCAAGATGATCGGGATCTCGCAGCCGCAGTGGAGTTGCTCAGCTGCAGCATCAACAGCAACCCTGGCGCGCGGGATGCTAGGTTGCCCGAAGATGCTCCTCCAGTGCCGCCGCTGCCTGCCCAATACCTAGATCACGCGGTGTTTGCCAGCACGAGCTTCATCAACAGCTTCCCATCGGGGCAGATGCCGGAGAGTTTTACGCGGGGTGAGCTACGGCACACGGCAGACGTCAAGATGGAAGACAGCGAAAGCAGCGTCATGGACGAGGACGAGGGCGATCGACGCTCGAGGGCACGCAGCAGCGAGGAGGACGACGAGATGATGTTCGGCCGTATGGAGGACTGAACACAGGATCGTGCCCCCGAGACGACGTGAAACGAGTCATGGCTTTTGTTGTTTCTTTTGTATCACATACCGGATTCTGTAAACGAGGTGGTTCGCTCCGCAGCCGGAACCTCAGCACCGAAGAATGGAGAGGCTTAGAGAGATGTATCCACGGACGCTTGCGAGCGGTCTCCAAGAGGTTAAAGTGAGGATCGGAAGGAGCGTCGAGCGAACACCCAACCAGTCGAAATTCTAGGGAGAGGAGAGGAGAGGAGAGGGTAGGGTAACTATCATAAAGCAACGAGAGTGTGATGTCTAAACATAGGACCAGGAACACCCGTTTGTTCTTTGTGAATTGAAAACAACCGATTCAAATGAAACTCTTGACTCACTGGAAGATGCCCAAATGCCACGGTTTTATGGGCTGACTGACGATAGGTTGGACTCTCATGACTCGAAGATGAATAGGAGGGAAAGGTATTTCGAGATTTCCCATATCGGACCTGACCATACAGCAAGCAAAGGAGGAAGCTGTGGAGTCATGATGCCAGTGATTTGATGATCTGCACGCGGATGCATGTTGATATAATGTTTACAAACGGACCAACCCCGCGGAACGACGAGCAAATAAGATATTCGAGGGGGGGTTCGCGTTGTTGGACTGCATAAGTTCCATATGATAGGTGAGAAGATGGAAAAAGAAAGGGAAGAGAGAAAGAAAGGAAAGGAAAAGAGAAAAATCTGCGAAGAGAGGATCGAGGATTGAGGAACCGGTTCTCGTTCTGACAAGCGAGGTTTGTTGTCGATCAGCCAGATAGTGGGGTTATTGGTACAAGAGGTTTTCGAGGGACGAAGACGTTAGGGCAGAGACAAGAAACAGAGACAGAGGAAGTAGACGTCACTGGTCGACGATCAACAACCACTGCTACAGAGAGGCTCCAGGGCGGGATATGGGGGTTACAGGGGCACCTAGGCAGGGCTCGTTAGGTACATTGACCCCCAAGATGATCTTCAGACTTCCTGAGCAATTCATACACCAAACAAACATTGGAACATTGGACATTGAAGGCTACCCTATCGTTACCAAGCAGCTCTGCTCTTGAGCTCAAATAATTGATCTTACTACCTGAGTAGACATCCCGCGTCCCCACATTCAAAGCCAAGGTACTAACCGTAGCCGGAGACTGAAGCTGGAGACTGAAGCTGGAGCTGAGAGTTGAGAGTTGGAGCCGGAGCTCTTGGGTTCAAACCCCCGCCATTGTGACTTGAACATTTAGGTTCCCCCTGCTTGGGTACGTCAACATTCACAACTTGTCACCCTGCTTACCATCTGCACCTTGCCCACACCTACTATCATCACAAACGACTTGCAGCTTCAACCTTTTCAGCCCGTAAGGCTATCGGCACGCGAGTGCATTCATCCCAATTCCTTACATCCCTTTTTAATTCATAATAATTGCATCAGACATTCTTTCATCCTGTTCCTTACCTTCTGTTACATTTTAAGATCTTCGATACCCAAAACAAACAACCCCCAAAAAGATGCGAACCAGAAAACAAACCCGCGCGGAAGAGAGCTCTGAAGCTTCTCCGCCGCCCGCGTCTTCTTCGCCCACCGTGGTGTCCATCACCAAAACCGAAGGTCCGACCGTGTCACCCTCCAAACGCGACAACGCCCGGCCCGGCACGCGATCCAAGTTGCCAACGGTGCTACAGCTACCACTTGTTGTGATTCTCAGCCTATCGCTCTCGCAGCTAGGTTACACGTTGTCATGGCAATACACAAAGGGCCCCCTAGTCGCACATGCAAGGCCTTTGACTAGCTGGGAGGACTGGGCATTCATCGTAGGATGGAGAGTGTGAGTACCTCTACGAAACTGAAGCAATTCGCGCTTTGCGTTGCGCGTGCGATGCTTATGACGGAACTCCGCATATGTGACGTAACGAGATGCTAACGATCGGCTGCCTTGCCGTCGGCTTGCAGATTCGAGCTCGCGCTAGGATGGTATGGCAATTATGATGGCTACGATATCACGGCTCTGAATCTTCTCTCCAGTGGCCCTGTTGTAAGTAAAAGGAGCACGTGTCCAAGATCCGTGGAACACGGATAGGACATATGACAAAGCAAAAATACTAACGCCGAAGCTAGCTCTACCTATTGTTCGCCTTTTACGAGACAGAGCCCCTTGCCCTTGTGTCGACCCTCGCCATCGAGACCCTATCAACGTACATCCCCTTCCGTCTGCTTCGCCCCCTCTCTCGAGAACATGCCCATCCAGACACCGCACCCAACGCCGAGATTGTGACAGATCGTCCCATCGCGCTCCTGACCACGCTTCTCGCCGGGGCCATCTACAGCGTCACATTGTTCTTCGCCTACGCGACGTACCTACCCTCGTACCTCGTCGTGTACTTCACCCGCCTCCCCACCATCGTAGCCGCGCACGACGTGACGTACGTCGGCCTGCTGCCCGTGACCCTAGTTCTGGGCTTCGCAGCGCGTTCCTTCATCTTCACGCCCGCGGGCGCGACGCCCCTCGTCAAGGCCGAGGAGTTCGACCCGGCGAGCGCCAGCCTGCCCGAGACGGTGCGCTGGAACGTCTGGGGCTGGAGCCCCCCGACCAAGGTTGCGCTCCGCCGCACGGCGCTGCTGGTGCTCGTCACGGGCGCGAACACGTTCCTGCAGACGCGCTTGACCATCGAGGGCGTGGAGACGCCCGGCGCCCTGGCGTGGAGCAGCGTCTGGGTGCTCGCTGCGGCGGTGACGGGGTTGGCGCTTGGTTCCGTTGGCAGTGGCTAGGGTGTCTAATTATGATCGGGAACACAGGACGATGTAGGATAGGAGTAGCTGCTGCGGTAGTGTACTGAGGCGTTTGAGAAATTTGCACACGGCGGAAACAGCTTCAGTCAGTTTGCCTAGGGATTTAGATGCGAAGAGAACTTTGAAGTCTTTCCCCAAGGTACTAGGTATATGGTTGGGTTGTACTTGCGGGGCTTCGGGTCGGAGCAGAGACACCAATAGTGTACATTTCTCCTAATGTTTAACAATTTCCCACGCCTGGTTGGTCTAAGACAGGGTGTGTGGTTCACTATGGCGTTGTAGGGCTTGTAAGCCGTAAACAGGCCTAAATCGGTGTTTCTAAGGCCTTCCTTTTGGAGTCCTCTAATCGGAGTTGGTAATGTCACTGCCTTATACATAATCTATCTCATAAGTCTAGGCCTCATGGTCTGCCTGTAGATACCCCCATGAAACCGGCGGCAGAACATTACCGTAAATGGCAATGAGCCTGTGTTGTGATTGGCCTGTGTCTTTCCTTGTCTTACGACAGTAGAAGCAAGGGGCCCATTTACGATATAAAAGCCCGCTGCATCTCGAAGAGCTACAAGAGATGCAGTGAACATTTCGTTTAACTTCGAATTTCGGGATTTGATATTTTCGAATATGTAGAGAGAGTATGATCTAGGACTGGCGAAACGCAGTCAAAGTCTGCTTTCGCCAGATCTGCTTGTTGGAGAAGGGTTGGATACTGATTTCTTGGATTATGTGGAAATAGGTGCATACCTAGTTATACGTGTTTCGATGTTGTCGACCAATTTTTATAAGATGCCTTGTAGGCGATGTCCAAAGACTAGCGTCGACGTATATATGAGAAATGTTTCCTACTTAGTTTGCTGTATTCTCTAATATCAAATCTACCTGATTTTCATCTCTCAGCCTGAGTTTCGATTTTAAATATAACATGGAGCTCGGCGTGATCATCCCATACAAAGATTGCTTAAGTAGGGCGGGCCACACAGAACTTTTCAAGAAAGGGAGAGTTCTTGGCCTCTCCAAATGTAACTCGGTTTTCAAAATGCCTCAGGAAGCGGCGGCGGGTGCAGATCCTCGCGGCCATGCACGATCCAATAACCGTTGATAGATCGTCCATCTACAATACTGTCATCGTTCATGTCGTTAATAGGGAGACTCCTCCATAGGGCCTCGGGGTCCAAGTGGTTCCCATAACGCCACACGATGTCCTGCCCCCTTTCCACAAGCTTGCGCGTGGAATACAGCGTTGAAGGCAGAGCAACACGACACTCCTGCAATCGTTCAAACCGCATAACCACAGTATCAACGACTCGTAGAAGCTCCTCCGTCGCTTCATAAATGTCTCGTCCACCAATCGCCCACCTCAACTCCCTCAGGTCCAGGACATCCTCGAAGGACAAGTACAGGTACCGTAGATTCGGCAAGACCTGCGGCAGTCGCGCCAGCATCGCGACCCCATCACCGCCCCGTAATCCATCATTTTCACTCACCCCCCAAGGAAAATCCGCCCCCGAGGCGGCGCGCACATTCCACACCACCTCGACCTGCCGAATCACCGCCAGCCGCTGCGGCACCAGCAGCCGCGGGAGACACACCGCGAGCTCGGCGCACGCAAGATAGAACCGATTCGTGCCGTACAGCACATCAACACCCTCAACATAGGCCCGCCGGCACGCCCGCAGCCAGCCACTCGCGCCCACGAAGCACTTCCCCGGCACATCACCCGGGTACAGCTCGCAGCTCCACGGCGCTCCGCCCGTGGCATCGTGGCAGGAGTCCAGCGCCGGCTCCTCGGACCGCGGCACGGTGCCCGGGGGCCGGCGGTCCACGGCCCGCCGCGGCGCGCTCCGGTGACACACGCTGCTCCACCAGCACCATTCTCGCGGGCGGCTCGCGTCGCGCTGCGACGGGTGGAAGCGCTGCGCGTTGGCGTGGCGCGGCGGCCGGGCGTCGCTGCTGCGCTGAGGCGGGTGCGCGAGGCGTAGGTCTAGGTGCAGCGTGCGTGCGCCGAAGGCGGCGGCCAGGATGTGGCGCCGGAGCTCCGGGGGTAGGGTTTGGAAGAACGGGCTGTTTGCCGTGGCGGCGGGCGAGGGTTTGGAGGGGGTGAGGGGTCGGGGCCGGGAGGAGGGGAGACAGGGCGGGGCTGGGTCTTGGGGGTGCTTGCGTGTTTTGAGGAATTCGCGGATACGTTCCATTGTGGATTCTGTGGTTGGTGAAAATTTATGTCGGATTATGGAATGTCCCTGGTGTTTCTTGTTTGGTTTAGTTGGGAAATGCGGGATTGGAATCGTATGTGGCACTACAGGAACGGTCGCCGTAAATAGGGGCGATGCCATACTTCCATCCAGTTAGAATTTGTACGTTTCTGTAGCTGTCCGTATATAATATCACTATTCTACCGACACTCAATGCTTGATTCTTATATTAAGTAGTCCGTATAAATTTTCTAGCAGCAAAGACTGCCATAAAACTAATCTTCATTTCTAAAGCACTCGCCATCCTCTCGGTTTCAGGGGCGACAAACACCTTATTTAGTGCTAGATTCACAAGCAATTCCTTTTCAGAGAATCGTAATTTTTATGCTTGAAAATTTGAAGACGTAACTACTCTGTGAATATTCTATAAATGAAAGGCTACGTCAAGTCATAAGAAATGTAATACTTCTAGAGGGTTATGAAGGAGGACGAAACCAGAAGCTGGACCTCACAGGCTACGTGGTAGACTTGCGAAAAAGCTCTGAAAAACGATAAAATAAAATTGTCATCGTCTAGAAGGTCGTCTTGGGGGGGGTATTCTGAGAAAGAAAGGACCGGCTTGAGAGCTCTACAGCTCCGTATAGTATGAGCATGGGCTTATGACTTGTTGTGACTACTAGGTATCTTGCATGCATGAACTTCAGGAGAATGAACATGTTCTGTATCAATGTGAGACCAGATATTGGCCATGAAGTTTGCTGATTGCATGAATCAGGAAGGATACTTGTCGTTGAGCAATTTCATCTCATATTGATAATGCCCAGTCACCACCAGAGCTATTGTGTTGATGCAACGCCCGTATCTCGATGTAGATTCCGTTGGCTTCTGAATTTACCGTATAAAAGTTTCAATATGCCTCTCTCCAAATCCCGATGTTCTTACCATCAAATCTGCACTGAACCAAATTCGTAAGCCACGGGCTCAACGCTTCTTCTCAGTAGTCTACCGAAATTCAGGTTCCCGTCAATTTATCGCTATGGGTGACCAGCACTATCACGGGAACGGCCGGTACCAATACGAAATCGATCAACTCTATTACGAAGACGAGGAACTCCCGGCATACGACGACACGGACCAACCTCCGGAATATCATGCATTAGAAAGGGCTGTGGCAACTAGAGAATCACGAAACGAGGTAGCTAGAGGCATGGCGGATGTCTGGCGTCGGGTAATGGGGCGGTTCCTCGACCGCCAACCAAACGCAAGGTTGCCTAGGGAGATCAGTCAAGATGCCCTGGACGCGATGTCTCGAGTGGCTCGAGGATCCGCTGCGCCCACCATTCTGGCTTCCTATTTTGACGGAGCCTTCACACCTGGGCAGGAGGTGAGACGGATCGCGAATAGGTACGAGAGCAACCACAGCATACATCTACGGGGGCCTCTGAGGGCCGATCGACTTGTCGGCACTCGCGGCACATTGAAGCTCTCTGGCAACATTCAAGCACTAGGCAGGATTGTGGCCCGGCGGGGTGTGCAAAGCAATGGAAACTTGATGTGCCTGTGAGTCAAATACTGCTCATGATTCCCAACCATACAATACTGGATAGGAAACTAATGCTAGGAGCAGGGAGAATATTACTAGTGGAGGCGATTTTCGCGTCAGCGGCCTATTCATATGCCGGTAGGTGTCTACCACGAACCATCCTGTTTCTGGCGGGGAGCTCGGAGACTAAACACAAATTAGGGGTATGTTGAACATTGATGGAAATCTCGAGATCTATGGCTGCTGCGTAGTGTCTAACCACATCGCCGTTACTGGGTCCGTAACGGTTAACGGAATTCTGTAAGTATTTGATCTCTGACAAACTCCGGGAACACTCGTGTTGGGAAGCAAGCTGATTGCCCTCCTACGATAGCGAATGTAGATCGATCATGGTGCTCGGCTCGTTCCAGACAGTCGGAGCACACTCTAGCCATGAGGTTGAGGGGACTGAGGATATTGAGGGGAGGAAAATGTTGAATGTGTAAAGAAGCAGGACGAGATAGGAATAGGGAATTGATACATAATCGATCGAGTCTTTATATTTAAGACCTTATTGGATATATGATAGCAAGATATTAGGACCTCGCAGGTCTATATATCTTACTGTAATAAATAAACGGTTCGCCTTCCCATGGTATCGATCCATTGTGGATTGCTAATCGAGATACATCGATGTTGAACTTTGAAAGATCGGTAACTTGGTTCTCTCGATATACGATATGCTTACCTACCTAGTACCTAGGTACCTACTTATGCATAGTTGCAATTTCCTCTACAACTTGAAATTAAATTACTAGGTACCTAGTATCTCAGGTGTTCCACTCAATGGGGGAGTGCGCCGTTGCTGAGTACTGGTGCGCTTGACGATAGATGGCGTTGGTTTGTGTTTAAACGTTCGTTCGATTCTTCGATTCTTCGATCCTTCGATCCTTCTGCACGCAACAACAACAAGCAACAACAAGCAAGGACAAACAACAATAAGCGCATCCATTCCACCACCATTTAGCACGTTACAACAGCCCCGAACTTATCTTCATTCATCCACATCCATAAGATGATCGAGGTGTGTCTGCTTTACATCCTCCCAGACACAACACAGGCAGTGATATGAATCGTCAGCCGAAGCACTTGATGCTTCCGAATGATTCACCGAAGTCTGAGGTTCGTTTAGTTCACATTCTATTCTGCATTACGTCAGCAAAGAGCACGTGCGAGATACGAGATACGATATACGAGATACGAGAGGTACAACGATACTTATTGATCGCACTGTCTGCGGTCTGCGGTCTGCGCGGCTCACCAGTTAGCGTTTATTGTGTCACGTACCTATTCCTATTCAATCTCCCAAGCTAGTCCCACCAAACCTAGACGCGACCTCGAACTTCCTATTCACGCATTCTATCATCATCGCAATCATCACACGTCTTTCGCATCCTCGTTTTGTGATCCTCAGCTTGGCCTCGGCTTCTTTTGCCGGAACATACTCTTTATTATTTCTTTTGCCCCTCATAAGTAACCGCATGGTGCTTCGAATGACCTCATCGATAGCTAGCCTGCATCGCGACCATGGCTACCGCAGTAGAAGCAAATGGTGATAAAGACCAGATGCTGGACGGCAATGTATCGCCCACAAACAAGGACTCCGGTGCTGTGAATCAGCATTCCTCTTCTTCCCTAGATACCTCCAACAATGCCCTCGAGCCCTTTAATATGCGCGCCGATCCAGATGCTCAGGCTACTATTACCGATTTCCTCGACTTCACCGAATACCTTCCTTCTGACCTGGCGCGATCTCTTACTCTTATTGGGAAGCTGGATCAAACCTACGTCGATGCCTCAGCTACTGTCAACGAGCTTACCTCCATGTGGGGGAAGCTGCCATCTGCACCCACCAATCAACGCCCTCCGCCCGTCAAGCTGCGCAAAGATATATCCGAGAACCTGACCCGCGCCGTCAGCTCGCGCACTTATGCGCATGCCGAAGCAGTTCGTGCGTATGAGAATGTGCTCAGGCACTATCATAGGGCCAAGACCATCCATATGAAGCTTCAAGCCATGCACCAGAACTTCCCTACGACGGATGAGCAGAAAAGTCCTTCCCAGACTAAGTCCCCTCAGATGGTTCGCGCCCCTAAGATCACCCTCCGCCTGGACAACAATGGACAAAAGATACAGAGACCCCCTCGCATCACAGTCCCCGGCCAGGTCCTTGCGCCTTATGAGATGGACTTCAGCACCTATAGCTCCCTAGGCGAGGAAAGCGAGGACGACGATGTGGAGGAGGGGGAGGACGAGGAGGAAGAGGAGGAAGAGGAGGAAGAGGAGGAGATACCCCCGACGCCTCCCAGGCGCTTCACCACACCCTCTTCCCGTATCAAGGTGATCAAGACTCCCAAGCCCCCCAAGCAAAAGATTCCCAAACCACCCCGACCTCCCCGAGCACCCACCACCAGGCCGGAGAATGCGGCACCGATGATGTCGACAAGTACTGCGTTGGCACAGCTAAAGCCCCCGCCGGAGAACGCGGTCCCAGGCAGCGACGACGCCCCGTGGCTGCAGTTGACGCCCTACGAGCTCGCCAAGTTACGCAAAAGGATGAAGAAGAACGCGGTGTGGAATCCAAGCGACACCATGATTGCCCGAGAGCTTAAGAACCTGGGCCGCGGTGTCGAGGCCTATAAGGCCGCTCAGAAGCAAGCCGAAGAGGAAGGAAAACCCTTTGACCCGGCTCTTCCCGCTCCCGTGGTTGATGCAGAATCTGGAACCCAGCACCCCCCCGAAGGTGCGATTAGCGCCGAGGCTTTAACCGCCGACGAGGTACAGCTAAGTAACCGTGGTATGAAGTTAAATGAGGCCAAAAAGCTGAAACGTGAATCCATGGCGAGAATAGCTGCCGAAGAAGCGGAGGAATCGGCTAGGAAAATGATGGAAGCCGCTCGCATGTTTCTCAACCACGAAGCTTCCCCCTCTGTCTCCGGGAGCGTACAAGACAAGCCCGCTGAGGCGATTCAGAGCCAGGGGAAGGCCTCTAATGCCAACGGTGGCAGCGGCAGCAAGTCGAAGACGAGGAAGCGCAAGCGCAACTCGATGTCGGAGACTCCTGCCGCAGAGAGGCCGGAGGGATCCCAAGGCCAGGCCCAGAGCCAAGGAGGATCGGCAAATCAGCCGTCCAACCAACCTGAGCGGCCTCAGATGAAGCGAACCAAGACCGAGACTCCGGTTCCATTGCCACAACTTACCCGACCACCGTCGGTGCCTCCTCCGCCTCCTGCGCCTGGCGTCGCCACAGCCCCCACGGAGACGCCAGTTCCACTCCCACAGGTGGGCAAAATTCCTCAGGTGGCAACCACGTCAAAGACACCGGTGCCCGTTCCAGTCCCGGTTTCTTCCGAAACCTCCATGGTGACTACACGGTCTGCCGCTTCGTCATCGGCAACTAGCCCAGCGCCATCGTCTAATGTCACCACGACGGTGCCCGTCAAACCACCGGCGGACGCACCCGTCCAGCCCCCCATTAAGACCTCTACTACTCCCATCCCCCCACCGCATCGAGATATCCCGAAACGGGAAACTCGACAGAACTTGCAGCCGGCCACGGCCCCAGCTAATCCGAGACAGCCCAGCTCTAGAAGCAATACCCCTACAGCCGCGTCTGTGCCTGAGCTGCCGTCAGCGTCCGCTCGGAGACCCACGTCGCAAGGAAAAGCTGCGAGCCAAGAGCCGCCCGCCACGCTTGCGGTTGAGCGACCTCGACGCGCGAGCACGGCTCGAAATACTCCCGCTCCAGAACTGCGCCAACCTAGCAAGCGGACTAAGCGCCCCGCTCCGGGTGTGGTCACCACGAACTCGGGCGGCACTAGTGCCATAGGGAAGCGCAAGGCCCCACCCCTCAAGAAATCGCGCGGAGGAAGCTCGAAGAGGGATAGAGGCGCAAGCCAGCAGGCCGACCAGGATGTAGAGGTAGAGGTAGATGATGATGGCAACGTCATTGACCCCGACGAACCTCGATACTGCCTCTGCAACCGGGTTAGCTTCGGCACTATGATACAGTGCGACAATGTAGATGTGAGCTCACGAGAGTCTACTGCATCCCCGTCAAGCAATGACAAAAAGACACCCAATAGGAAACTGACCACAAGCCGCGAACAGAACTGCAAGCAAGAATGGTTCCATCTTGAATGCGTGGGACTATCCGAGATACCAGCACGTACAACCAAGTGGTACTGCCCCGACTGTCGCATATTGCTCAACATCGGAGGAAGGGGGGAGGTGAACTCGCGGGGCATCAAGTTGTGATGAGACCCTTTCATGACGATATACCCATACGATTCTCGCGATTTTTGCAATCGTCCCCCTTCTGCTTCTTCTTAGCTAATGAGCCTTCTTTTATCCTCGCTTCATATTATATGATCGCAGGTTGTCTCTCTTCCTCGAGTACTGACCCTGGAAGGTCTAGCACTGAGGACGCCGAGACTACTAGTCTTTTGAGCCGTGCTGCAACAAAATCCTGGGATTCGAACCAACTGGGGTTTCTGGTTTCGTATCACCTAAAAGACGAGGGGGGGCCTGCTATAATGCGGCAAGCAACCCTAGATACTGCACTGGGGACGATGATACCCCATAAAGACGGCAGGATGAAGAGAAGTTCAAGAAATGATACCCGATACAGCTGCCACTATGATCGCCCTTCCCCGCCAGGAGACGATGGAAGGCAACTGGCAGAGGAAGGCTCGGGACAAGGGCGGATGGCAGGTGGCGTTCACCCGGGAGTCTGAGCTCTAGATGCTTGGGACAACCTAGGGAGTTACTGCCTAAGGCTTTTCGTAGTTATGAGGCAAGCAGTGATTTCGTTTGCTGCTGCAGGTCTATATACCGAGGTAGTCAACCGAAATAAAGCTATTAGATATTTTATGCATACGGCAACGTAGTAACTATGTGCTACCCATCACCAGGTCGATATCACCTTATAAACCGGGAATATCTTGAGAGCCGCTTCGTTCCACTAAATTCCTCTGCCCTTTGCACACTTGCACCAATAGGATGTTCTGCCTATGTTGACTGTATACTGAGTAGAGCAAAAGACGAGAGTAGATCTCCCCGCTTTACTTACCTATAGAATAGGCGAACGCTTAGCAAAAATGAGCTTAAAGGACACGCCGTCGCACTGCATATTAGTTTCATTTGGAGAACCAACACACCACCTCTTTACGGGAATCCTAAACCCCACTCCCCTTTTTGCATGTGTGAACCTTTTGCTATCGACATACACACCAGCCTTTGCGATGTCTTCTTCCGACTACATGCCTGCCTTCCCCTCCGACCACGAGGTGGATGCGAGAGTCAAGAATTTCATAGCGGACTTCTACGCCACGTCCGACGACCCATCCCGGAACGAAGACTGGGTGAGTTCCTTCACGCCCGACGCCGTCGTCATCATGGGCGACACGAGCGCCCGGGGCGCCGAGGGTAAGCGCCAGTCCGCCGTTCCATCTACGGGGTCACGCTGACCTAGGCACCTAGAGATCCGGCGGCTGCGCCGGGGCATGTGGGAGCGCATCACGAAGCGCAGGCACCGGCCGGAGAAGGTGTTCCCGGCGGCGTTCGGAGAGCCCGGGCAGGCGGCCGCTGAGTACATGCTGCACGGCACCCTCGAGGCGGTGCTGAGGGGCGGCGAGACGCAGACGCTGGCGTGGGCGGGGCGCGCGGTGTTGGGGGATGTGGCGGGGGGGTTGAGGCTTGCGTTTTATCAGGTGTACTTTCATCAGTGAGTTCGGATTCTACGGTTTTCTAATTCTGGCATACGATGTGTCTAGCAGCTATGTCTATCCTCTTTCCTACGTCTACATGGCAGTGTGTGGAAGCTAATCGTTCAATAGGAAAACGGCATAAGTTCCAAAGGCTTCCTCTGTGGTCTTTTGCGCAGCAGGGAAATGATGCGATAAAATGACTCTTGTCACCATGGGAAACATTTGAGTTTGTCTTGCAAACCTAGCATGTCAGCGTGTAACATATCTACACCATGGGTTTTACTGAGAAACTCGCTCCCAGAGTAGCACAATAGCAAAATAGCAAATATAGCAAATACAGCAAGGGATTTGCTCTTGTGGCTTTATCGGCAGATGCTGGTTTTCAACGGCTTTCATGTGTCAGCTGACCTGGTACCCTCTTCCTGAGTCAAGGGCGTCACGATCACGATGACAGCGCCATGGACAAGTGAAATGTCGAGTGCGAAGGACGTGAACAGGTGGCAGGCTAAGCGAGGCCAGGCCGGGCGTGACGGGTAATAGATTACCTACGATGATGACGACGAGTCCCGTGATGAAATCATCCGGGGTAATGTGGATTGGTATGTGTGTACGTATCGAACGTATCGAACGTATCGGATGTATCAAATGTACTGGATTCCTAGGCGAGTTGAATTCCTGCTGCAGCTCTGTTTCTCTTGGTCTACAGGATTCCTTGTTCCCATTTAAAGTTGTTTTTGTTCTCTTTCAGTTGCCCCAGTGTCATTCAGGTACGAGGTGCAGGTGGCAGGCAAAGAAAAAAAAAGGAGAATGGCTTATCGGAACGTACATGCTGTGTCCCAAAGCGCTGAATGACGTAATGTCAATAAACCTGGCGATAACGAACGGTGTTCACATGAAAGCAGCAAACGGGATTCACACCGGAAACTTGACCCCATTGCACATGGAAGTCAAACCGGTCAATGCATCATCGTTACGGGCTGCAGAGGTCTCGTCCAATTGCCATGAAAGCGATGGGTTTCTAGTCCAGCTCAGCTCAGCACAGCTCAGCACGGTATAGCTCGGCATGAACATCCAGAGATGTACAGCGCATTCGAGCAAGCGTAATATATTAGTACTACTAGGTATGTAGGTAGGTAGATACGGTAGATACATCTACTAGGTATATACGTATGTACGTAGCTCTTTGCTGTCTCACAGGCTTTGCTAGAACATTCCCAGGCTGGGTATAGTGAGGGGCAGCATCCAAATGGATCCAGCTGATTGTGCATGTGCATGTGCATCGTTCTGGCAATGGGGACTGGATCGGTTTGCGTTCCCGGCTTATCGTTCAGGTGTTCTACACTACGTGGTGCCGGTGTGCATTCTCTGTGGACCGTGGACCGCGGTGCGAATTGTTGGGCATTGCATTTGGAACATACTACGAGCAGAATGCAACACGAAGGGTTTGGTACCTGTTGGAATCGTCCCGACCTTATTACACATCGTTGGTGTAGCCGGAGGTACATATCTCTGGTACCTAGTAGTGTCGAATCGGTCCCATGGAATGTCAACTGACTTGTTGACTGACTTGCTTCATTCATCAGATGCGTATATAATAAATCGATACTGGTAATCAATATACCAATGATGCCATCTTATGCTCTGACATGAGGTTTGTTCGTATTGGATGTTGCCTTTTTGTAGAATACCAAACACACAGCCAGGTACGTGGACGGTTATCTGTATTGATGGTTGCAATCACGTATCTAGTATGTTCCTTGCTTCTGAGACCTCTTGAACCTCTTGAACCTCTTGAACATTCATCCATCCCCTTGACCTCCCCATGTGCGTATCGCGCCTATCTGCATATACTGCTGGCGTCCTTAGTACAGGTGCTATGTCCAATCTAGATGGTACTAGGTACCTAGGAAGGTACCTAATAACCCAGCACTAAACCGGATTGGTGACTTTACACGTAGACGTACCCCTGTCGGTCACTGGCTCCTCCAGAGACCAGCAACTCCCCCCTCTCCCCTTCTCCCCTTTCCCACATTCACCACATTCACCACATTCACCCTTAACCGCCTTGTCTACCGCCTAGCCGCCCCAGCAATCAGCCATTCTCTTCCCCCGTTTTGTTCTCCATCTTCCCCCCCGTTATACCCCGTTATACCATACCTGACCAACCTAATAATACCTAAATTAGGTACGTATCTCCCTCTATCTCTCTCTTTCTCCAGGGCTACAGCAGTACAGGGCTTCTGTCATCTGTACCGTTACGTACCGTGGCAGCGTGAGTTAAGCTGCCCCGCCTTCTCATCTGCCCCGATAGGAGCGTGCCTCGCTGCTCGCTGCTCGCTGCTCTCTGCTCGCCCAGCTCCCTCCCCGACGAGTCATACACCGTATCCTGGTTCCTGACTTCCTGACTTCCTGACTTCCTGACTTCCATCCTCTCTCTTCAACTTTGAACTCTGAACTCTGAACTTTTATCCCTCGGTCCTTCATTCTCTCTTAAAATCAACAATCACCAATACGTATAGCAATAGCAACACGTTTTATATACCTAGTTGTATATCATATATCCTATCTAACTCTCTAAACTCTTTAACTCTCTAGACTCTTTAAACCAACCACAAAGCGGAACATCCCAACCTAATCTAGATTCGATACCCTTTTCCTCTTGATTCTTAAGTTCTTAAGTTGCTATACAGATACAGCAGTGCTGGTGATCATCATTCATTCACTTCCAAGCGACTATCCGTGAAGGGTAGTTTTGCCATACCTTAATAATACCTTGTCCTTCTTTTCGGCTGTGTGCATATTTCTCCCCTTTGTGTTCCCTTTCCTAAGCCTAGCTTCGGATCGATCGCGTACAACGCGCTTGTGTGTCTTTGTTCTCCCGACCCCTCGTCGAAACCCACCGCTCGACCTTGACAACCTGTTCCCACCATCCCCTTGCTTACGATACGATACGCATCTAAATACCCCTCCTTGTCTTGAGTCTCTGTTCGCCATAGCCCCGTGCCAACTTTGCCTACCGAGTTGAGCTCCTCCCCGAGCTCTTCCGCTGGCGAGCAGGAAACTGCCCCAGCTGCCCTGCTAGCACCGCCCTATGCCCGGTTCGTCTACCCGCGATACCTCTCCGGCCTCGTCCTCCCAAGGGAGGAAAGGTCGTAACAAACGAAAGCAAAAGCTTACTGGAAGTGATGCGCCAGCTTCAAAGAAGAAGGAAAAGAATGTTAAAGATAGCGGCGGTGTTGTTGCGGCGGTGACGAGACATGGAGCTAAGTTCTCGTATGTCATGTGTCTTCTTTCATTTCTGCCCTCACCGAGCCCCCCTAGGTCGTTGTTGGCCTGGTATTGTGAATGCCATGATGGCCTTCAAGGTTGTCTGGGAATCGAACCTGTGTTAACTATAACTTACTCCTAGCCATGGCTACAATGCCAAAGACGCATCTCCGCCCTCCGATTCACCTCCCATCACCTCTCCCGAGCTGAAACCTACGTCTCCCACCACGATCCCCACGAACGGTAATGTCGCCGTGTCGCCCATGTTGGATGCTGTTTCAACCACGTCAAGGTCAGCTAGCACTGCGCCGAGTGCTAATGACTGGGCGCGGGCCATGGGCCCCTTTGCTGGTTCGCCTTCTAACCTGATAAGCATCATGGGTGACTCACCACCGACGCAACCATCATCGTATGAGGATTCTAGGGCCATTCCATACTCCTGGGGTGCACAGCAACGACAACATGTTGTGAACGGCAATGCGTATTCCGCTTCCCCGCCAAGTGGCATCAGACGACCCCTGAGTTTTCAGCTGGACAACCACTACCCTTCCAACGATGCCCGGTCTCAGGCCTCATCACCTCCCGGTGCTCGAAGAAGCTCCATGCACTCCCCATACCCCGCGCCACGTGTAGGATCTCATCCACCCTTACCTCACCAGCCTCAGGCGCACTTCTACGGAGCCCCGGATATCGACTTCGACATGGATCCTAAGGCTGGCTTGAAGCCGGGTGAGAAAGGCCTGTATTTTGGATTCGACACCCTTCCTAACCCAAATGGCGTGCACTCCCCAGGTAGTGACAACGTGGTACTGGCGGGGTATGAAGGCGGCATCGACATCTACAGCGTTGGAAAACATGCCGTAGAACCACTTGCCAGCTTGCGGGGGTTGCGAGGCGGCGTGTACAATGCGAAGATCCTACCGTGGAACGGCGTTCCGGATCCCTACGGCATATTTCCCCTGATTGCCCTTGTTGTCCATGGTCCGGTCGTACCTCCGAATGCTCCAGAAATTGCGGTGGATACGCATCCCGATGGTTCGCCCAGCCCTCGGCTGGACGGCATCCACACCCCGCAATCCGATACCAACCAGAGGCAGGTCAGCGTTTCAAAGGCGATGCCGATGATTGATGCATATCAGACCACCGTCGAGGTGTACTCCTTGACAACGAATAGGTTGGTGGACGTGCTCCTGCAAGCACCTAAAATTCCCATCAAGACATTGGTATCCAATCCCGTCTTCAGAAGCCCTCCCCCGTCTGGCGCCTTTCAGATTCGCGCGGACGCGGGGAGTCTCGTGGTTGCTTCCGGCGTCACAGGGGAGTGTTGGATCTATCGGCAAGACATCTCCGATCAGGAACCGGGGTACCAGTTCTATTGTGTAGGGAAAGTATGGACGAGCTTGAATGGGGACTCGACGCCTGAAAAGGAACGGACCCAGAGTTCACTACCCGCCGGAAAACGTCCGCAGATGCCCATCATGGCTGTCAACGGTAGATGGCTAGCCTACTGTCCACCGGCTCCATCTCCCCAGAAATCTCTCAACCCATTCATTCCCGTTCCGCTAGAAGGCAAAACACCCGGGCTGGCGACGCTCGCTCCTCCTATTTTGCCAAATGAGAGCTCCGATGTGGATCAGCCTATGCCAGATGGTGTCATGAACCGCATCATGAGAGAAACCACTCAGGAGGTCTTGCAGGGGGCTCGATGGTTTGGGAAGCAGGGCGCGCAGCTAGGGGCCCAACTCTGGAAGACCTACTGGTCGAAATCTGGCCAGCAAACACAGACTCGACAACCCCAGATGGGGTCCCCACCTTGGAGTGGAGGATACTCGGGACGATCAGATGCCTCGCAATTTCCTCCCACCTATGGCATACCTGGGCAAGCAGTCACTAAGGAACCGGGTCTCGTGTCGATTCTGGACTTGCATACCTTATCCAACTCCACGACGATCCACCACGTCACCACGTTCAAGGCGCCACTTGGTTGCAGCTTCTTGTCCTTCTCCCCGAGTGGCCTCTCTCTCTTCACCGCGAGCAGCAAGGGGGATGTGCAGACGCTGTGGGATCTGATGCGCATCCAGCACACGAAAGCTTCCGCGCTGCAGAGCTCGCAGTCGAATGGTAGCCACACCACCCGTGTGCGGCAAACTGCGCAGTTCTCGCGGATGACGGTTGCTCGCATCGTCGATGTTGTCTGGGCGAAACCCAACGGAGAGCGGGCCGCGATGGTAACCGAGAGAGGCACCGTGCATCTGCTCGACATGCCGCCGAGCGTATATACGTGGCCGCCTCCGCGCCGTCGGGTTAAGATCCAGGACGGGGCCGCCGGTGGCTCTGAGAATCCTCAGTCGGCCGTCTCGCTGGCGTCCAACGCGCTCAGCTCCGCGTACGACGCCACCAAAACACTGACTAATCGACACAGGCGCACTAGCTCCAATTCACAAACCCCAACCACTATCATGGACCATGCCAGCTATGGAGGTAAAGTCCTCGCCGCAGGAATTAGTCATTCCTTGGGGAATGCCGGGACCGCCATCAACCAGCTACGCCATACGGCCGAGAACCGCGTCAGCCTCCCGCTCGGGAATATGTCTCCGAGTCCATTCTGTGCCACGTGGATCACGGGAAGAAGATATCATACTCTATTCGTGCTAGGGGATGGTCTAGTGAGGACGTTCCCGGGTAAGAGCAGGAGGCCGACAAACGGAAAAGACAAATCTCGCTTCCACCGTAACAATAGATACAGAGATTTCAAACTGAGGAATTTGCCCGACGACTTGATCGCGCCATCAATCAAGCAGATCATTGACCCGATCGAGGACCTGGACCTTAATAACCAAGACCACGACGGCGGCAACACGCTGGTCTTCCACCCTCGCCCGCAGCTCGGCGACGCTGATTATAGCCCGGAGGCTTCCATCCCACAAGCTGAGATTGAGTCTAGCGCGCCTTACCAGCCATTCCATACAGACAGGCGCGTGGGTGTACATATATACGGCGATGGAATTTCTAACGACCCCCTCGCCTCTCTATCCCACCTTCTCAGCACAACAAAGTTAGACGACACCCCGAAACGTGGCAGGCTTCGCCAAAAACGCCAAGCAAATGTGTCGTCCAAGCAGCCCTGGTCCTTTGGGCAAGGTGTTCAGGCAGTCAGAGTGAATGCGGTGTCGATTGGACTAGTGGATGAAGATATCAGCAACAGTATTGATGACCATCGTGCCCTACCCGCGTCGGCGATGGAACGAGTTCTGCAAGTGGGGGAGAACGACGAGCAGATCGTGGTCACGACCCGACGACGCCGAGGTGGCAACAGGTCCCCTGACGCGGATGAGGACGGATTCTTTGAGGATGATTGTGAGGTTCTGGACTTCGCAGACCAGAGAGTTTGAGACAGAATGCCGAATCGCGAAGAGTTGACTCTGGTTTACTTGGGCTACTGGCTACTGGCATAGGCGTTCGTAGTTCAACACGGAAACGGATACTCAGACTGCATGCACACACCGTCTGCAAGAGGTCGTTGCGCAAGGCCAGCTCACCTTGCGAAAGACAACGTCGCGTAGAACCCTCGCTTGCTCTGGTTGGGATTGGGACGGGACGGGCTGGCTTGGATTGGAGTTATTGCATAATCGCGTTGCATTACCGAGACACGAGATGTATAGAGATCCCCCATCCACAGGAGTTGCACGCAGCTCAATTAGATACCATCAAGTCACCTTGGACGTTGTTGTCTTATACAATAAGCAATCGTGATCTTACTGCCGTTTCTGTCTATTACTATAAGAGTTTGATGTGATTTCAACAGCAGTATAAGCCAAGCATATCGGACGTAGAGTATTGTTTCCGATCGTCATCGGCCATCGCAGATCGACCCTCAGGAGATATTACGCTCTACGTCCCGCCGTGTCCTTACACCTGATTACACATATACACCACACATGTAGCTGCCATTTGAAGCCTTTTCAACTTCGCTCCCCACCGTCTCCTCAGAAGCCAACAGACATGTTCCCACGACCTTCGTTACTTAGGCCTTCTTCTTAGCGGCGGCAGCCTTGGCCTTGGCAGCCTTCTTCCGGTTGCTGCGGATCATGACGACGCTGAGGAAGGAGCCGACGACGGCGCAGCCGAGGAGCACGAGGATGACGGGGATGCGGATGGCCCAGACCCGCGGCGGGAAGAAGTTGTGCAGCGGGTGGTCCGAGTCGACGAAGGGCTGCGCGCGGTGCTGTTAGGGTCGGGCTTATGCTGGGATATGACAGGATAGAGGGTGTGGGAAGGAGGGTATGGTAGGAGAGGAAAGGAAAGAAAGGGGGGGGGTTGCGCACCATGGCCAGCGTCCACAGGGAGTAGTAGAGGAAGACGACGGAGGCAGCCACGAGCATGGCGAGACCAACGAGCGTGCCGAGCTGTTACGAAGAGAGAGTTTAGCGGATTGCACGAAGAGCAGGTCGGCGCATAGCTACGGGGGTTTACGTAGCACAAGCTGGGATTTCCCGGGCTCGGAGGGGATTGGTCGGCGTACCATTGTCGATTATATAGAGATGGTTAATTATGTTAGATAGGTAGCGATGTAAATTTGAAGCTACAATTAATTGTAAGCAAAGGAACGTGGTGAACGAAAGAGGATCGTGTGGCTGCTGCGGCTTCTTTGGTGGAAGTTTGTTGTTGGGACCCGGCGACGTGGATGACTTGTCAATTGCGAGTATCAAATAATTTAGGGTCAATGCTAGCATCAATGACTTGAGCGAGACAGACGCGACACGATGAATTTGTGGCTAGGGTAGTGACTTTTTATAGGCCTATGTGGCTGCAGCTTCAGCATGTGTATTTATTGGGCTCTTATACATTTTATGCAGATATCCGATATGAGCAAACGTTCAACTGGACCAATGATAATATCTTACTGTCTCCACTTCAAAAAAAGGTGGCCAGCCTTGCCTAAAGTTTGATCACGCTTGCTTTCAGTCGTCTTCGCCTTGCTAAACTTCAACTTTTCATCGCCAACTGTACATTACATCTATACAACAACCTAATTTCTTCAGCAACCAATCTCAAAAGTATCCTGGATTGATTCCTTGAAAAAGAATCGCACTCGTCTTGAGTGCAAAGGTCAAACGGCTACGAGAGCTACACCATGGCCGAAGTCGAGACGCGCCACCTGGGCGAGCGTTCCCCAAATCGAGCTCCCATCCCTCGTTCTCCACGCCGTGACCGCGACCGTGACCATGACCGCGGCCGACCTCGCGATGGTGGCGACAGCTACAGACCCTCACGTCCCCGCGACCGTCGCTCACCACCTCCTCGTCAACGTTCTCCGCCGCGTCAGCGCACGCCGCCCAAGATGCCTACCGAAGAGGAGAAGCAGGCAGCTGCGAAGGCCGAGTACCAGAAGCTCCTAAACATGCGCTCGGGAGGTACCTACATCCCTCCTGCCCGCCTGCGCGCCCTGCAAGCGCAGATCACGGACAAGACGAGCAAGGAATACCAGCGCATGGCGTGGGAGGCCCTGAAGAAGAGTATCAACGGTCTCATCAACAAAGTCAACGTGTCGAACATCAAGCATATTGTCCCAGAACTATTTCAGGAAAACCTCATCAGGGGACGTGGCCTGTTCTGCAGGAGCATCATGAAGGCGCAGGCTGCCAGTTTGCCCTTCACGCCCGTCCTGGCTGCTATGGCCGCTATCGTCAATACGAAACTCCCCCAGGTCGGCGAGCTGTTGGTCAAGAGATTGGTTATGCAGTTTCGGAAGGCATTCAAACGAAATGACAAGGCGGTTTGTTTGTCCTCGACTATGTTCATCGCGCATCTGGTCAATCAGCAGGTAGTCCACGAGATGTTAGCCGCTCAGATGCTGCTGCTGCTGCTGCAAAAGCCGACGGACGATAGTGTGGAAATCGCTGTTGGTCTCACAAAGGAAGTGGGCCAACACTTGGAAGAGATGAACCCGGCCATCGCCAATGCGGTCTTCGACCAGTTCCGAAATATCTTACACGAGGCGGATATAGACAAGCGAGTGCAGTACATGATCGAGGTACTATTTCAAGTTCGAAAGGACAGATTTAAGGATAACCCCGCCATCAAGGAGGAGTTGGATCTTATCGAGGAAGAAGACCAGATCACACATCGAGTCGAATTAGACGGCGCCATCGATGTCCAAGACGGGTTGAATATTTTCAAGTTCGATTCCGAATGGGAGGATAACGAGGCAGCATACAAGAGATTACGTGCCGAGATTTTGGGAGAGGGCAGTGATGACGAAGAGGATGACGACGAGGACGACGAAAGCTCGGAGGGTGAGGACGAAGAAGAAAAGGCTATGGAGATCAAGGATCAGTCGAACACTGACCTGGTCAACCTACGCAAGACCATTTACCTCACCATCATGAGCAGCATGGACCCTGAAGAATGCGTCCACAAGCTCATGAAGATCAACCTACCTGTCGGTCAGGAACCGGAACTACCCTCTATGATCGTCGAGTGTTGCAGTCAAGAAAAGACGTATTCCAAATTCTTCGGTCTGATCGGGGAGAGGTTTGCGAAGATCAATCGTTTATGGTGCGATCTGTTCACGCAGAGCTTCGAAAAGTACTATGAGACAATCCACCGGTACGAAACGAATCGACTACGCAACATTGCTCGATTCTTTGGCCACCTATTTGGATCGGATGCTATTGGCTGGCACGCCATGTCCGCCATACACCTCAACGAGGAGGAAACGACTTCCGCCAGCCGAATCTTCATCAAGATCTTATTCCAGGAAATTTCTGAAGAGCTTGGCATGTCGAAGCTACAAGCGCGAATGCGAGACGAGACCCTCCAGGAGAGCTTTACCGGTCTCTTTCCTCGCGATAACGCCCGCAACGTTCGGTTCTCGATCAACTACTTTACTAGTATCGGCATGGGTGCACTGACGGAGGAGATGAGAGAGTTCTTGGCAAATATGCCGAAGCCGACCCTTCCCGCACCACCGGCGGCCGACGACTCCGACTCCGACTCTGTATCGAGTTATTCCTCATACACCGGCTCCTCGTATTCCTCGCGCTCCAGATCCCGCACGCCACCGCGAAGAGCCTTGGATAGAGGCCGCCCGCTATCGAGAACGCCACCAAGGCGGGGCAGGTCGCCGTCTGACAGTAGGAGCAGAAGCCCTTCTCGCTCTCGATCTTATTCCGGTAGCCCCTCCCGAAGTCGTTCACCGCGCCGAACGGGCAAGAAATATTCTCTGTCTCCCAGTCCGCCTCGTGGCCGACGAGACTCCAGCTATTCACGGTACAGATCCGTCACCCCGCCACCCGCACGAGGGGCAGGGAGAGCTCGCTCGTACAACCGTAGCCGCAGCTCCACACGGTCCCGCTCCTACTCGGCCTCTCGAAGCCGTAGCCCACCCCCTCGTAGAGCTGCGGCTCGGCCTTCACCCAGCCGTAGTCCCCCACCGCGTAGGGTACCCGCCCGACGAGGTTCATACTCGGCTACTCCCCCTCCTCGTCGAGCGCGGCGCGGCGCCAGCTACTCCCGGTCTAGGTCTCCACCCCCGCAACGGGGTCGTCCTTCCAGAAGATCACGCTCTCCACCACCCCAGCAGCGCAAAGATACGAGTTCCGTCAGCGCCACCCCTCGGAAGAGAGCTCGGTATGATAGCCGATCTCGCAGTCCGGTCAATGTGAAACGAAGACGATACAGTTACAGCTCCAGCCGATCGAGATCTCGTTCGCCGCCGCCTCGCACGAGAAACGATAGCAGAGATAGGGGCTAGAAACCCCTACCAATGCAAAAGCAGAAGCGCAAAGATTCAGACCCTTTATTACATATGCACGAATCTCGAAGGAGGCAGTATCAGAATTAGGATCAGGTTTAGACACACCGGTGGAAAATGGAAATGACTTGGTAGGCCTAACCTAAGATCCGGAGGTGGATGTCTCCGGCGGTGGGAAATAAAGAGAGATGCACTTTTCAGATATTACTAATGTATTACCCCTTTTGCGTCTCTTTTCTGCCCCTGGAATTCGCCCTTGCATTCTGCATTTCCGTCACATCACATTCAGCCCTTTTCATTCCACTAGTCCAAGACGAGCATATGGGTGCGAGCAGGCGGATGGATGATTGATTGTAACGTTAAGATACCACCGAGAAACAGAATGTAGTAGGTACTGAGGTTCGTGTGGTAATAAGTGAACAAATTAATATCTACGTCCTTCAACGCCCCTTGCCAGTTTTCATAATATTCGGCCCCGAAGAGCATTTCATTTCCTCCATCACCCAGTGATCATTACCATGACTATCACACGTCTACTCGGAGGCTGTTACACTTCCCAAAGTGGCATAATTGTGAATCTAATATGGCGCCATATGTATAGCCGAGCGACCCGATGCAAGATTGGCGGGACCGGCCCCTCTTCCCGCCCCATGAATGGATGTTATAGGCATTCACAGTCGTGAAGAATTTACGCGTATGCACGTAGTACGTGGTGCAAGCCGTGCGGGCAGCTTCAATCGCCCAAGCATTATACAATGACATACGACAGTGCCGATCCTCCGAAAGCAGGGATAGTTCAGCTCTCCCCATATTATCCACCTAGCTACCTCTCCTCCCCTCATTCTCTCGTGTAGGTGCGCCTCTTTTCCTGTACGTTACCTTCTTTTCCGCTATTGGCGTGGGTGAAGTTGGTTCTACGAGGCTTCAACCGTACACAAGATCGCTGCTACCAGCACATACCAGCGGATCCCGTAGGATCTCAAGTAACCAACGGTCGCTTTGAGTTACCCAAGAGCTGCTCAGATTAGCAATTACACAGAGACAAGAGGCCCACCGCCCGCAAGAACTAACGCAAGAAACGATGAGCTCCATCAAGCCATACCGGATCGCGGTGCCGGACGAGGCGATCGAGCGGCTGAAAACCAAGCTCTCGCTCGCCACGCTGCCGGGCGAGACCGAGTTCTCGGACGACCGTGCGTATGGAGCACCGCGGACCGACATCGAGAGGCTGGTCCGGGTGTGGCACGAGGAGTTCGACTGGCGGGCCGCGGAGGAGGACCTAAACGAGCGGCTGCCGCAGTTCGAGACCATGGTGGAGGTGGATGGTTTCGAGGAGCTCAAGGTGCATTTCGTGCACAAGACGAGCGAGAGGGAAGGGAAGGGTGTCATTCCGTTGTTGTTCGTTCACGGATGTTAGTCTCCGCTGCCTTTTTTGTTACTGTTTTCTCTTCAATATTCTCTAGTCCTTGGGGGTTAGAGCGAAGGTAAATTCGACGAATGAATAGAACTGAAAAGCTAACCCAATCAATGATGCCACCGAAAAGGGCCCGGCAGCTTCCTCGAAGTGTCCAAGATCCTCCCGCTCCTGACGGCCGCCGGTGACGAAGATCAGCCCAGCTTCCACGTGGTAGCCCCGTCCTTACCCAACTTCGGCTTCTCGCAGCGCGTGTCGAAACCCGGGTTCCGTCTGCGGCACTACGCCGAGGTGTGCCATAAGCTTATGCTGCAGCTGGGCTACGACAAGTATGGTACGTACCTCCTCCACTGTCCACTGTCTCTACTACCCCCTTCTCTACCCACTCACTCCTCCTAACCCCATCATCCCTACGACACTAATGATCATGGCTTCCTACAGTGACGCAAGGCGGCGACTGGGGCTGCTTCATCACACGCATGATAGCGCTGCACTACCCGTCGCACGTGCTAGGCTCGCACGTGAACCTGCTATACGTCGCGTCGCCGCCGAGCTTCTGGAGCGCGCCGCTGCAGTACGCGAAGCACGCGCTGGGGTGGCACACGGCGGCGGACAAGGCGGGGATCGCGCGGTCGCGCTGGTTCGAGGCCGAGGGGTCCGGCTACCGCCGCCTGCAGGCCACCAAGCCGCACACCCCCGGCTTCGCCCTCGCCGACAGCCCCGTCGCCCTGCTCGCCTGGATCTACGAGAAGCTGCGCGACTGGACCGACCTCTACCCCTGGACCGACACCGAGCTCCTCACCTGGATCGGCATCTACGCCTTCAGCGACGCCGGCCCCGACGCCTCCCTCCGCATCTACTACGAGGCCGCCCACGCCCCCCCCGACCCGGAGGCTGCCGCCAACGCGGATGACGGCAAGTCCGCGTTCCGGAGGCTGGCGTACGATGAGCAGTTCGCGGTGGGACGCTGGATCGGAAAGGTCCCGCTGGGCGTGTCGAATTTTGCCAAGGAGATAGTCGCGTTCCCGCTTTCGTGGGCCCGGTTATGTGAGTGGGATTGCTAAAGTTTCATCATCTCTCTACCTCGCCTCTGTTCTCCTCTGCCTTCGCCTCATCTCTCCCGTCTACTCTACTCAATGTAAAGCAATCACTAACATGGAACAATCACAGTGGGACCCTTGGCCTTCGAGAACTCGCATCTCGAAGGGGGACACTTCGCCGCGTGGGAGAAGCCCGAGCTGCTTGCGGGCGACTTGAGGACAATGTTTGGGAAGAAGGGGATCGGGGCCAAGTTGCCTTTTTAAAAAATTTCATCTGCTACGGAAGCTGCATACCTACCAGCTATCTGATCGTTTGTAGATCGTGGCAAATGTGTCTTCATAGTCAGAGGTTCTGTAGACGAAGTCCACGCCGACGCCCTTCGCCAAATGGGTCAAATTGCCCAGGTTAATGAAAGTCTGTCCTATGCCATGCCCGAAAGTCCTGATATGGTCAAGGTCCATGGCGTCAAAGAGAATTTCCCTCCTACCAGACGCAAGTTGATCGAGTTTCCCTACCGCCGCTAGAAATGATGCCGCCCATTCAACATGCGGAGGCCATCTACAACTGGCAAACCGCAGAGCATCGCAGGCCAGGTCCAGTGTCTTGAGTGAACCACTGAACAACGCATGCGCGGCATCGGCCGGTTCCCACTCCACGACGTCTTCCCACCGCACCATCAGATACTCCAAATTGGGAAATGTAAAAGCTTGAAAGGGCGGCTGGGGAAGAAGTGATGCGAATGCCGGACGTGGTAGTGCGAGATGGCCAAGCTCGATATGTTGGAGAGAATCCCTATGAGGAAGCAACATGTGTTGAACCTGTGCAAAGGTCAAGTCTTTCTGGCATTCACGACCCTGTTCACAGGCTGCCCCAAACGTGCACGTAAGATTGAAACGTTTTAGTGCGCGGGGCCAATGCACAAGAGACTTTAGCGTCTGAAGGGAATCGAAGTGTGCCTTCAGGGTTAAGTCGACGATCGAACCTGTACCAAACGTTTTCTAAGAATGCTGATTAGTCTCGTCTCCGGCTCGACTTGGGATAGAATTTATACTCACAGGGTCTGCACCTCCAAGCACGCTTTGGTCACGCCTTTCCATATGATAATCGCAGATCTCTAGGCTCTTCAACGTTGGCAGGTTAGACTCTTCAATGATTCGGATGATGTCCCCGTCACCCCCGGTGTCTTGAATGCGCAAGTGCTGCAATCGAGTCATATTTTTGCTGATGGTGGCGTATAGGTCCCACGCAGACTTGGGCAGAAGTGGGTAGGTGATGAGAAGCTTGCACACACTTGGGAGGGAGGCCAGTGCCTTATCCGCAGCAGAAATCCTCGCCATGTCGTGTCCATTCAAGTCCAGCGGGTAACGGATGTCCTCGGGCCACTTGCAATAAGCCCACATGTCTAGGGAAAGCCGCCTGCAATGGCTGCCACGCTCTGGGCACACCTGTATATTTTGATACATCTGGCAGACATTCACGTACTTCCTGGCCAAGACATTGATGTCAAGCCGGTAGTATAGCTTGCGGTCGGCCACCCGAAAGAATCGTCGACAAGTATAAGCCATCGCCGTCAGAGCTTTACTGAGTTCGCGCTTAAACGCGTCCTCCTCTCCCTGCTTCCAGGCCTTTTCCAGGTCGCCATCTTCATTGACAACGTAGGTGAAGATTTTGTCAAGAAGTTCATCTGGTAGCCTGAATACCGAGGGGGGTGGAAGAGACGGCTTGCGTGGCTTTGGGTCGAGTATGATAAGCATTCCGTTTATATCGGACCCCAGGTGGGCCTGTCTCCATCGGAATGGCCAGTACTGCATCGTGCGAAGAGTTGAAATTGAATAAATTGTTGAATGAACAAATGAACGAGCGAACAAACGAATGGATGAATGGTCGAATGGACGAACGCGAAGGGTCGGTGGTTCGGACGAGGTAAACGAACGCGGTAGACGAACGAATAAATATCGGCGGGTTTGTTGTTCGTTCGTTTGTTATGTTAGGCACTATGGACTTAACAAGTACTAGAAGAATACCTTGGATACCTAGTAGTAGATTGGGTTGTCGGTGGGATGGGATAGGATAGGATTGGATTGCTGTATCGTAGGTGTCTTGTATTTATATTTATTGTGTCGCAAGAGTTCAGGTTGTAGGAGTGAAGAGTGAAGAATGAAGAATGAAGAATGAAGAGTGGAGAGTGAAGAGCGAAGAGCGAAGATGCAGACCAGAAAGCGGCGCGCAAAGAATCTTAAATACCCTTCGCAGAATAGATCACTCTTTCCCAAGCTGTGTCGACTACTTAGGTACCTATCTGCGTACCTGCCCGGATACTAGGTAGCAGCTCGGAACCTATTCGTGACTGCTTTTCCTGGATTCACCATCGACGGGTCAATAGCGCCTTCCCAACAGGACCTTACAATGGATATAGGCATAGTGCCATTTGCTATCGATCCAGATCCATCGATCCAGATCCATCGATCCATCGATCCATCGGAAAACCAGATATATAGCACAGGCCTTAGCATCGACGTGGGCCACTCGAACACACCACTTGTACCGTAGTGGCATTTTCCCTGCGTCGCCCACCCTGAATAAGCTCCCAGGACTGGTCTTCCCCGTCAAGATCATGGTCCCAGCCACAGGCTTCCTATCCATATATTGGACAACCACGTGCGAAATTATTCTCACGCGGATGGCTCGATGGTATGTATACCTGTGACGGGCAATGGTTAACAAGACTGGCGAAACGCAGGGACCAATTCCATCAGTAAACGCCATCTAACCCAGGTTCACCCTTGGGAAAAGAATCTATCTCACCTAGGCGTCCTCTCGGAGGTTGCATTTTATATGGGACAGCTCTTCGGCCAGGCGTGCTGTCTTCCTAGAAAGAGCAACGGCTCGTTCCACGACAATGTCTGATACCTTCATATTATTCAGCCGATTGCTTAAGTTTCACTTCCAACTATCTTTCATCAAGAAGCAGAAAATGGGAAACAAGACCGGCCCGCGTTTGCAAGGCGAAATGCGTGAAGTCGGAAAGTCCCACTTCGCCAACGGAGGGATCCAGGGAAGTGGGCCCATCGGCGCGATCCGACTTGTCAAACCGTTGGCCGCAAACCAATGACGTATCGTACCTGCAATCCTCATAATCTCTGCTCACTTTCGTTGCGAATAGGACTGTAGATGGAAACTTATCATCTGAAGCCAAACACATAGATACCCATCGAAACTGACCGGATCTTGCATCGTCATACCCGTTCAGACGGACAATCTTCGAGGAAACCACCCAGTTCCAACCCAAGCTCCATTCCCACACCACTTCACCCCACCAGCATGCCACACCACCAACGCGCCGACCTGCTCGAAGCCGCAACAGCCTTCTGCGCAGCCTTCGCGGCGAAGAAGCCACCAGCGGAGCTGCTGTCGCACTTCTCCCCCACGGACCCGGACATCCTAGCCCACGAGCACGGGCTAGCGGGTCTAGCGCCGTTCCTGGGGCGGCCGTACCGGGGGCGGGACGGGGTGCGGGCGTACTTCGACTGCATCGCGTCGTGCCTCAGCTACGAGGACATGCGGTTCGGCGAGTATATCGTGGACGCGGCGGCGAACCGGGTGTCGGTGCGCGGCGCGGCGCGCTTCACGTGGACGGCGACGGGCGACGCCTGGGACGAGGTGTTCGCGTACGCGCTGGCGTTTGACGACGATCGCCGCGTTACGCGCTACGAGGTCTGGGCCGACTCCGGTGCTGCGTACCTGGCGAGTCTGGGTCGGTTGAAGGAGGTGAAGGGAGAGTCGGTGGAGGGTTCTGCTAAGTAGCCTGCCACCCCTGGAGGTGATGCAATTATAGCCAAGTCATGTTTTATGAAATTCGAAATCCGAAAAGTCCTACTAAATAATTATTCTCACCTTATTCGATGGCCTAGGAGATCTTGTATCATCATCGTCTAGTAAATAAGCTCACTTACAAAAAAGACCATCCCTTGCCGTTTTCCGCTGCAAATCATTCCCAGATACTTAGACCCCTCCCAAGATCGTACCGTCCCTGTTAAACCCCCTTTTTAAACCCCGAGACCAGCCATCCCATCCTTACTTCGTCTTCGCCTCGACAGTAACCTCGCTCTCACCCAGCGTGACCACCTGATCCCTATCCCAGAGCAGCGCGATCGCGCCCGCGGTGGGGCCACCAAGGAGCGTCCACAGCGCAGCAACGCGAAGACTCGTCACCAGCGAGCGCTGCGCCGTCGTGATGTGCAGGTAGAACGCCCAGAGAAGCAGCGCCGCGTTGCCGATGTACATGTCGTACTGGAAGAACTGGATGAGCAGCGGGGCGAGATCGCCCGGGCCGTAGGTGGTCGGGTCCGTGGTCGGGGGCGCTGTGATCGGGTACGGCACGAAGGTGTGCCAGAAGGTGACTTGCGAGATGATGGGGGCGAATTGCGGGAATACGGCGGCGAGAGACTCGCGCAATTGGCTGGGCAGCAAGCTGAGTGCGAGGATGGGTGCTTGGGTCAGGACGCTGATGGCTAGGCCGTACTGGTATACCCCCGACACGGCTGTCATGAAGCCGTTCCCAGGTGTCGTGGGCTTGCCGTTGGTGTCTTGCGGGGTGAGACTTCCCAGGAGGTAATAGCAAGCGTTGTGAAGGAAGTCTTGGATGATCAATGTCCACTACGCAGATATCGTCAGCGACAGTTGAAACGGGTAATTTGTGAGCGAAACGGAATAGAGTGCTCCCTCGCACTAAACGTCAAGACAACAAATCAATTCATAGACTTACAATCGGAAACCCCTGCCAGAACGCAATCCAATTGTAGTGTGTAGCAGCGCTATGCCCCAGCAGCGTCGGCATGCTCATAGAGATAGTCGGGACGACGAACCCCAGCGTCATAGCCATAGGGAGCAGGGCCAGATCCCAGAGATACACGAACAAGCTCCTGCGCGCAGCATCACCGACCGCCTTGCCGCCCCTGCCTTCATCAACGATCCTCGCAACCGGCGACGAGAGCAGCTGCAGCGCGAGATACAGCGGAGCAGCGGTAGTCCAGCCCGCGTTCTGGGCCGCGAAGCCCGCGACGCAAGCCCAAGCAACAGCGCGGCCGCGATTGCCGACGCGGCGGCCCTCGAGCGCGAGGGCCAGCCAGCCCGTCAGGAACTGGCCCAGGCCCCAGACGTAGAAGGCGGTGGCGTGCCAGCCGGCGCCGGGGTCGTCGATGTAGGCGGCGAAGAAGCCGACCAGGAGCGACAGGTGGCGGTCGACGGGGCCGACGCCCGTGTACGCGCGCTTGAAGGGCGCCGGAGCCGTCCGCAGGTCCGCCGCGCCCTCCGCGACCGTCCGCAGGATCTGCCCCAGCCCGTTGTGCCGCATCGGCAGTACCGTTGCGCGGAACCCCACTACGGCCAGCCCGACGAGTGTCGCGGCGACCGCGTATCTCCCCAGAGGTGCCTGGGTGTGGTGAGTTAGTTTCAAGTAATTAATTCCTTGTACGCGATGTTGGTCGGGAGGATATGCCGTCGGTATACAAGTGTTAGGGTAGCTAGCCTTACCATAGGGATTGCGTAACCAGGATAGGTACCACCTTAGTATTGCAACTATTCAGAATGCGCAAATTGCAATTGAATATACCTACTCCAAATGGCCGAGACAAGATATACTCTCATCCAAAGCTAACGAAGAAAGGATCGTGCCAACAATGAGGGTGCCGAGTTTGTTGAAGAGGAAGAATCTCAGCTTCCAAGCTCCCCTGGAACAGAAGGAGGCTGACACCGGCTGGCTCGGTGTAACCGGAGCTAAGTTAACCCCGCTTCCAGCCAGCCGCTCTGCAGCTAGCGTAGCACTACCTACTTGAAACGGTTAGTTGGGATTGGCGATTTTGTTTTGGTAGTATCATGATGTCTATCGTTATCAAACCATCACGGCAGCACGGCAGACGTCCCTCAGACAAGGGACGAGTGATAGCCGAAGGGCTGCTTGGTGTCTCTTGTATCTAGGCCGGGATGATGCCGTTATATCAGAAAGTAGGGAGATGGGAATATATTAGATATCCCTTGCTGGCGACCCACGAGATAAGAGAGCCGTAAAGTTGCGAACGAGTTCCCGAGTAGCCGCTTACATCATTTGATCAACACCAACGTGCTCATCTCAAATTCAGATATGGCTTGCAATTATCGCCATATCTCTTATCTTTTCATGCAGAGTTGACTTAGGTCAACACCTTGGAAGAGTAGACCCCAAGTTCAGATACCTTCTGTACTCCCTGGATTGCCCTTCTCTGAGTACCTAGATCGATGTGCTATTTTCCCATACCAACCATGACCAAAACCCAATACCGGCGCATACGTATCCCTGTAACGCAGCGTTTCTTGGTATCGTACCCAACTTCTATTTTTTGCTTAGGTTCGGTTAACCTCCGCCTACTGCCATCTATATGCACAAGACCATATCGCTCCGAGGACAAGCCAAACCAAGGTCTAGGGGAATGTGGTAATGTCGTTTGGAAGTGGTTCGAAATGGTAGTAGCCTGTGAAGCCTTCTTTTCAGGAAGAAACTCAGAACATACTATTCTCGGGACTCCACGCCATCCGGCTTCGCTACCTCCTCTTTCACTCCGTTACTTTCCCCTGTACCCGCCTCCTCCCCTTCCCCCTCAGCCTCCGTCGCGACATCCGCTTCTATCTCCTGTTTCCTCTTCTCCTTCTTACTCAGCATGATACTACCATTCGCCAGAGCCTCTTTCGGGAGTGGTCGGACGATAGGTTGTGCGATCCACCACGGCCTTTTACACTTCTTGACCGTTGCCACCGAGCTCTCCGGATCATATTCTGGATCATCTACCTCTTCCGTGTTTGTGGAATCCGGGGCAGGATTGTTTTCGGATTTCGGCTCCGGTTCGGGCTCGGGCTCTTCTATGCTCTGACCCCCGGTCCTCTCGTATTCGATAAGCCCTTCCGCTACGCGCCTCTCTACCATGTCGAGAACCTTCTCGATGGCAGGGACGTCGCCGGCGCGGCACCGTGCAAGCGCGTCGCGTATATCCGTATGCTTTGCTATGAAGTGTCGCAAGAGATGGAACAGGTGAGGCCGGATAGCCAGAAGATTCGGCGATGTGCATTTTTCGTTCTTGCTGCGGTGTTCCCTCTTACGCTTCTTCCGTGCGGGGCCACCTTCTTCTTGTTCCGCGTCCCTTGCCTTTCCTTCAGCAAGGAAACTTTCGTCATCGCCTACGACGAACAACGGCCGTCTCTCTGGGGGTTCGTGTTGCAGGGCGTATCGATGTATGATGTCCATGTATCGCCTGAATACGGCGTCTACTCGATATCCACCTTGACCGTCCTTACCACGCCAATACTCCCGCCCTTCTTGCCCTGGAGGCGGTGGTTGCGCAAAGATCGCCGGATCGCTCAGGTTGCCCTCGGCGCTCATGACGGCATCAGCGCCGGTTGCCTCGAGACATCGCTCTAGGTCGCCTCGCTGCAGGATGTTTCCGTTGGCGAAGATGACAGTCTCCTTGGGTAAGTTTTCGCGTAGATAGCGCAAGTATTCCCAGTCCGCAACGCCCGTTATGTGACCTTTCTGTTCTCGCCTCCGCCCGTGCACCGTGATGATGCTCGCACCAGCAGCCAAGACGTTCTTGGCATATGCCAAAGTCTCTTCCTTGGTATCCAATATGCGGATTTTGGCCGTGACGGGTATAGGGAGGTTTTTGTGTAGATTGTTAATCAGTTTGTATATAAGCTCCTGATCCTCCTGCAAGAAAGCGCCATAGCGGCCTCGGCGCGCAATGCCTTGTGGACATCCCAGGTTTAAGTCGACGGCATCACAATATGGGGCCACCAACTTCGCTGCACCCAGAAGATGGTCTGCGTCGTTCGCGCAAAACTGAACGAACAGAGGACGGTCGAACGCTGGGTTGCCGTCGAGGAATGGTATAGGCTGTGCGGGTTCTTCTGGGTCTGAAGGGGTGGATGGGGCTTTCGGTATAGTGAGAGAGCCGGGGTTGGTTGAGGAAAGTCGGGCGGCTTCAAAATGTGAGTCTCTATACTTGGGCGTCTCTGCATATAGTCGGGCGTGGAGCATGGGGGTATAAGCTAAGAGTTTTGCATTCTCAGCCGGGGTGAGGAATGACCGAGTGAGCATGCGCCAGGCCTGTTCACCACATACTATTAGCATTCCATGTAAGCTTCAAGAAACGATATGTGATGGGATAGAAACGTACGAATTCGGACTGATCGACCATAGGTGCAACGACAAACTTAGGGGACCCAATGCTTTCGTAGAAAGCTCGTCCATGCAGCCTGGGCTTCGCCATTGCTCCATCTGCCGCACTTGAAGCCATTTTGACGTGGTTTCTAGTCAGGAAATTCCAGATAGGGCTGGCGACGCCCCGGCTCGTATACCCTCTTCTTACAAACTCCAGTGTGGCAATCGCTGGTGCTTGGGTCTTATAGCGGAATGTTTTTGCACGTCAAGTCCTAAGGTTATCGTAATAAAGCGATCATAACTTTCATCAATCTCATCAAGAATGTAAATGTATTTGAATTTGCGTATAAGAGAAAATACATGGTGGGGTTGTACAATCTTTTTTTTCTTTTTTTGCCTTTTTCCTATTTCTCATTAGGTAATGATGGTTAGCACGCTTTTTTACACGCGACATGTCAAACGCTAGAATCAACTCTATAATGAGACCCCTATAAACTTTATGTCTTCGCAGAGGAACCAAAAATTTGGAAGAAGAGAAGAATAAGTCAATGCGATTCTCCTATTAGGCGATGGCATCACCTGATGCAGAAGTAGATTAACTCGGTCCAGCCTTGCTTCTTTTTTTTAAAAAAAAAAAACACTCCACGAGGCTATCAGATTCTTGATTCCCCATGCCATTCGGCCGTTCGCCATTCGCGTGTTGGATGGAATACGGTGAACGCGCTTGGGAACAAAGTCCCTGCCGGGAAATGAGTCTAAGGCGCTGCGCCTCTTTCTTGTACCCTTTACTTCTCGTATTGGGCGGCCCGGTACTGGTACATACACCACCAAGGTCGAGATCGTTGCTTGGCTGCTACCACATCTTGGCGAACCAACTAACGCTCTGCAGCTAGACTGCTGTTAGAACTACGTAGTACATAGTACTGTGTAGTACAGCACATTGATGTCCATTGATGTCTTGCTAACGAGGACCCTGATATAAGACCAGGTGCTAGCCACTATTGGGTACATACCCAGGTAGGCATTAAGCAATGAATGAAGCATTACTTGGCTTGCTAAACCCAGGTACTTAACTTACATAGTAGTGTGTAACGACAAAATTAGGGAGAATACTTCTCGCAAGGCCCCTTACCCCCCTTTATCGGTATCGTTTGCAGCGAGGGGAGATGCATCAACTCTTACAACATCACGGGCCGATTCAGAGCATTGCACTTCCCGGTTTCGCTGCATAGAGAATTTGCTATTCACTACTTGTCCCATCCCGAAAATACCTAGTGCTCAAATCTTTCACTAATAGTACATTACTTCCACCCTCAGGAGCTGACAACGTCATCATGGTCTCGAGGTCGTGAACGATGATAAGACAAAATCCATTGTTCCTTCTCTCGTCCAAATTCCCAATGGTACTTCCCCTCATCTGTCAACGTCTACAGATTACCATGATACGACACCCTCGTAGATACATACATCTACACTCCCTCCCAAAATTTGAGCCTTGCCTATCAAGCGTCCTTGGCCGCCACTGTGTGCTCCGGTGGCTTTTAGATAGGTAAGGGGCTGGCGCCCTTGTGTATAATCCATGTCTAACTTGTAAATGTCTCCCCGCCCGTTCAACCCCTCGAAACCCTCCCAACAACTAGGGCTAGGCTTCCTGATGATGCCACCTCACCTCCCGATCTAAAGGGTGGGAGGCAACCTTGGGAGTTGATTCGCATACAGGCCGGGATTTCTCACATGGGAAGGCCTGTTTCATCATGGTATGTCGGATTGTGTGTTGCCGTGTGTGGCTACCATGCCTACAACGTTCCTGTCACAGAGGCTACTAGGCATGGCGTGTCCCGAGGCGAATTAGATTTGAGACCCAGTTTGGGTTGGGTTGCTTGTTTTGTTGCAAATATGTTCTGACGAAAGCGATGTCCTCCACAGAGCCATCGGGTCCCCCGTCGTTGCCGGTACTGTAAGAGAAGATATTATGGCAACGAACAGGTTCCCTTTTTGTTCGATAAATAGCAGGATAATGTGAATTCGAAAACGCCCTGACACCTTACTATGCTGACCGTGTACAACGCCATCGACTCTAACAGTGTCAAATACATGATCGCAGGTCTATGTGCCTTTAATCGAGAAGGGAACAATTTTTCTTGGGTTTCGTGGTGTTGCGCTTGGCGTCATTAAAAAAAGTGCGTATAAATCTTGGACGTCTCGTGAACTTCCATCTCCTGCCGTGGCATGTCAGCGTACTCCTAAGCGAATTACGGGAAACATAGTACTGGCATATGGCCTTACCATCTTGAATGTGTTCAGTTCCTCCTTGATCTGTTGAGCAAGCATAGGGGTGAGGCGATTGCACGTGGCAATCTCGCCGCGACGGTCGTACTCTCCACTCGGCCACGTATCGTAGAAGACTATCCGGGGGCTAAACGTGGCGTTGCGCTTGCCCGAGTTGCCCTGCGGTGTCGTCGGGGCGCTCTTAGTGTCCTGACGAAGGCGGAGCGCCGATACGAAGTAGTCTTCGTTGCCAATCGTGACGGATTCGTTTCGTTTATGGCTCGACTCGTCATTCGGGGTGCTAGGAGCGGTGGAGTTAGGGGAGTCGGAGACGTTGGGAATCATCGGCAGGTCAAAGGCAGGACCTCGGGTTTCGTTACCCCGTGGCGACGGGCTGGGGGAGTTGCTGCGGGCTATAATCGTGTTAGAGACAGATGCTTCACTATCCAGATCAGACTCGACATACTCTTAAGAATACCCTTCCGAATCGTTGCCAGCACCTCGGCCCTCTCCTTCTCGCCACCGACGATGCTCTTTCTCGCACCAGAGTTGTCCGTGCCCGAGCTCCCTAGACGCTCTGCCGAGAGGCTATCCGCAAAATTCGTGGTGTCAATCGGTTTGATATCGAGATGGGGGAGACCGCCGATGCTAGTTGGTCGAGCATGTACATCCTTACTGCCCTCACGCTCGGCTTCCACCGTAACCATGGATACCTCGGCCTGCGAGGCCCCAGGGGCCCTCGCTTCCTCGCTCACCGATCCGATGACCGACTTAGGACGGAACAGTCCTACCAAGGACCTGCTACCCTTCTTCATTCCACGACCCATCTTACGCAGCATTATCGACGCAGAAGATGCAGTCGAGGAAACGGAAAGATTGTCCGTCGAACCCGAAAAGAGCCTGGTCCCTGAGTAAATGCTGCTCCCAATTCCAGCCGCCTCCTGCTTCTGCGCAATTCGAGCCTGTTCCTCCTCATACAAATCCTCAGGCCTAGGGTCCTTGTGTAACCTGGAGGGCTCATTTGACCCTGGCTTGACCGAGTCGGCGCCAACATCTTGTCCCGTGACTTTCCTAAGCTCCGCAGCGCTTCCGAACGAAAATGCTCGTCGTAGTCGTGATGATTTGCTCTTGGATTTTCCTCCCTTCTCGTTGATGGCAGCCAGTTGCTTAGCAGCGGGACTATCTGCTCCTAAGCCAGAAGAGGCCGTCGACGGCTTGGGCGCAGAGGACTCCGGCGCCTTAGCAAGGGCTGCCGAATCCTCGGACGAAGACCCGGGACCCATGGTGACCGGTTTGGATAATGGTGACGGATTAGTAGTGCGTTTGCCGACATCAGTAGTAGATGAGCCACGAGGCGGTATATTCACCGGCTTGGATTGATCCTGCCCAGGCTTCTTGTCCCCAGAAGTGGAGGAGGTTGAGGCGGGGCTCGCCGTGGGGGCAGACGCATTGGAGTTTCGATTGGTAGACTGCGACAGCACCTCCAGTTAGTAAGTAACCAAGGGTCTTAGGGGTGAGGCAATAGTGTCCCGCAATTATCTGATTGGGCAGTCCGCTGGGAACTTCGGAACTTTTCTTTTCTCCCACGCACGGTTGGAAGAGGTGGTAGAGGAGGGGGGATTAACTCACCGAAGACGGCCTAGAATTGCTGCTTCCGCTCGAGATAAGACTTTCAGAACTGCCATTACCGTGCATAGCACTTTTGCTTGTAGGCCCCGGGACAGAAAGATTGGTTCCACTTCGAGTAGTGGTTTTTGGGTCCTTATCCGATCCTCCTTGCTTCTTGGAGGTGCTTAGTGCCTCTGGGCGGAATGATTCCTCCGCCTTCTTCCAGTCCTGCGGGGTCAGGGGGTTGGGATAATCGGTAGAATTGATGGAATGTATGCTGCGCCGCCGAAACCTCTTTGCCTCTTCCTCGGTAGGATGTCGGTATAGTTGCATGTCATCCATGGTGGTGTAGGCGGCACTATGCGGCCGGTTGGCGGAGGATGCAGAATTCCTAGGTACCCTCGCCTTCTGCTCTGGCGCACCGCGAGGATTGTAGAGATGCACAACAGTTGCCATTCCGGAGCCCGATGGCATCGCCGAGCCTTGCGGCTGCGGCGATTGTAGAACGCTAGGTGACGAGTCCGTGTACCGTGGGGATGGCCGCCTATACCGCTCCGGTGATGCCTTCGCAGCGGCAACTTGCGCGAACGTCGGTTGATTTGACAAGCCATTCAAAGGGGGTAGCTGGAGCCGGGGTCTAGGCCCGGACGCAACCTGGGAGTCGTCTTGGGACACGCCAGTGGTTCTTGTGGAATGGGCATTATTATTCGTACCCGAGGCATTGGACTGGCCTACAGGATAGCGACGTGCCGCAGCTTGGGGATCCACCATCTGCATATTGGGTACATTCGACGAAGCACGATAGGCTCCGTACTGCTGCCATTGTCCACCATTCGCCATGTTCGGCGTAGCTGTGAACGCATACGGCTGAACTGGGGCCGACGCGTTGCCACGATAGACATTTGGACCTCCTCCCACACTACCAGACATGCTGTGATAACCTGTCCTTTGCGGGTTGCCCATGTACGCCTGATTGGGCTGCGTTCCTGTGGGTGCCGGCATGATTCCGGAAGCCGATTTGGGTTTGGTCTGAAGCAATGTTACTGTTCCACTTTGCTGAGGATATGTTTGGACCAGCGCAGCCATATTCGAAGGTAGTGGTCCGAATAGTCGGCTCGGATGGCTCACGATCGAAGGAACTCGATTCGCTTGCTTGGCCTATAGGCTATGCGACGGTCGTGAGCGAGGGAAATGGTCTAAGAGCAGAATAGAAAGCGAGGCCTCTACGGTTCTTGTTAGCTATACGTAGTGGTGATGATTGGATGATTTAAGCATCAAGCAGTCAGGAGATTGTGGTGGCCGATATTCGGGATCGGTAAGGCTTGGGCTGCTAAGACGGGGCGGGCCACATACGAAGCAATACAGTGCACACCTCGAAAATAAAATATCGGCGTCTGACCAATCAACACCCTCAACCACGTAGGGGGGTTATGAGGTGAAGTGATGGCGAGGAACAGAAAGGGAGGTTGGACGACGGTAGATGTAGATGGAAATGGAAAGGGCGCCCGCGACCAGGGAAAACGAGTGAGGGTCTCCAGAAAAGAAGCCTGCTATTACCGTAGACGACTTTTCGACCTAGATGTCGGCTATCTCACGACAACTAAGTCTGGAGAAATGATCGATTCGGAATCGAAGGGTTTCTTGTTCGGTGTCACGATTGACACGAAAGATAACCAAAGTCTAGTAGGAGGACATGGAGGAGGCTGTTACGATGACCCTACACGCGTTATCGACCAAGAGTAAGAGAGTCTTGTTTCTGTTTTTTCTGGGGGTTTATGGCTTTTCTGGTACTAAAAAGGGAAATTGAGAAGGACACCTTGGATCGGACGGTGTTGGACAGTCAGAGACAAACACCAAAGAGGAAAGCTCGAAGAATACGGGCAAGAGCTAATAGAGGATAAAAGGCAATAGGGGGGTTGATGGAAAAGGGAAAAGAGAACCTCGGCGAAAGGGGAGGGCGTGGGTTAGGTGGGAGTCAAATCACAACAAGAAAAAAAAAATAGAGTGCAATTTTCTGAACAACGCTATGTACGACGTGGTCAAAGTAAGTAAACTAGAGAGAATATGACTAGGAGGGGGGGGAGTGTAGAAAGAAGGAAGAGAGAGAGGAAGGGAGGTGTAAAAGGGCAAAAAGGGGAAAGAGAGTTGATGTTATTCAGAGATGCATTGGGATGGAAAGGGAAAGAAGAGTAGAAGTTGAGGTTTGCATTCCCAGCGCCATTCTATTCTGGCTCCTGCTTCTCTCTGTTCTCTGGTGGCTCTGTGGTGTGTGTGTGGTGTCTGGGTTCTAGGTTCTGGGTTCTGGCTCTGACAGCGCCAGCGATCCTAGTAACAGGCGTAGCGCAGAATAGTTAGCGCAGCGTTGCTACTGTATCTGTACTTGGCTACCGAACTTGCCCAGGTACCCGTGGACCTGTTGGCGTTCACTGCTACATCTACATACTACTAGGTACCTAGTACTAGGTACTGATTAAGCAATTATAGTATAATTACAACATCCCCAGGGCCATCTGAATCCCCCAAGGGTTCCAAGGTTAACTGCTCCAGCCCTGGAGCAGCCCTGGAAGAGCCCTGGAAGTACACTTGATGGAGTGGATCATAGCCTAGGCCAGACTGGTTCAGTGGCCACCCACTGGGCAGTTGTTATGAGTCGCGCAGTGGTCGCTGTGGTACCTGTTAGCTAGCCGTCATGCAAATAGGGTACCTGTACCTAGCAATTGCGTTCTACCGTAGTATGTACAGATGACAAGGTCACGCTAGGGGAGGTACCCTGTTTTTTCTTCTCATCATGGTCCTGTACTGCGTACATGGAACCTCTGGTGGATCCAACGAAATGCATGAAATGGGGTAGGTAGGTACCTAGTACTGGGTACATGTACTAAAGTAGGTAGGGTCCGGGTATGTATTTACCAGGTACCGCATAGTAGAAACTCTCAAGAGCTCAGTAAAGAGCTCAGTAACAAGAATAACGGCTTCGCAGCAATATTCCATTTGTCTCGTCAGTGAATTCAGTCTAGTAGCGACAACACCTCGCAACCACTGACTCTCCTAAGGTTACCTGGTAATAATCAATTAATACCTTTTCTACCTACCTACCTAGTAGGTAGGTAGGAACGGTGTCAGAGTGATACAATGGCTCGCAACATTGGCATCTAGCAGCAATGAATATATCCATTCCTTGTAGACAGTCACTGCAACTAATGACTGAAACGGAAGAAATCAGCACGATTTTCAGATTCGGCGCATGAATCTCCCATCCACTTACTACCATGGATGTAGCACGATCCAGCACACATGTAGCAATGGGCTGATGTAGGCAACTGACTGCATGAACATCACAGCAACTTCTGGTGTTCAACACCGCCTATTCGCTACAGCGATATCTCTCAATTCATCGCATTGGATTATTGGGTTAGTATGTACCTAGGTTAGTATCCAATGGATAGGTGTCGTACATAGTAGGCAGCTTGAGGTATAAACAGCAGACAACCGACAATAGGGGCAAGTGGACAACATTGGACCCGGATACTACATAGTAACGTATATACTATGTAATGTAATGAACAACCGCGACCGCGCCATCTCAGATTGCGAGGCTCTCTTCTAAACATCGACGATGCTGCTAGACCAGTTTCGTCCAAGCTCTCGTGCCAATTGGCCACCGTTATGCCGGGATTGTTGATGAGACTAGGGGCGCTACCAGAAGGCCGTTGGCCCTGACCATATCGCTAAGTAAAGCACTACGGGGTGTCGGGGATTGGGATTGCTCTCTACTAGGTACCTACTCTCTACAGCATGACGCGGCTGTGCACTGCTACCACTTTCTGGACTGGTGACTGGCGACTGGCTCGCTGGCCGTACTGTACGGCGCGGTACTGTATGTGCTACCGTAGCATATGTGTTATGGCACAGAAGCCAGGGAATACAGCGTACAGTACGAATTCATCTGGGGTGTACTAAATCCAAAAATGATGGAGTTCGGAGAGAATTCGCCGCCATCGTTCTGCATCCATGGTTCGATTGCTCTTCTATAAAGGGTCCTGGCAATGCAAGTCTTGCTCAGGTTGGTAGGATATGCCACAGGCCACCCAGGACCGCCCGGCACATAGCAATTGCTATGTGTGTTGCTGTGTGGAGATCGAATTCCGAAGCCAGCGAGGATGAGCTTCGAGAATACAATGTTGATGCTTGGAGCGAGATGAGCGAGATGAGCACAAGCACAACCCAATCTACATCTTCCCATACGCACCTATGTACCTACATACTATAGATATGGACCTGAAGAATCGTGCCTCGGTGAACACGTCGTTGCATATGCTTTCTCCGGCTTGATTGGATCGATTCTAGGTATGACGTGACGGTCGTACGTGGAGGCTCGGGGCTCACTGACATACATATAATGTGGATTAATAGGGTGGATGACTTCCGTCATGCCTCATACCTCTGTTTGTGTGTATGTAGGTATGCAATGTCGATGCCAGTAACTCGTTAGACTATCATGCCATCTGAAGTCTTTAGACTCAAAGTCCCGTCAATGTTGTTCTTATACTTTATTCATGCCACCCACCCTTTGTAGTAGTGTATTCAGCCTCTACCTCCAGGGGAGAGAACAGGGGGCACGGGCGGGTGCCGATTCGGCAGCTGCAAATGCACCAGCAATGCATCTAAGCGATTCAAGGCGCCGGTTGTAAAACCCTCCTTTTTTTTTCTAAAACTTCTCCAGGGCTTTGTTTGTTGCCAACGCCGGATTGGCCATACCCAGATGCTATGCCAGCAATTGAACCACCTGGAAAACCTTGGAAGTTATCTTGATAGATCGACAACAATACATACCCCGAGATAGAAAAGCCCTTGTCTCGGACGTGGTGCTCGAACGTGTCCTGATTCTGCAGGTACCATTGTCCGCTATTTACATATGTAGGTACCTAATATTTCGTGCACCGCCTACTATCGATGTGTGTATGTGTGTGTGTGTCATTCAGGAGCCCTGGGAGATTGGTTCATATTCGCACTGGCGATCAACATACACTTTTCTCACATCTGAGCCGCCGATGAGCTCGAATGCAGATCAGACGGTAAAAGTTGCGACCGACACTATACTAGAGTAGCCTCACTTTCCACGCAAATAAACAAACAGATGGCATTGCGATTTATGAGCCATCAAAAGCATTGGTAGTATGCTACCGGGTACTACCTGGTAGGAAGATGAACGGTAGCGACATTGAGCATAGGCTAGCCGAGCACACTGGAGAATGTAGTACGCAGTGCCTACGAGTTACATGTTCACCAGGGTTTTGAGACCTCAACAACAGTAGTATTGGCTAGAAAAGCAGCACCTTCTCATTCATATTTGATACATGCCCTTTTGCTGTCCATACATCAATGTCATTCCTTCACCATAACTCGGAAACCAACGAGTCACCGAGCCAGGTTCACCATGAAGCCATAGTGTAATAGGATCATTAGGATCATCGATCCAACGATCTGCTTTCGAGGAGCAAAGGCCAGCGAATCCTAACCGTAATGACGAATCAATCCAAAGGAAAAAACCGAATTGCGCCAACACAAACGGGTCAGATTATGTACTGTTTTCGACGTCCTTGGCCACGGTCAAGATCCATTTTGTGGGGGTAGCCCCCTTTTCCCCATGTCTACTGCCCATCTTTGGTCCATCGTCCATCTTATTTCTATTATTATTGCATGCACAATAATGTGTTATGGTAGCAGCGTAGCAGCGTAGCAGGACCCCGTATTGGAAGCCCCTATTTTTTTTTTTCATATCCGGAGTAAGATCTGCCACACTCGCGCTTCGCACTTCGTATACAAAAGTCTGTTTCTATGTTAGTCCAGAGTTGATTGCATCATACCTTGTTTTATGCAGGCCGATTCAAGTCCACGGAAAGTTAGTAGGTCCCGGTGCTGCCACATATAGAAGCGGCACGAAGCCTTCCAAGGTTGCTTATTTTATATCTTACTAGGTAATAGGATATATCATCGATGCCTTCCCATTTGTCCACGAACACGACAAGTCGCAATGAGGGTCGTCTTGGATACCGGGTGAGTATACCCAATTCTTATCAGAGATCAAGGACATCAAATCCGATCTTCCCTGCCTTAACTAGCAGGCCTAAGTTTGAAAAAGAGCTTGAGCTTTTCCAGCACCCTGCCTGCATGCTTAGGCTGTATGTAACCCAAAGCTCAGTGCAGTCTTGGAAATGCAATCAGCAACCAGTTCAGCCAGCCAGTGACGGGTCACCCCGCATCCCACAGGGAATATCTATCTACAATGTACCTATACCAAGGACTTGCTGCTTGGCAATATACTACGATAGCCGCCATTCGACGGTAGCGACGTAGCGGTGGTTATGAGATACTAAGAATTCCTCGCTATTTTCCTTGGTGGAGCGTAGCAGCGAGATTGAGCTCGACGGCGATTTTTCTCTTATGATGCCAACAACGTTCTGATGCCACGGTCTCATATTTCGTCTTATATTTCTTGGTATTAAGTAGCACTCCGCAACTTGCTCTTGCGATTCGCTACTGGGTATTTAAGGCACCTAGCAGACGAGAGGAGCGTAACCAAGTCACCGAAAAACAGTTGGTTTCCAGGATGTGCAACCTGGAACTCACATAAACCTGTTTGTCTCGATCTACGTCGTATCCACTATCGACTATACGACCGAATATGAGAGACTACGAACCCGACCTCAGGAGTTAACGATACTTTTTCTTTCGATGGGCTACCACTCTTCAGTTCCCGCCTAAGAATTGGTGTTCCATCTGCCGTAAGCTTGATCTTTCACTAGCAACATTGAAATAAATAATAAAAATTAAAAAATTGTTCTTATCAAAAGGTATATCCCGATATGTGACGTGCTGAGTAGGTATACACTTCAAACAAGCCATCCCGTACGATATAAATATTCACATTCATCTCTGGCTCCTCGGGCCGAATAGTCTTTTCGAGCGAGCCGAGTAGTTGTATATAGGTATTTTTCGTATTCTACTGTGTATAGACACATCAAGAAAGACGAGGCCATATCCTTAGCACAAGTCGTAAAACCAGGAGAACGCAAAAGCCACCCTAGAGAACCCGTCATCTACCTACCCACCTAGGTAGGTACTTAAAGTGCCACCTCGAAGTTTCGGTTTATGCAAACGCATTATCTCGAGACCCCACGACAAATATACATACAACGAACCCCCCGCAAAATGACCAGTCGATCTAGACCCTTACCTCGAAGATTCGAAGATCCGATCCCAAGGCTCGGGATCATGGGTCGTTTCGAAACTTGCTTAATTGGCCGCCTGTGCGACGACGCTAAGGAGGGGAGAGAGCAAACTCGCGACCTCGTCTGAGAGGAGTCAAGAACGCCCTCCACTCCAAACGGGCGTATCCCAGCCATTCGGACGTCCAAGTGGAGTTCCACCACCTGCGAAGTGCGGTGTCACCGCTCGACGCCCAGGAGCCCGGCCCTGCCCTGAGGAAGAAAAAAAGGGAGAAGAAAGCTTATCGCCATACGGGTGTCCACGTTCTGTATTGTCGAAGCACCGCATTCGCGTGCACGACATGGCGTACCCGACGTCGTTCTCCGGGAAAGCCCAGGGCGCCCCCAATGGGATCTCTTGACCTGGATACCTGTGGGCGTCGTCGCTCTAGACCCTAAAACTTCAGAGATGGTGAGCCCTACCATCGGAGGACTGATCACGCAATGATGGAATCGATACCTACCCACCCTCAAAGCTAGTGCCCAAAGGTCTCCAAAACGATGCTCTTCTATGGGACAACCTTGGAACGTACTAGAGAACGACCCCATAGCGCAGCGCTGCTCCATACCCGATCGTCGGTATGCCTGAGTCGGAACACGTTGCGCCGGGTCCTCGTATCCGGCCGCGGCGGTCCAAGAATGCGTCCCTAGCGCAAGCAGCGGGTCAGCAACCCCAAGGTCCCGTGTAGCCAACCGACGCGTCCCAGCGCAGGCCCCATAGTCGTCGACTTGGAGCAGCAGTGGAGTGGCGTGCCGAGCGCGCGCACGAAGTCGCTACCAGCAAACAAACCGCCCTGTAGGTAGGACATCGAGGCATCGGAGATAAACATTGACGCTGTGCCCAGGTATGCAGCCGTCCCCGCCAATGGAGGCGCGAGCTGCAGGCCGTGGACGCTCGGTGCGCGGGTACGGGAATCGGTCCACTGCGTGCTAAATCACCGGCCCATCGCACGCTGCTGAGCACCCTGGGCCTATCAGAGGACGAGGAGCAATTGATCCGTTTCGGGGCGGAATCAAGGGCCGTCTATTCTGGATATTGCCTCAATTAAGTTGCCTGGGAGGTGTTTGATGGTATGTAGAGGATTGGTGGGCCCCTATTCGAATTCGACACACGCTACGTGGTACCCAGCATCATACTGCTGGAGCTTCCGAGACCAGGTGACCTCCCCAGATTGACAACGACGGGCGGCCCAATGCATGCCGAAGGCTGGCGCCCAGGTTCAGAAATCTGGTCTTGCGTAGGTAGCCGCCGGGGACTCGCTGTCGCTAGATGCCGAGTGTGTCACGCAGATGCTGGTATCCGAGGCATTAGATCGACGCACATCTGCGTAGGGGGCGGCTGGCGAGTTAGGGAAGGAATTCCCTGGGGCTTCATTGTATACACCATGCTGGTTTCTCAGGGCTGCTTTGGATGGTAGCCTCGAAGTCGTGGAAATACGTGCAACTATCCCATCCAATCCCAGTGCTAGGTCATTAGAGTCTTCATGTCTGTTTCGGACCATAGTTCTTCAATTTCGGAATCGGCCTTCCATCCTGGAGATCCTGAGCCTTGTTATATGGCTTCTGGGAGAGACGGCTTCGGGGGAAGCAATATGGCAAGTATATAATGTTCTCTCGATTCGGGACCTTGGAGCGTCTTCTCTCTGCTCCATACTGCATGTCTCATAAACAGAAGCGACAATCATCATCATATCCTAGGGCCATCCATTTCGGCTTTCATATAAACTTCGGGTAGTGTCTCATGCATCATTCCGCAAGTGTGGTAGCGAAGCAATCGGCAAGTCATCGTGGTGAGTCTGACATGGGAGTATTATCAACATAAATTTACCAATGCATCTGTAGCCGTGGCAGGACTCAGATATCTGTAGTGGGTGTGATGAGTACGCGTAGCGGAAGACGATTGTCACGATTCGCCCTTGGGACAACCACCCGATTCCACCTGGGGTGTAATTTATGGCCTCGAATTCGTGGAGGGCGTCTCCTATGAAGCTTCTTTCACCATATCTATAAGTTATATACCCTCGAGGACGTTGTTCAGCATCAACGATGTGTAACAAATCATTTGAAAAGTCAGGCTTGGTCGCGCATCTCCAAACCCCAATTCTCCGGTGGTTCTAGCCGAGAGCTCGCGCCGTCGCGTGTTTGGCACGGAGAATTATTGACGTCAGGAGAGATAAGAGACGAGGAAGACGAGAGTTGGACCATAGTCGAGTTTTCTTCGGACGACACAGAAATCAAGAGTTGCTTGGTTTGGGCCAGGAGTTCTGCCGAGATGTTATATGGCTAGGCGCTCCTCGCGATCTGCACTGCGGTGCCGAATAGCCGATGACTCGAGCACTAACGCATTCCTTCACCGACCGTCACGGCGCCGAGAACTTCGGCAGACGCCTCATCAGTGACCTAATGGCTGCGTCATAACACTGCCTCTTCATCTAAGCCACGTGGTAACTTAATTCGTCAGCTGCGACAGCTTCGGCCTTGAGAGCCGTTGATAGTGGAACGGGGGCCGGGTCTCTTCTAAGGGTAAACGGCTGAACAGATTTATGGATTCGTAAATGAATTGGATGAATACCTAGGCATGTTGATGGGAGAGCATTTCGCCGGGCAAGAGGATAGATGAGTAGGTATAGTAGGTATGCATTACTGATATGAAAGTGCATCACTGAGCGAAACGATGAATAAGTTTAATGGTGATAATCGTTCATGCCTCATTTCTCATTGAATTATAGCATTATAAATAACATAACTGGGTATAATCTTAACCATGACGCATTCCCCTCTTCCATGTAGCTTCCAATTGCGCCTGCAATGCCCAATTAATTCCAATCAATCTCATGTCCTTGGCATAAGCGTGGAGGCTCTCAAAGCAAACGAAGTGATGAATAATTTCTCAACGATACTCGGAAGATCAACTTCGAGTAAGAAGGGGCCGTCTAATCCTTCTTGAAGGCGGACTTGACGACGCTGGACCAACCGCCGAGTAGGTATTGGTCGGTATGCCGCCCGCAGTGGGTGTATACGTTGACGGTAGGCGAATGTGGCTTCGCAGACGAGCCGGACGACTTGCGGCGCGGCGAGGAGTGACCACCCAGCGCCTTGCGGTATTCATCGAACCGATTGCTCCTAGGAGATTCCTGCGGGCGGTTAGACGTGAGGTTGGTAACGAAAGATCGTATTCTACCAACTTTGTCTTTCTCAGAGAATGAGGAGCTAAAGCTGTCTTGACGACGGTGGGTGGACGAGGATTCGCCCGAGCTCCTGATGTCGAGCGGCGCGGGAGATGCAACGCGGGGCATGGTGACGGGGTCGACGAATAAACGTGATTATAAAGACGAATAAATGTCTATAGATCCAAGGAGCGTCACTCAAGTACGACTCTTTGTTAGATAGAAATATCTAGGAAGACGTCGTCGTCTATAGTGTATATTGTTTGTGTGGTATTTGAAACTGGAGTTCGCTTCAAGCTGGATCCAAGAGGTCAAATTGGTAGCGAAGCGGATGTATAAAAGTAGAATGAATGCCCTCCGGGGTTACTAATCCAGCACGCCAGGTGCAGTTATATATATATATGACGATTGCAGAGTGATGCAGAGTGAACCTGGCTAGAGACACTTGAGCCTAGAACATCAGGGACCAAAAACCTCGGTGCCTGGAAATGACCTTATATACCTACGTCCATGGATGCTGCTCGTCCTGGTAGGGAAGCTTGGCGGCTCAAGTACGGGGGCCACTTGGCTCAACGTAGGAACAGCGTTGATTAGCATGCGTACGAGCGTACGAAAGCAGGATCGCTGGTTGGACGACCTGATGTCTAAGGCAATTGATGCATATGCTATCTACCCCATCGACCAATGGGTGTGCGGGTGAGGAAGCAAAACTGCAGGGAGGATGGGACGAGAGACTATGAGAGACGGTGTATGACTGCGTCCGGAAGCAAAGCTGTTAGTCACCCCGCAAGTGATCTTCTGCGTTTCCCCCTTGTGAGTGGGACGAACCTATGTCCCCAGGTCGTCAGCCCTATTAAAATCGGCAGCGCCGTGACACGCAGCCAAGACTATTGCGGTATGCTTCAACAAGTCGGTACCAGTCCTGGTTTAGTTGGTTAGGGTTGGGTTCAGCTTTGCGTCCGTAAACTCGCTGCCTGAAAGCGAATGCTTGGGCCTTGACTGATAAGATTGCTTCTGCTCTCCAACTTTGTTGCTTATATACATAGGTATAACGCCATAGCCGATTAAAATTGAATATCTAGATCGTATATAGGCTGTTTGACGTGCTTTTTTGTTTACTATCTACTGGCCGGCTTGTCTCCCTAGCAGATGGACATGTTGCGATACTGAGCGAATTCCATCTTGTCACGCGGGGGAATTGGCTAAACTGAATACATCATAGTAACCTGCCCAGGTACTAAGTACGTTCATGAGGACAGAATAGGCGGTGATAGAGACTGGCTAGGTTTGAGATTTCTCCCGGTTGAACTGTGCCGGTCCTCTGTTCAGGTGACGAAGAAAAAGCGGCAAAGCGGCAGTGACTCGCGATACGGACGGACGATGTGAAATTGAAAGTGTTTGCCTTACAAGGTCGCGAACCATGATCTTGGAAGCAGCCCTGACGATGACTGATGATTGGAGCACGAAGTACGAAGAAGTGGAGAAAGGCAGCCGAACACCCGGGGTCGCTGCAGCTAGATATTTTACCGCCTGAGACGGGCCTGAGTCGGGTTGGCAACCAGCCTAGAGTGTTTCTGTAGCAGAGCACTAGGTATCAAAATAGATGTAATCTTGCGATAGATCATGGATGCGATAAGGGTTCTCTTGAGTTGTAAGCATACAGGTAATGGAAGTCCAAGTATCAAAGAATTTTTTTTTTTTTGAAAACCTACATTAGGTATGTACCTAGCATAACATGGTACTCTGATGTTCGGATGATATCAATCTCTGAGGAAGGGTGTGACGTGAATGTGTATTAGTAACCCACTACATTCCCAGGTACGTGAGGTTGCACTGTGTCACGCCGGCGATGTAAGAGGCAAGAAATACAGTGTATAGTCTGTGAGCACACTATGTGGGCGTCAAGCGCAGCAAGCCACCCGAAGCCCGGCGTCGGCAGAGCGAAGCAGCCAGTCTGGCCAGTCTGGTCAGGCAGTGCAGGCAGTGCGGGCAGTGCGGGCAAGTCGGTGCTTGGGGAAAATTATTGGGTCCTACCAGACACGTAACCCACGTAACCTCTCTTGTACCCACGCAACCGCGGCCCCGACCCTTCGCGCGGCTCATAGGGCTGACCTTGAGTTTTGAGCCGCATGGTAGCGCCGTCGATATGATGCAAATCTGGGGATGGGTCATTCAAGATATTTCTGATCGAAGATGCTCAGGTCGATTTTTGCATTGAATTCCACCTGCACCTCTTCTCGGGCATGGGGATGTCCAAAAGTAGTCAATCACATTCTATAAATGCACGCGACCGAGTTTCTAGCCTTGAGAACTATGTTTTGATATTGTAACTAGTGGTAATTCAACATGTTGGATGGTTTAAGATTCGATGTTGAAAATTGGGATGGGAAGAAAGATGGATTGTCGGGGTCATCGGGGTTGGAGTTGTTTTGGCAATTTTTGGTATGACACGCTAGAATACTTCTTGGCATAACAATTTTGATTAATTTTGATTGGCTAAACTGTCCCAAATGTGGATTTATCATGTTTTGCATTGGTCCGTGCTTCTCAACTACCCGCAGCGTACAGGGGGCGTAGAGGCGCAGAGGCGCAGAAACGCGCGACAAGTGACTACCTAAACCTTAGTAAACCCCCCAAAACTTCGAATGCTCAGGGTGTTCCTTTTGCTTTCGCTGCGTCTGCACTTTTCACGTCGTCTCACTTCTTCATACACAGCAATCCTCCCCATTTCCCTATCTATCACCATCATTTATTCCTTTAGCTACGCACCCCTGCGATTCGAAGTTCATCAAAGATCTGATACCAGCGTCGATTGTGTAAAACATCATCTCGACTTACCATACCATATCATACCTCACCAACCCGAGACATTCCTTGTCCAAGATTTCCATAGATACCTATAGTCTTTGCGAATACCATCATCTACGCCCGGTGTCATCTTTCCAATCAAATCTTGAGCAACTCCCAATCGTTTGCTGACCGAAGCCCTATATGTCCTGCCATTCCGGCCTGTTGGGTTCGCTGTATCAATCTTTCGAGTCTGCGTCTCGACCCTAGTCTCGATATTACGCTGTAGGATCGCCTATAGCCGTCCCACCGATCCCTGAGCCTAGCAGAGCAGGATAGATGTGGACAAGGGTCTTGATCACAAGGACTATATCAACCTCTGCCACCTCCTAAACGAAGGACGTCGTCTTGGTGCTCTATGCCTTGTTTCGCGTGTCAGACGCGTGATCGTTGTCTCAACTTTTGAGCGCATTATCGGGTGGACGGTGGTGGTCGTCGCCATATAGGGGCTTTTTACCTAGTCCTTAGGTGCGTCTCTGCGGCGATATGCATTTCCATGTCATCCGCTTGTGCGTCCCCTCCGTATTGCTTCCGTGGAAGGCTGACCATCGCTCCATGCAGACAAGGTTCTTTTTTTGCTTACCTTTGGCATCTTATTTTGCTTCTGTAAGTCCATCGCAAGCCCCATCTCGAGTTGTTGGGAATAGTAGCCCTATCCTATGGCCACGTTCATCAACCTGGATTGAATGGAGCTGGCTCTGCTAAGGCGTTTTGCGGGCCCATCACTCATTCTGTGCACCTCGATTCCTATCCATTTCATTTCACTTATTTTGCATGCGCTTTGCGGGTCCATCTCTTATTCTGTGTTCCTCCACTCCTCTTCATTTCATTTCACTTCTCTTGTACACGCTTCGCTGACCACATCTACCTTGCAGCCTTGCGCTCCCGTACTTTAAAGACACGTCTTCAAGATGGCTGGCAAGAGAAAGAGGGATATCCTCGACTTCGACCCGAATAAATCGGACTCGGATGACGAGAACTTCGAACCTGATGTTGATCGCCCGCGCTCGCAGCGAAAGTCGCGATCCCATCGCCCCAACAAGCCCATACCGCGCAAAAGAGGCAGATACCGAGGGTCCGACATCGACGACGACGAAGAGCTAGACGACAGTGAACAGGAAAATTCTTTCGCCGAGGAGGAAGAAGAAGAGGATGAGCCACTCATCAACGAGAATACCGGACGCCGCATCAGAAAAGCAGCCACTAAGCACCAAAACTACAAAGAGAGTTCTGGGGAGGACGAGGATGACTTTGTCCAAGATTCAAATGACGAGAAGGACGACCTGATTAAGCAGCCACCCAAGAAATCGCCCCATCAGAGGAAGCTAATAACGCTACGCGTTCCTCCGTCGGCGCGTAAGACGCGTGCTGCTTCTAACGCTACCGCACCATCCGTTCCTATTCGAAGAGTTACTCGAGCTCGCACGGTGGAGAAGGAAGACACTGACCTGGTGGAACTAACCAATTCTGGTCGACACGCAAGGCCTGCCCGAGGCTCGAAGAGTAAGAGCCCTGAGACCTTTGCACGTGCTGCCCGCCCAACCCGTAGTGGAAAAGGCGTCAAGAAAATAATATCCACCGTGATGGAGATCGACATACAGGAAGAAGAAGAACAGAAGCCTGAAGTTGACGCCGACGCTGATGCCGAGGCGGAGGCGGAGGCGGATGCGGATGCGGTGGGCGAGACCATAATCGATGAGACCGAGATTGTGGAGGACAACGAAGTTGGCCAAGCAAACGACGGCGCTAAGGGTGCCGAGCAAAGTCCTGAAGAGCCAATGGAAACCGTAGAAACCGTAGAAGTGAGCGATAACGCAGGAGAAGACGAAGAAGATGACGATGTTCCCATTGCCCGCAAGACTCGTGGCGCCAGAGCTACCCAAAATGCGGCCGCCGAAGAGGACGCTCCTGGCGAGGATGACGATGCTGTCAGTCGACCTCGTGGCCGTCTTACCCGCAAATCCCGTCTCCGAAAATCGGTACAAGAACCTAGCAGCGACTTTGAACCTGGAAATGACTCAGGAGACCATGATTCCGCCTCCGAGGCCGGTCATGTGGACGCTGTCGCAGACGACGACAATTCAACCCCTAGTGCCCGTGGACGAAGATCGTCTAGAGGAAAGGGAACGAGCAGGAGGTCACAACGACGAAATGAATCGGGTGATGAGGACGAAGTGGACGAGAACGAAGTCGCGGAAGAGCTCGCAGATCTTCGTCAGGATTCGCGCTCGCGCCGACGCTCGCCCCAGATTCTGTTCGAGGAGAAGAAACAAGAGAAACGACGTCGTAGAGGCCAACCCGTCAACTATGCCATCGCCCCACTCAATGCGTTCCCCGTCGAACAAGAAGAAGAAGACCCAGACCCAGGTCCAACGCCGGGCCGCCGTCGCGGTCGTGCGAATGGAGGTGGTGCTTGGGATCATAGTCTCCACACTACTGCCGGCGCCCTTGGCGGCGTGGGTATGGCTGGTGCATTGCTCGGTGGACCTTGGGGCACCGGTGCTGCGGGTGGGGTCAACTCCGATAGCAGTGACGACGAGATGAACACGCGCTCAGGTGTGGCCGGAAACATAGGCATGACGCCCACCTCGGCGGTGGCTCCTCCGCTCGGTCCCTCTGCCCAACTGAACGCGGACGGCGCTGGTGGTCTTCTTGCACCCGCCCCTAACGTAGGCAAGATCGGAAACCGCAAGGCGCTAGCCGATGCAGATCCTTTAGGCGTGGACATGAATGTGGACTTTAGCCAAGTTGGTGGTCTGGAGGGTCATATCGATCAACTCAAGGAGATGGTGCAGTTGCCTCTGCTCTATCCAGAGCTGTTCACTAAGTTCCACGTTACTCCTCCACGAGGTGTGCTGTTCCACGGCCCTCCCGGTACTGGAAAGACACTCCTTGCTCGAGCCCTCGCAAACACGGCTGGAGTTGGCGGTAGAAAGATTACATTCTACATGCGCAAGGGTGCGGACGCCCTCAGTAAGTGGGTGGGCGAAGCCGAGAAGCAACTCCGCCTTCTGTTCGAAGAGGCTCGCCGAACACAACCAAGTATCATCTTCTTCGATGAAATTGACGGCCTCGCACCCGTCCGATCTAGTAAGCAGGAGCAGATCCATGCGTCGATTGTTTCCACCCTACTTGCCCTCATGGACGGCATGGACGGCCGCGGCCAAGTCATCGTCATCGGCGCCACGAACCGCCCCGACAGCGTAGACCCCGCTCTTCGCCGCCCCGGACGTTTTGACCGAGAATTCTACTTCCCCCTGCCCGATGCCGACGCTCGCAAGTCGATAATCGACATCCACACCAAGGATTGGGGTCTCTCTGACGAGTTCAAGATGTCCCTGGCTAAGGAGACGAAGGGCTATGGTGGTGCCGACCTGCGCGCTATGTGCACCGAAGCGGCTCTGAACGCCATCCAACGAACCTATCCTCAGGTCTACATGTCAAAGGAGAAACTCGTGGTCGATCCAGACAAGGTTAGCGTTCACATGACCGACTTTATGCTCTCCAAAAACAAGATCATACCTTCCTCTGAGCGATCTGCCACTTCCGGAGCCAACCCCTTTCCTAAGCCGATCGAGCCGCTCCTTCGGGATCAGTTCAAGACCATCACAAACATATTGGACAATGCCCTCCCGCGCAAGAAGAAGGTGACGGCGTTGGATGAGGCGATGTTCGAGCCATACGACGACGAAGACTTCGGGTTTGGCCGCGAAGCTCTGCAGCAGGAGTTCCAAAAGTTCCGCGTCTACCGACCACGACTTCTCATCTGCGGCTCGCAGGGCATGGGCCAGGTGTACATAAGCGCCGCACTCCTCCACTATCTCGAAGGCGTTCACGTGCAGAACTTTGACTTGGCTAACATCCTTGGGGATCCACTGGTAAGTGCTTCACCTCCTGTTCTCACCCCAGATGATAGCTGACCCGCTATTTTACGTAGCCCGCTGAGCAGGTACTGTTCGGACTCTTTGCTGAAGCCCGACGCCAAAAGCCTAGCGTGATCTTTATCCCGAACGTTGACATGTGGTACGAGACACTCGCTGGCCCGGCATTGACGTCGTTCCTATCTATGGTACGATCGATACAACCTACCGACTCCATCATGGTCATCGGTACCGCAGAGGTTGAGCCGGAGAATATCGATCCGAATCTGAAGCGCGATCTCTTCGGGTTGTCAAATACAAATTTCGTGGAAGTCGTCCGCCCGGCGAAGGTCAGTCCCCTTACCTGCTTTATCGAAATGAGGAGATAAAGCTGACAATTCACAGGAGAATCGAGAAGAATACTTTGGTAGAATATTGTCGCACATCAGGAGAATGCCTAAGGACTTCCCTGATCCCGTCAATCGAAAGAAGCGAGTGCTGGAGGAGCTTCCCATCGCCCCACCACCCCCGCCTAAGGAGCTCACAATGGAGGAGATCACTATGGAGAATCGACAATACCGACGCCAACTTAACCTGCTGAAAAACCACCTGCAGCCGATTCTGGATCAGATTAAGCGTAAGTACAAGTCCTTCCGATCGCCCGTCGTTCCCCCTTCGCAGTACCAGTATCTCTTCGAGGAGGCGAACCCGAACCACGTGCGACCCGACGTTGCGGACGCCCCAGCACGTCCCTATGTACTCGCTAAGGACAAGGACGGGACGCCGGGGCTGCTCCAGACAGGGACGGGCTTGTTCTTCTACAACCTGGACACGGTGACTATTGAGGAACGACTGGCGAACGGTTACTACATCAACCCGGAGGCATTCCTGAAAGATGTCAAGTCCCTTGAGCACGATGCTAAGAATTCCGGTGATCGAGCAATCTGGCTCAAGGCCAACGAGCTCAGCACGAACGTGGATGTGGACGTCGCAGATATTGTCGAGAAGTTCGCCCGCGCAGTTGACTGGGACTACGAATGGAAGAGAGAGCAGTTCCGAAGAAGGGAATTCAAACGATTGCAGAAGAAGGGAGAAGAGAACCCACCCGGCACCGGCCCGGCGCGCCCGGATACGACCAACGGGGGAGGCCCTCCCAAGACGCCGCAGAAGTTGCATACCACAACCGCGCAGTTTCAACTCATCAGCGACGAGCCCAGCACCAGCACCCACAGCTCGGCCCCACACTCCCTCACGAATGGGACGTCCGTTCCCTCACGAGCCGCGGACGATGATATTCCTATGGTTGACGTGGATCCCATACCGGGTGTCGGCCAACCCTTCCCTATGCAGCCTCCGTCGCAATGGCCTCCTCTAAGCTCGCGCTCTATTCAGACTTCTATGCAAGCCACGACAGGAGGAACGAACCACATCTCCCAGGTTTCGGCCGTCCAATCCATCCCTCCGGGTGTATCGCCGTCGGCATTGCTGAACGACGCGTCGACGACTAAGACGTCGGATCCATCTAACCGATCGTCCAACTTTAGCACACAGGCCACGAACGGCACCCATCCGGAGCAATCCAGCCAGGACAATCTGCCGGATACCCAACCGCTTCCCGGAGCCAGCCAAGCTACGTCGAACGACGACCAGTGGCTTCACTCGCAAGCTCACGCTTGGCCAGGAAACATCCCGCAGACAGGGTCTTCGCAAGGCTCACGTGCTCAGGCATCGCCGGCTACTGGCAAATCGCACCCCCCCAGCATGGCCAATCTACTGAACGACCCTTCCCCTGACGAACCGTCCCAATCTCAATCACAGCGCCCGCCTGGTTCAGCCTCAGCCTCGCAGCAGGTCGAGCTGGACGAGACGCAAGCGCACTACTTCTTAGAGGAAGTCACTGAGCGTACCTCAGGTTGCACCATTGAGCAGCTGCAGCAGATCTACCGTGAGATGATGGTGGATCTTTGGCGGACGCGAGGAGAACATAATCGCATGAAGGTGCTCAACTCCGTCACGCGCGTCTTCAACGAGGCTATCCACGACATCGAATCCATGCAGGGATTGCTACGACCGAGCCAATGAGCGGCGTTTGGAATACCACGAATTAGGAAGAGAAAAAAAGGGCAGGTTTGTGGATATATCAAAAGAGGGAGAGGGAAAATGGACCCCTTTCCATGTAATTATAAATACAGGCGGTGACCAAAAGAATCGCGAGGACGAGCGAGATAATGTATCACCAATCGATCCATAGGGACGCCGGGTGCCACGACCTTTATTTGAGAAAAAAGGAAAACGTTGAGCTGGCTGGGGTTACGAAGGGTTTGCCATGCTTTGCCATGCTTTGCCTCTCTCTGCTTCCCCTAGTGCGTACAGCCCGGTTTGCCTGCCTTAGGTACTAGGTACTAGGTAGGAATCAAAGTTTGCCATTGATGCCAAATTTAATGACTTATTACACTTCGGTGGTAACGAATAATGGTAGATGTTGGAATTATTGATGATTCGTCCTAGTATTTCTGGGCGTTTTTACGTGGGATGCCTGACGGGAATTCCAGTTCCACTAGCCACGACGACCCCCTCCCCCTCTGATAAGGGTTGGGGAACAGGGACAAGCCATCCCCGTCTAACGTGGCATGTAATATCAACTAAACGATGATTCGTATGAATGGGAACTAACAAGATGCAGATTTAACATTGAGTCCGGAATAGTTCGCCTTGTAAAAGAGAGGTAGGTAGGTGATGATTTGTATACTAATAAAACGCCGTGTGCTATGCCTTATTCATGTACGCTTATTGCCCATTATCCATATCTACTAGGTAAACATTGCTGTTTATACTCATACGCCACTATCCACCCCTACTCGTTGATCACCGTCCCCGACGCCGGCAACGTCAGGTTGAGTAGGTACTCATTGATAACAGCCGTAGTCTGGCCACCGAGCAGGTAGCTCGTGTGGCCGACGCCGTCGCGCGTCAGCAGCACGGCGCGGTCGTCGCCGCCCAGCTCCGCGTGCAGCCCCAGCGCCCACGCGTAGCTCGTCGACGGGTCGTACGTCGACTGCACCATCAGCAGCTTCGCGTCGCCCGCGTACGACGCCCGTCGCGGCCCGTTCGTCACCGCCGCCGGCCACCCCACGCACGTCGTCTCGATCTTGTACGTCTGCGACGCCCCTCCCGTCAGCGGGCTGAAGGTCCTCCCCAGCGTCCCCTTCGCTTGTACGTCTGCGAGCGTGGCGCTGCCTGCTGTCCAGTCCTGGCATGCGATCGCTGTCGCGGCGTACAGCGATGAGTCCGCGTACGCGTCCCCCGTGGCCAGGGCTTGCTGCTGCGAGATCAGGGTTGCGTTGCCGCTGTCCGCTTCGAGGAGTGCTTGCCCAAGGGCCGGCCACGTGGTGGGTTTGATGAGGAGACCCTGTGCTAGGAAGCGTACGTCTTCCTCGGTGACGTCGGAGCGGCACGTCTTGTCGTCGCAGCCAGGCGCCGGGATGGGTGTCTCGGTGGCCTTGGCTAACACGCTTTCGTATTTCGCCTGTGCGTCCTGGCCCTGCAGCGGGCACTCGGCGGTGTCGGCGCACCAGTCGAAGAATCGCTTCAGCGTAGTCTCGTAGGTGGTGCTCTCGATCAGCAGGTTCGCGGTCTCGCCCTGGGAGTGCTGGACTTGCCCGTCGAGCACCACAGCCCGGAGGTTGTCCGGAAATAGCTCGGCGTACAGGCTGTAAAGCTGCGTGCCGTACGACAGGCCCAGCAGGTTGATCTTCTCGTCGCCGAGGGCCTTGCGCACGGCCTCGTGGTCCCTCGCCGCGCTCACAGTGTCGACGAAGTCGAGAGTTCGCCCCGTCTTCTCGCGGCAGCTGGCGCCGAGGGCCTTGTTGTACGCGACGAGCTCGTCGAACTCGTCCTGGGTCTTGGGGAATAGGGACACGCGCTTGTTGTAGGTGTCTGGGTCGCATTGCACGGGGGTGCTGAGGCCGACGCCGCGCGGATCGAGACCAATTATGTCGAAGCGGTCGAGGATCCGCGCGTCGACGGCGTACGGCGCCATGGCGAGCGACATGATCAGTTTTGAGGCGGGCACGCCGGGTCCGCCCGGGTTTACGAACAGGTTCCCGATCCGGTTGGCTTTGTCGCGAGCCTCGATACGCACCAGCCCTAGCTCTATCGTCTCTTCCCCTTCGGGATGCTTCCAATCCAGCGGCACGTTATACGTGGCGCATGTGACATTGGATGGGAACGAGTCCGGGCAGGGCCCCCACGAGATGCTGTCCGTGGTGTTGGAAGTGACAGCACCTCTCCGGACGGGGCCTGTTGCTCGCATAGGCACTGGGGTCGCCGTGCTTAGCGTCGCGAGCGCAAATAGCGCTTGAGTGAAAACGACTGATCGACCCATCGTGTTATCTCCAGCTTCGTTCCGTGGAATTGACGTGCTAGATGGTAACGAAAGCAGATCCAAAAAGGAAACAGACAGGCTATCCAAATATCTACAGTATATAGTATATGGCTGCCTTACACTATACACGATGGAGACCCAGGGACGCTGTGATGATCATTCGTTCAGGGGTGCGGTGCCTTGTAGGGAAAGCTTAGCCTCACGAACGGAGGCGGAGAAGGTTGTCGAACAAGCTTTTGAGGCAATCTGAGCTCGATGCTGCGCTGCGCGCTTGCATGGCAGCTCCAAGTTATTTTACCCGAAACGGGGACTATGCTGTTACGTACCAATACGATTCGCTGCGATTAGGCAGCGAGATACTTGGAGATAGCGACGATGAATAATCCAGGATCGCTCCAGGGCTAATTTCGGTGACCCATGCTAGTCGTCCTCGAATGCAACATCCGCAGCGACACAGCCGCATACCCACCCCATTTTTACGGGGCATGATATCGCGAGATATCATTAATGCTGGATTCCCCTTTACGTCCGTTCCCCTTTCACGAATGCCCCGGGCGAGACAGATCCATGTTGTCGTTATACTCACAATATCTCTATCAAGGATGCTGGTTCATCTGGGACCAATTCCCCCTCCATCCCACCGTGAATATAGCTAATATTCAATGTCAGCCCAAGACAAGTAGGTTTCGATTGGCAAGTCATTAGAAAACATACCTCTCGCCTATATAAGTGAACGCACTAGAATCACGACGTCGAAGTATATACGGCACAGCTCCCCCAGGTAGTATTACCACTTCGTCCAACGGTCTTGCTTCCTCCGGTCCAAGGCCGATTCGACCAGCACAAGTGACAAAAATCCGTCGGCCGGTTAGCAATGGAGGCTTAATTGGTGACTCGTGGAGAAGGAAGTCTTCTTCTTGGATACTAGTAGGAATTATCTTCGCTCCTTTCCACGTTGGGCGGTCTAGCTTCCGACCCCCAGGGAATTGGTTAGCTAGTAAAATTCTCCATCTTACTTCCACGGCTTCCGGAGCTCGTGCATCGATCCCGATCCTTTGTTGGAACCCATAGACCGCATCGCGCATTTCACGGGGAACGCCCGGATGCCCCAAGTCCCCGGTTGCCTCGCTGACTGATTTTATTGTGTCGACTTTCCAACCATATACTTTTAGAACCAAGGATGTTGATTTCAGCTCAGGGTGGATGATCACCCGAGACTGCCCTGATGCACAATACAGATACCGATCGGATAGGGGGTCGAATACGCCTAGGTACAATGGCGAACGGCCAGCCGGAGCCATGATGTCGTAATTTGGTGTCCACGAAGCCTCTGGTCCGACACTGGCAAACGTCGATCGTAGTGACAAAACATCGTAATTCTGTTCCTTTCTCATGATTAGTAGCGACGCATTGGCGAACACCTGCGGGGCTGGCAGCATGTAGTTGATTCCGGCGTCCACAATACCACACAGAGACATGAAAGCAAACACCCTATCTCTCGGTTCGATGCATTCGTGATACCGGAAGCGCCATACCAGACTGGGTAGCTTGAGCTTTCCGTACATTTTAAACTCCTGACGCGTCTGCACCAAGTTCAGCAACGCCGGCCACCCGAGGTTTGAAATATGATCCAGCCTGAGCGCCGCATCCGGGTCGTTCAGCGCGACCCTGACTGCTTGCGCGGCGTGTTCAAAGACGCCCCATGGGACCGCGTGTGGCCCTACAAGCACAGTGGCGTTGTTAGCCTGCACTATCTCCTGAACTATCCAACACCGGTGCCACCAAGAGCTCTTGAAAACGATTGCAGCTTCCTTTACTCGCTCTGGGCCATTCTCGTTGAGGATACCCCCGACGTTGGTGGCTATATTAACAAGATGTTCGATTCCATGGTCTAGCGACTTCCCATCAGCCTCAACCTCGAGACTCACGATCACCTCCTGGGCTTGCCCGTAGATCCTTCCCATCAAGGACACTTGGTGCGTCCGCTCGGATTGGTCTTCCAGATTGATGCAAACAAAGTCCACCCATACGGCGATGTTGTTATCCTCGTTCCGGGATCGTACGACGGACAGCACGTTGGCCTGGCTCTTCAACGCATCCACCGGGTGTCCTCTCACGTAGATTGTCGCTTTGGGGCGGTGCGTCTTCTGCGCCCAAAGATAGGACAATGCTGTGTACGGTGGGGCAGCTCGCAATGTAGTTTCAAAGGGGCGGCATCGTATGGGGGTTTCCCGCGAAAGGGATGGTAGGACCTCGAGCAATCGGATTCCGTCGGTTGGGTCTACGGGCCGGTAATGCATTTCGGGTCTGCCTTGTGTTACCCCGGGGCACTCCGGGTAAAATTCGTCGTACTTTGGTAGGAAATACGGCACATTGATCGCATCCAACAAGGTCTCTACCTCCTGACATTTCAATCGGTCGTAAATGCGCTTCATAGCTTCTTTGTACAGGTCATTCTGGGCTATACAATGATGCTCTGGTGTCTTGGACCGGAACGTCGCTAAAATATCGTATAGTTTCATTGCTTTGCTTCGCAGTATGTTATTATGGTCAGTTGAAGAGATGGTTCCAGCATGGACGGGGACATGCTTGTCCCAGTTATACCAAGCGTATCTCCTGAGCGGGTAGATACCATGCCTATTAACATGATTATTATAATGAAGCAAATATCGCAGAGACGCTTCTGCAATTATCAAACTTGCTTCATCCTCCTCTAGCGCAAAAGACGCCAGATCTGACTGGAGGAAAGTCCTGGGCCGTTGTAGGAACTCGCTAATAGAAGCATGAGACAGCATGATGTGATATTTTCCAGAGGGAATAGAACCCGACCTGGGTATACCTGGAGGATCTATCACGACGAGGTCATTCAGAATTAAATAAATATCATATGGGCGCAGGCGAGTGTTTTCGTCGAGGGGTGTTTCGCGATTGGTTCCAGTCTCGATACTGCAGGCATCGGCGACTTCTTCGATATACATTGGGCGAGCCGAAAAGACAAGCCAGGTCAGTGCCCTCTGCACACTCCCGCGCATTGTCCTATTGACATCGCGTAGGATCCTGTTGTAGGTGTCCTCGAGATCTTCGGGTAGGTTGCGCAGCTCCTCTGTGATCATATTATGCTGTAAGTCGGGAGGGCTTGGCAATAGAAGCCTCCGGATGGATTTCATCTGGAGGAAAGCCCAGCGAAACCTATACGTCAAAGGATAGGTGTGTGTTAGTAGGAGCTATAGCTGCCTCCGAGTGTTTTGGTGAACTTGCATTCCATTGCTTGGGGATGGTCCCTTCTCCTCACCCGAAAGCCTTTCGATTATGGCCCTTTTCGTACGGTCGGGGATGGATCGCAGGTGATTAGAGGCCTCGATCGTGCTGGAAACGAAACGCTTGATGTCCGCCTTTACCAGAGACGTCTCGATGGGAACTGGCTCCCAATTTGTCAAGGAGTTTCGTATGTCCCCCTGATCTCTGCTGGCTACGAGAAGCTGCAGGCCCGTTATATTCTTCCCTTGCAACTCGCCGAGAAAGTGAAATACATCGTCTCTCCCTCCGGACTTGATCTCGTCTATTCCGTCTAGAAAAAGGAATACTCTTCTCCCTGGCTGGCTATCGCTGTTGGAAGTTATCGACCGAACCGCAGCTTCCAATGTATCCTTCAGAGCCCTCGAGGTGGGACTCATGGGCGGATAAGCTTGGTTGCACTCATTGAAGAGTTTCTTGATTGGCTCCGGTACATGTGGTCGTGGGCATAGCTGAGATAAGAGGCTCGAAAGAATGAACTTTGTATCAGATCCTGAAGGATCCAAGGATGTACAATAAAAATAGAGCGGCCAACTATTACTTTCACGTTTCACGGCATGAATTGCCATCGTCAACAGAACTGTTTTCCCACATCCCACTGTCGAGATGTCAACATAGGTCTCGGGGAGCGTATTGTTGGGCTTATGGACCAACTTACTACTGCCGTGAAGCCATAGCAGGGGGCTGACACCAGAGAGCCAGCGACCGAACGGTTCGCCGCCAACGAACCATTGACCAGTTTCTACGGCCGGCGAATCCGTTGCTCGCTGATGGATATCTCTCTGTAGATATGTTGCCTGCTCGTGAGGAATAAGCCATTTTAGAATTTCGTGGTATTCATGGTTTTGCCTGATCACCACATCTTCATTGTATATAACATTCCCAATGTGCTGAATAGACTGCCCTGTCGCAAGGGCAATACTTGGTGAGATTTGATTCATCTCCACGCCAGAGGGAAATGGGGGCGTGAATCAAAGCACTCTGGATCCCGACATCGGTTGCGTAATACTGTTCATGAGGGTTATTGCCATGAGAGATAAGGCTTGGGTTGAGGGAAGCCGATGGGAAGCGCGTAGAGGGGAAGCGCATATAGAATTGCCAATCCAATCAAAAATAATCTGTTCATGCAGGCTGCGTGACTGAAGCCATCGGTAACGGTTTTTGGCTCGAAACAGGCTCTGATGTTCCAAAATCTCCTCTACTTACCTCCTTTACCCCCAAAATTTAGCGCTACGAACGATCTCGATCGTTAGGTAGCATAAGCCATTATGAGCGAAGCCCTAGCAGCTGCATCAGCTATAGTCGGGCTCGCTGGTGCTCTCTATACAAGCATCCAGAAACTGTACGACGTAATCGATTCATGGATCAACGCGCCTCGAACCTTACGCGAATTGCGCAAGGCTATTGATGCCATCAAAAATGTTCTCAAGTCGCTGGAGACGGAACTAGAAGATACGACCGATGCTAATTCCGCACCGAACCAGCAAGCTGCCTACAAGGTCCTGGAACCTGTTCTTAAGAACTGCCGAGAAGGCTGTGACGAATTCACTTCACTGCTCCTTAAGATCACATCGCACTCCGACGAGAAAAACATGAGCAAGAGAGATAGATTGAGGCTACGCCTGAACGAGAAGGATATTACTCTCTTCAAGACCAACCTCGAGGTGCACAAGTCTACCCTGACGATCGCACTGCAGCTTGCTACCGTGTACGTGGTACCCCGTATATCTTATTGCTGGAAATGAAATTATACTCATTGACCTCTTGTAGGCAGCGGCTTAACGGCAGCGAATCCGTAGTCAGGAAGCTCCAGGATGCAGTCACAAAACTCGTAGATCAACCCTCTAGCCAGGTGGAAGATCCAGCCTTAGCAACGCAAGCCTCGGATATCTCTAGCATAAATGAGACGCACGAAGGCGCACAAAACGCCCTTGAGATATTTAACAAGCCTGATGGTGAGGTGAAACGGTGTATGCAAGTATGTACGACCGCATCCGAGGAGCCTACGAGCCAACAGGAGATCAATGTTGGGAGCGCCGAGGCATTAGACCAAGCTATCCAGCAAATTGGAAATATCGGAAACGTAGGGAGTGGAGGAACGACAGTCTATGTGAACTTAGCCAAAGCTACTGGAGATTCCATTCAACAGATTGGCAACATGGACGGATGTGTATGGGAGGCTATGCTGCGGTCTAGGCCGCAACGGCAGCAGTTGAGTGCCTGGGTACCTAGATATTCGAACGAGGCTAACTGAATGCTGTATTATGGTGCTCTGCTTTCCTACGATATTTTCAGCGTATATTTGTTTGCGTCCACAATGATGATGACGCCGGCGTTGGGTCTTCACATCCCGGGTTTTCACCGAGCAACGAGTTCGGCAACTCGGATTTCTATCCTGTCTCAAATTTCGCAGGTAGAAAAAGTTGTCTTTATGGGTTCTATACGTCAGATAAGTCTTATACACATTCTCGGCGCCCTCGGGATCGTGTTTATTACCAGGGCTTTTGTTTTGATTTCCATCTGGTATAGCTTGCGTCCACGCAGCATCCTCCAAAACCCCTATTAGGCTGTTCTAGTGGGAATACGCTCGGGTTTTCCCTCGCCATGCTACGCAGCATGGGAATTGGCGAATGGCAACTTAGAGTCCCCTGGCTCAGAGCGATAGGGTGTATTGTGGCGCTTTCGAGTATCTCTGGATGGACGTATTTCCAGCAACGCTTACTCATTGCACATGCGGAACCCGTATGGGATTTGCAATGGATAGGTAGATGGACTATACCTTCGTGGAGAGGAATGCAAAGTCCCGCATCGACTCCGAGGTATAAAGGGTTGATGTTCACGAACACCATGGACGAAATTCTTCTCATCAACACCAACATCATCATCAGCTCATCGGGTGAATTGCGAATATACGCTCTAATCAACTGAGTTCCTGCTCAAAAAAGATTGTCTACCTGACTTTCCAAATTGATCAAGCTCTAAAACCCACCGTCCATACCTACTAGGTAGTCGAAGTATCCCTGACCACAGTATACAGCGTACACCACAGCACATACACCATGGCCAATCGAATCGACTCTGTCGAGCAGTTTGACTTTATTGTCGTTGGAGGTAAGTCGGCTAAGGATAAAAAGGTAAACACCAAATTCTAATCATCTCCGTTTGTAGGAGGTACGGCCGGCTGTGCCGTCGCTGGGCGTCTTGCTGAGTCTCCGAAAGTCAATGTCTTGGTCATCGAGGCCGGCATTGGGAACCCCGGAGATATCGACGCGATCACTACCCCTGCCCGGGCATTCGAGCTGCGCGATAGCAAGTACGACTGGGCCTACAAGACCACCATGATCGACCGCCCTGAGTACACACGCGTAGAGAAGCCCAACACCCGCGGCAAAACCCTCGGTGGCTCTAGTTGCCTGAACTACTACACCTGGATCCCTGGCTCGGCTGGCACCTACGACGATTGGGCACCTTTCGGCGGGGACGAGTGGAAATGGAATAACGTGCGGCCATATCTATACAAGCCGGCGACGTATCACGACGACAGTAACAGCTTCGACAAGGAGCTCCAGTATATCGGTACCGGCGGTCCCATTCCTGTCTCCCATTCCGACCTCGTCCCGGAGATCCAAGGCTTCCGAGACGCCTTGACCAAAGCCTGGACGAGCAAGGGCGGCGAGCTGACTGACGATGTCCACAACGGTACCATGCGCGGCCTTTGGAAGTGCACCAACAGCATCTACAACGGCAAGCGTTCTTCCAGCTGGCTGTACCTCCAGGGCAAGAAAAACGTTACCGTGCTCTCCGGCACCAACTCGAAACGCCTCCTCATCAATCCCACGATGAAGAAGTGCGTCGGCGTGGAAGTAATTCTCCCGTCGGGAGAGACCCACAACTTCAAGGCCAAGTACGAGACCATCGTCTCCTCCGGCGTCTTCGAGAGCCCCAAGCTACTCATGCTTAGCGGAATCGGCCCCCAGGACGAACTTGCCAAGTTCAACATCGAGACGGTCGTCGACTCCCCTCACGTAGGTCAGAATCTGCTGGACCACCCCATCCTCTCGCACGTGTTCCGTCTCGAAGACGGCTATGGCTTGGATCAACACCTCCTTCGAGCAGGCCTCGAACACGACGCAGCCGTGAGCGCGTACCGATGGAAGAATAAGGGGCCCTACACTTCTGGCCTCTTGGAGATAGTGGGTCTCCCGCGCATCGACGAGCGCCTGATGAAGTACCCCGAGTACGTCGCAGCCAAGGAAGCCAACGGTGGCCTCGACCCGTTCGGACCGGCCGGACAGCCGCACTTCGAGATCGACTTCGTGCCCATGTTCAGCGACGCCTTCCAGTGGCACATTCCGACACCGCCGAAGGGCGACTACCTCACCGTCATCGTGGACCTGCTGCGGCCGACGAGCCGGTCGGGCACAGTACGGCTCCGCAGCGCAGACCCGCTGACGCAGCCCGAAATCAACCTGAACTTCTTCGCCGAGGACCTGGACATCCTGGCGCTGCGCGAGGGCATCCGCTGGGTAGACGATGTGCTGATGAACGGCGAGGGCATGCGCGACATCATCCACGAGGACTACCCGTGGCCGATGCCCCGAACGTCGGACGCGGCGATGGACAAGATGATCCTGGAGAGGTCGCAGACGGGATTCCACCCCTGCGGAAGCACTCGCATGGGACAGGACATCGCGCAGGGCGTTGTCGACAGCAAGCTTAAGGTCTTTGGTGTCGAGAACCTGCGCGTCATCGATGCCTCCGTCATCCCCGTCATCCCGGATTGCCGCATTCAGAACACCGTTTACATGATTGCTGAGAAGGTATGTGTTTTCGACGTGACCTCGTGTATGAGCTAGGCTAAGTACTGACTGGTGCAGGGTGCCGACATGATCAAAGCCAAGTATCCAGAGCTATACGCTTAGACTTATTGTTGAAGCAGATGCGAATTGGTTGATATTTCCTAAGTTGAGGATGGTTTCTAAGGATGGATCTTGGTATAGTATGGTCGACAGATTAACAGACGGGAACGAACGGGATGAAGTCGATACTTTTCTTTTATTGAGCGTGTTTTATGCAATTAAAGAGTCTAATGTGACATAAGAAGAGCTTAGGTACACTTTGATTATTCGACTCGACCACTGACATACCTTTTCTTCATCTCTTCATCTCTTCTAAAATCATGATGGCTAACCTTAGAATGTTGTCGAACTCGAATATGACATCAATGCTTAATGGTTTCTGCTTTTGTGGAATTGCCAAATAGTTTCTTCTTCTTTCGCCGGACTCCTCATGGGCTGCTTGGCTAAGCCGAGATGACTCGATGGAAAGGCACGTAAAGGCATCCGGCGACAACAGCACGGGTAAGCATGGTTAGCAGCGAGAATGAATCGGCAAACCGAGATCCAATGGTGTCATAATCGCTCTAACAGGATCTGGAAATGATTTTATTTCCCTTCGATTTTTGCCAAGGTCTGGCCACTCCATGAGGCGCTGCTAGCTGGGCGGATGGAGCGATACTGTATTCGTCCAAGTCCTCAGCGCTTCGGAGGTGGCCGCGATACCACTGACTAACCACATCACCCCATCGTATCGTGATCTGTGCTGGAAAATCGTCCAAAATCATCCCACGCGTAGCTACGCTCAGGACTTACACGCCGTGGAGCGGGAGAGGTAATCACAAGAATAGATGAACACAAGAAGCTTATAATGTCGCTGTTAAGACTGTCGTCTTGGGATGGGGGTTTCACCACAGCCTGCAACACAACACAGCAATCAAACGCAATCAAAGCCATCAAAGCCATCAAAGCAACTTTATTACATTTCATAAACTCTTAATCAAAAAGTCAAAACCCGGCAAGACAACCATCCTATCGGGTTTCGTCGCTAGCACTTGCATGTACCTACAATACTCCCTGCTGAGGACACCATTACACCACCACAAGGCCCCTAAAGCACCTAAAGCCCCAATAAAAACCATGGCCATCGCACACCCCCAAGGTCTCCGCCCGCACATGCACGCCGCCGCCAGGGTTACAGCGCCAACGGCCCCTAAGCTCGGCCCTGTCACCTCCAGGCTACTACCCAGCTTAGCGGTACTGGGAGCCGGTACGTTATCCCCGTTCATCTAAACCTCTATATTAATACATGGATATATACATGTATACTCTACTCAGTACATAGCAAAAAATCACTAACGCACAATAGCTTACATCGTCGGCTCATACGTCAAGTCGCAGCTGAGCCGCGAATCCGGCTCCTTCGACCGCATCTTCTCGCAGCAGAACACGCCGCAGGTCGAGCAGGCCCGGAAGAAGCAGCTGCAAGTCGAGACCAACGGCGACCCTCGAAACAACCTGCTGAACTTTCTGGGCTGGTCTTGAGCCCTGAGCTCAAGTAGAACGAATCGAAAGAGATGCCTCCTTATCTATACATAATATGGGATCTTCTTGCTTAAAGGGGGGTATTCGGATATATTGGATACCCTCAGTTTCTCCGCGACTACTATCGTCGTGTCGCATGGTTTGGGCGTTTGGGAGGTCTGGATTACGATATCATGCACGGGCGTTGATACAATGCAATACCTAGTGTAGATTGCTACTCGCTCTCGTACAGAGCGCATTTAATTTCATTGCAAATTAAAACTTCAAATAATCCGTTCGTCTGTGAAGTATGAGTTTTCATTCAGTGCCTCTAGAAACAAATCTCGTTCGGCCGTCGTGATGACCAAACCCCTTTTACTGTTATCCTCGACCTTTCAGCACATCTAACTAGAGCCCTGTCTCCCGGAACCTCTCGGGCTCCCTCTCCTTCCCACCACTACCGCTGGGTTTATTCGCTGTTGTCTGCGGCAACGAGTGTCTAGTAGCCGTGACGGCGTTGTCATCGGCGTTTTTACCGGCCCCGATCGGGTTGTCAGCTGCGCTGTGGAGTGAAGAGCCGCCGATGCCGCCCGAGGTATCCCGTTTCTGGTGCGGGTTCGGCACCGAGGGGATCGTGTTCTGTTTTCCTGCGTCTCCCGGGACTGTGTGGTGGTAGGTGTGAGTCGTACTTATTACTTGTTGGAGTCAAATCGCCAATGGGCGTGAACTCACTGCTGGTGCCGTCCTTGGCCATTTGGTTGAGGTCGCCGCCTTCTTTCGCCATGGTTTATTGTCTTTCTTGATAGGAATTCAGAACTCCAATAGTAATACCTCTTAAGAGTTTGCAGGTGAGGTATGTATATGTAAATTGATACGATACAAGAAACTCCTGGAGTTGAAGATAGAAACCAATTTACAGACTGAAATCGGCCAATGAATGATTGGGAGTAAAGAGTAGACACCTTCATGTCGCTATAGTGATGTCACCATGACCCCTTTCCCCTTTCTACGTCACACTGCCCTCTCATTGAGTTATGACATACATGATAGATTATGAGACAGGTTACATTGGTTAAACAAGAAATCTATCCAGGTACTTAGTACCTATTATATCCAATACGATGGCAAGGAATTAGACGGCGCTGAGCCTTTAATATTTACCTAACCTAGTATTTATGATCAGAGCAACCGGTCTATAATGCCTTGAGTAGCCCTTCGTGTTTGACAACCCACGTCCCATCCTTCGGGAATCCCGGGGCGTCACCTTCGGAGCCATCCCAACCAGCCACCATGTATCCAACAGCATACAAGAAACTACCACCTCCGGGGAAGTAAGGGGGCGGAGAAGGATCTATAGACATCAGGCATTGTGATTAGCGAACGGGTCAAATGCTAATAGGCCTCAAAGGAAAGAGGTGAGTGACTTACTGGGTCCGGATCGAGTAGGCATGCCGGCGTCATCGAACGGCCAGTAGCCGTAGTTCGTCAAGTGATATATGGCACGCTCTGGGTTCCCGATCCGCGCGGAGTTGATAGCTAGCACTGAGCGTCCCCAACCTCGGATATTCGCGTCCGTCCACACCTCCCACATCTTCTCGGAAGTCTTGAGTCCAACTTCGGGATCAACCTATTTCCAATTAGCCCTATGTATCTTAGGAACAGGTTGCGGAAACTACGTACCGCTGGGGTATCGGGGAGAATGCCTTGAAGCATGATGACGCTGCGAGGGTCCTTGCTGAGCTTCGGATCCTCCCACCACGAGCCATTTAGACCCTCCCATGGAACATACATTCCATCAATCTGGGGCGGTGGTGCAAGGTTCTCTGCGACGGTGGTCCAGATTTCCGGCACGGACTGACCAAGTTTCCGCTTCCACTCGGCTGCGGCATCGAGGCCCCAGCGCCAGTACGCGATCTCGTAGGCTAGATTGCGTGTTTCTAGGGGAAACGAATTTTCCGTCACACCCTTTGACGGCGGTCCGAGATCGTAGTGCCCGGTCGTCTCGTTGAACCAGGCGAAGGAGGCCATGTAGTCAGCCGTCGCGGTGACGACGCGATCCCACTCTTCCAGCGTCCGGCGCGTCGGCCTGGCCTGGTAGGCGAGGTTTGCCAAGTACATCGGGTGAGGTTGCTGCCACATCAGATACGCGCGAGTCTCGCCCGGCGCGATGCCGCCCGTCCCGAGCTCTGTCATCTTGGCCCACCTAGCGCCTTCCCATCCCATGCGTTGAGCTCGTGTTTGCGACGTCGGCAGCAAGGTTTCATACATGGCCGGGAAGATTCTGTCGAAGTACTGTTGTCTGCCCCACGTGGCCCAGTGCGCGCAGTGCCAGACGGCCATCTCGAGGTGGAATTTCCCCCACCACCCGTTGTAGACAAGCCCGCTCTCCTGCGGGATCTGGCCGGTGGCCGCGCTGTTCACCCGCATGTAGTACTGCGTCATGATGATGCGCCGCTGCAGCTCCGTGGCGTTAGGGTTTGAGGACTCTGTGAGGTCGACGAAGCCCCCTTCGTTCCAGTACGCATTCCAAGCGATGGGATTGCGTGTCTGGATTTTTGACGGCGGGACAGGTAACTCGAGGTCGGGAGAGAAGTGTGCTGTGAAAGATATCGACTTTGGAGGATGCTGGGACTTGGATGTCACCGCAGACAGCGCGTAGCGATGCGCCGTTACCGCAATCGAATTCTCCGGCTCGACCCTGGCCAGCGAAAGGGGTTCTCGGCAAGGCCATCGAAGGTTCACATAGTAGGTGGTCTCCTGCATTTCGTGTCGAATATGAGCAACGCCGTCGTGTGGTGCATTCGGCGGCGTCACAATAGACGTCGTATGGTTCGAGGGGAACTCGTAAGAACCCATGAAAACCTCAAAGTCGGACGACGCTGTTACGTTGTGCTTCGGGGGATAGGGGAAATCAAGCTCCACCTGTAAGTCCCCACACGAAATGAGGTCCGATTCGATCTGGAAGGCGATGGCATCTGTCTCGAAATCGCCTTGCGTGACCACCTTGACATCCACCCCATCGACCTTAAAGGTGGACGTGATGATGCCATTCCAGACGTCCAACTCCTGCCGCGGCTCTGTGATTAACGACTGTGCGAGAGTATCCCCCTTGTATCTTAGACCAATACGGCCTAGGTTGATGCGGTTGGGGTTGGCCGTAAGCCATTTGGATATCTCAGGAAGGTCTGGGTCTTCCAGGTCATATGTGATATTCCTACCATGGGTTTCCACCTCGATGCCTTGATAGTCGCTGAGCTTTTCGCTACGAGAACGCCTGTAAGTTTATTGGCTATAGGCGGGTATCTGGGGGCTTCCTGAACTCACCCATTTGCTGGCAATGAATCATTATGCCACCCCCAACTTGATAGCGTGTTGAAGGGTATGAACGTCTGCATGCCCGTGTTATCCACATTAAAGGCGAAGTCTCCATTCCCAACTTGAACAGGTGTCGTTTGGTTGGTAATTTCCTCTGGAAGCTTGTTGCGAATTACATTGAATTGTGAAACTACAGCACGCCTACAACACTGTTAGACCCCTGCTGTTATTGAAAATTCTCAAAGATAACTCACCTGTCAATAGCTGCTAAGGCCAACGTCGGCCACAACGCCAGGCGAAAGAGACGTGCCATCCTGGTCCACTGTGAGAGGTCTGGCGAGCCTGCATGCCACATACCCAGACATCGCCATATACCTATCCTCTATTCTGGTATTTATCTCCATTCTATCTAGAGTCATTCGGCGTAAACGGTCCCGAATTTTCAAGTCCCATATCGACTAGCAGCCCTATGTTTATCAGGCTTCAGGATATTGGAGTTAGAAGGGGACTGGACTGATCAATATCCTGGGGAATGCGGGGAAGCCTGATGATCTCGCTTACAGTAGTTTACTTGGGTTGTAGGTAATATCCTGGTCGGCTTCACTATCACGGAAATGGTCGTCTTGGGCCATTGGGGTAAACTATGCGAATAACTGCCATGTCGTCATTTGTCCAGCGAACTTCACGAAGCGAGATGAGGCCTTTGCCAGCGATTCCTTGGTAGTTTCCCGTCTAACTCTTTCGAATTTAGTCCTAGTAAGCATGTAACGGCATGTTCATAATCACAGCTGGTAAGAGCCGCCTCATGGGCAGTGTCCGCCCTGAGGCAAACGAAAAGACAAATCGGTTAGTTTAGATGCGATTCGATTTGAACAATTTGCTGTTCTCTTTCCTCCGATATCCCGAGACATTCGGATTTTAGAGGGCCGGAATGGTCCAATGAATAAGATCCGGAAATTAAAGCGAGAAGCCCCCATTCAAGCAATTCAAGCAATTCAAGCAATTTCTCGTCAAAAGGCCGTCGTAGATTTCAGCAGAGGCCCCCAACATTTGTACAATGTCTACCCGGTATCTACTCACGCGATGATCACCTCGATAGGATCAGATGTGTAAGTTGAAACGAGATCTCTATGTCAATCTCCTGTCAATCTCCTGGACCAGACATTCGGAATCCAGTGGCTTGAACATAAGCGGGATGATCCTCTTGGCATGACCAGCAATCCAATCAACCCGATGGGGGCGGGGGATGCTTCAATCCCCGGGTCCTTCGGGTATTGGAGGGGTTTCTACTGCTGTGCTTCCCCTACGCTGACAGGCTGACAGGCTTTCGAATAAATCTTTATGAAGATGGACGGCGTTCTTTCTGAGAAGTATTTTTATCATTTTAGCTTTGAATCAATGTCTCTGCGTCATTTACTTGCTACTCTATAAGCACTGCCGTGCCTATTAGGTCCTTTATGAGAAGAGCAATTCATTGGACGGTACGAAATCTTCGTACGCGTACGGCGTTTAACTCCGATCTTGACGCCGCAGGTCGAGATCTTCTCCACCCTTTCATTATCTATTCGTCTCAACTTGAACATTCATGGCTACGAGTAAGCCGAGATCAGCCTACCAAGAAGGTACCTGCAGGAAACCATGCAGGTAATCACTCTACTTGGCGATATAGCACCGTAGCTGTGCCCGACAGCTACCGTAAAGAGCTGGTGCTTTTAGCAACTTTACCTAAAAATAAACCGAGCCGTTTGGGATCAGGGGTGCTGTGCCTGTTTCATTGGCCTAGCCACTCGCATGCGTCGAACCGGCTTCCTTTTTCGCCAATCGCACGCCACTTTGCGATTCCTACAGAGCCTGCGCAGGCGGACAGCGATCAATACGAATGCCCCTGACAGGGTGCAGCTGGCGGATGCCAGGCGGGCAACATGGCAACATCGGCGTGCAAAAGGGGCCATCGAAAGCCACCTACTATATATACCTATATAAGGTATATATCAACATGGAGGAGGAAGCCCACAAATTCCACTCCCCAAATCCTCACCCGGTGCGCCCTTCTTTGCTCTCACAGTACAGATACATAGAGGAAGCTCGTTGCCAAGATGACGAGAATATCGAGTATTATCGCCGGTTGCGCGCTCGCTTCTGTTGGTACCGCCCTGGACCTCAACGTGAAAGACCAAAGTTCGATCAAGAATGCGGCAGCCCAGGTTGCCAAGGGCGTATACTTTTACCATGACGCAAGCGCGACGACAGGCCAATTCAGACAACCACAACCCTGGTTCTGGTGGCTGTCCGGCTCCGCGTGGAACGGCCTGATGGAGTACACGATATTCACCGGCGACAAGACGTACAAAGCCGATCTACTCGACGCCCTTTCGAAGAACGTAGGCCCCAAGTTCGACTTTGCCCCTGTCGAGCAAGCGAGCTGGGAGGCCAACGATGACCAGGTCTACTGGGTATACAACGCCCTGACCGCGATGGAATACAACTTCGACGCCCTCCCCGGCCAATCGTGGGCATCCATCGGCATCAACGCATTCAATGAGTTCGTTGAGCGTTGGAACAAAGACAGCGCCACCTGCGAGGGCGGACTCAAGTGGCAATACACGGAGTCGGCCAAGGGCTACAACTACAAAAACTCGGTGACCAACGGCGGCTTCTTCCAGACGGCGGCGCGGCTCGCGCGATACACCGGCAACCAGACCTACGCGGAGTGGGCCACGAAGATCTGGGACTGGACGACCAGCGTGGGCTTCATCACCGAGGACTTCCGGGTGATCGACGGGGCGGGCGACGCGGGCAGCGAGAACTGCAAGACGATCACGAAGGACGAGTGGACGTACAACGCGGCGACGTACCTGCACGGGGCGGCGCACATGTACGCGTACACCAAGGGCGACAAGGCGTGGGAGGAGCGGGTGCAGGGCTTGGTGAGCGCGGCGAAGAAGACGTTCTTCGGGCCGACGCCCGAGGCGCCCAACGTCATGTACGAGCAGCGGTGCGAGCCCCACTCCATCTGCAACATCGACCAGACGAGCTTCAAGGCCAGCCTGTCGCGCTGGCTCGGGAAGACGGCCGTGCTGGTGCCCAGCGTGAAGCCCACCATCGTCGAGCTGCTCGAGGGCACCGCCCACGGCGCCGCCACGGCCTGCTCCGGCTACGAGAACTCCACCTGCGGCTTCAAGTGGAACACCGGCGCGTTCGATGGCCAATCGGACATTGGCGTCGAGCTGAGCGCGCTGGAGGCTATTCAGAGCTTGCTGGCGGTCAATGGCCCGGAATTGGCTACCGCCCCTGAGGGCCACTACTAGGCTGGCGCACGACTTCTAATGAGATAGGATATAGCGTGTATTTGCTGTACGAATCTATAGACTGTAAATAGCTCGCATTGGCGTCGTTGGAAAATATATTCGAGATCATTTCAATCTATTTGGGAAGTTATGACATGACCACGTTTCGCCTTCCCGCTACCTTGACGAGCTTCTTGAGAATATACGGCAGTCATTGAAATGCCAATGTCGTATTATATTATCTATGATGCCTTCCTGGTAGGTAGGTACTCATATGGGTAGGTATTTACTCGAGACTACGTGCCCACGTTATTATCTATTGCATCACGTCTAAATATGATGTCCTTGCGTACCTAATAGGTATACACAATAATCCAAATTCTTGGCAAGACACCCTTACGCCTGCCACATTCCCTATGTCTTCAAAGGAAAAGCATGGTAGACTCTTCTCAATGGGGAGGGCTTTGACTTGTAGTTCTTAATAGACTGCTTTTTGGTGGGGATGAATCTCAGACGCCTCTTCGACCACCTAGTACTCCAGCCAACCCTGAGGTATACTACCACCTATCATGCTCCCCTAGAGGAGCTCATCCCTCGCACCGAATGTGTGAAACCTGGTATCACTTTGGCGATGCGTTCAAGAGGTGATCTTCCGTATAGCAGCGCGCCACGTTTCGGACCCCGTGCTGGGCAGACGAAGATGAATAGGGCCGACCTCGCGCCAGGAAGAGGTATAAGGATTTTCAAGCCTTTGTATGCGAGTTTATCATCGATGTCAGACTTTGTTACTCATGGTTCACTCGCAGTTCTTAGACCGTTTCCTCGTTCCTAGGTGCAGCACCGGGCGTCCAGTCAATGCGTACGGCCACCCTCCCTTAATCCCATGAAGCACATAGCCACGCCCTATCCCCTTGACGAATCGAGAGCCCCTTATTTCGTCTCTTAGTGTTCCCAGCCAACTCGTGCACGTGCATAGGGATACGCGGCTACGGGACGAGCCGAGTATAGGACTCGAAAGGTTGGATTCGTCCCGTTGGGGTTTTCTTTGCGTAGACGTCTGTCCCAAGGTCCAGCATGTCTTAGACAACGGCAAATGCACTTGTATCTATTTAGGAGGTAGAATACTCTTGACCAGAGGAGACTGGCTTGCTGATATACCGGGATGCTCCTAGATAACGAAAAAGGCGTTGACGCGGATTCTAGAACCGAAAGGCCCAGATAATATATATTAAAAAAGAAGGTCGGATTAAGGTGCTTCCAGTAAGATTGGAAGAAACTATGCAGTGCGAGGCTAACGCCATAATCAGGACGGGTATGTACATAAAACGCGGAGCGAGCAAGGTAGGCGTCTATTCTCCGACACAATCCAGATTCTTTGGAGAGTATGCTCACTCGATATTGGGCCTCGAGTGCTCCAAAAATCCTAGACGGGACGTTGCCAATGTCTCACGCCAATGGCATCAACCTTCAAGGCTATTAAGCCATCGGAAAATTTGCGAGAAGCACAGTACAACGAACGAAAAAGGCACATCTGGGTTGCAAAACCCGTTCTTCCTTTCCATCCAAGATAAAAAGACATCGAGATCCAGACCAGTTCAGCGATTTCCCGAAGCCATAAATTGGTGATATTCACAAAGCCAGAAAGACCCGCCATGGCTTGATGTCGAAACTATCATAGAATCCCCCGGCGCCTTCAACGTGTAACATGGAACACGTAACACAAATTGGTCTCTATCAGTACCGACATATCTTCGGCAGCTTTTCTCTGGGGCATGAGACATCCACATTCACAGTGCAACCCCAGGGGACATTGTCATTGCTGAGCATGATGGGGATGTCTGTAAGTGGCTGGCAGGCTAGAAATTGAGACCATGTCGTGGAAATGGAGGTACTTTTCGTCGAGGTCCCGACGCGGTCGACCATGGGCCAAAGCTTTTAATTCGTGCTCCTTTCCGTGATAATGCGCCTTTTACGCATCTCCTGATACTCGGTATGCCGATCTTCGCGAGTCTAGACGACATCCTGTAGAGTTCGTCAAGAGAGGGAGTGCGTTCAGACTCGGAGTATAATCGGCGGACTATCTACGCCAATTTCCTGCAAAGGGGGATCCCTAGGGCTACATATAGCCACATCTAGGTCTCATATTGCCTGAGAAGAAAATAGACATCGCCAAAAATTGTCATCTGAAGCCTATCGTCTTGTCAGTTTCAATTTCTGCGTTGAAAATTGAAGGAGTTTACGAAGCTCTTGGAAAAGTAAGTAGGCCGTATGAGCTAGTCGATGGACCCCATATGATCTCGATAGACTTGAGCTAATCCCCCTTTTAGAGATACCCTCATACTCGCAAACAATGGGGACGAGCGATAAAGCCAGCCGTTCTAGTGACGAGAAGGTCACTACCACCGAAGTCGAAAGCATTACTGCGGAATATACCGACAAACAATACAATCATGTGAGACGGAAAGCCGACAGGTATCTCCTCCCACTCATGTGGCTTTGCCATGGGCTACAGTCCATCGACAAAGCCTCTGTCAGCACGCAGGCGATCTTCGGTCTGCGTGAGGATACAGGCCTCGTCGGCCAGCAGTACTCGTGGCTCGTCACCATCTTTTACATCACGTATCTGTGTCTCGAGCTACCCACCCTCATGCTGGCGCAGAGATACCCTATCGGCCGAGTCCTGTCACTGTACATACTCTGCTGGGGATGCGTGGTGCTGAGCATTGGATTCGCGCAGAACTTCGTGCAGCTCGTCACGCTCCGCGCACTTCAAGGGCTGTTCGAGTGCTGCATAAGCCCAGGTTTCATGCTTGTCGTGGGGAACTGGTATACCACTCAGGAGCACGCGGTGAGTACTACTCCCGAGACATCGACTCACCTCTTATCTGTGCCCATACATTTACCCTCATACGTATACGTATGAGTGTTAGGTGCTGACCCGAGTGGATATAGTCACGATCCTTGTTCTTTCAAAGCGGGTTTGCTGGTCTCGGAATCTTCACCGAATCTGTGCTGTATGGAATCGGGACGATCTCCTACAAGCACCCAGATGTTGAAGCCTGGAGATATATGTCCTTCGTACGTTAACTAAAATGCGTCGAACCATATGAGAGGACATGAGAGGGCATGATAGGCTAATGACGTTGCAGTTTCTTGGCGGGCTCACGATCGTTGCCGGGGCACTTTGCCTTCTCTTTCTGGGAACACCCTCGGAAGTACGTTGGCTATCCGCGGAGGAAAAGAAGATCGCAGCATCTCGAATCTTGGCGAACAACGCAGGCCACGACCAAACCGGGACGAAAGACTGGAATTGGGGACAGGTTAAGGAGTGCGCGTGGGACCCCACGGTATGCTTGTACCCAGCGATCTGATCTGATCTATTGTTTGGCGATGGTAACTCCAGAACTAATCGATGTGGATATCAGTTCTGGCTTGCGGGAGCGAATGGATTTCTCAGCTCGGTCCCCAACGGTGCCATGACGACCTTTGCGGGTATTCTGAATACCAACTTTGGATTCAGTAAGCACACCATAGCGAAATTCGCGATGTTCACAGCTGTTGCTAATCAGAATATAGCAAATCTGCAGGTGCTACTTCTCAACTACCCGCGATACGTATTCACGTTGGCTTATTTCGGTGTTATTGGCGTGTTAACTACTAAAAGGAAGAATCTTCGTTTGTTAGTCATCCGTGCTTTTGTTCGATTCTGCCAGTGCTAACTTGGGTTTCCCCATAGTTGGTGTATGCTATTTTCTGTGATACCCTCCTTCGTTGGATTCCTCGTCATGGGTCTCCTCCCGAATGAGCCGCAATATAAGTGGACAAAATGGGGCGGGTATTTTATGACCAACACCTATATCATTTCCACGTTCCTTGCGTGGTCCTTGATCCCCTCGAATGTGGCGGGAAGAACGAAGCGGACAGTTGTGTCCTCAATCACTTTCGTGGGCTACTGCGCTGGGAATATGACTGGTTCGCAAATCTTCCTGGCTAAAGATGCGGTGAGCTCCCCGAGGTAGCACACGTTTTTGCATGTAGGTAACGCTAATAAGATTGGACGACCAGCCCAGATACATCCCGGGAATCATTGGGTGCGCAGTATGCGGGGGTGCTCAGATACTCGTCCTTTATCTATGGCGACTCATTCTTGTCATGCGCAATACGCGGAGAGATGAGCGTATGAGTGAGCTGGGGATATCGGAAGCGGATGGTGTGCGGGCTGGCAAAGAGATGGGCCAGCAAGATCGTACCGACCTCGAGAATCCCTTTGTAAGTTTTGTGTCCCTGAGTCTTGATGTTGTGTGTACTAGGTAGGTAGGTATGTACTTTTGCGCTGATAATCGGTGTGTATCTAGTTCCGATACGCCACCTAATGACCGTCACACTCGGATATTGGCCTTGGCCTTCAACGCGGATCAAACATTTTTTCTCGTAGAACTCCCGCCCTGTTTGATACTGACCGCGAAGGCCCATCCATCGTGTGACAGCGTTGCTGGCTTGAAATGAGGGCAATTTCTCCCGTCCTTGCTGGCAATGCGTATAGGTAGTGTGGGTGTGCTAGGTTTTCTCTTCTTTGTCTTAGACACGGTGCTCGTTGTTCTTGGGTCTCGTCGTTTGCCTCCCCACCCTGCTGAGCCTCTCCACATTCCGCCAAACCGTTTGTAGCTTGTTAGCTACATAGTACATGTAGCATACCTAGGTAGATACCTGCATACCTACATAGTATACTTAACAACTGTGGTGTGCAATGAAATATGACGAGTCACATTTGCTTGCGGGAACGGGGTTTTCCTGGTGCCTGAAACGCTCACAAAAAGTCCAAAGTTTAACGCTGGCAGAAAATATGAGTCAAAAAAAAATAAAATCATTAAGCATTTTACTTATGTCATCATGTCAGCCTGCATACTTCGAACGAATGAAAAAAAAGGAAAATTGGAAATTCAGACAAGCCGTACACTCTTCAAACAAGATTCAACACCAACGAGGTCGTTTGGCTCTACGAATTGGACCGCAAAGAATGCCAAGTACCCAATAGCTGCTTTGCGTCTTTATGAATTTACATGCAGTCATACCGACTTGTTGATGCTTGATACGTACCTAGGTAGGTACAACTAGGTACGGACACAGCCGAACCGAGCTCATCCCATTTGTTGTGACGTGTGTTGCATTAAGTGACCAAATATATAAACTGGCCTTATTCCAGCTGGGCTCGACGTACTCAACCTCAACTAGTTTCACATCAAACTTATCTGTCCAACCATCTCATTTCTATCCAAATAAGCATGTCGGACCGTGGCGGCTACGGGCGGGGTGGACCTGGACGTGGTCGCGGACAGGATCGCGGACGAGGAGGCGGACAACGAGGTGGCCAAGGTCGTGGTCAAAGCAGCGGACGCGGCGGTGGGGGTTACGATAGAGGAGGAGGCTACGACAGAGGAAGAGGAGGATATGACAGAGGAAGAGGAGGCTATGACAGAGGGCAGCGTGGTGGTAGGGGGGATGGCGGCAATCGGGGAGGCATGGACAAGGCAGTCTATCAGTGAGTACCTGATCTTACAACCCTACTGGGCCGTTATATCCAATGAGCTAGGCTAAGATCTCCCTAGAGTTGCCAAGGGTGTCCAAGCACCGGCAGCAAGCGCGAATGTGAGAAATACTGAGGACAGCATTGTCTCTGCTCCAAACCTCGGCGGGCTAAGCCTCAGCAAACAATATCCCTCGCGCCCTTCCTATGGTACGAATGGGGCGCCGGTGACGCTCTGGGCTAATTATACCGAGCTTGTCGTGGACCCCGAGTTGAGGTTTTACCAATACGAGATACTTGTCCATCCCGAAGCAAGGGGGCCGAAGCTGTCTCGCATCATAGGCTTACTTCTAGAGCTCGAGGACTTTATCCCATTGAAAAACTCCTTGGTCACTGACTTCAAGAAAACGTTGTTATCGCGCAAGGAGTTGCTTTCAGAAGGAGAACTTCAATATGTGGTTCATTATCGCACTGAGGGTGAGGATGAACCCCAACCGGGGGCAACCGCATACAAGGTTACCCTCAAGCATGCACAGATGCTTTCTGCCCACGCGCTGATCGAGCGCCTGACATCAACGACGTTGTCCAACGACACTCCCAAAGAACCCCTTCTCCAAGCGTTGAACATATTCCTGCACCACTATTCCAGGGCCAACCCCAACTACGTGATGATTGGCCCCAGGCGAACTTTTGCTCGACAGGGTGATGGGAACGATTTGGGAGGTGCTTTGCGGGTCATCCGAGGATTCTTTTCCAGCGTCCGTGCTGCTACTGCGAGGATTCTCGTCAACGTAAACGTTAGCTATGCGATAGTCTACCAGTCTCAGATGCTATCAGCTGCGATGGACCAGCTGCCGCCGCAAAAGCGTGTCTTCTGGAAGTTAGAGAAGTTCTTGAAGAGATTGAAGATCCGACGCACACATCTAAAACCGAAGAAGAACAAAGCAGGGGAGGAGATAACTAAGAAGAGTACCATTTGTGGACTTGCGACAGAACAGGATGGTAGACAGGAGGCTCATCCCCCTCGAGTCAAACGCTTCGGAGCGGGCGCCAAGGACGTAGAGTTCTGGCTTGGGGAAGGGGGTCCTACTCCGAAAAAGGGAGGCAAAGGGGCCAAAGGGGCCAAGGGAGGCAAACCCAGCCAGCCATCTTCTGCTGGAGGGAGGTATATTACTGTCTACGACTTCTTCCGAGAGGGTAAGATCCCCAACCCACACCCTGTGTACTCGAATCGTAATTGACCGCCAGCAGCACATAACATGACGTTGCAGCGCCCAGAAATGCCGGTCGTCAACATCGGGAATAAGGATAGGCCGACATATCTCCCACCGGAGGTTTGCATGATCCTGCCAGATCAGCTTGCCAAAGAGACGCTGGATGGGACACAGTCGCGTACGATGATCGGGTTTACCGCTCGTAAGCCATTCGAGAATGCAGGATATATCGTAGGAAATGGTATGACGACGGTCGGATTGTCGTCGCAGAAGAATGAACTCTTGGTACGAAAGACCCACTCACCCCTTTTCGTTTGCACTCATGTACGGGTATCTATCCGACACTTATGCTTACAACCTTTCCTAGGAGTCCTTCGGCGTCTCATCCGACCTCAGGCTTATCACAGTAGAAGGGAGAGTTCTCAACGGGCCTGAGATTAGATACGGCAAGTCGGCGGTTAATATACAGAAGGGAGCCTCTTGGAATGCGATGAACCAAGTGTTCGTCAAACCAGGAGGGCAATTTAAAACGTGGGGACTCTTGGTCGTGGACATTGGAAATTCGGGGCCAAGCTACGATCCGCAGAGGATGAACATGGCAATAGACTTGTTCGGCAAAGTCCTAAGAGAGACCGGCATCAACGTCTCCAGGGCCACTGCTTCATCCATCAGGCTCCGCAACAACGAAGATCCCGCTATCGATGCGAAGCTCAAAGAGTTCAAAAGGGCTGTGAATATCCTGCTCATCGTCCTCCCGTCGGATAGGACACCCATTTATGACCACATCAAGCTTCTTTGCGACGTCAGGATCGGTCTCACCACGATTTGCTGCGTGGGACAAAAGTTCTGCCCAAGTAACAAAGACCTTAATCGTAACGACCAATACTACCGTAATCTAGCGCTTAAATTCAACCTTAAGCTAGGTGGGGATAATCACATAATCAAAAGTTCGCGATTGCGTTTGTGGGAAGAGAACAAAACCATGGTGGTCGGCATTGATGTCACGCACCCGTCGCCCGGGTCGACCGACAACGCTCCAAGCGTGGCAGGAATGGTTGCGAACGTCGACAAAGGTATGGGACAATGGCCTGCGACCTTGTCCATTCAACCCGTGGCCCGGCAGGAGATGGGTAAGTCATTTTCAGCAAGCTCCTTTTCCTAGTGTGAATTGCACGTAACTAACCGTAGGTGATCATAGTGTCCGATCTCAAGCCAATGCTCAAATCGAGACTAAAACTCTGGATGCAGCGTAGTGGGACCAATTCCTACCCCGACAACATCCTTGTGTATCGGGATGGTGTATCGGAGGGCCAGTACGATCAGGTGCTGGAAAAGGAGCTGCCACTATTGCGTGCCGCGTGCGACGAGATGTACCAGCCCGCAAAGAGGAAGGCGGGCCTGCCGCGGATGACCGTCATCGTGGTGGGAAAACGACACCATACCCGCTTTTATCCCACAAAGACGGATGATGCGGACGACCGCTCCAACTGCAAGCCCGGTACCGTAGTCGACCGAGGCGTGACCGAGGCGCGAAACTGGGATTTCTTCTTGCAGGCACATGGTGCGCTCCAAGGTACGGTGCGTCCGGCGCACTATTACGTGGTGCTGGATGAGATCTTCCGTAGTCCGAGCAAAGTCGCCCTGCTACAGGGCGACAACAACGTCCAGAATTCCCTCGAGCAGGTGACGCAGAACCTCTGCTACGTCTTCGGTCGCGCCACACGCGCCGTGTCCATCTGCACCCCTGCGTATTACGCTGACATCGTCTGCGAACGCGCTAGACGCTATCTGAAGCGACTGTTCGATCCACAGAACCCAGACGCGGCGGATGGCGGCCTTGCCAGCGCCTCTGAGGTGCGCATCCATGACGACCTAGTGAATAGCATGTTCTATATCTAAGGACACCTGGGTACGGATCCGTATAATCCCCCGAATAGCCGCTAGAGCACTATACTTGGAAACTGGTGGATTCCCAAGGTTGGCTCGTTCGTCGGCAGAGGAGCTAGTCAGTGCTAGACACTTGGCAGATAACCAAGGGAGAGACCATCGATAGCTTCATGTAAGATATCAGAAATTGAAAAGACGCTTTGCTCTGCATCCTGTACGGATTCGTAGATTAGCATAGTAAAACTGGGTGGGTGAATGAATGAATGAATGAATGAATGAATGAACGAATGAATGGATGAATGGATGAATGGAGCTGGGGGGGTGGCCTTTACTTCTCAGTTCTCCCTTCTCAGTATAGGTAGAGATCCATGATAGCATAAGCCCAGCAACCTTGGAACCCTAGCCAGCCCTGTCCATATGGTAGGGAACACGACAGAACTCGGGTATTAAGTCTGGGTGGTAATACCCGGATACCTCAAGCTACCTACCTAAGGTAAACACATAACCGTTCGGTATACCGGAGTATACTGGCGTATTATCGGTGTACCCTACGCCACCTACATAGGTACACAGTACCTACTATACATAGTAGGCAGGTAGTAGTTAATTTTGACATCGCCACTCAAACGGCTATTAAGCAACCTAGTGTACCAGTTTATGCATACGACCCCCTCACCTTTTCTATTCACCATTCATTGGCCCACGAATAGTCCCCGCTGAAGAAGCTTCTGATTTGGCAATTTATCCTTGTCTACTCCAGGCTACGCCGCGGCACTCGAAATCCCCCTTCGTGCCGAATTACAGTACACAGAGATCGTAGCCATGGATACGGGGCTGACGGGGATTTCTAGAATCCCGCTCGGGCTTCGGCCAAACATGGCGCCAATGCCTATTGGATTTGTGTACAGCTGCTTAGGAAGTATGTCATGATGTGTTTGGATATACTAGGTACTAGGTAGGTAGGTAGATAGATAGATACCATGTAGGATTATGTAGTAAGGACGGAATGCAAAAGGTCCCGGTGACTTTTCCATGCATCATACATAAAAGGTGCATTTCTCGAGACCACCATGCACGATGCTCGGTTTCGCATACCGCAATGATTCAGTGTCAACGTCACTAGTCCATGACTAGCTTGGCTGATCCATGGGTCAATAAGGTGGCACAGAGAGAGGCATTTCAAATGTCCCCGACTGGACTTGGTGACTATAAGTGCTATAAATGCCCGGCCATGTAACCACGCGGTTCCCATATTAGTCCCTTGAGGGCTAGCGACTTTCTCCTCGAACTGTATAGCGAGTGTTTTCATGACATGCTGAGTAGAGACATGGAGTTCTCGCCGGGCTCGCTATTCGCTGCTGCGGGACGGCCTGTTCCGTTCTTACCGCAGCTGGCTCTTGCTTTTCTCTTCGGGGTACGTATTGGAGGTGGTGAATGATAACTAGCTACTGTTAGTAGGCGCCTACGTATCACAGATGCATAGGTACCTGGCAGTAGGTAGGTAGCAGGTGGCGGCGTTAACATGCAGATATGATAGGCAACCGTTTTCGTCCTCGGTCGCGTATTCTACAACTTGTACCTCCATCCGCTTCGGAAATACCCGGGACCCCTGCTTGCTCGTGCTACCGACCTTTGGCGTAGTAGCAAATCGCTTCGTGGCGAACTACCCCAGACGGTTTTGAAGCTTCACGAGAAGTACGGCCCCGTGGTGCGCATCTCCCCGTACGAGCTGGCTTTCGTGGACTCCCAGGCGTGGAAGGATATCTACGGGCACCACAATGGCGCGTTCGAGATGGCGAAGGACGATCGGTTCTACCGGCCCATGGGCAAGCACTTCGCCGATCACATCATATCCGCAACCCGCGAGGACCACAGCATGCTTCGACGCCAGCTCGCCCATGGGTTCTCCGAGCGCGCGATGCGCGCCCAGGAGCCCATCTTCCGCGAATACGTAGACCTGCTCATCCAGCGACTTGACAAGCACTCGGACGGCGGCCACAAGGCCATCGACATGCGGGCTTGGCTCAACTTCGTCACCTTCGATGTGATTGGCAATCTCAGTTTCGGCTCCGACTTCGACTGTCTCCGCACGTCGTCTTACCATCCCTGGGTCGAGGCCATCACCTCGAACCTGCGCGACAATGTGTGGCTGCGCGTCATCAACACCATCTTACCCCATTATCTCGTCTTCCTGCTCAACCAACGCAGCTTCTTGTTCCGGGGGAGAAAGTCGCACTTGGCGTATACGAGCCAGAAGTTGCAGAGCCGCATGGACTTGGGTGTCGAGCGGCCCGATTTTATCGAGGGTCTGCTGAAGAAGCGAGACGTTCTCGTACGTATCTTGATGCGCCATCATTTCCATGAGTACACCAAGACTGACTAGACCTTTTCTTCCTCTTCCAGACTACGCAGGACCTTTTAGTGAATGCTGGCCTTCTTGTCATCGCAGGCTCCGAGACTACGGCTACTTTGCTGTCTGGCGCGTTCTACTTGTTGGGAAAACACCCCGACGTGTTGGACAAGGTGACCCAGGAAGTGAGGACGGCGTTCCTCAATGAAGACGAAATCGATCTAATCTCGGTCAATCGGCTGGATTACATGCTAGCGTGTCTGAACGGTGAGAAAGAGCTCTACTTTGTTATTTTCATGCTATAATCTAACGACTCGATGCACTATAGAATCGCTCCGAATGTACCCCCCTGTTCCCCTGGGGATGCCGAGAGTAATGCCTCAGGGAGGCGGTGAGATTGCCGGGCACTGGGTGCCAGGAGGCGTAAGTTTCTCTTTCCCATTCTTAGTCGATTTGCTGCTGATCACGCCCGCGTAGACTTCTGTAGCCATTTGGCAATTAGCCACCAACTATAACTCTAACAACTTCACCAAGCCCAACGAGTTCCACCCTGAACGATTTCTAGGCGACGAAAAATTCGCCCAGGATAACCTTTCTGCGATGCAGCCCTTCAGTGTCGGTCCGCGGAATTGTGTCGGCAGGAAGTGCGTATCTGTGCCGTTCGATTCCCTGGTTCGTTTTTAAGCTAACGACACATTATAGTCTAGCGTATGCGGAGATGCGACTGATCCTGGCTCGAGTTCTGTACAGGTTCGACATCGAACTGGCACCTGAGGCCGATGGCTGGATGAAGCAGAAGATCTATGCGCTGTGGGATAAGCCTGCGTTGCCTTTCTATCTTAGGCCTGCAATGAGGAAAGCCTAACGAACACACTCCTGAAAGTCCTCTACAAAGGGGCATGGGTCATGGATCACTAGCACACACACCGAAGCGTTCTTGTACCAATTGTTCAGTATATTGCCATCTGAAGTCTCGTACGTATCCACAATGACCGAAAAATTGCGAATGGCCCCTCTGTTATGGTGATTGTTGTTGTTGCGGTTGCACGTTACCTCGATTTGGGAAGGCAGAAAGTTGGAAGGGAAAAGTCTGCAATTCAGGGTCCAGGCACGAAGCGAGTCCCACGCTCCTAAATCGGCTCATAACGCATGGGTGCCGTGTCTATATCTAGGAATAACAAGGGAAATCGGTCAATAAAATCTTTCGTGATACCCCAGCCCTCTAGCTTTCTGAACGTGTTATAAAAGCCCTTCTTCATTGTGACTTCTCCGTCGTCCCCCGGCTCTAGAAAGGTCTCGCCCCAGGGCCACCGGACCCGAAAGCAGCAGAAGAACAAGCCGAGGATGTCCACGTGGCTGTAGCGATGCTGATTCCGGATGACGGCTGCGCGGAGAGCAGGCCAGGGTATGTATTCGACGAAGTACGCATGCGGACTACGTAGCTGCTCCTCGACGGGCTTCTGGAAGTCTAGCAAGCGAGTGTAGCGGCGCTCGGTGGGTTCTGCCATCCATTTGATTATATCATACGCCAGCCACCCAGCAGCAAGGCGTTCCGGATCGCGGCTTGGCCACCGCCGCGTGGCCGCGTGGAGGGCATTCGCCAGGAAGTTGGTCTTCGAACCGTACAGCAGCTCAGTAGCCCGGGGAACGTCTGGGGAGCTGCGTACCAGGTCCGGGCTCCTCACGCAGATAGCAATCCAGTCGGTCTCTATCGGGTCGCTCTCGAGGTGAATAGGGATTACGGACCATGGTGGGGGTTCGTGCAAGGGTGGGGGGCTAGGGTCTGAGAGCTGGATTATTTCGGTATCGGCTAGTGTAGAAGCCGTCGTAACACTATTATCCCTTTTGGGACTATAATCGGTAGGGCTCAATGCCAACGAAGTGTCGGCGGTCTCTGCGGTTGCACCCGCAAACCCGCTGACGAGATCGGCACTTGGGGGTGGAATGAGGGTCCACGATGCGACCAGATCTCGGACTTGCTTCTGGCGGTTTTGCAGGGCCTCGTTCTCACAGCGCAGAGTATAGCATTCCTGCTGGAGATTTTGCAAGTCGCTCTCTAGCGCGATGATTCGTTGCTCGAGGGTTTGGACCTGAGCAACTCGTTTGTTGCGAACGTTCTGTTGCGCCCGACGATCGCGCGCCCGTTTCTTGGCGAGTGAATCATTCGTCGCTTGCAGACGAGCCATGGCGCGAAAAAGGAAAGAGATGAGATCGAAGGTCCTATCGGTTGAATCAGTGGTTTGTGCTTTTTGTGCTTGGGGTTTACGTAGTCCTTCCGTGAATCGGTACCGGAATGGAAAGGGGACGTAGCAGCACCTCCACGTTCCCACATTCATAAAACAACGAATCAGTGCTTTCGAGGCCCCGATCCAAACAGGAATCCGGCACTTTACCACCGAATCCCGTCAAATCCCTTGCTAATGACCTCCACTCGCGTCGCGGCCCTCTCGCGACGACCGCCACGTAACACCGCCTTGTTCACCTTGAGTTATGCGCGGTTATAGGGACGTGGGCCATATACTCAATGCGACGGTGAGATTGCTTTCCTAACTTAGACGAGTCGAATGAAGATTGCTCCTCGCTGCAGCTCCTCGCTGCACCTTGATAGAGTGCTCGTAAGCACAGAATAGTGTAACGTCATCCACCAGTCGCGTATATCTGCGTCTCTTCTACGTCGTGCCCACCCTTTCCCATTCAAGACCTTATGCCTTGTGAATTTGAGGAAGAGGTGTTGCCCAGTCCTGAGACTCCGTCGCAAAGCCTATCTCAGTGGAGTCGCGGTAGATCTCGTTGCACAAGGCGAAATGAGCCAAACAGTGGGTTTAGTTGGAGTGAAAACAGATAATCGCGCACTACATATATGTTCATCACAGAGTAGGGGTAAACTATTCGTTACAATGCGAAGTGCGTTCGTTCTTCGACCGCGAATAGCCCTATCTGCAGGATTGTTGTCGATTTAGAATGCTTATATTCAGGAACTTTGAAATGATGAAAGAATAAGATTGTCGTGCAAACTGAAAGACAGACGCCGCGAAGCCACGTGACATAATCACACCTATACAATAACAAAATCTTCGGAAATTTGCTATTTATAAAAACCCCCCTAACTCTCTCCTCTCTTATTAGATTTTTAATGAAGTGTGCTATCGAGTCATATTTGCCTCGACATGTTTAGAGGGGTTTGAAAGTCATTGCTTAGAATCTTTCAAGGATCGCGAGCCCACCCGGCATAGAGTCGGCACATTGATAATGCACATCATCCTCTCACTGCATGCATATGTCAGATTCTCAGTCTCGTTAGACACCACCAAGCAATTTTGAAGGATGGATTGTCCTACCACCAGAGCGGCAGAGCCTTCTCTCGCGCCCTTTACGTTAGCCGTCGATCTGTTACATGTAGGTAATACGACTTTAAGTAGCAGATATGACCGCATACTGCAAACGCCCACCATCTTCAAAAATACCCCAGATGCTCATTTATGTAGTCCGCTACCTCTAATCGAACCCCACGATAAAGCTCAACGGCCCAATGTATTCACATTTAAGCCGGATCGCCCCATGCCTATTTTTACTATGATATCAATAGAGCCCCCATTGATACACCAAATTAGGACGAATGATGGCTGTTAGGTAGAGTATGAAGTAGATTAGGCAGAGTTAATAAGAGTCGAAATCCACCGACGCCACGATGTTTCTAGTACTGAGTACTGGAGTTTCTCTGTTTTCATTCGCGTCTCGATCAGCCGATTCATAATAGACAACGTCCTTTCCCGGACTTGCGGTCGCACCTTGGCCATAATGCTTATCCTTGCGACGAGTGGATGTTAGAACTTCGTCATATACGTCGTCATGCTTTGCTTGACTACGCCTGCGGTGCTCACCCGATTCGCAATACAGTTCAGTCGGCGCCAAGAACCCCTGGGTGCGCACTGGATGTGCCTCGCTTCGATCATCATATTCGCCATATACTGTGCTTTTATTATCCACTATTAGTGGTAGGGCCGTCTAATGCCACAAAGGTACAGAGAGTTTACCCAAGATACGATTCATTCTGATCATCAACTAGCTGGATTATGCCACTGAAATCTTATTTACTTTCTGTATAACTGCGGTCGAGCTTAGCATCCTCTGGCTTTATCATACCATTTTTGATATCGGCCAACATTCAAAGAGCCATGCAAGGAGCGGCTATATCCTGCATCGTCTGGTTTCTTACCTTCACATCCACCAGCATATTTCAGTGTAGATGGATCCGAGTGTCCTGGGAGCGGTTGAATTCTTATATCGCCGCACCCTGTCTTGACTCTCCGCGCTTCATACTCGCGTATGAGTTAACCAATTTGTTTCTCGATGCGACAATATTGTGTATACCCATCGGCATCGTATCCCGACTTCGTCTTCCGAAAGCCAGGAAAATACCCCCTCCCCCCCCCCCTTCGTCATATTCCTGTTGGGAGCCCTGTATGTGCGGCCTGGCCACGCAAAGTTGGTACTGGTTCTCTAATGTGTATAGCGTTTGTGTCGCGAGTGTTCTCCGACTAACAGCAACATGGAATACTCCCAATGTCGAACAAGATTGTGAGGTTACCCCACGTCGAAGAACCAGTATATCATTCCGTTATGCTTACGGGTTCCAGTCAAATATTCGTTCATATGCCTTTGGCCCACACTGTAATTGGGTACAGTGATTCCTTGCAGCTGCTTCCCGACCTTTGGATTTGTTCTTCCGATGGTTTACATGCCCATACCATGGTTACGAAGCTAGTACGAGTCTGTCCTAACGCGGCTCTCCGGCTATCATGGTTATAGTTACGTATCGAACGTACGTGAAATAGAACGTCCTTGGGCCGATATTGGGAAGGGCCAACAAGGTGCAGTCTCAGGGACTGGGGCACACGGCGTAAATATCAGTGCCTTAGAAACAAACCTCAGTGTGCCTTCGAGAACAATCCTAGTAAGCCGGGATTTTTCCATATCTAGAATGTAGAAGGGTTCGATACCCTTCATCGCTCCGTTGCTTGAATCGGCTCTGGGTTAATCTTTCCGAGCCCCCTTCGCCTAGAGACTTGGTAGTATAGGGTGGAACCGGTATCTCAAATGCGTTTAACGAGTTGTTTCCCATGTTCACATCCTCATGGAACCGCCTGTCTCTATTGTGTACCACTAGACCAACTAAGACGAATTTATGGTTGTCTATGCAGCTATCAATAAATGTAAGTGCTCGACCTACGGCTTTTAAAGACCTACATTTATTGATATCCTTATTCTACGAGTATAACAGCCCTAAAGAGCTATTAACTCATTGAAAAGACTAGGAGGCTATCCCTATAATAGCTTCTAGAGACTTTGAAACTTAGGAATACTATAACTCTTCGTTTTTAAAGTTTCCTTTTGGTATAGAGATATTCCGCGTACCTGGAAGTAGTCGGAAACATTTCGGGGCGCTAAGAAAGATGTCCCCGACGCTTTGTATATAGGTGCCGTCGGATTCACAAGCAAATGGATTATACAACCGACATGCTTGAATCACCACTTTACAAACTACATACTTCTACGCTGAAACGGCTTCATCACACTCGCACGCTTCTCTATCCACAATCCACAACAATTGACGCAGTTTCCACGTTTACCGCCAACATGACAGCAAGCACAAACACCACCGCGGAATCCCATTTCCAGCGGATGGCTTCCGAATATGAACGGAACGTAGGATCCACCAGCACCCGCCTAGCAGCGTCGGCAATATCCTTTTTGCCGCTATCGAGTTACACCTCGTCCACTCATATTCTGGACTCCGCATGCGGGCCAGGCATCGTGACCGGACTCTTCCTGTCCCCTTCAGAGTACGCGTCGGTTCCCGGGTTGCCCATCTCGCCACCTCCGCGGATCACCGGCATTGATATCACACCAGGCATGATCGAGGCCTTCATCACCAACAAGAACGCCCGCCAATGGACGACGGCCGAGGCATTCGTGCAAGACTCGCAAGATCTTTCCCGTTTTCATGATGCCGAGTTCGACGCGGTCGTCATGAACCTCGGCATCTTCACCTTCCAAGACCCGGTGGCCGGCGTAGCGGAGATGCACCGCGTCCTCAAGCCGGGCGGGCACGTCGTGGCGACGACGTGGAAGCACCAGCGAGGAGTGAATATTGTTCGTGCGGCCTACAAGGCGATCAAGCCGGATAGCGAATGGCAACCCATGGCCATGGATCCCGCGTGGAACACGAAGGAGAAGCTCTTGGATTCCATGAAGGGAGGTGGGTTCGCAAGTAGCCGGATCCGGATCACCGAGGCCAGCCCGAACTGGGAGGGCGAATCGGAGGACGGGATCGTGGAGGCGTTGAGCTCCCCTATGTGGACGGCGAAGACGTGGGAGGGATGGAGCCTGGAGGAGATAGGTCGCTGGAAAGATGAGATTCGAAAGCAGCTGTCTGATGAGGAGAAAAGTACGGGGACGTTGGAGATGACTGCTTGGGTTTGTGTTGCTCAGAAGTCTGACCGAGTAGCACACCGTCCTATATAGCGTGATGTGGGGTTTTTTGTGTAAAGCGTTATGAGAATAGAAAAAGTACTTAATACATATGGTTTCGAATATAATTCAATATGCCTGTGACTATTAAGATCCGGAAGTGAAGTCAACTTCAAATGCCAATTGATGAAGCAGGATTGCCTTGGTAAAGGTACGGTACTAGTCGCCATCTCCGCTCCCCCGTGTACCTAGGCCCTAGGTAATGCGGAGGCTGGGATCACACTAACTGGGCCTGGAGTTTTAAGGAGCGTAGCCGCCCGTGGGGTAATGCTAGCGTAAACGTAGCGTCCCGCACTTTTGCTTCTTCCCCTGCCTCCCTGCCCCCCTGCCCCTTGCCCCTTATTCACATTCACATTCACCAGTGAGAACCTTGGGACTTCGGATTCCTTCAGCGCGGCGCTGACGAAGCACAACTTGATCACCAATTCCATTCCGTTCGCATTTCCCTTTCTATCATTTCTCTTTTCATTTTTCATTCGCCACTCATCTTGTCTCGAAACTCATGCGGAGTTGGGAATATATCGGGGTGACGTATTCGAGGTTATCATTTACATCACGGCGGCTCAGCTTTGGAGTTACACCATGTCTGGGGCAACATCACGTCTTAGAAACATTTTAAGCCACATAGGCCCAGCGACCAAGTCACCGGTCGGGTTGGATCACAGCCACCACATTCACCAGTTGTCTCCCACCTTCTTTCTGGAAAGGGCTGCTGTCATCGAGCCGGATGCTCCGGCAATATACCATGTGACGGCCAACGATAGGGTATTACGGCGGTCATATTGTGAATTCGCGGATCGCGCGAGGGGACTGGCCTACTACCTACGAAAGCATGGGTATAAACGTGTTGGTATTCTTGCCACGAACACGCCCGCGTTCCTGGAATCCATATTCGGCATCGTTGCCGCCGGTGGGGTTATCGTACCCGTGAATTACCGGTGCGTATTGAGCATATTCCGTCTTTGTGTGTCGCCATTCTCGAATCTAATATCAAGGGATATGCAGGCTGAAAGCCGATGACATCACGTACATATTCGACTTTTCCGAGGTGGACTCCATCATTGTGGACCGCGAGTACTTGCCGTTGCTCGATGAGTTTACGAAAAGCCATCCCCATGTGCCCCTAATTGTCGATTTGGTAAGACATATCCTACCCAGAAAATTAGCGTAGCATCTGCATTATAGTTCACTAACCAGGCCAGGACACCGATGCAACAGAGGGCGAGCTCTGCGGGCCATTTGACGAAGCTGTGCTGGAGGGATTACAGTATGACCAAGCACAGGGAAACCAAGGATGGGCTGGTCTGCGACTACATAGCACGCACGAGGATGATATGATAGCCATTCCATTCACATCGGGGACTACCTCCAGACCCAAGGGATGCGTGTATACGAATAGAGGAGTGTATCTCGCAGCTTTGGGAAACATCGTCGAGTCGGGTCTTAACTACGATTACGGAAGATGCAAATACCTATGGACGCTACCAATGTAAGTTCGCCTTTTGCAAACCGCAGGATCTCCTCCGTGGCTAACTTCGCCAGGTTTCACGCTGTAGGCTGGACGTTCCCGTAAGCCCCTCCTCTTAACTATGCCTGGTGAAACCGAAAGCTTACCCAATTCGTGGAACAGATGGGCGGTAACGGCTGTTCGGGGCACACATTACTGCCTACGGAAAGTGGACTATCCATTGATATGGAGACTGCTCAAGGAAGAAGGCATTACACATTTCAATGCGGCACCCACTGTCAACACCTTGCTCTGCGCTTCGAAAGAGGCCCAAACGTTGCCGCAGCGCGTACGGGTCATTGTGGCAGCTAGCCCGCCGACAGCACACCTCTTTGAGCGGATGGTACTGCCAAACCCCATTTTCTCCACGCCACTCGCTAACGTAGCTGCACAGACCAACCTGAACCTACACCCCGTACACGTCTATGGTATGACGGAGACATACGGGCCTATCACCAAAGGCTATCCGATGCCGGCGTGGGATTCTCTGCCGCCGGCAGAAAAATACGCCAAGATGGCACGACAGGGGCACGGCTTCGTAACAAGCCTCCCCATCCGTGTGATCAAGACGGACCAACCGGAAGGCGTGCTCGTGGACGTGGCGAAAGACGGGAAGGAAATCGGCGAGATCGTCTTCTTCGGCAACATCTGCTGCAAGGGGTACTACAAGGACCCCGAAGCCACGAGAAAGCTCTTCGCGGGCGGTACATTGCATTCCGGCGACCTTGCCGTCTGGCATCCGGACGGCAGCGCGCAGATCCAGGATCGGGCGAAGGACATTATAATCAGCGGTATGTCTCTCCCGTCCACACTTATCGCATCATGATCCCTAACCGCGTGATATGTGTAGGCGGAGAGAACATCTCCTCCGTCGCGCTCGAGTCGATGCTCGTGCAGCACCCGGACGTGCTCGAGGCGGGCGTGGTCGCGGTGCCGGATTCGCACTGGGGCGAGCGGCCCAAGGCGTACCTCACGGTGCAAGAAGGCAAGACCCTAAAGCCCGAGGACATGGTCAAGTGGGCGCGCGAGAACAGCGCCATCAGCAAGTTCATGGTTCCGAGGGAGGTCGAGATCGTCGAGGAGCTGCCGAAGACGAGCACGGGCAAGATTCAGAAGAACGTGCTGCGGGAATGGGCCAAGACGGGGAGGAGGGGGAAATAGGGGATGAGGTCCACCATCTGGCCGATCCAATTTTTACACCATTTATGTTCTTGTATACCTGACAACTATGAGGTGTTATGGGTTCTTGGGTGTATACTTGGATAGGCCGATCTATGTGGAAGCCCGTCTTTTTTCTAGGCCTCGTTAGCGTAGGAAATGGATCCACGATATCTCCAGGGCTTCATTACGGGTAAACCACCTATAACCCCTAGCTCCTAACATTATAAGGAGAGCTGTGTCTCGAACCAAATTCAAGGCGAGAAGGTGAGCCCGATTTATTTCGACGTCGAACCAATAATAACCTTCGGGGAGTGTAAAAGGGAGAGGAAATACGTAAAAAGACGGCAAAGAAAAAAAACGTACAACACCAAGGATTCGCTGGTCGTCACCGACCCAACTACTAATTTGGCGGTATCTGGCTTATCCAGAGGAGAGCAGACGGGATCCCGAGTTTTCCAGATCCTATGGCTGTACGTGCTAATTGTAGGCTGTATTGAGGCTGATATATTTTGCTTGTTGGGCGGCGGGTTCGGTCTCATCCCACCACACCGCATAACATTTTCATCTTACGACTTGTCTATTAATATCAATTGAACAGTCGGATTACTGCCTCTACCGTATTATACTTTGAGACACGAAATAATTTTTGTGGTGGCCCCAAGCAGGTCGTGTAATAAATCATAGGCCGAGTTAGATGATACTGATGTACCCGGTGGGCAAGTTTCGTTGGTAAATACGATTGTGAGGACGTGGAACAGCGGTCTGAGTTTGAACCCATAATCCTCCTTTGGAATGATACATCTTTGTCTAACGTAGACTACTCCGAGACGGCCCTCTAGTTAGAATCCGAAGCAGCTAGAATTCGTTCGTATCATTCTTGTCGTTCTGCGGATGTGTACGGACCCGCATCCAAGCGTTACCAGGATGTTCATGCTCTCATTGCATCATTTCTTCTACGTTCCCTAGCACTTCACCGAAGGGGTTCTCTGGCAACGCATAGACTTTGTATGTCTGGGAGTCGCTCCCAAGCAAGCAGACACGAGCCGGCATCTTGCCCCGCGCGGAACTAGCTCCTTTTACTTCCATCTGTGCCGGCGCAAAGCTGGGCTCGCAAGGCAGCACCATGTTCAGGAAAACATTAGTTACCTGATCATTGCTGAGGACATGAGGCGTTACACCCCCCCGTGGGATATACGCCTGATACCCTAGGTCGTTTGATGTATGTGGGATTCTGATAATTCGTAATGGTAGATCTACTAATCATTAGCAACTGGGAACAAAGCGTACTAGGCCTATACCATATACATACCTTTTTGAGCCCAGAGAACCAGTAGACTGTCGTCTTGTAGGAACTTCAGATTGAGCACCTTTCCATCGCCTAGGGCCATGCAGGAGACCTCGGTCGCGACAGCGCCGCTGATCCCATTCACCACATGCATAGTCGTTCGAAACACGTATACTATTCAAGGGATCTTAGTAAATATGACGTGTTAAAGAGGGGAAATGATTTGCATAATCCTACCGTTGCTCTCCTCTTTTTCAGTGGTGAGGGCGGTATACGTTAGCCCTTGGGTGGCGTCCTATGCATGGTGTTAGCTTCGAATGCTGCGGAGGGCCTTTAGGACTGTAACCATACCACATGGTGCACCGTAGACATCATGGTATCAAAATTAGATATAGTGTTTTCGAGCTCGATGGCCGTCGGTTGGCCGAAACGCACACTTCGCCTCTCTGCCTCCGCGATACCCTCAAAGATCGCACTGGATTTGCTCTCTAGGTAGCCACACAGAAAGTCGATTTGTGTGAAGACTCCCTCGTCGGATTGTTTCGAATCCTGTTTCTCGAGCTGGTTGCTGAGGAGGTCTAACAAAGAGCTACCGCTCTCAGCTTTTGTGCGGCCCATCTCTGCCGATTCTGCCACCGTATTGCCCAAATAAAATCGCAACGGGCTCGCGGCCATGTACTTTTGTATATACGCCAGGACCTTTCCGTGCTCCATGGTCGCCTCTTTCTCGGTCAGCTCGTCGGTCGAAGAAGAAGAAGCGAGCCTATCGATCTCATGCCGGAGCCAGACCGAAAAAGCCTGGAAGAGCTCGAGTTCTTCCATGACGACTAGGAGGATCTTGTTGCCTACTAGCAGTAAGCAGGATACTATATCCATAACTCTGGTAATCTGTGCGCTAGAGAAGCCAATTTCGTCTTTGGACTCGTGAAAGCACGCGATGCCAAGGAGGCGGCTGAGTATCACACCTATGCGCTCGAGCACCGGTAGGAAATTCTCGTGCACTAGACTACGTAGTGCTTGAAGACCCGACACCACCGCCTTGTCCCAACGTTTGTGTCCCTATATAGAGGTCAGCTTCCGTCTTCGAAAATAGGCCCGGAAAACGGGACGCTCGTACTCGCTCTGCTAACTGGTCGATGAGCCATTCTTTGACTTCTGGAAAGGTGTGGCCTGTCACAACGGAGTGGTAAAGTGCCTGACCGATGTTCATCCCACGGGAATTATCAGCCTCTCGAAGCGTCTCGTTGATGCTGTTCAAGAATCGTGTCGGGAGCTCGCGGGTGGACTGCCACTCGTGGATCATGTGCATCTGCACCTGCTTCACATACCGCAACAGCTTTTGTAGCGTGGTGGTTTTGGAAGCGAGCAAGGACAAGTTCTCCGGCGATGCGTGGATAAAGGTCAAATCGATGGGTACAAGATACATGGTCGTGGTCTTGTCCGCTCCCGACGGTTTGAACACGAGCATGTGCGTAGATAATTCTGGATGCGAGGCGTGATGGCATAGCTGTAAGGAGGACCCTTGGGTAGGAGGCTGTGGGAGACTGTGTTGGAACGTTCCGATGACGAAAGAATCATAGATACTGACGTGGATCTGCCCATCGTCAGTGCCAACGATCATGAGATCGATATTGTCGCTGTCTTGTGATTCGAAGGGTTGGAATAGGAACTCCAAAGAAGCCCTCGTAGTGAAGACGAAGGAGTCATCGCTAAGATCTTGTTAGCGGTCTGTATCATGGGTTTGTACACACGTTTGAGGCTTGGTTTTGTCTTACCCAGCGCCCCCTGAGGCAGGTAGCGGACTAAGTCTAGGGAGAGCGGTCTCCACCTCCAGAAAGGCGAGTTCTCGGGGGAGGTCCACAGCAGATTTCGTACCGCTTGGGAAAAGGTCACGGGAGAGGATATCTTCCCACGGTACAGAAGAGGAAGCAGAAGCAGAAGCTGCATTGACGCGTCTTCCTGCACGGTTGCGCGCCCAGCCGATACAGGTGATCTGTGACTTGCCGGCTTCGCAGACTGCTATCTGATGGACGGCCTTGTTGGTCTCAAGGCCCATCAGCCGGACTACGCCGTCGCTCCATCCCACGGCGAGGAACTGGCCTAGTCTCTTTTAGCCTCGCGATTCATAATACAACATGCCCGTTTTAGTAGAGAGCAACTAACCGTCGGCTTTCCAATGGAGAGCCTGGACATTATCCCGCTCGCCGCGCTGGCTGCTTTTGGTCACGACCTGGCCGTTTGATCGCCAGATCTGCAGGGTCTTAGAACCAGCCGCACCAGCAAAGAGCTCGATAATGGGATTGTAGGTGAGGAGACCACCACGCGGTTTGGGGTCGAGCCGCGACTCGCTGAAGAGCTTTAGCTCAATGGGTTCAGGCATGGTCGTTCCTAAGTACGGGGACTATGGGAAAGTGTAGGACTCTGACCATTGTGTACCTATATCTTATATGATGGCGGATTTGCGATAATTATCATGAGCCTTTTGTGTTTAATAGCCGTTAGTTTTCTGTTAAGACTTGACGCTCTGTAATTCTAAGCTCTCATGAAGGTGAAGCCCAAGTAGTAGTCAGTGAGTTGCTGGGATTACAAGTTGAGGTCCGGGGAATGCCTGCGCCGTTAGCGAATGAATTCGGTACCTGTAGGTCGTTTTAAGCGTGAATTTTGCGCTATAGTGGCTCACATTTAGTGGATAGCGGTTTCGGGATGTTTCTACATCCATGGATGCCAGTGCCTTCACTGATTGATCAAATCGTTACGTCTATTAATTTCTTCATTATTTGTTCATAGGTAAACCTTCATTGGAATTTTATAGCTTGTCTCTTCTTTTTTATATCGTCTTGCCCACCAAATTGATACTACCTAGTAGGCACTACATACTAGGTAGGTACATGGCGTAATTATGTGCTTGCTACCCAGATGGGGGTTCCTTCGTATCAGCTGGACAGCCCTACTTACTGCCACTTCAAGTCTAAAGATTTCGGTACAGGAGATTTACTTGGAAAACCACGGTGGGCATCGCGGTTCATAGTTCATTAGCATGCTTTATCTAGGCCTGCAGCTCTATGGGAACATCGTTTGGTGAACATCTTTGCTTCAACCCCCTTTGTTGATCATTTGACTTGCTCAATTTCTTCATCACCGGTGAGACTACTCGACCACATAAGAATCCGTCACGGATCGGATATCTTTCGAGAAAGTCACTTCTTCATTCTCCTCCACCAATGCCACAGATAGAACCTGGGTGATAGGTTAGCATACGGAAACACAGGTGATATCAGGGCCAAGCTTACATCAACATCGACAAAAGGTGTTGTCTTAGAGAATCGCACTTGCATGGGGAAGAACTCGTTTTCGTCATCGGCCTCCGCGTCGAACTCAAAAGAGCCGTTGGAATTTTCGTCACTGACAGTCCCGACAGACCACTCCAGGCTATCTCCGGACACCTCGTAGGCGGCATCGAAGCTAGACACGGACGGCTCGGCCGAGGAGAATGGGATGACGACAGACACGTCCTTTAATGTGTCGCCTCCGGTAAGCTCATATTCGACAGTGATCGTGTAGTTGCTGCCCGATCCCTTGTTCACCCAAACCGTAAAACTGATGGGAAGAGCACTTGTATCCTCCGTCTTTGGAGTAGCTCGCCACCGCAGCACACCAACGGAGTTGTTGACAGGGAAGCCCCGAGCTACGTTGCTCATCTGAATGGCCTTGGAGCTGGTAAACAGCTGACGGTCAACATTAGGGTGTGTGCGGAATTGGGCGCCATGAGAAGCGTTTGCCGCGAGGTGGAGCTTGATCTTGGTCAAGCTTGGGTCTGATATTCTGAGGCTTAGATCACCGCTGACGGCTAACGAGTTGAGGGAGCCTTCTCTCGATAGTTTGGCGCTGATTGCCTCATTGATGGTGACGTGAATAGCGTCGCGATCCAACGTGGACGACATTCGCGGGGCTGCGGGTTCGGCCGCAGGTGTGGGGGCGGCCGGTACAAGTGGTGACTCGTCGACCTCAGTGCCCATATCGCCTCGCACACGCTCGAACATGTCCGTTGTCTTGGATTTCTTGCCTAGCTGCATTCCCTTGCCTTTCATTATAGTAGTCCTACGTCCTCATTAGCATCCACATCATACGGCTATGATGATATTCATACTTGTGCTGCGTCTTGTTCTTCTCAGCTTCATAGGTATCGTACGTATCGGCAGGACTGGGCCGTGTGGGTGGTGTATAGGTTGGGTACACGGGTGTTCGTGGTGCGCCGGGACGTCCCGTTCTCGCAGATTCCTTTCGTTGCAACTCTAGTTGCTTGGCCTTGCGCTTGCGCTCCTCAGTTGCTTCTAGCTCCTTGTTCTACGGAAGTATTAGCAGGTACTTGCCCCCCGACTTTTATATGGTGAATGCGTACTCTGGCGATTATCTCTTGGATACGTTCTTCGTGACTCTCCATCTCCAAAAAGGTCTTGATCTGGCTGATCGTGAGGTTTTCCCTGTAGCCCAGGGAGACCAACTCGTCGAAGGCGCTAAGGAGTTCGTAGGCATTCTTCAGTATCTCCCTCTCGTCCAAGGTTCTGCACGTGCTGGTGACGACTTGGGCGAACAGATGGAGGGAGTCGATGTCCTGCAAGATGTTGGACTGACGGTTGGTGATGAGCACCATGTAGAGCTCATCGAGGGGTTGGTAGACGAAGCGAACATTGTCTTGCTCAACGGTGGTGTGCTGGGTGCCAGAGTCGGCGAGCTTGGGGAAGGAGGCTAGGAGGGCTTCGATGCGGGATCGGGGCATCTCACGAAACTGTCTCGAGAGGACAGCTTTCCCGCCTCGGGTGCAGATGGAGGCTGCTAAGACGACCTAATACCAGTCATGGCTTGTTAGCGAAGCCAACTTCGACCTGGGAGAGGAGTAGGTGATTTACCATTTTGCAAATGCCGTGCCAACAGGTTTGCGCAGGTTCTAGGAGTCAGGATAGAGATCAAGAGTGCAGTAAATCACAGGAATGGCCCGGGAAGAAGTCAAGGCTAGCAGCTGTTTCTTGTCTCTTTCACAACGAAGCCAATTCGACCTGGAAATTGTGGTGCTAAGGTTGCTGGAACATAGAGCAGCCCCTGGTCAAGCCACATCTATGTTTGGACTTCTGGCCAGACTTGGTCAATTCAGTTGATCCCTAGTAAATCCGATAATTTTCCGAGATGCTCTAGGGCAACGCGGGTATACTATGAGGTACATTATGTACCTAGTACAACCTTGAATTTCGATGCTGTGAAGACCTGGAGGTACTGGGTACGTGCCGGTCGGGTTCAAGGTTCAATATCTCAAGAGCTATTGCTTACATCTTGATGTATCATTGATGCCTGTGCAACCTGTGTTTAAAGTATGAGGTACTATAGATACCAGGTACATACTAGGTACTTATGTAGGTACGTGAGTGCTGCAAGAGACCCGCTTATGCCCTTTCAGCTTTTAAGGCTTTAAATGTCAGAAGGTGGGGTCTTTTCGTCTCCCAGCTACTACCTAACTTGACATTTCCACTAACAGTCTTGGAATCTACCTAGTGTCATCACCACCACCATTGTGCAATCTTCATCTTGGAGATTCATCTTACCTTTTACTAGGTATTTCATCCCCTTCAACGTTGTCCTCCTCGTTATCTGTCGAGTCCTATTCCAACAGGTGCCAAGTTCTTCCCATATTCTGTTATTTGCCTTTTTTCAAAGGCATCATAACACAAGCTATCTTCCACCAGGAGTCCTTGTTATTTTTGGCCTCGTCGCGAGAGCGTGGTCTAAATCGCGTCCAAAGTCCTGTCACAGAAACTGCGAGACATAGTGACCTGATCGACACAACATCTCCCGTTACCGTCAATATTTCCTCAAGAGCCTCATCACAACTTTAATCTATTGTTCATCAACAACTCGCCCGCCCACCTATCTCTTTACTGTTTAATTTACACCGAATCTATGTGCCCTTAAGATTGCAGCTTCGATGCAAGTTGACTGCAGATTGACGAACTGATTCACATAGCAAAGTACATTCAAACGTGTCCATCGCCGTGGACACAACAACACGAATTTGCGACGATACCGGCTTTCTTTTTTATCCATTCTAATACCACAAATGATTTCGTTGCCATCTACCATTTCAACTCCTTTCTCACAATATCCCCTCCCGTCCGACCGATAAACGACGACGAAGCCAGCAGCCCACTGTTGGAATCTAGTCTATCGTGAGTACTGGTGGCCGCCACATTATTGATTAAGACCTACTTGCGTCTTTTATTCACTATCCGAGATAGGGTCGGCCAAAGCAGCATTTCCAAACATCTCTTTCTTTCCGGAAATAGATTGTGCTGGTTCTGGGCTGCTTTGTTTCATATCCATCTTTTAATTTCCTATTGGGATTTTGAGCATCTCTCTTCATACATCAATTCTTCATCTTACCCACCCATTTACCGGTATCGCTTCAATCTTCAATCTTCTACCGACCAAGCCCCCGACGGGCACCTAGTTCGCAATGCCTGCGGAGGATATGGAGATTACGACCGACTTTGGTCAACCTGGCTTCGGCGAGGACATTGACATTGATATAGACTTCAGCTTTGGACAAGCCGACGGAGACCTGGTACTCGCCGACTTCGACCAAGCCCAGACTATGCAGGAAATCCCCGATTTTAACACCGACACTCGCGATGAGCTGATGGCCGAGGGAGACGATGCGTCATATGGAATGATCGATGCTGACGATATGGACCCAAATGAGACGGTTACAGCTACCAACGACATTGATGTTGATATAGTAGATCCAAATGAGCAGGCTTGGCAGCAGAATCCCCCTCAGCAAGGCGTTTTTGAGCACACCGATGAAATTGACTACGTCGAGAATGTGGAGAGCAGCAACCAGGCTGCCGGGACCGCGGACCATACCGAGGCAGGCTGGCTCCAGACATCTACTTACTCCACGAATAAGTCGAGCGAAGAGGAACTGCAATCTGCGCAGATCAACCTAAGTGGAGGTGATGTGGCAGCGGGTAACCTGCTACAGGATACCACGGCCGTTGTTCCCGGCGTAGATCCCCAGGAATTTGGATTGTTGGAGACAGGCGACGAACATCCTAAGGCCCACGGCAATGATGGAAACGATGGTGATGGGCTAGAAGATGCACAGAATGTGTATGAAGGACAGGCGGCACCCGATGTGCACTCCCAACAAGCCGTGAAACCATCCGAAGCCATCGGACAAGCCCCGACCACTGATTACCAAGCTGCGCACCCAGATAATAGTGCAACACAAGCCGGTGATGTTCGTGAGGTCCACGAAGGCCTGGAGCAGCTAGCAAACAACAGGGAAGTATCTGAAGCTGCGCCTGATCGAGACAATGATACACTCAAAAATGATCAAAGAGATCCCGCTCTCGTTCCTTCGGACCACGAATCCGTAGGAGAATGTCTCACAGGGCAAGAAGAGCAAACGGAGCGGTATGATCCACCCGAGTCTAGGGTTCCCGAACACCAGCTAGGCAGTGACTCGCACGCCGAGTCCGAGTCCGCCCATGATCAAAACTCTCTGGGTCAGGACCCTGGACAAGGGGAGGATCCAGCGGCCGAGGCCGATAAAACACACAGCCAGTCTAAAGTCCACGGGTCCCCCCGCGAGGACCACGAGGAGGCCGGTGAGGAACAAGATTCTCGAGACGAGTCCAACCACGTAGAAGACGTGCTCTCCATCGCTATGCGCTACGGGCTGTATATCACGTACGGGCGGACAGATTACAGACTCTTCGCTAAGTCCGAAGACGACGATCCTAACCAGTATTTCCTGAGTGACATGTCTGCTCTGAACCTTCCCCTATCCGAATTCCTAACCAACCTACGAGAAATTATCTCAGACGAAGTATCTCCTCTTAACGAGCTGGTGATGCATGTGGACGGATTAGGACTCGAATTTTCCGAGGTATGTCCCACACCCTTACCCGATATCCGCCGACTCCAACTAACGTTACTCCAGTCGTCTTCTAGTGAAATGCTGGGACAATATACATTCGGCGACATCCTTACTCTTCACGATAAGCTCGTGAAGAATGACGGAGGAGAGGCCCACCCGGATCTCTACACTTATCTCATGGTAAGACCTAACTGCCACCAGCGTCTCATGGCACTTGTAGATAGTGCGGACTCGGGTCGTGGGCTCTCGGAAATCGCCGTCTATCGAGACGCAACGCCCTTTGACGAAGAGGAGACCGACGATATTGAAAATCCAGCCCACTCGATCGTATCTCACGGCGAAGGAGACGAAGATGACTATGATTATGATGATAGTGATGTCGTAGAGTATGATGTCGCAGAACACGACGCGGACCATGGCGTCGCAGAACATGACACTACAGAATTTGAAACTGCAAATCACGAACACGATGACGGCAATGAAGAAAAGGCGGAGGCAGAAGTGGAAGGAAATGGGTTCGAGGTTCACTCTCCTTCGGATCATGCTTCGGCCGCAGACGAAAACCCAGGCGACGTAACAGGTCAAGCGGAGGAGTCGGAACTAAGGACAGGGCTGGCCACTCGCGCACAAGAAGAGAACAACAAAGCAGAGGATTTGATCGACTTCTCCGATGACGAACTCGATCTCTCATCTTCGAAGCCTGGTAAAGCTCCCATTACTCCTTCTACCCATTGGCTATCGCATTGCCGTAAGAACAGCAGTTGCTCATGTGACGCTTGCTTCGATCTCGAACTAAAGCAGCTTGACATGGATTGGCAACTAGACTGTCCGGCGTTGTCCTCAAAGAAAGTCACTTCAGAAACCCCGGCCAACCACGCGCAAAGTGGCGCGCAGTGGCATACCACTGCACCCACCCAACATCCCCAATCCTTGACACTGCGATATCACAGCAACTCTCAAATTTTTACTGACCCACCATGCTCTCAAGATCACCCAGCAGATGCGTTCCCAACAGACAGTGTTCATGAGACACAGGAGGAATCTCCTGTAGTAACCGCGGCGGGAAGCGATGATCCCAACCACCACACGCCGACAAGCGGAGCAGTCGATGCGCCCCATTCCGGTGTTACCAGTGCGACCGCTACATTAGCTGGCGACGACAAGGACGAGATAGACTACTCGGACGACGAGGACGAGGTCGAGACGGCCCATGGCAACGAAGTTGCGTCTCAAGATGCCTCCGGCGCAGCAGCGAGCTCGAAGGCGCCAGTCGACGACGAGATCACCTGGGAATCGGATGAGGAGGATGTTGCGGATGGTCCTACAATCCCTAAGGAAACGGTACAAGTGTCACCTACCACTGGGAAACGGCCTAGGTCCGACTCGGATCTGAGCGAGGCCGTCTTGCAACAGAACGGTACGTGCCTAAGAGATCTGCTGTGTGACACCGTGAGGATGCTTGCTAACCCCCTCTTAGATGTCAAGCGTCGTCGTCCCTCGTAATCTCTTACCACTTTAACCACTTTATCCCCTAACTTTTCTTATTTCGCATGTTCCGGGCACGCCGCACGTTCGAAGCATCGCTTATGCGCTGATTTCAGTCGGTCTTGCACCCATCATTGATGCCGTCAACCAACAGATACAGGCATTTTGTCTCGCGTTCTTGACCGGATCAAGAACCGATTATGGAATACTAACAGTCGCAGTTATGAACCCCTCAACCCCCGAGAAAATAGCACCGCGTTGCTGATGGTAAGTTGGTCTGGATCAGAAACCACTCCCGCCACTCGTAAAAGTCGCCCGGAGCTTTCGTCATGAAAATACGACATGACGACCTCTACCTCTACCTTTCTTTACTTTCACTTTCGTTTTCTGATACCCAAGGTGTCAGTGGGCTCTGCACGGCAATATGGACGCGTTGTGCAATGGGGGTACTAGGACACCCAGGAGTCTCGGAAAAGGGAAAATCGTACGGGTTAGGGCCACTGACTCTTCATTACGGGAGGCGTTATGGCTATTTTTGGTGGTTTGGGCTCATCCCGCAAGGGCGTGAGTTTAGTGGCGATTGGTGTTTCGGGTCGTAGCAAGAGTCGGAATGGAGAGGACCTTGCGAGAGGTGCCTCTTTGGCCGGCGTCGAATCTCCACGGATACGCTTCACGTCGGTACGCCTTGGTAGAGGAAAGCCGAGGACCTAATAATAAATTCGCAGACGTTGTAATAATATACTCTATGATTGCCTTGCCAACCTCGAATCAAGACAATTGTTCCCCTGTACCAGTATGTGGATAGGCTTAGAAGCTTGCCGGAAATCCGGTATGATACTCACCGTTACGTTGATGTACATACTAGGTAGTAATTGGGGCTGCTCCATCATGGGAGTCCAGTCGTTGTTCCGCATTAGAACGTAATCGTATAGGAACATCCAATGACCCAAGTATGTAGGTATGTACGGAGCATATTGTTAATACTCTGCATTATGCATCCTAGAACGAAAGCTCGGAGAGGCAATCGAAGCCGAAATCCGGACTCGGCGGGCTGCCGTGGCCTGTCTGTCGAGTCTCGACTACGTGTACCAGGTAAGTACTACTATATACCTAGGTATTAACAGGGTAGACATGTACCTATAGCTATGTACATATGTAATTACACCAAAAACGCCGATGGCGTTGTGATTGACAGAGATCGATCGGGTTAGTGATGATGAACGGTCAGGAACAGGAAACAAGCAGAACCAAACCAGCAGGGAAGAGGGATGTTTTGGAATCCCACAGCTCCCTGTATTTCCTTGAGAAGCAGCACTGAGCACCTACATGTAGATACTCGGCAAGAAAAGAATTACTTCGTATGTGCCGTAGAGGCCGTGTCACCAAGCTACCAAGCTACCAAGCCACCAAGCCACCAAAGTCCCTAAGCGGCCGAGATTCTGCAAACCCCTGGGACGAATCGGTTTAGGATGAGCTGGATGCGTGTCGACCAAGCTATTGTACATAACAAAGTGAGTAAAATAGTAAAAAAGCCAGGCTGCGTACGTGTACAATACTGGGATATCCTATGCAAGGAGAGGCACAGCCTCGTTGCGGTGGGTCTGTTAAGAGAATTTAGACAACATTTTCGTCAAAAGGTTTCATTGATAGGTATCTTTCTTTTTGTGCTCGATGCTGGGTATTAGTGTACGGATCTGTACACGGTGATCAATACCAATGCATAAGAAGCTTCGGAAGCAGATACGATTGGATCTACGTACTGACTTACATATGCCTACCTGGTAAAGATCAGATGATGAGTGCCTATGTACCTACCTACCTACTAGGTAATAATGAATATCTCGCTTCGTTTCTCGGGCTTTTCTTGTTATCGGCTATTGGTAAGACGTAAGCAGTTCACAGGATTCATAGCGGTTAGCTGTTTGCTCGCCCACCTGGGCAGTAATTTATACGATAAACCTCTTACGTTTAGCGTTGCCAAGTCACTATTAGAAGACTTCGAAGTCCATCCACACAGAGTCTCTTGAAGTCTCTGACGGTTGAGGGTTTATAGCACTAGACACTAGACATCACTAATAGGTGCTACTTAACAGGCCAACGGTGCGTTACGTGTGTGAGCACCACTTAGAGCGTGAGTGGCATCTGGCTAATTACATACGATGTCGAACGGCGGAGCAAACTCTGTTTAGCGCATCACATCCACATCCACAGCAACCAGCAAGCATGGTACATAGTATAGGAAAAGAGATGGCGCCGATGATGCCCCTACGTAACGTCAAGACCAGGGATGGTACTTTGGGGGGGTGGTCCTTGGGGCCTTTGGGGGGGTTGCTACCCAGTAGCTAAGAGGCCAAGCGGCTAATGTTACCTTGGCCAACCTTGGAAGTGTGCATCAATCAATGATCTGTGCCGTGAGTAATGATATCCATACCATACCATACTCGCTGCTGATCCTGCTAATTCGAGTTTTTTCCCACTACATACGGCGCTACAAGCTAAGGAGGTGATGTACCTACGGATCTGTACAATTTGGAAACATTAGAACCTTGAACTCAGTGCTCAGTCTAACAAAGTAGGCCTTTGAGGCTTTTGAGGTACCTACTGCCGTACCCAGTACCGAACATGGGGTCTGAAACCCTCCCACTTTACAGCACCTATACCAGGACCTATACCCGTACATAGTACCATACATAGTACAATATTCCCATATTCCCATATCTAGTACTCCCATACTACCATCCTACATGTATCATTCCCTACATAGTATTCCCTACCCTACAAGACAAGGGCAAGCTTTTAGATCTTTCATGACCTTGCATCCTTTCCAAGCCTCTTTTACCCTTTCCTGCTTTTTCGTAGCTTTCTCGTAGCGAACACGAAACAAAATTCCTATCGCGAAATCTAACTCTACTTTCCCTTCCCCTTCATTCCAATCATTCCAGTATCGTGACCCTTCATCCCCTCGTCTCATGTGCCCCCCGATTCCTGTCCAATCTATCTCCAGCTACTAAGCGACGCTTTTTCCCGTGCCACCCTCAGCCACCGGCCTTTTTGAAGTGGGCGCAAGCGAATTTGATCGCCCGTTCGTTCGTTCGTTCGTTCGTTCGTTCGTCCCTATCGGGTATTCGTGGCATCTCCGCCAACCGAGGCGCAAGATCGAAACGAAACGACCACCTGACTTTCCACGCCGGCTCCGGCTCCCTTTCGTTACTACCCTCCTCGCCCGGCGCGAGCTACCAACTTAGACCTTTGCGACCTTTTCCCATTGCCCTTTTCGTAATCCGACCGTTAGAAAGTCGTTGTGATCTCGATCGCAGCGCGTAGTTCCGATTCCATGATGATGTTAGACGAGAAGTACGAATCACCCCTACCCCACGAGATCCGGCGATGGAAATCTACCTATTGTACATCTCCAACGTGGACACGTGTTATTGCCATGCCGCAATTGACGATGGCGGACTAACCCGGACTTCATAATAGATATATCGGATTGGCGTTGGCCATATCCTCCAGTTTAGCCATTGGTACGTTCATTGGGCGCAAACCGATACAGCTCGCGCTCGAGTACAGACGCTGACTTCGCTACAGGTACTAGTTTTGTAATAACAAAAAAGGTACAGCGAGCCATCCTCAACTTGTTTCCGCAATAAGAGCCCCTCTCTAATACAACGTAGGGATTAATACAAGCAGAAGAGAAACATGGCTTCTCTGGTGACGGTTTCGTGTATCTGCGAAACCCTCTGTGGTGGGCTGGGATGGTCACAAGTAAGAACCCGCACACAACGGCATCCATGCCGAGATGTGTAACTAACAGACGACTTCTCATAGTGATCACTGGCGAGATCTGCAATTTTGCCGCCTATGCCTTCGCCCCAGCGATTTTGGTCACACCTTTAGGTGCTCTCTCGGTCTTAATCGGCGCCGTCTTAGGATCCTACTTCTTGAAGGAAGAGCTGGGGACGTTGGGCAAACTCGGCTGCGCTATCTGCCTGCTGGGCGCCGTCGTCATCGTCCTCCACGCGCCCCCTGACGAAGATATCCAGACCATCGACCAAATTTTGAATTATGCGGTTCAACCTGGTGCGTTCCGTCACGGCCATAGTGTATGGACTGGGAAGCCGGCTAATGCGGATGTTAGGTTTCCTTTTGTATTGCACCGTAGTGGCTATCTTCGCAACGGTCATGATCTACAAGATCGCCCCGGTTCACGGCAAGAAGAACCCTCTGATCTACCTTTCGATCTGCTCCACGGTTGGCTCGGTCTCGGTCATGTCCGTGAAAGCCTTCGGCATCGCGCTGAAGCTCACGTTCGCGGGCAATAACCAATTCACCCATGCCTCGACCTACGTCTTCATGATCTTGACGGCGTTGTGCATTCTGACGCAGATGAACTATTTCAACAAGGCCCTGAGCCAGTTCAGCACCCAAATGTACGGAACCCATAGCCTGGCTATTGCTTTCGTACCTAGTAAGAAAGGAAGCTAACCTACCTACAGAGTGAACCCTCTTTACTATGTCACCTTCACCACCGCTACTCTCTGCGCCTCGTTTATCCTCTTCTCCGGCTTCAACACCACAGATACCGTCAACACCATTTCTTTGTTGTGCGGTTTTCTCGTCACCTTTACCGGCGTCTATCTCCTCAACCTGTCACGACGCGACCCCAACGGGACGAGGATGCTCGCGGGGCAAGGCACGGATGTTACTGGCACCGATATGATCTCGAGCATCCAGACGCGTCTCAGCATGCAGGCTCGGCGTAGCACGGGCTCTCGGATAAGCGTGGGAAGCCGAGGACACTCTGACAGGGACGGGCTTATGCGCGCGTACGACCTGGAGCAAGCGGCGGGTGAATACGGGCTCAACGATCTCACCTCCGATAGCGACGACGAACGCTCGTCCAGGACAAACGGCAACGCCATCGCCACCAAGAGCCACGAATCCATCGAATTACAGAATCGCAAGTCGGCGGAACGATGAGATCAACATCCACATACCCAAAGGGGGGACCACGTCGCGTGAACATCCCGTCAACACTTCTCAAACCGCATTGTATATTTATCCACATGGCTTCATCATAACCCCTTTATCTCGAACGGATTAGAACGTTCAAGCTTTCTACTCCAGCTCCACAGGTGGACACGATTAATCACGTTTTCATGTTGCGAGTCCCGAAAAGGGATAGGACCCTAGGGACAGCGGCATTACATTCGCTCCCCTTTGTCGACGAGTAGGGGAGCGGCTGGGGGGGCTCATCACAGGAGTAAGGAGGCAAACATATTTGGGTTTTTTTGGTTTGGCATCTCTGACCGGCGTTCAGGGGCACGGACGGGGGTTCACTTTGGAAATATAAGTACACCTTCCGGTACACACACACACACACACACTCGGCGTAGCGATGGGAAGGGAAAGGAAAGGGAAAGGGGGATTTCTCGACTCGAGAGGAAAGCGAACCGGAGCGAGGCAGGTAGCGAGCTACCCAGATCTCCAGATATATTCTATATTTGATCGAGCCGCCCCTCTTGCTCCTGCTGTGGAGAGCTGAAATGCGGTAGCTTGTTTTGTTTGTGCTTTTCGGTTTTTTTGCCCTTTGTCTTGGTTTTTATTTGCTTCCTCCCCCCTGTATGACTACCACGTGTGGAAAGAGAGACGACGGCATGTATGTTCTTGTCCCGCCCCGACCGCCATATACCCACCGCGCTGCCTACCTACCTACCTACTAGGTAGACGCACTGCGAACCATGGGACGGCGGGGTGTGGGGCGAGGGACATGCGTGCGTACCATGGAGGATGGGACTTGCCCACGAGCAATGCCGCCGAATAGCACCGGCGGGCTAGATCGAAGACCACAATCAATAGAAAGAATCGTGTCCGGTCGCGTGCGCCGCGAGCGCTGGCATGTAGCGGTTAATGCAAGCCACTTCCATCTACCTTTGCGTGTGTCGAGTGTGTGAGCTATTCGTGTTTGGTTCCGTTGATGCTTGTCTGCCTACTAGGGTACATAGTGAATATTCAAGCACACAAGTGAAAGTGACCTCATACGCTCTAGTCCTAGTCAGTGAGCACGAAATAGAAGTCACTCTTCATATGGATGGGGTGTCCACATGGCCATTCATACACCACTCATCTTATATCAGGGTCTGCGTGCTTATACCCTCTACGATCTTCCAGGTTAGGCCATCCGTCATTACGGACTCTACTGTCGCACATGGAAATTCATGTGTATCCTATGTTTAGGTATGCTTACGATGCTCGCATATCACCAACCACGCGGATCATCCAGTCATATTTGTGACGGTTACTGTATTGCAAGAGCTACGGCTTTTCACTACCTACTGGCGATCGACAGCCATAACCAGTTTCCCGTAGCTTTCGTGTCCGATTTGTGTAGTCCCCCGTTCCTTGCCTTGCAAATGCCAATGTTGACCGTATGAATCGTGATGAATCATCTCAAAGAACGCCCCGAAGTAATCATCTCCTTTTGGTTCCCGGGAAGAGAACAAAAGCCAGCCAACCCCCTCCTACTCGCCTTCCTTTTCGAATTGAGGAGTCCAGCACCGACTGCTCAATCCATCTATTCCTCGGCGGGGGCAGCCTCCTCACCACCCTCCTCGGCGGCGCGGGCGGCTTCGGCCTGGGCCTGGATCTGCGCAGCCTTGGCGCCGTAGTCCTGGCTCATGGGGGTGACGATGCTAGACTCTTCCTTGGGCTCGATGATGGTGACGGCGTCGGGGAGAGACTTGGAGGGGCCGGCCTTGCCCTCGGGGTCGGAGCCGCGCATGATCTTGACCTTGATACCGAGGACACCCTGGCGGAGAAGGACGTGACGAGTTGCGCTGTCGATGAAGTCGCGAGCGGGCTGGCCGGAGTGGATCATGAAGCCGTCGGTGAACTTCATGGACTTGGCACGGGCAGCGCGGAGCTTGCCGGAGACGACGACCTCGCAGCCCTTGGCGCCGCTCTCCATTATGAAGCGGAGGACACCATAGCAGGCGCGACGGACGGCGAGACCATTGAGAAGCTTGTAACGGAGGGACTCGCACTGGGCGACGGCGGAGAGACCACGGTTCTGGACCTTGGCGGCGTAGAGCGAGACAGAGTTCTCGGGGAACTTGAAGCGCTTCTGGATGAGGGAGGTGAGCTCTCGAATGCGACGGCCCTGCTCACCGAGCACCTCTTGAGTGTGGGTGGCGCGGATGATGATGTCGGTGACGGTAGGGGTGACGCGGACTTCGACGCCCGAGTAGCCCTCCTCGGCGAGCTCGCGCTGGAAGAACTCGTTGAGCTCGGCGTAGAAGACACCGTCAGCAACGAACTTTCTGCGCTTGGAACTGTAGGTGGTGTTGCGTTAGCATGAAACTACACAATCGATGCCATCGCGCAACGTTCGTTGATCCTTGAGGGGCAGTCAAGATGCGACGCGAGAGCAATTGGAGGGGTGATAATACTCACATCTGAGAACCCGGGACGGCCATCTTGATTGACTGACTGACTTGGGTTTCGTTGACGACTAAGGGAAGTTGAAGATGTAAGGCGACAAGAGAAAGTCGTTCAACTGCCGGGTGGAAGTAAAGTTCAAGAGAGGCGATGAATGAGTGATGTTGAGTGGTGGGTACAAGATGTACGGTACCTAGAATTTTTGGCTGTGAATTTTTGCTTAGGGTTGGATCGGGTTTTTTGTTTTTGTGTGGAAAATGTGGAAGATGGTGGTTCTATCGATAAAGAGTTTTTGTTCTTAACCGATTTATCGATTTTATGGATGTACTCAGGTACTTAATACCTGTGCAGCCTGAAATTTAAACATTTTAGCTCATGCTAAATAAAAAGACGTCAAATGAAAGAGCGCTAAGATGTACCTAGTACCTACTTTGCGTACTACATAGTACCTAGTATATGTACTGTAGGTACTGTACCTACTACCTACTAGGTACCTAGTAGTAGGTACTAGGTAGTAGTATTCATTTATATACTGTACCACATGTACACATGTACCTGGATATATCCATCAATCCATCAATCCATTATCATCTGCAGTGACAGTGACGGTGACGTCGGTCATCATCAAGCCACAATGCCGTTCGTCGACTAGTACCTACTATGTAGTACATGTAGTACCTACCTAGTAGTTCTCAGCCTCGATCCCCAGCGGTTTTCATTGTCTGCTCTCTGTTTCGCTGTCGCCGCCGTTGCCCCGCCGCTAATCGTGCAACACAGCGAGGCACGAGTCGAATTAGCATAGCAGATGCATGCTGCTAAAGTAAAGTACACGCATACCCATCCAAGCAGCCAAGCTAGACAGAACAATGTGACCTCTAGCTCTACACTTTTGACATATGATCCATGGATCTATTGATGCTTTGCCAACGCAGAATACCTACCCCAGTACCCCAGGATACGCTTCATCCTATACAGTGCGTTAAGTCAGTAACCTGGTAACCTGTCAACTTTTCAAAGAAAGAGAGAGACAGAGAGAGACAGAGAGCTCTTCACGTTTGGAACTCGAACCAACCAGCAGCTACCTATTACACTCTGCTTTTCCAACGTTGTATCGTTTCCTTTCGTTTCCTTTCTTCTCAAGAGTGGCCCTGGGTCCCTCTTGCTTCTTTCTCCGAGCTGCTGTGGGCTGTAAGCTCTGCAGGCTTCGGGCACCTGGGAATTCCACTACCTTACACCAATGCGACAACACGTGCATCTTCTCTTTTGATTCTTCAAGTGTATGACTATTAGGTACCTAGATTTGCGGCTCTTTTCAAGATGCATATCAAGAAGGTAAGCTATCTCTCCCTGCCTAAGCCCCCCTTTCCTATCCGAGGATCCAAGGATCCATATAACTTGATCGTATCACTAAGCTCCCGAATCCCAGATCCCTGCTGTGGACGCCGTAAGAGGCGGCGAGAAACACTCGGGCGAACTTCACCTCACGGAGCATCACATCATCTTCGTCTTTCCCAACGTCCTTCCCGATGGGGCTCCACCCCAGCCGAACGCCCCGAAGACCCGCGAAGTCTACATCGCCTTTCCCATCATCGCCAACTGCGTCTTCCGTCCGTGTCCTACTGCGTCGGGGAGACCCTCGTCGATACGTCTGCGATGTCGAGATTTCATGTTCATCAACTTCAACTTCGCTGACGAGGCACGCGCAAGAGAAGCGTTCGAGTACATCCGGCACCGTACCTGTCGGCTCGGCTCCATAGAAAAGCTGTACGCCTTCAGCTACCAGCCTCTTAAGTTAGAAAAGCCCTTGGACGGATGGCGCCTGTACGACCCGCGAGCGGAGTTTCGGCGTCAGGGTATCAGTACCAAGTCGGTGGATAGAGGCTGGAGGATCTCATCCATCAACAAGGACTATACCTTCTCCCCCACGTACCCGGGGGTTCTCGTCGTACCCTCCAGGATCTCCGATAACGTCATCAAGTATGCCGGTTCCTACCGGTCTCGGCAGCGCATACCCGTCCTGACATACCTGCACTCGCTCAACAACTGCTCCATCACGCGAAGCTCGCAGCCGATGGTCGGGTTCCGGGGAAACCGTAGCATACAGGATGAGAAGCTCGTCAGCGCCTGCTTCTCTGCCGAGGCAACTGTCGAATTTAATGGCGTAGAAGCTGCCGCGTCAGAAACAGCAGAGCCTAGCCCAGCCTCGAGCCAAGTCGACATCCGAGGGGACTCCTTCGAACCAGAGACCTCGGATACTGAGCGTCTGGAAGACGAGCTCCTCGCCGGAACCGACTCGAGCTACGATGCTAAGACCGGGAAGCGACGAGTGTACGGAGCACAGCAGAGTAACCTCATCGTGGACGCACGGCCCACGATCAATGCTGTGGTGATGCAGGCGATGGGGAAGGGGTCGGAGAATATGGAGTACTATAATTTTGCCAAGAAGGCCTATCTGAATATCGAAAACATTCATGTCATGCGAGAATCGCTCAACACCGTCATAGAAGCGCTGAAAGACGGTGACATCTCTCGCCTGCCCCCGAATCGCGAACTGCTCCAGAAGAGTGGTTGGCTGAAACACATCACCGGTATCCTCGATGGGTCGGCTCTGATCGCGCGGCAGGTTGGCATTCGACATTCGCACGTCTTAATCCACTGCTCCGACGGCTGGGATCGCACTAGTCAGTTGTCAGCTCTCTCACAGCTGATGCTTGATCCGTATTATCGCACGATCGACGGGTTTGTCGTGCTGGTCGAGAAGGATTGGTTATCCTTTGGACATATGTTTCAACAACGATCCGGCCTATTAAATCACGAGAAGTGGTTTGTCGTCGAACGGGATTCCCTGGCCGGGTCAGCCATACAGCCCGGCGACTCGGACGGCCGTGCCGGCGAGGCCTTTGAAAACGCACTCGCAAGTGCGAAGCGCTTCTTCAACAAAAACCGCAGCACCGACAGCACCGCCGAGTCGGACGGCGATGGCATTAGCCCCCCGCCGGAAGATCCGTCGCAAGTCAAGAAGGCCGCCGCAGGAACCTCGGAAGTTAACGAAGCTACCCGACCCAATGAGCTCTCCCCTGTCTTTCACCAATTCCTGGACGCTACCTACCAGCTCCTACGACAGCACCCGAATCGATTCGAATTCAATGAACGATTTCTGCGGAGGCTCCTTTACCACCTCTACGCAGGTCAATATGGCACTTTCTTGTGGAACAGCGAGAAGGCCCGGAAAGATGCTCACGCAAGCGAGAGGACGAGATCGGTGTGGGATTACTTCCTATCTCGCAAACAGGAATTCGTCAATAAGGACTACGATGCAACGATCGACGACCGTCAAAGCGGCCGGGAAAGGCTCTTGTTCCCGAAGCTTTCTGAGATACGTTGGTGGTACCAGCTCTTCGGCAGGTCGGATGCGGAAATGAACGAGTATCTAGATTTAGCCGCCGCGAGGGACGAGAGGCTCGGCAACTACGCCATGGGTGCCACCACGCCCTCCACCCCTAGTGGTCTGGCCAGTCCGCACGGGACTAAATCCCCTCGGCCATCTGCCAGTCCCCAGCCGCCGAGCTTATTTCAGAGCAGAAGCGTCTTGACAGGTGTAGAATCAGCGCACGAAGCACTGACACCAGAGCAGCGGGCAGTATCCGGGAGCAATCCTGCGAGCTTAAAACACAGCGCCAGCGCAGACACCCCAGGCGCTTTTTCCACCAACCTGGCGAAGATTCGAGACGGTGTTGCCGGATTGGATATCAGCAAGGGGCTGTTTGGCGGCTCATCTCATGCCAGTACTAGTAATGGTGACGACCCTGTGAGCAAGAGCAACACCCCGGCAAAAGGAGAGCAAGAGATGGCGGATATGTCGACGAGTAGCGAGAAGGGCAGCATGGAAATGACATGACATGGCATGACATGCAATGGGTTCACGCGAGCGTTTCCGCGTACTAATTCAAGAATAATGAGCATTGCATTACGGCCTTGAATTGCATGTTCTATGTTATATTACTAGTTATGAAGGGACGAAGGGAAGAACGAGGCAAGTGCCAACAATTGCCGCACGCCAACAAGCCGTATCGAACACCACCTATGTACATGGTCGTTCGCGCGGGTAATATACAACCACGGTATAACTGCGTCTGGTGAGGGGTTCGCGCCAGAAATCAAAGCCAGTGACTACTAGAAGCTAAAGCGAAAAGCGAACGCTTGCCTGTGGATAGTTGGCAGCCTACTATTAGATTACGACGGGACGAGAGGACGGGGATTGAAATGGGGATGGGGAGAGGAAGATGCGCCTTCAAGAGCGGGTGAGCTGAGAAAAGGACGCGGGAACGGTGTATACACCTCACGAGATATCCGTAGAGTGGGAGTCGTGAAATACAGAATTCATGAAAATAGCGTTTTCATACTATCGTCACTACTGGGGTGTTATTGCTTGAACCCCGAATTGCTTCGATAGCAACTCGATAGCTATCCGAATCATGTTCGGGGGGTAGACCTTATCTTCCTATCTTCCCTCTACGACGTCAAACGCAGCTTGACTCCGTCTTTGATGACAGATTAGCATGGCGTGGTATGGTATCGTGGCATGACAGCAAAGCCAAATGAGACTAGATTTTCTACCTAGCTCACTACCTCATCCTGATTCTCGTTCGTATCCTTATCTTCGCCCTCTTTTGATTTGATATCGACTTCCTCTTTCATCTACTTTCCGCGTTCTCTTCATGTCTATATCCATCATCCTCCCCTCCCCTCCCCTCCCCTCGTCACCTCTCCGCTCCGCTTATAAGAAAACCTCCAAATTGATCTCAAGCGTGCTGACGGGGAACTTAAGATCGAAATGCTCCAGGACGGAAGGATGCAAGATGCCAAACTCGCCGATGCGGCGAGTCTGGCCGCCGAGGCGAACGTGGATGGCGGCGGCGCGGCCGGGGAAGAAGGTGGCCTCGTCGTCGACGGGCTCGAGCCAGTAGCCGTCGCGCTTTTGGTGGGCGGGGGTGACGGCGAAGTCGATCTGCTTGTCGGGGGGCGCGGTCAGGCCCTCGTCGTGCGTCAGGAAGGCCTGCCGCAGCATCGCCATGACGCGGTCCAGCAGCCCGTGCACCTCCTCGAACCCCGACGTCTTGCCGTACCACGCCGCCGCGTAGTGCCGCTCGTTGCGCGCCTTGCGCTCCACCGTCGGGTCCTGGAACACCACGTCTGACGTCTCAAACACCCGGATCGGCACGCTGTGGCCCTTGTTCTCGCGGATCGTCTTCAGCAGCCCCGGCAGCAGGGACGTGCGCACGATCTGGTACTCGGCCGTCTTCGGGTTCGCGAGCCGCACGGCGGTCTTGCCGTCGTCCTTGCGGTTGAGCCATGCAAAGTTCTCGTCGTGGCTGCACAGGATCAGCGGCATGACCTCGGACCAGCCAGCCATACCGCTTTCGAGACGGACAATGTCCGCAAGCTTGTTGAGGGAGAGGGGCGCGCCGACGGTCTTCGTGACGGATATACGGGGTAAGCGGTTGAAGCCGTAGGCGATGCCGACGTCCTCCATGATGTCGCAGCGTTGTAAGATATCGGCGCGTGTTGGGGGTATCGTAACGTCGATAAGCGCGTTTGGATCCTGCTCGGACGGCTTGGCAATCAGGGACATCTTCGTGAGAAGTTTGCTGATGCTCTCCGCCGACTCCGAGAGACCGAGGCAACCGTTTAAGTAGTCGACCTCAACCGTATCAGTCCGAGGCGTTAGGTTAGGCGTTATTCGTGTTTGACCGTTGTGATCGGATATAACCTTAACGGGCTCGACGGTAAACTGCTCCTCGGCGTAGACGGAGAACATGGTAACCATCATGTTGAGAACGATCTCTAGCTTGGTTTTGTCGGTAGCCGTGCACTCTATGAAGATGTTCTTGCTGTCGAGGGTGATCTTAGAGTGGTCGCTGTTGATGATGGGTGGTAAGGAACAGACCACCCGGTTGGCGTCGTAGATGACTGGGTAGACCGGCTTGTCGCGAACGATATGTAGGTATCGCCCTAGGTGCTTGTCCTTCTCATAGAACGCCATCAGCTCCTCTCCGTTCATCTTCTTGGTCTGGTTGAGCGGCACGAAGTGGATGTCCTGAGGAGGACGCGCCTCATAGGTGAAAGGCCCCTTGAGAGTATCGAGGTCGTGGGTACCGATGGCGACCAAAGTCCGTTGACGCGCTAGATTCGAGTGCAGCTTGTCTTGGAGGGCGATGAAGGAGGCGTAGTTTTTCTTGGTGAACTTGACATTGCGCAAGATGGCGCCGGCGACCAGCGGGCGGACCTTGGTGGTATCTTCGAGCACGGTAATAGTCTGAAGTTGTCCCGTGGGGGGTTGCACTAATCGGAAGTTGGGCGTGGCCTGCTTCCCGCGGAAGATATTTAGCATGAGCGCTATGCCTTCGAAGCATAGCATGTCATATCGGTTGGCGGGAATCTCGATCTTGAGCTGGGGCGGCTCTTGCACGCCGTCTACGATCGGTCTCTCCTCATTTTCCGTATCTTCGTCCAGTTCGATACCAAACTCGAAGCAGAGGTCCTCGAACTCGGGGGTCGTGAACCTATACGGGGTCGTGCGTTAGCGGGGTGATAATTCGGGGTCTTTTTACGGAGGGGCACCACAAACTGTTGCCCTAACGCCTCGTAGAGGTCGTATTTGTCTACTGCGATGGTCGGCATTTTCTACGTAGCCCTATGGTATAGCTCGTAGAGGATGGAGTTGAGCTTAAGGGCTTGAGAAAATAGTGCAGCTCGTGATTTCGGCGCGAAAGGGTTGTTGTCTGCTTGAGTCACAGTCGTTTCCGAATTTCATTTGGGTGCTCTGTAACCCCACCATTACTACGCATAATGAAATATCTGACTCAACGTTCGCCTATCAGGTAACAATGCATGAATAGAGTATTTGCACTTTCGGGGTACACAGCACAAATAGTGTAGCTTGGGTTGGGTTTCTTTCTTTTCTGCTTAGGTAATTAGGATCCGTTATCATTTTGATCATCAATTCAAATGTCACGAAACGAATCAAATGGCAATGAAATCTATGATAGACATGGTGAACTTCCTACCCCTGGAAGATTACATTTCCACGCAGCCCACGTTACTATAATGATAGGAGACATAGCAATCTGCTATGTTGAAAGTGAGGCGATCTCTAGTAGATATGAAATAGGTGGGCCCTTTTCACGATAGCCCCATAGGCTTGCCTGGTAGTTGTGCACAGGGCTATACTTCCAATTATCACTGTCAAGATAGAAGAGGCAATCTAAGTAGAATCTCGCCAATCAGCTCCGTTTCTTCGTAACCTTGGACAGGAATTTCGACTACTCCCTAGCCAAATTCGAATCCGGAACATCGAAGTGACATCACAGGTTACCTGTCATAATATTGGAGGCTTGGTACTGTATGTATGTACGATCAGAAGGGACACTACGTCTATTCGCATTTACCAACATTATAAGATTCTACGCCACAAGTAGCACTGATGACTCTCTTATCTACTAACCGCGAGTATGGTAATGATGATTTTATAAGCACCCTAGATATCTGTTGGACCTCAGTGTTATACGGACCTCATTCATCAAGGGCAGCCAAGGTAGAGATTTTCAAAGTTTATACGGCAGATAAAGGCCAGCTGCCCAGCTGGGCGGGGAAGGTGCATGTACTCTACATCCATGATTTATGTAAATATCATTGATGTACATACCTAGTAGTACCTATTAGTACTAGGTACGTACTAGTAGGTACTAGGTATACATGTGGGGCAGCTGTGGCAGAATTTTTGTATGTTGTAACTTTGAACCCTTCAATGTTGGAGTTTGAGAATGATCGTCACAAACGCACGCAAGCCACACCTCCATCCCTCTTTCCAGCAAGAAACCCCATGTGTTACCCCTAAGCCATCCGCCGTAAGCCAAATCCCATGTACCTACCTCTGCCTAGGTACTCTCCGGTTATTGAAATTGAAGGCACCTCCAGGCTGTTGACCTAGGCAGGACAACTTGGAAGGACAATAAAAGGTACTACAATAAATACATCAATACCTACTAGATACTAGGTACTAGGTACTAGGTATATACTAGGTAGTAGTAGGTACAGACAGTCCTGGCCTGGGTACAGGAACAAAAGGTACAGCACCGCACCCTTAGCTCTAGCCCGCGTTAAACCTATTTCCACCAAAGCCTCTTCTTTCTTTCTTGATCACAACACAATCCACCCAACCAAGCGACTCCTGATGATACCCCTCGATGATCCAGTTTGGAAGAACGCAGGACCCAAAGACTAAACAATTTGCGTAGACACCCGAATTACAAAACGACATCCAACATAATTCTCCTCCCCCCACGCGCCTCACCAAAAAAATTACTTTCCATTTTTTCATTTTTCTTGGTCTTTGGTCTTGGAGTCTACGAGCAACGTCGATCTCTGTTCCGGTCCCTTCTGCCAGTCGCCAAATTGACCCGACGTCGACCTAACTCATTGCATCACTCCACCAGAACCACCAAGGCCACCAGAACAACCCACGCGATCCGCAGCGCAACCTAGTCCAGGCCTATACTTCCCAGCCTCAACGCCTCCAGATCCTCTCGTGTCCTATCAACTGCATAATATAACTATAACCTCATCATGGCTGACGCGCCGAGTGCGAACGATGAACTTTACCCCATCGCCGTCCTCATAGACGAATTGAAGGTAAGGCGGTGACTCGAGCCAAATCACCACCCGCATCTGCTTTTGCATCTGCATCTACATCTGCTTCTGCTAACGCTATCCCTAGCACGACGATGTCCTTCTCCGACTAAATGCCATTCATCGTCTCTCGACCATCGCGCTAGCCTTGGGTGCTGAGCGCACTCGTGACGAGCTTATCCCCTTTCTAGATGGTTAGATATCTATTTTCTGCTCGAGCCGAACCTGCATCTAACCTCCCCATCAGAATCAGTTGAGGACGAAGACGAGGTCCTCGTCGCTTTAAGCGAAGAGCTGGGCAGCTTCATCGAATACGTTGGCGGCCCGCCCTACGGCCACGTCCTACTCTCCCCCCTCGAGAACCTCGCAGCCATCGAAGAGCCTGTCGTCCGAGATAAGGTCCGTCTGAGCAGCTAAGCACCGAGCAGACCTTGGTGTCCTCTTCTAACCATTCCTCGCAGGCCGTCGAGTCCCTAAACAAGATATGCGAGGAGCTCTCGCCCGAACAGGTCGAAGAGTACTTCATCCCCCTCACCATCCGACTCTCCAAGGCAGACTGGTTCACCTCCAAGGTCTCGGGATGCGGCCTCTACACGACCCCTTACAAGAAGGTATCCCCTCCCGTCCAGGAGCAGCTCCGCCAGCAGTTTGGTCTCCTGGTGCACGATGAGACGCCCATGGTGCGAAGGCAGTCGGCCACCAACATGGCCAAGTTCGTGAAGGAGATGCCCGCGGCGATCGTTGTCGACGAGATGATTCCCCTCTTTCAGCACCTCGCGCAGGACGACCAGGACAGCGTGCGACTCCTCACTGTGGAAATACTCATCTCCATCGCCGAAGTGGTACCCAAGGAACAGCAGGGCAGCCACGGTGTGCTGCTCACGTCGTTGCGAAACCTGATAGAGGACAAGAGTTGGAGGGTTCGATACATGATCGCAGATCGATTCGAGAAGGTAAGGGATGTCGGTCTGCGTTTTGATGGATCGAGCTAACGGCGTGCGATGCAGATTGCGAAGGCGGTAGACGAAGAAGTGGTCTCGCGAGACCTGGTACCCGCATTTGTCAAGTTGTTGAAGGACAACGAGGCTGAAGTGCGAACTGCCATCGCCGGCCAAATCCCCGGATTCTGTAACCTTGTCGACAAGAATGTGGTCCTCAATGACATTATGGGCTCCATTGAAGACCTCGTCTCCGACACCTCTCAGCACGTTCGTGCCGCGCTTGGCACCCAAATCAGCGGCTTAGCACCGATCCTGGGCAAGCAAGAGTAGGTTTATCCGTTTCTTATCCACATTGTTTTACGACTCTCCCGTCGCTGACACTTGTTAGGACCATCAATCACCTTCTCCCCATGTTCTTGCAGATGTTGAAGGACGAATTCCCCGAAGTGCGTCTGCACATCATCTCTAAGCTCGAGCTCGTCAACCAAGGTATGGCTCCTTATACCTCCTCCTTGAAAGTCTTGATTGCTGACGATCCTAGTCATCGGCATCGACCTGCTCTCGCAGTCTCTTCTTCCGGCCATCGTGCAGCTCGCGGAAGACAAGCAATGGCGCGTGCGACTCGCTATCATCGATTACATCCCGCTCCTTGCTAGCCAGCTTGGCGTCAAATTCTTCGACGAGAAGCTGAGCTCGTTATGCATGGGATGGTTAGGAGACACCGTCTTCTCTATCAGAGAAGCGGCCACTCATAACCTGAAGAAGCTCACCGAAGTGTTCGGTGTGGAGTGGGCCAGCGAGGCAATCATTCCCAAAGTAATGGCCATGGGCTCACACCCCAACTACCTCTACCGGATGACCACCTGCTTCGCGATCTCGGTAAGTGCACACATCCCTGTTAGGACCATCGTCCATTCTAACGAGCCGCAGACCCTCGCCACTGTGGTGAGCCTGGACGTGATCGGGAAATCCATTCTTCCTATGCTGGAGAAGCTGGTAGCAGACGAGATTCCGAACATCCGTTTCAATGTGGCTAAGACCTACGCCGTGCTCATCGACGTCTTAAAACGTCTTCCCGAAGAAGGCACCATCTATAGTTTAGAGAAGGCCGGGACGACGAACACGACGGCGTCGCCACGTGCGACCGAGCTCATCCAGCAGCGCATTCTTCCGAGCTTGGAGAAGCTGCAGAAGGACGACGACGTAGACGTACGCTACTTCGCCACAACGGCCGTGGCGGTCATTCCCGGCATGGGTGGTGAGCCCATGAACACCTCGCCGTAGACAGGTGTACCAGCAACAGTCTTGGCAGCACGCGGCCACGTAGTAGAGCGTCCCCGCTACACCCTCTCGCGAGAATCGCCAACCCCCAAACTATCTAGTCGTCCGCCCGCACCCGCAGTGAACCTGCAGAATCGAGATTTTGAGGGGTCCTTATGAAAGTAACGACATACAGGGGGTAGGCATAGCACACGGTTGTCACATGCATTCTTACAGGTTCGTATTCTTGTGTGACGCTGGATCCCTCTTGGACTTCCTGTTGCGCAAGCTTCAAAAGAGGAGAAATGATCGAGCCTCGAAAGCCGAAGAAATGCTATTCGTTTCGGCAGTGCGGCCGGATGTGTAAGATAAAAAAGAACGAAAAAAACACGATGAATTTAATAGATCTCAGTCCAGTCCCGAATTGCGGTGATGACGAGGTGATGATGTACTGCTCGTCTATGTTTTGTTCCTTTCTATTCTACTAGGGGTATCCCCTTCCCTATTCTCCGTATTGACACATTCATAGTATCCGAGCGTTAACTGCTTGATTTCCTAACTTTTCGAAAGCAAAGGCTGCTAATGGTCTGACCCTTGACACCACCGAAGCTGAAACTGGGGTATGCCACCCTGCCAACCTGCTCGAATTTCCACGTCGTCGGTTCTGCCCCTGCAATATCGCCATCGCCACTATTCTCGATCCTGCTGCCCCCGGCAAACCAGGCTCGCAGCTCGTCCTCGGTCCAGTTGCAACTCGTGACCAGGAACAGGCCGTTCTCCCGAACTATAGGCGTTATTCGGGATTTGTACGATTCGTTGATTCGCCGACCAGTCGTCGGGTCGGTGGACGAGGATAGAGATATAGCATCAAAGGTTCCCTTGTCGAGGACAACATCCCAGCCGTACGATTGCGGCGGCGCGAGGAGGGGGGTTGGGGGAGCAAGGATGTCGTGTTCGAGGAAGGTGATGGGCTCTTCAGAGGCAGAAGAACGCGACTCGGCGATGCGTCGCGCGAACTGTACGCTCTGCGCCGAATAATCTACCCCGAGCATATGGCCTTGCCAGCCAGCATCCCGCAGCGCGAATAGTAGGGAGCCGTTGCCGGTGCCGAGGTCTAGGAACGAAGTCGTTTCGAGAGTGAGGCCAAGGTCAGGGGAGGCGTCGGGGGAGAGAAATTCGACGAGCTTCGCCTCGGCGTCTGAGTCGTCGAACCAGACGGTGCCAGTGTCAGTGGGGTCATGGGTGTGGTTGGTGATCTCTTTTCCGTACAAGTTATCCCAGCTATTTCGAGGTCATTATGATGGACATGAACTTCAGAAAGCGATCACGTACTATTCTTTAGTACCCAGCTCAGAGGGTTCAAGGTGCGTTGGTTTGGACATTTGCGATATTTTACAGAATTGGCTCTCTTCTATTCTAAATCCTATGTTTTTTCTTACAGCGAAGCAGTCATTCGCTTGTCTATACCAATCGACCTCTCAATCTTTGGAAGTTCCAAGGCTATCACAGGCTACCACAGCATATCATAATGGTTATCTTCGGAATCAGCAAGTAGATATCAAGGTGGGAGGGAAAATTAGGTACCTACTGTAAGCATGGAGGGGCAGTCGGCAGAATGCGATAAACGGCAGGCGGTGTGCGCTGTTCTTAGTCAAAGTGCCAAGTTAAGATGAATAAAGACGCCACAGTCGGAAGTTGACAAATACCGATGCAAAAACAGGTACAGTACCTACAGGCGATACAACGATAAGCGATAAAAGCGTAACTAAGTATACTTAGGTACTTACCTATAGTGAACCCCGGGTCGCACCCGACCTGGAAATTTACCACTGGACATTGAAACTTTTCTGTCGTCACTTTTTATCGTTTATCGTTCCCACGTTCTTAATTCCTTTTTCAATTCCTTTCCCTTCCACATCCACATCTTCTCTCTACCAAATGCTCACACCATGTTTCGTGCCCTCTCGTCCCGACGCCTAACGGGAGGCATCGCCTCTCCCGTACGAGCGTCTGCCAGGGCATTTCGACCCATTCCGATCCGTACTCTAGCCAGCGTACACGTCCCGAATGCAAAGGTATCGTGAACTGCCCATTCCACTCGCGCCACTAACTTGAGCCGAAACTCACCATGAGTAGGAACCTACAGAGCTAGACCAAATCACAACACTGCCGAATGGCATCCGCGTGGCTTCGGAGGCTCTTCCAGGGTCTTTCTCGAGTGTTGGTATCTACATCGAGAGCGGATCCCGATTCGAGAACTCCCACCTAAGCGGCGTAAGCCACATCGTCGATCGACTCGCCTTCCAGTCGACCAAGAACCGAACCGCCCGTGAGATGTCTGATACAGTCGAGTGGCTCGGAGGTAGCATGCAATGCGTGTCATCCAGAGAATCTATGATGTACCAAGGTGCTACCTTCAACTCCACCATCCCGATGGCCACTGAGCTCCTAGCCGACACCATTCGAAACCCTTGCATCACAGACAAGGAAGTGGCGGAACAGCTGTTGACGGCCGAGTACGAGATCAACGAGATCTGGAAGAAGCCCGATCTCATTCTACCCGAACTAGTACACATGGCCGCATTCAAAGGCAACACGCTGGGCAACCCCCTGCTATGCCCCCGAGAGAGGATACCCGAGATCAATCCCTCAGTCGTTCGAGCGTACCGAGATACCTTCTACCGCCCTGAGAGGATGGTTATCGCCTTCGCCGGCATCCCACACTCCGAGGCTGTGCAATTGGCCTCCAACTTCTTCGGAGACATGCGGGGCGCTGAACAGCCCATCCTGTCTCGAACAGGATCTGAGACCTCATTAGACTCCCGAGCGTCCGACGTAACTGACTCTTCTGCCTCTTCTTTCTCCTCGGCCTCCTCTTCCGCTTCCCTGTCGTCCAACATAATGTCTAAGATACCCCTCTTCAAGAACCTCTCTACCTCGGCGAGCAACCAGGCCTCCGTCTCTGGTGCGACCACAGCGGTCATCCCCCCGACAGCAGAAGAACTCAACATGCCCGCTCATTACACGGGTGGCTTCGTCGCGCTGCCCCCACAGCCCCTCCCGAACAATCCTAACCAGCGCGTTTTTACGCACATCCACCTCGCCTTCGAAGGATTGCCCATCGAATCCGACGACGTCTACGCGCTGGCTACGCTGAATACGCTTCTCGGCGGTGGCGGCTCCTTCTCAGCCGGCGGCCCCGGAAAGGGCATGTACTCACGACTGTACACCAACGTGCTCAACCAGCACGCCATCGTGGAGTCCTGCGTCGCCTTCAACCATTGCTACACCGATTCGGGACTGTTCGGCATCTCCGCTCAGTGCATCCCTGGCCGCACCCAACAGATGCTCGACATCATGTGCCAAGAGCTCCGAGGGCTCACCGTGAGCACCGGTTTCTCGACGCTCGGCGCCGTCGAAGTCCAGCGCGCCAAGAACCAGCTACGCTCCTGCCTCCTGATGAACCTGGAGAGCCGTATGGTCCAGCTGGAAGACCTAGGTAGACAGGTGCAGGTGCACGGCCGCAAGGTACCCATCCAGGAGATGTGTCGTAACATCGAGCAACTCACGATCGAGGACCTGCGTCGCGTAGCGAGCAAAGTCGTCGGAGGGCTTGTGAACAATCCCGGCAAGGGAAGCGGTGCGCCCACCGTGGTATTACAAGAGGCACATGACACGTTCATCGGCTCCAAGCAGATGTCCTGGGAGGAGATCCAGGATCGGATCTACAAATGGGGGCTGGGTAGACGATGAATGACGGGCCCCGCTATACCCAAGCATCATCACGCGTAATGGTTTCACATAGTTTTACACGACTTGAGGACTGATGACATGATCCATACGATCTCGGCTCCTACGCGTTCTCGCCCCAAGGCCACTCCTGTACAAAATGCTGTATACTAATAAATCACGAAGTCTGCACAACATCCGGAGTCAACTGGTTCACGGATATACCCCACCCCACCCGCCTTCCTACCTCTGCTTGTAAAATGAGGTCGTCTTCTCGTAGTGATAGTAGCCATGGAGGAGCAGGATAGACGAACATTGCATTTCTCATAGCACCACGCCGCGTAAGCTCCGTGGCCAGGGGAGGAAAGGGCTTATTACTGTCCCACATCGGGAGTCGACGTCGGGTATGCTGGCAAGACGTGGAAGGGAACGCCTGACGAAGTAGGACAAGCATTGAGAAACCATCAAACAAGCATCGCCCCAAGTTCACCAACCTCATCTTGCACAAGATAGTATATCATCGCATTGTGTGATGGGACTGCGGTCGACTTTTCTACTACGTACTATCTTCGCGTGCTCCAGACTTGTACTCTCACTCCCCTTGGTAGTACTCCTGGCACGTTGTTTACGTATAGCATGATGCCAAAGTCGTTACACGACTATCCAGCATGAATACGTAGAGCACTGCCGAATCTCTCTCCACAGGTAGCCGTGTGACCAGATTTGCGAAATCGTGTGACTGATGCGTTACTCCGTTCTCCTCGCTTGCGTGCTAGTCAAAGGATGCGGGTATGAAAGCCGGATACTTGCGTAGACGATGTAAAATATTGAGACAGCGAGCCGGGGGGCTGGCATTTGTCGTGAAGGCACCTAGGATTTTGGATATAATCGTTCCCATTCTCTTTCGTGACGGACTCCCTGACTTTGGGCCTTAATCTAGAAAACGTAGCCGTTGCCGCACTCTTCCAAGCTGACATACTGGACCGATACTGGGCCGTTACTGAGTTTAGCTACTCAATATCTGGGTAGACCACGACGATTCGTAGATTACCCATCCAGTTAATACTAAATAAGCAAAATGACAGCCATTACCAAAACGACCCGCGGCCTCGACGGCAACCAAACCACCCTCACCTACACACTGCCGCCGCAAACCACGCCCTTCGCGCCGCCGCGCGACCAACAGAACGGCGCAGGCCCAGAGTCCGACTCCACGATGCCGTTGTCCTGCTCCCTCTCCGTGTTCTGTCGGCACATGTCCTACTACGCCATGCACGAGCCGCACCCCCTACAAAGCCAGAACTGTCTCGCGGTGCAGGCCACGACAGGAGCCGGCGGGCGGGTGCAGGGCGTCGGGTACGACGAGGCGTGCTGGCCGGAGAACTACTTCGCGCTGTTCGACGACGAATGGGGCGTGCTCAACGGCGCCTGGGAAGGCCTGGGCGAGGGCACCTCCAACGGCGACGCGTCGACCGTGGCCTTCCCCGGCGGCAAGTGTCTCGCGGGCTGGACCACCGCCTGCACGACCACCATCACGGCCACGGCGCCCACGAAGACGTCCGGGGACCACGCGCGGGGCGACGACGAGTCGTACCCTCAGGCGTGGTGCTGTCCCCCCGGCCAGTGGACGTGCGCCACGGCCACCGCGGCCGCCGGCGATCTGGGGAGCACGGACAAGGACGCCCCGCAGCGCCTGTGCAAGAGCATCGCCACCGGCCCCGCCTCCGCCGTCTGGGTGTCGTGGGACCCGCCGTACACCCTGGCCGCGCCCGACGGGTCCACGTCGACGACGCTCGAGGCGTACACGTGGAGCGCCGACGTGACGGGGGAGACGGACCCCGCGGTCGCCGGCACCGTGTTCCGCAAGGTGTTCCCGCTCGTGCTGAGCGCGGAAACGTCGGCGCCCGAGCATAGCCCCAGCCCTGGGCCGACGACGGCCGGGGCGCTGCGCAGGGCCGAGCCGCCGCTGATGATGCTTGATACCGATGCGCTTGTGTCCCGGTGCGCGGTTATGGGGCTGTTGGGTGCTGTCGTGGCTGCGATTGCGGTGTTTGCGGTGGGGGGCGTGTTTCTGTATCGTGGGAGTGGGAGGCGTCGTGACGCGGGTGTTGCGGCTGCGGCGCGCGAGGGTGGGAAGTACGAGGATGAGATGTTGCTCCAGACGCGGGGGACGAGGGCCGCTTGAATTTTGATTTGCAATGGCTTAGCGTGGTGATGTCTCGTTCCTGTGTTCTGGTTGTTTCTTTCTCTGCTTTCTCAAATGCCTCGTTGCCAACTGCAATACCTCCCTATGCATACGATTCTATTCTTTTAACTCGTGGATCTTTGTAAGGCGTGTCTCGATATGTTTGCGGCGCGCCTCGCCTCGTCATTTACCCTGAGTTTATAATCCAATCTCTAAACACCTATGATTCTTACCACATTTCAAATGTGTGCGGACCTATCACCCCTCTCCAAGACTCGAATTTGGTGAAGTGGCCGACAGGCCCTCGTCCGGCGATTCTCACGATCCAACCCCGGGCACGGTTTGCCAAGCCGCACATGTCCGTCGCCGGACGCCGACTACCAAATTAGGAAGGACGTTGAGGGCTCGACCAATCACAAGATATTCTCACCTCGGGGGATACACCGTCGAATTCACAGTTTACGATTCAACGCCATTTTTCAGCATACGCAGAATTGTCTTCGGATCAATAGCATTCGAACTTTTCGTAGCCAATATTAGGCCAAGCCGGACCTATCTAGTAATAATTGGTTCTTTGCCCCAATACGCCGTGAAATGGAATGATTTTCATGAATCATCAATCCCTTCCTCTCTCTCTTGCTGATTATACCTCTTCTCTGTAGTGAATGCGACACGCTTGTCTTGTGTAATTATACCGTTCAAAATCACCGCTTCTTAACAAAATAGAAATGCAAAAACCCCATTTTTTGTGCCCCTAGGAATACCCTGATTTTTTATGAACCCTTCCATCATAATGCAGGAGTTGCCATCCATTATGCGATCTTGGACATTCTCTTCGACATGCTATGAACCAGGTTAGCTCTTATTTCTTCAAGCGGGGAGGTGAGACAAAAACTTACAAGTCGTAGAAAGCAAATTGGCTGGGGCTGCTGCCAAACTCGTACACAAAGCGAGAAGCGAGGTAGCTTCCAAAGATGGCGCGGAGGTACGAGTCAGGCACACGGATGATGATGGTGTCCAGTCCGATCTTGTCGATGAGCAGCTTGGGTAGCGCATCGGCCAAGACGGCCCTGCGGATCTTCTCATTCTCCCACAGGTCGGACTTCTGCAGCTCCTCATCCAGCGTTGTAATGGCGAGGGAGAGCGAGTCTGAGAGTACCGAGCGGGGCACGCCGGTTTGCTCGTGCTCACGCCAGATGGCTTCGAACTCGAGGCGGGCATTCTCCTGGATGGTGACCTGCACCTGCTTGACGTAGCTCTTGTAGAACTCAGGTGCCTCGCCGTTCGCGTTGTGGCACATGTTCTCCACGAAGCCTTGGTCATCAAAGCTGAGAGAGGCAAGGACCTCCAGAGAGGAAGACGTTACGCCACCCTTGTTTGCAGATGCATCTTTGAACAGGATGCAACCGGCCTTCTCAAGACGCAGCTTGGCGTCTTGGGTAATGAAGAGGTTGGCGCCCTCGACGATGTAAGGGATGGTCGTCTTGCCGTCCTTGATCAGCTTCGATACAGTGGACAGGTCGATGGACTCGGGACGGCCACCGCAGGGGACGAAGCAGTCAGTGAGCCCGCTATCCCGGAGATGATAGAAGTTACGGAAAGGTGTGCCGTTCGGAACAACCTCGCCAGTGGGGAGCGTGACGTTGCTCTCATCGCAAAGCACCCTGTATCCATCCTTGGATAGCTTGGATAGGTCAAATTGGGAGACCATGACACGCTTCTTCGCCAAGCGGATGAGCTCCTCCTTGTTGATGCCGTTCGGGTCCACCAGCACACCAGACCCGTCAACGATCGCCGTGTACTTCTCGTTGCTTAGAAGGATTTCATTGCTGCCTAGGTCGCCGTCCGGGCCGCCGGTCTGCATCTTCCGCACCGTAGATGGATCCAGGTTCATCTTGCGGTAGATACCCTTGACATACTCACGTACAGATAGCGTCGTCATGCCGTATTCGTCGTGAGGAATGCCGCCGAGCTTGGGCGACTTGCCCGTAAAGAAGGACTTCCACCACGGCGCGCCACGTGCACGAGCATGCTCGGTAGCCCAGTCGACGAGGTCGGCTGTGTTCTCGTCGGGGCCCAGGAAGAGAATCTCCTCCTTGCGGTAGAGATCTACAATGGGGTTCTTGATGCCGGGGGTCTCGGCGGGAAGGAGAAGATCCAAGATGCTATCAATGTACTTCTCGAACGCTTCCCGCGCGCGATCCTGTTGCTTGGCATCCAGAAGCACCACGCCCTTTGAACCTCCTTCGGGGATGTCCTTGTTCTTGCGCTGCTGCGTGCTCGCAAGGGCATAGTTCTCGTCAAAGAGACTTCTAGCGTTGATGCTATATGCCTCCTTACTACGGGATTTGACGATTCGAATACCGCCACGTGCGACATCCTTGAAGCGCAGATGGAAACCGCGCGCCTCCGCGCTGATGACGAGGAACATGCCGTACAGGCGCCGGGGGTACTCGACCTCCGGCAGGAACGAGGGGTCCAAGCGGAAGCTGAGGGCCACCTTCGTGGGCGTGAAGTAGTTGGTCTTCAAGATGGCGTTGTTGAAGATGCGGAAAGCCGTCATCACCATCTCCTCGTGCTCATTAGACACCTCCTGCGTGATAGCCTCCTTAAGCTTAGCGTCGGAGAGCACCTCCACATTGGGTGTGGGCGCGATGATGCTCTTTTCAAAGCCGGGGCCGACGCTCAGATGCACGCTAGCGAAGGCGGCGTAGAGCAACCGCACCAGGCTGGGGTATGACGTGATGATTTCGAGAATGTAGTCAGGTGTGAACGTCTCAGTACGAAGACGGCGCTTCAATTTCGAGAGGATCTCCACGTGCGCTGGATTCCGGGAGTCCAATGCCTGCTTGATGGACACATATTCCGTGCCAAGGCGGTTCAGGAAATGCTGGACAAATACCCAGACGCAGTGGCCATAGATGGTCTCCTGCAGGCTCAGAGAGCCCGACGCGAACAGGGCATGGAGCTTGTTCTGGGGTATGCAGTATAGGAGAGAGATCTCCTTGGTGATCTGGTGGATCGACTGCTCGATGGGCATCGGCGGTGTGTCCAGGTTCGCCGCCGGCTTTAAGTAGATACTCATCACCGTGATGCCGTTGGAGAACTGCTCCACGTACTTTCGGGTGCTCGTAACACCGTAGTAGTGGTAGAGATCGCTCAGGGCGCTGAAGATGCCCCGGGCCGTCCGGGAGCGGAACGCCATAACAAGACGCTTCTCCTCGGACCCTTCGATGTCAAAGACCTCAATGACGGGCCCCGTTCGGGTGACGGCGAGCTTGATGATGTCGTCGTAGATCTGCTTGGTGTTCTTGGTAGCCTTAGTCAAGAACATTCGATCGCTGATGACCTCCAGACGCGTCTCATCCGGCGCAGGATTCGAATCTACGAACTGACACTGGTACACGAAGTAGCATCGCAGCGAGGCCTTGGACGATGGGTCGTTGGAGATGGTACCCGGGGAGCGGAACGTCTCGACGCGGAAACGCTTGTTAGGGTCCGCGTTGTCAAGATACTTGGCCTCCAACCTGTTCTCAAACCGCGGGCCGTGCAGAGAGCTCTGGCCGGGGATGCTGGTGTCAATGTAGATGGCGTGGTCCGTCGCCTCCATGTCGAGACGGATCTCCTCGCGCTTGTCCACGCGAGCGTACGCGGCCACCTTGGCGGCATACATGGAGGTGATGTGCGTTGCAATCACGTCGGCGCTCTCCATCTGGAAGTAGACATCGTCAATGCCTAGCTCGTTATAGAACCACGAGACTTGTTCGTTGAGATGCGATTCAGGAATCCAGTCCTGCTTGCGGATGATGTTCTTCACTGCAATAGGTTAGCATGACTGTAGGAGAGGAGGAGCATGGCTGTGATGTGGTTTCATATGCTCACCTTGCTCGATCTGCTCATCACGCCCCTTAAACTCAGGGGCAATATAACCGACCGTGGCAGATCGCAGGACCTTGTGGCCATTGGTGCCAAGGCTGCCCAGGGGCACCGAGAAGTGCGTGGGCTGCGGCGAGGGGTGACGGGAGGGCTCGTCGGCGTTCTGCACCTTACCCAACAGCTTGTTAGCTGGGGTAGGGCTTGGGGCTGTTCCGGCTGTCGTCATGACTTGCGTCTGGGGTTCAAAGCCCTCTAAGGAATTTAAGGAATCCGTGTAAGTTGGGAACCTGTCCAGGTTAGTCGTCTGGAGCGTCAACAACTTGACCACCATGATGAAGGTGTTTGGGGTCCGAAGATCAGACAAATCGTGTAAGACGAGACGGGTAAGAAGCAAGATCAAGAGGCACCATGATATGAGGCAAAAGGAGGTGGAGGATAGAGAAGAGGGCAGTCCATTATATATGAACTGAGGAGATAGAGCAGAAGGTAAAAGGTTAAAGGCGTCATTATGCCGGGATATGACTACCCGTCATTCTGTTAGGTACTGGGAACTACCCCAAGTATCGATATTGTCGCACGAAGACGGAGACTTCAGGGTAGTACATATTACTGCGGCGCAAGAACTGTGAAAGTGATATAAGGATACGGGAAGAAGATGGGCATCGGGAACGTAGAGAAGCTCATATTGCACCTCCTAGGGGCATAAAGTACCTGCAGGTCGGCGGAACGGCCAATGGAGCGCAATATGGGAAATGACAACACGAGTCCCGTGCTCGTGCCTCGAACTCGACTAAGAGCTAGAGGCGATCGATCTTCTTTCACCGCTAGGTATTTTGGGCAGCGCTGCGCAGCGCAGTGCTGTGTTGTGCTGACGCTCGAACCTCTCCGCGAAAGGGACGAATCGCACAAACAGGCTGAACAATAGGAGACGTACCGACCACAGCGTGTAGGGTAACTTTCTCTCCGGGACTTTCACTTGCGAGACGCACGGGTCCACTATTCAGCTAGCAGGAGACTGGCCAACGCTGACCAGCGCAGTGAGCGAACGGCGAGATCTGCTCTCGCGTGCGCCACGCTGTCGCCAGAAAGAGAAAGAGACGAATCGGCTAGGGAAGCGTTGTAGGGCCAATCTAGCAGAGGCAATCGATACAACCACAACACCACAGTCGACACCAATGTGGAAGAGGGTGGTGGGCAAGGGGAGTGATTGGCTGATGAGATAGAATGCGAGGAAAAGGAATGGTACCTTAATAAAGGTGATGCAAGACTGCGAGACTGCAAGACTGCAATACCGCAGGTAGAAACTCGATAAGCCTCGAGAAGGTTTCCACCGAGATGCGGAAAGCGTAATAAAGGGTTTCAATCTACGATTTGCCTCGCTCGACTACACAATATGTCGGTAGATAGGCGGGAACCCTGGACAGATCGGGACAGGCGCGTTAAGCAACTGATATGATATGCACAGCCCTCTGCTACTGATACGACGGCGGGCGGGAGGCGGGCGGAAGCGATAACGACGGGGCAAGGGGGGAAGCTAACGACGTAGATGACTCCAAGGGGTCGAATCCATATATGATAAGAGGCAAGAAAAAAAAAATCAAAGCTGTAAGACCTGGCTGGACCCAAGATACGATTCAGACACAATTCGTGTTCTCGTCCATAGCTCGATGCCAATTGCAATTGACTTGACAACGATCGTGAACCCGGGGAAAGAGGAACCAGGCGTCGCTTATATACTATACGGAAAAGAAATCAAGGAAACCGACCGTCAGCGACTATTACACATCGAAAAGCACGTTTTCGCAATCGTGCGGCGATACGATGCACGGTACCAAAGGTACGTCTACCGGTTCCAGCTTCGACGGCGAGAATCCCTGCCGGGCCTCTGGGCATCCGGGTACGTAGCAGGTACTGCGTTACGTACTCCTGGATAGGTTATGTACTCAGTACCTACTATGTAGATGCTTAGTACGAGATACCAAAATACTTATTGCATGATAAACGGTAAGGAGACTCGAAGAGTTTTCAAGCCGTCTAGGTTGGGAAGAATTACTGGGTTTGCTGGGTTAGAGAATTGAAAGGAGTGGAATGACTGGAAGAACTGGAAGAACTACAAGAAGCAGAAGAATACCAATCGAAGATTCTTTCATCACGGTGAACGCAAATGGAACAAAAGCAGAGGCTAATTCTGCAACTAACTATAACGGGTTGCGGGCGAAGCTGCGATTGGCCCAACAGTCTAAGGTACCTGAAAATCCGTACGGCCGGGGGTATCAACTCGCCCAGCGCTGCGCAGGACTGTACTTGTCTATTTGCGGTGACGGGAGTTCCCTTGAATAAACCTGGACGGACGAAATTGGCCAAAATTGGGAAAAATTGGAACAAACCTGGACAAAAAGGTGGAAGACAGGAGGACAATCGAAGCAATGAAAACCCGTCGTGACCCAACGCCTAGAACACGTTGGAAAATACTATCAGCATCACATGTCGTCTTGGCCGGGGTTTAGTGGATCGTGATGGATCTCCCATGCGATCCAACGGTCTGAGTTTTTTCTACCAGCCAGCCAGCCAGCCAGCCAGCCAGCCAGCCTAGACAAATCTAGGTACCTAGTAGCTACCTACCCAGTAGTACTAGGTAAGGACCGTATCATATACCGACGGCTATTCGAGGTTGTTTTGTTTTGTTTTGTTTTATTTCCGTTTACCTCTTCTTTTAGGGGGGATCCTTTTAGGGGGAGGTCACTTACACCACAGTACATCAATGATGCGTAGGGCATAATGCCAAGGTCTATATGCATATGTACCTACTAGGTAGGTATGCATATATCGTGTCTGTTAGGTACATGCTAGATACATACATACCTACGCAACTCAATACTTGAAGCACTGCTATGTAATGGATCAACCAAAAAAACCATGAGGGAGCTTTGGAGAATGTACCCATAACCGCCTCACGCTCACGATACGGAACATATACTCAGCTATCCTCAGCCGTCTAGGAACAATCTCGGAAGTAAGCCATCAAATAATCCCAACGCGATCTGCTCCCCTTTCTCCAGGTAGGTAAGGTAATATGCAAAACACTCGGTTGTTGGGAGTGGAGTGCCAGTGTCCATCATTCTACGACGATCTTGTCTATCCAATTGCCAGCACACTCGGAACCGTTATCTTTGCCAACGTTATCTACCTACTCTATCGCTGGGTGACTAAGGAGATATCAGTGATCCTTCCAAGGTTACTAAGTACGAATCGATCAAGTAAAAAGTAAAAATAGGGGTAAATGCTAAGGAATCACTCTTTTGTGGAGGTGTAGATAGGTAGCCCTACGGGTGCTGATGGCAAACGCCAATTGATCCTAGGCACCACCATACCCGCCCTGAAGAGATCTCACTATCGTGCCAGGCTAGCGCCGCAACATCGTGGACCTAGACTCGATAAGACAAGACAATGCTCACAAAAAGAAGACGATGTTTACCGCCTCTTGCCTCTTGCGAGACCGATGGCAGCCATTGCGGAAGACGCACGTCCAATGCGTTGATGGATGTTGCCATCCCTATCGCTATTGGTTTCAGAAATGATGAAAGGACGTCGAGAGGGAATTGGTCCACGAAGGAGAATGGTGGAGAGCTCAGGGGAGATGAGAAGAGAATTTACGATCCATAGAATCTGACGTGCCGTCGGCCAACCGTATTCTCTATTACACTCTTGCACCAGGTACCCCAATATTTCTGGCTGTAGCGATCGTAGACGCAGGATACACGTACCTACATACATGCTGCGCACCCAGACGGTACGGATGGTACGAACGGTACGATACCTCGATACATCCATACAATACATTACTACCTAGGTAGGTATGTACATACCTCCGAGGTCTGTACGGAATACTTCGTACGTAAACCTGGTAACTCTTTACGTACCAAACCCTCAGCTCTCGGCTCTTACCACTCCTCCATCCGGCATAGCGCGGCAGCCCCGGGCTCTGCAACCTCTCGGGTGACTTGGGCTCGGTCCACCCGCCCACCTGCCCCGCGATTTCGCCAGCGTCTGCTAGGAACCCCTACGAACCGCAACGTAAAAGTCCTGCGATTCTGCTTTTCTATTACCCCCATATTACTTGATAGCAGCGTTTATCGAACCCAATGAAGTACCACGAGGTCAGCCGATTTGACGCCAGGAGACCTGGAAGGCCGCGTGATGGCTTAACAACTCTCTCTTGGCTTCCCCCGGATGCATATGGAGCCCCTACGGGCCTATGGGTTATCCCCAGGATCCGACTTCTCATTACTAAACTTGTCGTGAGGTCACTGGTCCAGCGCGCTCCCATTCCACTTAGGACGTCCTTCGGTTTTCATGGCGACATTTTCTCCGAGAACAACGTCATGCGAACCGCTGGAGCGCTGCGACGAGCACTTTGTCTCCTTTTTTTTTCTGCGGAGTCTTGTGGACAGCGACAGCTGCTCTCCTACGACACTGGCAGAACCGGGTGACACTGCATTGATAATCCTCTATCGCCGTCGCCGCCGTCCAGGATAGGGAGTTGTGTTCAGCATTCGTTCGTTCGTTCTGGATAGCGCGAGCCGCTGCTCCACGCCGGCTGTTGCTGCCGCGATTCCAGGTACTAGGTAGGTAGGTAGGTAGTATACATATTGTGTCGCCGTGGTGAGCTCTGAGCATGTTTGTGTTCCCAGTTCCCATTCCACATCGATTGCTTCGTGTCTATTGGTCAATTTGCCAATTGATCAATCGATGCACCCACCAATCTACCATGACCACTCCTCCAATCTCGGATACATTCAAAGAAAAAACGATAGTCCGAACCAAAACGGTGCTTCCGACGGTCCCATCATGATTACGGAGATGGATATCCGTTTGGATCGCGCAGTCTTTGTAGATCGAGAGTTACGGTCCAGACCTGCGTCTATTTTTAACCCGTTTCCACGTTTTTACCCTGTCGACGCCCTTTCACCTACGATTATACGCATTACCTTCCTAGCTTGTACCTCTACGCGTCTCTAGGTACCTTGGCTGCTTGTGTAGATATTTTCGGACTGACGTTATACCAAATAGCCTACCCCTGAATTGGTGAATTGGAAGATAAGCACCGCCACGAGTGTGGAGCTGTGGAACGGCAAACGATCTTGATACGAACGAGACAACGAGATACCAGATTGCTATCAGGAAAGGGAAAAAAAAAAAGAGCCCCCTACCTATGGTTTTTGTTTTGACGCTAAACCTTTCTTCGGTTTGCTTATCTCCTTTATTCTTTTCTATCTCTAGCATCCGAATACCTATCTCTCTCATCTCAAGTGAGTTTCCCATCACGATCTTACAGTATGATCCGAGATCCCATACATACGTACGTGCGTACGTGCATGCGCTCGTTGCCTTCCCGTTCGAGGGAGGCTCAACAGGTTCGACCCAACGTCAAACCAAGCCTCTGCGGAATGGCTCGGCGCATGTGGCATTCATCAATTTCAGGAACGGCCCGTGCTATGCAGACAGGTAGGTTTCGGTTGCAACCACTCTGCCGGCGTTGGTCCAGAGGTAGCAGTGGCAGCAGTGGGATATTTGCCGAGAGACGACGGAAGATGGAGTAGAAGGGCCACGCAATCTGCTCCTTAATTGCGGTTCGTATCTGCCTACTAAGTAGGTAGGTAGGTAGGTAGGTATTCGACAGGTGTTCGATCCGCAACTACCAGGTACGTACGTGCCTTTGGCAAATAGGGGCATCCGTGTGCTTGACCTCTTCGTCTGTGTATATGTCGTTGTGCGAGTCGCTTCGGTTCGAAGTGAAAGTGCGCACTGGGAAGCGCTCATGCCGCTGTTGCAGTGCAGCAGTGATCCAGCAACTGTCACCATCCGCATGCTTCTTCGCGCCCGAGACCAATCTATCCGATCTGCCCAAGAAAGCTTGACGAAGCTTGTTAGCCAATTTGTACGACGCGAACCGGCCTATCGTCTTCGGGACAATTTAGGGGAATTTTGACGTGAGTTTTGCTCTCGTAAGGATGTAGGATCGATTTGTCGTCTGGGGTGAGTTGTGACTAAACATTATACCGCCCATCGCTATGCCGCCCCTGCACTCCTCAATGATCCATCCATCTAGTATCTTCTTTTCCAACCATGGATCCATGAATGGATTGATGTAGGTACATGATTAGTACCTCCGCAGACAGCCCCAGGTACAAATGGCGAGAATGGTTAGCGAGCTTAGTCGAATACTAGGTACGCAACTACGTAATTACTTGCATCGATCACCACAATCCCGCCCTGTCCGCCTTATTAAAACCCCCACCTACCTCATTGGGGATCGAACCTCTACAATTTGAACTTCGCATTGCCGTAACGAGGTGGAGTAGATCGCGGGGTCCATCAATCAAAAGAAGAAAAAAGAAAAAAAAAAAAACAGACCCGACGAGACTGCCGAGAAAGTACCTCACCACTTCCGACCACTTCTACCACCTCGACCATTTCTAGAAGAATGTTTTTACTGTTCCCATATTGATCTCTATGACCTGGTAACTCCCCGTACGCGTACGTCTCAAACAAGTAATCCGTCACAGCGCTTCCTCTTCGTTTCTACTTCCATACAACCCAACAGATGGTGGAAATAGTCCGCGCGCTACGTAATTACAACTAGCCTCCATTGTCTCCAGAATCAATTTCAACAATCAATAGATTTCTAAGCGACTACCTACCTAGTACATCCCTAGTACCGCCAGCAGCTCGTAGTAATACCACTCACTTTCCGTGCGTACATTCCTAGAATGAGCACCTCATCCGACCAATCGCTGTTTTCGAATCTTCGTGCTCAGGCTGAAGTCCTGGATGGGGAAGATGATCTCCGTCATTTACGGGACGAGTTTCATATCCCCACCCGATCCGACATCAAACGAAAGACGCTCGCGCAGTCGCAGCCGCTGCGGGACGAACAAGAGCAGCAACAAGGTGAACTGAACTGCCTTTTCTGGTCTACAGCAACCGTGAGATAGCCGGAGAATACTTGCTCATACCGTGCTTTTGTAGATCGTAGAGACCCCGCCGCAGCCCACGAGACGACAGCGTGTACCTACCTCTGCGGGAACTCCCTAGGACCGCAGCCTAAGCGGACGGCAACGCGCATCCAGCAGTATCTCCAGACCTGGTCTACGCAGGGCGTCTTAGGACACTTCAAGCCCCTAGACGACTCGCCTCTGCCGACATGGCTTGATGCGGACGCTCGCGCTGCGAAGTTGATGGCCCCCATCGTGGGCGCCGACGAATCTGAGGTGGCCGTCATGCAGACCTTGACGGCAAACCTGCATCTGCTGATGTCTGCTCTGTATCATCCCGACCCGAAAGGCAAGCACAAGATCATCCTCGAGGCCAAGGCCTTCCCAAGCGATCATGTAAGGCGTAATTCGCAGGACGAAAGGGGCGTGCGTTCGCTGAGACGTGATAGTTTGCCGTACTGAGCCAGATTCGTCATCACGGCCTCTCGCCGGACACGTCCATGGTGACCGTGGCGTCGCCGTACTCCGAAGACGCCCTGGTCACCACCTACGACATCCAGTCGGTCATCTCGAAGCACGCGTCCGACACTGCCCTGATTCTGCTGCCCGGAATCCAATACTACACAGGCCAGCTGTTCGACATCCCAACAATCACCGCATTCGCCCACAAGCACGGCATCGCCATCATCTGGGATCTCGCCCACGCGGTAGGTAACGTACCCCTCCACCTCCGCGACTGGGACGTGGATGCGGCCGCCTGGTGCACGTACAAGTACCTCAACGGCGGACCGGGTTGCATAGGAGGCATGTTCATCCATTCCCGAAACAGCCTAGTGACCACGGCCATCACCGACGAAGAACCCGAGAGGGGCTATGGGAAACGGCTCTCTGGCTGGTGGGGAAATGACAAGGCCACCCGCTTTCAGATGGAGACCAAATTTCACCCGGTGAAGGGTGCTGCCGGGTTCCAGCTTAGCAATCCCAGCATCTTAGATATCACCAGCCTGAGTGCCTCGCTGGAGGTCTTCCAGCTTGCCGGAGGTGTGAAGCCGCTTCGTGAGAAGTCGAAGAAGCTTACGGGATTCCTCGAGCAGGCCCTCTCCATCTTGTCCGATGATGCGAAGCAGCTCTTCCGGATCATCACACCGTCGGATCCAGACCAGCGCGGCGCCCAGCTTAGCCTGCTGCTGGCCGACAATCTCTTGGATGCAGTCATGGAAGCGTTCGAGAAGAACGGTATCATCGTAGACGAGAGACGACCCAACGTAATACGGGTGGCTCCGGCGCCCTTGTACAACACCTTTGCCGATTGCGTTGTGTTCGTTCAAACCTTTGAGTCGGCGTTGCTTTCGACGCAAAAGTGACCTGATTTGATCGCTATGCAGCGGAGCGCAACCTACGATCTGGACCGAATGCGAGATATAGAATAGAACTAGTGGGTCAATGGAGTGGTGCTTTGTCTTTTCCCTTGGCATAGTACCTAGCTATGATGATTTACGACTATCATCCTTCTTTGCCAGCTGCCTAATCCCTGCGTGGTAGGTATATAGGTAGACTTCTATTTCTGAATCACATACATTCCTGTGTCGGCGCATGGCAGTGCCAATCCTCTGTAATAACAGAGGTTTCGTTTAACTATGTACTTGAATGATACACTATATTTATAGTATGTAGACAGAAGCGTCTAAACCAGACCAGAACACCTATCGAATTCCGAGACCAAATCCAGGTACAACTTCCTACAGCCTCCCTTTTAGTTCCTTTCGCTCTCCGTTCCCGTAACCGAACCACCACCTATTCGGAAATGGACCATTGCAGAATGAGGATACGACGACATCATTCGTAAGACCACGTCAACACTTTGCAATCAAATTACACATAGAGCAGGAAAACCGCGTGACTCAAGAGAATGACATGCGAGCTACCCAGGCCCTTCATTCCTATTCCCTATTCCTAGGTCGACCCGCTTTCATTGTCTGCAAAGCCCAAGCCCGTATTCCCTACCAGTCGGAGACGGTGCTGAAGTAGAGATTGTGAGAAGAAGAAGATGGCTCGCCCCACGTAGGTGATCGCAGTGTGGGATAATGGTAGGTAGTGGTGGGTGTGGGCTCCGGTACAATATAGGAACTGCCCGTCCCCGTCCCTATCCCCGTGCCCGTGCCCGTGCCCCGGGGTTTGCCCGGAGTCATGGTCATGGTTATGGTCGTGGTCGAGATAGACGTGCTAGGCCAGCCCGCGCTGGGTCTGCTGGTGCTTGAATTGGTGTACGGTGGAGTGGATCTCGTGGGTTGGCCGGTGCCTGACGAGGGCAGGTAGGAATAAGGCCCACCGTTCGGCAGGCCGAGAGCGAGCGTCGCCAGCGTGGCGAGCAAAATGGTATGTGAAAGCATTGTTCGTACTGTCGTGTTGTCACTGGTTTGTTGGTAGTATTTCCAGCAACTGTACGATGCTCTGAGGCGTAACCCGACTTATATCTTCATGGATCGGCGTACTCCCTTTGGCCCGCTCGTTTGCTCCCTACGCTAGGGCGATGGGCCACAGCTTTCACATGCTGCTTCACCACCCACTCAGCCCCTTTTATTATAGATTAACAATATGAAAATAGAGTAGGCGGTGTCGGATGTAGGGAAAAGAAGCAAGGAGTCGCGACGTTGTCATACCCCTTTTAAATTGCACGGATGCCTCACTCCATACACACTTCTCGAGTTGACATATCAGCTGGGTCAACGTGCTCTTGATTCCCAGCTTGATTCCTACAACCTAGGGCCTCTATAACCCCTATAGCCTGAGCCTTTAGATCCTTATATCACCGAAGGGTTTCATAGAAATGATGTTTGCGCCTGCGGAATTGAATCCCTGGCAGGCCCTCTCGGTCGGGTCGGTAATGCCTGCACTCCCTTGCCTCGGCTGCTCCCGTGGTCGACGGGATCATGGGAGTTGCGCTGTCGCAATTTCGAGGTACCGGATCCATCCCCGTCGCAAGGGGCCTCTATATATAGTGCTCGCGTTTGTTGGCCAGTCCCCAGCAACTACCCAGCCAGGCTATACTGGCACATAGCATCTGGCAAGGTGGGCATGTCTGGATATACAGCCCAACGTAGCAATCCGTGAAATTCAACGAAATCAAAGATTCGGAGCACTATGTCTACAGAATACCGTACTACAGCAGAAGGCCAGCACGAGACCGACAAGAAGGAGAAAAACATATCCGAAGAAAATGTACAACATCATGGATTCACTACTGAGGCGGCGATATCTGGCTTATCTAGAGGAGAGCAGACGGGATCCCGAGTCCCCCAGATTCTACGGTCGTACATGCTAAACGAACGTGCGCATATCATATATCAAGAGACCCCCACGGCCACTCCTCCCTTTGAAAGGGGGCATTGAAGCGTAATTTCGTCCTCGTTGCCGTGTAACGTTCTTCTGCCGGAGGGGTTTAAATTAAGCACCACACTTGCTTGGGCTATGAAAACTTTCTTTCGGATGATGGGTGTTATTTTCTCTATTGCCTGGGAGTAGTTCGAGATCGACGATGTCGTTGCCGACTCATTCCGGGTCGCACCGGTTCACCTACCCCTTTTGGATATTCCAGTCCCGATGAGTCCCTGCTTTTGATGCCGTCTTCCGGGTCCTAAGGATCTGTTCTCGTGGGACATACCCAGAGAATTATAATAGGCACCGGTGTGGGGGCAGGGGCGGATGCGTACTACCGTAGCAAGCGTACAAGAGGGATTAACACCGACAAACACGGGAATGGCCTGGGTATGTCGTGACCGACGGGAATTAGCAGGAACAGCTGGTAAAAGATTCGAGTTCGTGTTTTGCTGTCTACTACATGTAGGTATCTAACGACTGTATCAAAAGGGTTCCCTCCACATACCGCTACCCTTCTCTAATAATATCCGCAGCTCTCTCGGCAACGGCGTAGACGGAACTTTGAATATTTCCCCTTGGGATGAGCGGGAAGACGCTGGCATCCACTATCCGTAGCCCGTCCACTCCATAGACTCTCAGCTTTGCGTCCACCACGCCACCAGACTCCCGGGGCATCATAGCTGCTGTCCCGCACAAGTGATAGTGCGACACGTATCCATTCTTGACGGCTTCCTTGGCCTGGTCCAAGGTTTCCACCCTCTCCCCGCCGTTGTGTAGACGCCGGCCCCCTTCCTTGAACATCTCGCGTAATGGCGAGGCGTCGCGGATTTTCTCTAGGATCAGCGCGTGTCGGGCGTGCAACTCCAAGTCCAGCGGGTGCGTCATAGTACGCGGATCGACGACGGGCGCCGCGCGGGGGTCCCCCGAACGTGTGTGCACTGAGCCGCGGCTGAACGGGTGGTTTAGCACCGCAACGGCGGACGCATAGAAACCTTCGGCGCCCATGCCAAAGATACGCGAAGGGGAATCGCCGGCAGAGGGGTTCATTTGGAACGGTGCCAGCGTGAACTGCGCCAAACATTCTCCCGGGGTGCATATTTGTTCGCGGAGGATACTCGGTTCGGCGTCCGCTTGGCCAAGCTCGGAGAGGAGCTGGCGAACGGATACTGGTGCTAAGTCCTGGTCCTGGAGAGGGAAGAAGGCCGATGCGAGGGCATTGACGGACAGTGGCCCGGCCCTTGCCTCCTGGTATGCTCGCATGGCCGCTTGGCCGACAGCCGGGTCACGCATCTGGTCGCCCGACGTCGCCGGGTCCGCTACTTCCCAGGAGAATGGTACGAAGCCGTGGTCCTGTAGGTTTTCGCCCACGTTGGGATTGTGCAAAAGACAATCAACCCCGTGCTTAGCCAGCACATCCTTGCTGCCAATTCCCGAGAGCTCCAGCAGTTGGGCAGTTTTGACTGCCCCGGCGGCCAGAATCACTTCCCTCTTGGCGGTGACCTGTCGCTTCTGACCATCTTTCCCGACAAACACGACACCAGTAGCACGGAGTGGATCCACATCCCCGGTATGCTGGTGAAATAGGACTTTCTCGACAAACGCTTCCGTGACGACACGGAGATTCGGCCGCTGAACTACCTCATCTGAAAAGTACGTATTGCCGGCATGGCTCCTCTCCCTAGTTATCGGATGAAGCGTGGCGGCACTGTTGAAAGCACCAATGGACACGCCAGAGATTGGATCACTGTCGATGGGTTTGCACAGGGTAGACCAGGCCCGTGGCCAGGCTTTGAGAAACGGAGGAAACCCCTCTTCGCTTCCGTACGAGACCTGTACGGGTCCGTTCGTGCCGTGGGCACCGTTCAAGTAGCCCAGCATGAACTCCTCCTTGAGCTTGGGTTGCGGTTCCATAAACGTGTGGAACTTGCGGAAGTAGGCTTCCATAGTGTCCCAACCCCAGCCCGGATTTCCTAGCCTCTCCCACGTATTGAAACCCGACTTGGATGGGTACACAATCATACCTAGGTTGATTCTTTTTCCGGGACCTCGTTAGCCGCCATTGGGAATGCGTGCAGGTATTACGTTACTTACGCAGAGGACCCCCCTAACGTTTTGCCTATAGGCTGTGCCAACCTGCGGTTGTTTAGTCCGACCTATCACCATCATGTATTAGGCGTCTGTTCCTAAATTGCACACTGAGCAAACGCTATACGTACCTGGGGCTCCGTAGTAATGCACCAATCGTAGTCCGGGTCAAAATAGGTCGAGGGGGCAAGGCCTTGGATCGCAATTCTAGGATCTGCCACACGGTTCGCGCCCGCTTCCAGGACTAAGACGCGGGCATTATCATCCTCTGTCACCCTGGACGCCACCACAAGTCCGGACGTTCCGCCACCTACGACGATATAGTCATACTCGGCGCCTAGGTCCGCGGTAGAAGCGGTGTCAAGAGCGGCCATGCTGCTAATACGGAAAACCTAGCGGTTTCGATGATAGAAATTAATAGCGTGAATATTGGGGATAGAAGTGTCAAAGTTCTACGGCTACACGGAAGTGGTGGTACATGCCTATATATATACTCGTCCAGCAAAGCGGAATGATACACCACTTCCCCGCCTATCGTAAATAATGATGCGGATTGGTGGGGGTGACGATACACTCTACGCCACTAAAGCAAGCTGGCGTGTGTTCATGTACCAACAGCTTACGTTGTAAGCGTAGGATACGATCGTCCTTGCGTCTCCTCAACAATGCTTTGTAAGCTTTAGAAGAGTGTGCTTGTTAATAGACGACCAGCGGTACGGTGGGTGAATACTATCTCAATGACCGTTGCTGCGTTTGCGGCCGTATACGCATAGGAACCGCTGGGGATCATCATTTCGGGGGCTGATTCGGCATCATCATAAGGGGTGGGCCCCGAAGCGAAATTAAATCTCAAGTATGAAATGGGGTTCGTGTAAGCAGCGTATGAAGACGTCCATCTCTTCTATGGCCTTGTGCTTTGGTCGGATATGGAGACTGCTTGCAGGCCAGATCCTCGTCCTTCCAAGTCCTATGTGGCGTCAGCCGATGATTGCTAGGTCACTATCTTGCTGTTTTGCCGATGCACGGTCATGGCTAGCGAATCCTTCTTGTAGTTCGTGCGCATCATTAATGGCGCCATCCAGTGCTCCTGGAGACGCTCTTCTTCCGCGGCCCTCGCGCATCATTACGACATCCTTCGAAGGCGTCTGTGACGATGAGTATTGCCACGCCTTTTTCCTTACTAGGGCCGCCAACATGGCCGACTATATGGTTCTGCCGCCGTCGCTTTTTTCACATGGTAATCTAAAACGCGCATATGCGGACGGAGCTGTCTTTTGACCGGCCCCGCATGGACATTGCCAACGGGGTCTGTTTGGCCGTATAGTCATCCTCTTTGCCGATTTCCCATTCATGGGACCTAGGTCCCAGGGGGTGATTTCGGAGGAAATGGTCGTTGCCTGCGTTCTCATACCAGAGCCTCCAAGAGGGCTGGGAAAAGCTCAAGTGCTTTCCGGTTTACGGGGTGGAGTCGATACGATAATCGGACCGTGAGGACGGGATTTAGCGCCAAGACCGGCGCCGTAGAAACAGGAGGCAGCGGAAATGACCAGGAGAAGATTGACGAACGATATCGTCGCGGACAGACCAGCGCTTTCCGTATGGCCAGACAGCCGGGAATAGCCACAAAAAGTGATTCACTTATCATCGCCTATCGTCTGACTTGGGGGTTTCGTTCGAACCGGAAGCCAATGTCGTTACGTCCTATCGCGATTTTCATTCGTAGGCTTGGCAAATCCAGGACGCCTGGATGTCCTGGGCTTCCTTTCATAAAGCGGTATATGAGCATTGTGGCCCCATAGAAATAAACATTCTTTGTGAAAGTGACCCGAGCTGGTCTTCCCAATACCCTGATTGGTCTTCGACGTTCTTCATTTCAGAAGAAGGCAAAGGAGGCAGTGTATCGGTGGGGTTAAGGCCTTAGGCGTGTGGGTAGGGCGGGCCTGAAATAGGATGTTCTGGCCAAGACGGCCAAGCCTGGCAACGTAGCTTGGTGATCCGGTTTTTGTGGTTTAGCAGCCATAGTTGTCGCGTGACGTCACGAATTGGAACCAGGGTGTGTAGTGCGGCCTCCGTGATGTTGTTCCAGTCATACGAGGCCAACTGTTCCTTGGTACTGGACCATCTCCTGCGAGGGTATTTGTATCGTATATGTACTTCGTTCCTAGCACCTAGATCTTCAAAATAAAACATCTCTCCATCCAAACAAACCAATCCAAACGTCTTACACCAACACGCAAAAAGTCGATCATCCCTTTTCGATCTCGCAGAAAATCGTGAGTGTCTCAAATGCGTTGCCACTATCGCAACAACGCCGGCTAATTCGAATACTAGATCCGCAAACGATCACAGCAAATCGATATGCCTTTCTTCTACACTAAGCATTTTGGTGGACGTCATTTCGGCACCAGCGTCACGGCTGGTCGTCACGGCGTGCATCGTGGACCATGGCGCTTCAGCTTCGGCAAGTTCAACTGCTTCAAGGCCTAATTATTCTCTATGGCACTGGGTATAGGAAGGCTCTATGAGAAGTGTGAATGAGGAATTTCAGAAACGCAGGTTCAGTTCCCACGACGATGAGTTCGGGTTTGAGTGGGACGAAACCGGTCGTCTCAAATGACTACCATTGCTGTTACGAAGATTGGCGGCGCTATATTGTGCTTGAGAGAGGCGTTTCGGGTGTGCTAGGACAATGGTTGACGGGTTGGGGCTATGGCGCGAAGACCTTCAAGGCTGAACTCGCTGCTTCTGCTTTGGCTTGCTATCCCGTGTTGTTAATTCAGTAATACACCATCATCTATTTCTTGACGGCCAACTCCCCAGATTCTGACATGGGGGCACCTGCTAAAATGCTTTGGAAGTCTGAGTTGCTCTCATCGTGATGGCCGCCGCTTTAATATCGTTTGTTTCGATGCTGTCTTTGTACCAACCCAAAGCTGATAAGTGAGAAGCGTTCGTATAGTTGGGGGTTCCCTACCTAGGCAGGAAGATGAATTGCAGGGACAGTTTGGCGGAGATGACAACCAAGATAAAGTACTGACAGCTTTGACAGGAACAAGCTCTTGAATTATTCACGCAATCAGCATATGATGAGCGACGATCCTTGGAAGACAACCTCAAATTGAAAATGGACCGCTGACGAAGCGCTAAGGTGGAGGATTGACAGGGGATTGCAGGGATTATAGGGGCTACGGGAGTGATTGTCACGCTAAATCCCCCGCATAGCTGCTCGGGATAGGGAGTGATTACCAACCTACTCAAAATTTCATCGCTAAATGCATCCTGTTGAGAAACGCATCCTCGCGAAGCGTGTAGAACAATAACCTGTACCGCTGCAAAAGATAGCACAATGTGGTAAGTATAGGCTCATTAATGTCCGTAGCTCTGCCTTTAGTATATAAACTAACACAATCCAGTAAACACGTACTGAACGCCCAGGTCGCGATCCGCTCGCCATGCTGTACGTCTCCTCGATGTTTTCCTCCCTATGGGCCCCGTAACTCTGGCGGACACGATGCTAACGATACCCCCACAGGCAAGAAGTGGTTCGACTGCGCGGAGTGCCACCACGAACAGGAGAAGCACCCGTTGCTGCAGTCGTTCGAAATGACGTTCGCCTGCAAGAAGTGTAAAAAGTGCTTCCGCAAGGACGCCCAAGAGTTCGAGGAAGCCGATGAATATTGCCCCCACTGCGACAACCACTTCGTCATCGACGCCGTCGTGCCCAAACCCGCCCTGACCGTCGAGGGCGAGGACGCCCGTATGGACAACAGGATGCTGAAAGACGACCGCGTGAAGCAAGACAAGCTGCGGACTATATTCGATATCCAGGACGATGCGGATAAGCTGGGTTGATGGAACGGTTGGAGAGACAAGCGCCAGGAGATATAGGGCTAGAGGGCTAGAGGGCTAGAGGGCTAGAGGGCTAGAGGTTGAGAGGTTGGAATTGGGGCCGCTATTGGTCAAGGTTGAGCCAGTTCGGATTGTAGAGCGATGCACTTCACATGATACCACAATTAGAGACAATGACATGACGACTACAGCACAATTACTGGCATTCATCGTGATTGATTTCAATGATCATGGTATTACCAATACGTGCTTGCGGCTGGGTACTGGGCAGTATACACATTCATGCAATAACGCGATGCCGCGCCTAATCACTTCCACCCTCTCGTTCTCTCGTCAGGATGGCTGCGCTACCAGTGCCTGGTGTTCGGCCCGTCTTCTTCTTGGCCGCCTCCTCCTGCTTCTCCTGCTCGATGTTCTTGACGTATCCCTCGATGTCTTCCACCGGCAGCATCTCGATCTGCTTCCCCGGGGCCATGATGGCGATCTCGATGTTCTTCGCGCCCGTCTGCACCACCTCTAGTAGCGACTTGATGGCCAGTCGAATGGTTGCCTCGCGGTCCATATCTTCCTTGTAGTTGCGTTCCAGGAACTCGCGCACCGTCTTGCTGGAGCGGCCGATGGCGTTCGCTTTCCTGTGATGGGTTAGCATCTGTATGTATCCTACGTATCGTCGGGCCATCATATATTCTGGTGAGGGAAATCGTACCATGCGGAGTAGATGCCGCTCGGCTCGGTCTGGTAAAGTCTTGGTACCTTGCTACCCTTGTCGAAGCCCACGATCATGGTGCTGATGCCGAAGGGTCGCACACCACCGCTTTGTGTGTATCGTTGTTGTACGCCGGCAACATACTTGGTGATGTACTCGATGGAGACGGGGTCCTCGACTGTTAGACGGTGCGACTGTGCTTCTAGTCGTGCCTTGTCAACTAGGATACGAGCGTCGGCGTTCAGGCCAGCGAAGGCGAGGCAGACGTGGGTATCGATGAGACCGATCTTGGAGGGGGTGATGCGCGTGTCCTGCAGCTTCATAGCCGAGCGCTTCTCGCAGCCGAGCACGACAATATCGGTACCCTTGACGCCCACAGCGCAGGTTCCTGGTACGGTGTTAGAGGATGCGGGTGGGAGACTCGGTCGCATCTATGATGTTTACCTCGTTTGACAGCTTCGCCGGCATATTCGACCTGGAAAACGTGTCCATCGGGACTGCAGAACGTCAGTATCGGGTATCTCGACTAATTCGGAGGCATTCTTGCCTGGTACGCACCTGAACACTGAAAGCAAAGGCTGTTAGCTGAACTGTCTACCGTATCGTTATGAATAGCTACTACCCTCATGGGAACGAATGAAATCACATACCGGAAAGCGCTCTATCGTATCCCGACGCCATGATTAAAATTTTCCAAGTGAAGAGGATAATAGAAGGTGGGAAAATGGCGTCTCTGGGTGTGTGGGGGGTTATGGTGAAGCGTGAATGGAGAAAGATGAGAGTCCGGTGAGGTTGACGAAATACGGATGTACAAGGCTGCCACCGTTACGAAGCTCCGGGCAGCAACTGAACGCTACACGCTAATGGAGACCTGCCAAACGGTAAGAGCTCCTAGCACAAGGAGCGGGTCTTGGATTTACTGAAGCTCCAGCCACGCACGCATACGCCACATTCAAGTTAATCGATTAGATCGATTGATCATCTACGTTTGACGATATACCATGGTCTAAATAATGTTCATCACCATTAATCATTCCCGCTTGAAAGGCAGATTCATTCATGATGCTATGCATACCTTGCAATCTAATGTGAGATCCATTCCATTCACGGATGGTAATACCAAAAAACGCCTGCAGATGATGATGATAATGTCCGTACCTATACTCCAGTCCCCCGTGTAATGATCCGTCTCATCTCATCCGAGCTGCTTGCTCTCCACCCACTTCTTTTCTTGTAACCAGACACGCATGTCTCGAGTCCTCGCTTGCAATCTTTCTCCAAATCCAGCACACCATGAACGCTCGGCCTCTCCTTCGCCAAAGAATTCAATCCCATCATAAAACTCATTTACAACCCAGAATGGCCCTGACAAGAGATCCGGCTGTCCCGTGGTCTGGAGCGCAAAGTCTAGGCTTCGACACACGTTGGCGGCGAGCAATCTCGTCTGTATCGGTTGATATTTCTGTACGTCAAAACCAGGCGGCAGCTCGGCATCCAAGGCGTCCTCGTTCTCAGACACGAACACGGTCTCTAGCAGCGCACATATGCATTGGTGGAACCCTATGAGCACCGCCCAGTAGTAGACGTGCACCAAGCCCATAAGCGGCGAGGGAAAATGGAACTCGTCCGAGAACGGCACCTTCGCGCTGCCCCCACCGCCCACGACCCAGTAGAGGGGGGATCCGGACTCATCTACCTGCTGGTGGACCATGCTGTACCAGATATCGAACTGCCTCTCGATGTTCACGCAGTTGGCGAGGAGATCTTTGGCCTTCAAGTGGCGGGCTGTGGCTGGCTCGAGCGGCACGGTACGATCCGCCCGCGAATAGATTGACGGCAGCAGAACCACAATATCGAGGAGGTCATCGAGCGGCGTCCGTGGATGGCGCTCCCAGGGAACCACTGTCCACTCTGGCGAGCAGAGAAACGTGGGCTGTCGGCGAAGCAATGCCGCCCAGATCTGTTTGGGTGATTAGTTGTCCGAAGTCCTGCAAAATACATGCTGCCTGGATAGGAGGGCACTGACAGCACTAGGCCGATAGACCCGAGCAAAGAAGTGGTGTTCTGGGAAGGACTGGTAGGCCGCGGGACCTAGCTCACGAATCTTATCGGCTACGTCTTTCCCGGGCAGTTCGCGACCACGCGGGGTCGAACCATGTTGCTAGACCATGTCGTCAGCAATGAAGCATCATGAAAAGGCAACAGTGCTATACCTCATACAAAAATAGGCAAAGTCCTTCCACGCTCTCGCTGCTCGTCTGCGGGCCTGGACTTCTTCGCGGCAGCTGAATCAGGCAGCGAGCCCGTAATGAGAACGCCTCGTGGCTGGACGTTGAGGGTGTGTCGGGGGCCCGAGGGTGGCTTAACGATAATGTGACGTCCTCTCCGGGCGGAGACGCCCTCCTAACTCGCACCGCGGCACCAAGATCTGCCTGCAGCGCGACGAGCCGAAAGCGATACGACCCGGCTGCCGATGATAGTGAGACCACGTCGACCCACGCTGGTTGCCACGGCTCGGTCGCTGCGAACTCAAGCTTGACGATGCGGCGGCGCGCCTCACTGGCCCTAGATTTCTTGGCGCCCTGCTGATTTCGCGGCGGATGCGACGAGCATCTCCCTTTTTCGTCTGGTGTGCCGACGATGAAGACAGTCTGAGGCACAGTCATTCGTTAGCTGCCACCGGAACCCAGGACCTGCGAAACAGCGCGAGCCACACGGGCGCCGTGCTCCGAGGATCCACAACTCCAGCCGGTACGCCATCCACTCACCTCCCTCTCGTATCCGCCACATTCGCGACCGTAATCCGTGCATTTTCTGCAGAATGGTTTTCCGTTGTCGCATGCGACCCGCCTCGCGCGGCAGGTGTTGCACCCTTTGTACTTTCCGGGAACGCCCACCATGTTGGAATATGAATACCTGCGAGCCGTGTAAGCGGACGGACTACTACCATGCAGCATCCTGCGTGCCCCGGATTTTGCAGCCAGGCTAGGACGACTGACCTGTCAGATGGATGTGACCTCAGATCGTACGGAACCTATCATTGATCTCTTGCCCGCTCTACATCGCTTTCTCCGAATGGTAGGGCGCGGGGCGGGCACCAGCGGAATATAAATGATTTTTGCGATCAACCCGGGGCGCACGATCCTACAGACATGCACATCGATCTTGGAAAACAAACTCGTAGTTCTACAAATAGCTCATGTATTTCTTCGTGTAGGTATATTTTGAGAACACAATACCGGCCGCTGCGGATACTAGCATAACCATATTGAAGACTTTGGGCTCTCGCATTCGCTCCCAAACAGGGACGAGTATCTGCTAGATTACGAAACCCGTACCTCCCACCCAAACAGCTGTAGGAGGGTACCGGCCTGCGAAAAGCGTGCAAACGAGATGAAACCAGATCCAGTTGCGAAGCCCACCCTCGATCTGCACGCTGACCACCGCAGTCACCCTAGCCCGCAAGACATTATTTGTCCCGCAGATGACTTTCCCGCCTAGATGCCACGGTGTGCGATCGAGCATGACGGTGTGCTGGGGGGGAGCAGGGGACAGGTCGCATGCCACACGCTGACACGGGGGTAGCTGTACCCTCGACGCCCTGTAGGGCTGTGCTCGCAGGGGGTATAGAACCGAGAAACAGCCACCGCCATCGTCAACGCTTATGTACCTCGCATGTACGTGCGGGCTACGGATCCGACGATTTGGTGGGTCGAATCCTTCCTACAACCCCGGGCCCACTCGCCTAACCAGCACGGTCCTCGTGTGAAGCTTGATTCGACCACCTTGGCGAATACTTCCCTCCCCTTTCCGTGCCTTGGCAAACCGCATTCTACAGCCGTGTCGTTACTAAATAATAGCATCTTACTACTACTTAGCACTCCTGGCGCTGCACGTCGGACAGAGGATAGAGAGCGGAAGCTTCAAGATGATTAACAGCGCACAGGAGCCGACGTAAGCCGCGCGCTCTCTTCCCCGAGTCCGCCTCAGCAGATTACATAACGCAACGTCGCACTCTCCCCATACACGGACGGCTGTGCGCGCTAATCTAAGTGCGTCCACGCTGTCAATCGAAATAGAACGGATTCGGCTCCGACTCGCTGTCAGCACCATCCTACTCGGACACGAATAGGAACGATAGAGCGTGCTTCCCAAAATACTATGAAACGAACTCAACCATCGGATGCCTTGGCATGCCGATCGTCTGGAAGCCTGGGCGTCCACCTGTGGCAAGTCAAGCCTATCTAGCCTACTTGGTCAGAAACAAGACGCTGTGGATCTTCCGGGGCCTAGGGCTGCGTGCTGCGCGCTGTGGTGTTCCCCAGGCACGCATTTTATCCGTACGTTTCCATTTGCTCCTGCCGTGTCCGGTTGCACCACCTGCTGCACGTGGCACCGCCCAAGTTTATTGACAGCCCGCGTCGACGGCATGGTGAACGACACGGAAATCCAGTCCCTCGACGCCGGTGTCGGGTTTCCGCAATCCCCTACTGGTCGTGATGATAGAAGCCTTCTTAGCTTTTTAGACTATCTAGATGGCACGTGGCCAGACATTACCCAGGACTCTACTACGTTATCAATAACATCGTAGCTCCCGCCCTAGCTGCCGCTCCCCACCACCGCAGATCCTTCCTCGATCTTAATAAGCCCTAAACACGTTGAAGAGTGCTACGGAAATCCTCCAGGGGGGTTTTCCAACTCCTATCTCGTCTCGTAGTTTAGTGGGGAAATGATCAGTGAAATAACGGCCTTCACAATACTCACAGGTGGCAGCAGACGTATGTTCATCCCAGATGTCAACCACGAGGAAGTAATTCGCAATGTGCTGCCGATTTATTTGCCATGTTCTTGGGTATGTCTCCTGCGAAGAGATACACCCGTAATTCGGGAGGCGACGATAATCCCATGTCCCGAGAGAAACCCGAATGATCTATCGGGAGTTGGAGTTTCCTCTCCTTCATTTGCCTCTAATCAAAGCCCGTTGCTGTCTAACTCCGTAGCTTTTGCACCATACCGTAGGCGCATTTGATACAGACTTGACCTCTTATCGAACGTAAGGGCAAATAGATCTGTATTAATTTACCCCCCTTTTATGCCTTACTACTTGCTGCCTATTCAATTTTACAGCTTTTGGGCGGTGCTAACACGACAGCGTGACGCGCACTAGGAAGACTTGCCATATATGGCGCATGGAGTAGTGTACGGTCTGACAGCTTGTCCTGCCGAGCTAAGGCGTACTACCAGCCCCATGCGAGCCCAGTTCCAATACATAGATCTACAGTGCTAGGCACTTAGGAAAACAAAACTCCAAGGTGGGACGAGGTGAGATCGAAGCACGTGTCATGCCAGCATCATCGGTCGCCACACCGAACTTGGCAGATATGCGGATATGATTGCCCCTCGTCCACATTGCCAGGTCTAGGCCCTCCTGGGGATTGTGCTCACATGGCATCGAAGTACCGTAAGGATCCGGTAGCCTGCTACGATCCTGTACGATTCGAGAGCATCTACCACTGACTCTTCGTCAAGCTATGAAACGCTACAGATCTGAGATGCTCGGACGTGGAAGTAGGCCGTGGTAAAAGATAGCAAACACGGTTGTGATCGCTCATCCTTTTTGATAGGGATGAGCATTAACAGCCCAGCTGCTTGTTTATAACCCCAGATTGTCGGTCGTCTTGGTATTGAGAACAAATAAACAGAAAATACTTACAAATTACTAGATATTCACTAGGTACCAGCCTAGCGAATAGGTCTGGAAAAAGGAGGCTGTCAATTTTTCGAAGCTCCTGGGTCCACGCTTTCTACGGAAAAGACCTGCAGTCAGCCATAGGAGATCAATTCAAACACAGTAGAGACGGCAGCCAAAGAAAAAAAGATCTGAAAACACAACTGGAGCGAATTAAAGTCGCACCCTTCATCCTAACGGACACCTTGTCCGGGGAGTAAGCTTGCTCGTAGATCTCGGCTGAGATCCGTGGCCCTGGACAAGTGGAAGAGATACCGTTCCTACCATCTATTCTAGCTTATGACTCCTAACCCATGGGAATCCATCGCACCTGTCTTCTCGTACACCAGCCAGTCCTACACCTCTCTGGCGTTGGTGTTTACCAAGGACACAAGTACCATCAGGGAATCGCTGACAAAAGGTCCTATCGTTGTGGCGCTACCCAGCCAGCCACCATCTTCCCTCCACCAATACCACACCTTTACCTGTTTCTTGGCCGGAATGCTACTGGCATACGATGAGCAGGCGTTGACCACGACTATACCTCTCTTGGCGTGTGTAACACGAAATGTCAGCTCCGGTCCCGAGAAATCCCTGGCCTGCAGACTCCCCTCGGGAGCGATAGACGCGAACTCGCGACAGGCCATCCTGGCCTCATTGCTACGCAATCGAAGGATCAATAGAGGTTTAGCGCTGAGAGGATCACATAGGCGATATGTCGCACAACATGCGTACACCTTACCGGCTTCTTTTGTCGTATCGGAACCGCCAAGGTGCCCGACACCTCCTTTCTCAATTGGCACTGCTGCTCGTCTGTCTATTGTCTTTTCTTTCTATTTACACAAATCAAAATACCCAGGCACGCACCAGTCAAAATTCTCTCACGTGCTGATTTGTCGTCCTAGTTTATTTGTACGACTGGGCAGTCTACCCATCATACGCCAGGATACAATATGGATGTACTAGAATATGCCTTGTACGGTTTATACAAGAACTTCTCTGCGATCCGTAGTCTCTTATTCGCGGAAATAATGATGCTCTACCTTAGTGTGTGCACATTTCCCCCATACTCTCGTGCTATGTCCCGTCTCTTGGCTCTCTTTTTTACTTTCTTCCGTCTTTACAGCGACCCCAAATAGCAGGCAGCAGTCGATATTCTATGCCGCGTCTAATTTCTCGTACCACCTAACACAGCCCTTTTGCCGCTTGTCATACTAATTATTTTGTACCTAGTAGGAAAATTTCATCTCCGTTACACAGATAGCGCAGGCCTTGTGTCACCGTCCAACGCTGCCAGAGGCTTGCTCGACTCGCACACTCACCCAGAATCGCACACATGGAACGTGACATCCAACCAAAGCCACTACCGAAGGGTTCGTATAAGCATGGAACATTCGCTACGCCAGGCACCATATCCCGCCTCGCGAATGGGGATCATCATCGTTTGCCACTTTTCTTCCCCTCCTTTTGTGTTTCTATACTGCATAGAACAGAAAGTCTGACGAGTCGATAGGAAAATAGTGAGCCAGTATAAGCAATTTTCTCATTCGATAGCAGGCAACCGCAAACATCTCCGTTGCACGAGCGTAATAATAGCTCATCGGCTCGCGCATATGCACATTTCCGGACACCAGGTGGCAGGCATACGCCTCGAGGATTTGCCTCTGGCTGCCTGCTCACCTGCCACACGAGCCCCGGACTTTCTGCTCGTCGCTGTAATTAGAAGACTTGATCTCTCCTAAGGTCCAGGGCGGACTCGCAACGTAAATTGGGGATGAAACTTCATAGTCTCAGAACGCTCATTCGCTTCTCGGCCATTCATCAAGACACCGAGGCGCTGGCCATACTGCTGCCTGAGCTTCTAGAATATATTGCCAATCAAGTCATCCCACCCGTCAGTATTCACTACGTGGTAGGATTGCATCCGCCATCGTGCGCCGCATTTTCTCAACGCGAGCTAAAGTGCCTTTGGGGTTCGATCTGTGGCAAGTCCCTCCAACCACAACCCGCCGGCTTGGGAACAGCGCGGATCGTGTACTCGCTTACAGGCGTGTATACGCAACCAATGGCTTAGCTGAAACGACCGTATGCGTGCTGAAAGGATGAAGAGGAGGTGATGGGTGCATTCGATCTTTCATTTTACTACAAAATCCTCTTCTTCGGACTCGAATCGTACAGAGAATGGGAAGGAGACGCAAGTCCGTTGCGAAGCTCGGATGGCTCATCGACAGCATGCCGGTCTCCAGACAGCCCGTTCCATTTCGGAGGTGTTGACATCACATATGTCTGCCTAGATAATGCGCTTATCCGACGTGTGGTCCTTTCTGCCTCATGATGGCATTGGTTATCCGATACAAAATCCATTTGTCAGTGGATTTCCTGTTCTCTGCCACTTTGTAATATTACTCACTACACTAATGCACCTTTAGACTGTCGTTTGCTCTCTCTCTCTCTCTCTCACAGAGGGAGAGGGAAAGATTGATTACCACAACGCTATGATGGCCAGTAACTACACATGTATGACTACGGTTATGACTGACTGAAATCGACTTATGTAAACCCTGTAAGGTACAGGGTCAAGAATTTTCGTCCGTGTTAGTCTCGTAGTCCGACGCTTACGCTTATATAGGGCATTGGAGTTATAGGAGATGGGAGGTTCCTCGCGCAACAACGATGTTGTTTCTGCGTCTTCTAGGTCAGCCTCGTGACAGTTAACAAGGCACCTAGTACATGCCACTTGTATGTACTGTGTTGTTATCTCGCTGAAAGAAGTGTTGGCGGAAAATGCAGACCCAGTAACGGCCTAGCTCCGGGTGCTTTCGACATTTATTGTCACGAGGCGAACCTAGAAGACGCAGAAACAACTCCGCTGTTGCGCAAGGAACCTAAGACCATGCTAGGGCTATGGGAGGCCACATATACATATAGCCGTCTTTGTCGAGCCGGCTCTAGCCCTGGCAATCTAGCTGTTGTCTAGTTGCTATCTAAGGGGCTACTGCTGCCCCGCGGCCGCTTTCGTGAAGGTGTGGCAGTGCTGGCTTTCCGACGGAACACAACTGCGTTTTCTCCGAGGTCGGCTTCGGGACTCATTACCTGGAAGCATTCTTCATGTTCGTGACACTGGCCCCAGGCGTCCAGCAGCTCCGATATGCCTTATGCGAAGACGGCAAAGCAGCAGTATCATCGGTGCCGCTTGGCGCGGCCCAACAAGCCTTGCATATGAGGGACTGACTGGCCCACTTCCGCTTGCGGTATCCCTTCCGCCAACTTAGCGACACATCCGTCTGGGAGGAGATTTTTTTCCTCCGTTAGGTTTCTGAGGTCTATGAAGACATTTACGGACGCCAGGGCCGCGGATACGGCAGTGGATGAGTACGGCCGGGATTCGCCTCTCGCCTGTTCCGGGGGGTTAGCTTTCTGTGTTTGGCCTGGGCGTGTGTACAATGGGGGAGGAAGGAGACTTGCTGGCCTCCTCTAGGCGGTGGATTTTGTCTCGAAGACGGCTGATCCTGCCGTCGCGCTTTCTGCCGCAATACTGCTCGTTGCCTACCTGCGACAACAGGGTTGTTCAATGAATTTGAATTTATTGATTGAGGTCGAGTTTGAAGCTTTCATGGATGTGTGATCATTTATAGGTTGACTGACTACTACCTAATTATACCATCGGTGATTATCACGTAGGTAGGTATGGATTGAGGACGATAATAACGCTCACCACCCAATATCCCCACGGCGAGGGTCGCCTCTCTTATATACTACTCGCAGGCCACCCTCCTAGCTACCTTGGTAACCCTTAGAGTCCTTCTATAAGCCTATTAAAGCCTCACATCGTGTGTCCCTGACATACAGGCCGCTGTGCACGTGTTCTGACTCAGTGCTGATTAGTGTCTAGAGTGCTCTTGTCTGTGGATAGTCTCTCTAGGTACAGCGAAGGTCGTCAAGACGGCGGAGGGCCTCAGGTCCCGCCAGTATGTTTGAACTCATCGTACTTAGCGATGATGATTGTAAGATGAGAGGGAATGTGCACAATGCAGCAACACGATATACTCCAGAGAGAAACAGACCGCGGTGAAGGCACAGGCAGGCAGAGGTTGGGGTTTTAGAAGATGGAAAGGCTTCTCGCCCTGTGTTTCCTGTTTTTCTCCTTGATGAAATGCCAGAAGCAAAAGGAGAAAGATAGAAGGGTAGAAGTGAAAAAGAATGAAGTGATGAGGATGGTTCGTCCGAAATATTAGAACATATTAGAGGAAATTGGTGTGAGGATATTCGTATGAGAGGAAGAGACGAAGACAGAAGGACTTCACTTACAAAACGTAATTCACCCTCACCGAATGACATTGGTGTCTACCTACTAGGTAGGCATCCGTGGATTACGTGTTGTTTCTGTAGGTATAGATTTCCTTGATGGTTTTCATCAATGATCCTTTATACCACATACTTGTAGGTACCTACTATATGTACTTGGTAAATGCATCACCCTCGACGACATAGTGTGAGATGGTGTCTCCCCGAGATGCATGGACAACAAAGAATCCTCAACCCGATACACTTTATAAAGGTAAGTGAATGGAATTCGCTAATAGATCAATGCTATTGATGGAAACAGAAGGCCTCGCTGACCTACTAGGTACCTACCTACTAGTAGTATACTACGTACATATCAAATGGGTATGGCTGCCAAGGGGCGTTTTGATTTCCGTCTCCAGGCTCGTCGTCTATTTTTGGGGGTTTATTAGGTAATCAGACCACCACTATCAAATCCTTTATCGATATCTGAGTAGTGGCTTAAGTTGAATTTAGGTGCCCAGCTGAAGATACATCAACTGCCAGGTACCTAGTACCAATTGGAACCTACTACTAGGTAGGTACCTGGGTATCAAGTTATTAATCTATGGTTTGTGGTACTGCATAGTACTAGGTATGTAAGTGTAAATCCATCATGATAGATACTTGGCTTGTGTGCCGTTTCCCGGATTACGTATCAATCCGTACTATGTACATAGTAGGTACTACAGGTACCTAGGTGGTACCTAAGCCACTTGGGCAGTCAGCCTTACATCTTGAGGAATAGACTTTAATACGAAAGCCCACTGGGCATCTCTTATCATACTACCTAGTAGCAGTATGTATTGACCTTGATCTAAAATTCCCATAAGCCATCGAATTTTGGGGAGAACAGTAATTTTAAGCCTTGTTTACTGTCTACTAGCATTTTCGCGTGGTCGGTGTACACAGCACAGTATTTATTGCCAGTACTAGGTACTAGGTATGCTTACGCCATAAGTACCTCCACGCCTCCGCGCTTCCTACGCTGCAGGGTCCAAAAAATACTGCCCCGCCAAATATTTTCCTACTTCGCAGCCCACCAAGCCTTGGAGCCTGCCTACCTACTTACTACACACGAAACCACCATTTCCTTCACCAAACCACACCCAAACTCTTCATTATGGCATCTCCTGGTCCGGGTGCCGGCGGCGAAGACGTCGATCTGTACGGTAAGCGCATCTTTCTGTAGCCTTCTCTCTGTTGTCTTCACCGCAGTATCCGTTTCCCCCCAGCAGTAGCATCGCTGACTAAACCTCCTAAGAACTTCTTGGCGTCGACAAGAACGCGAACCAAAATGACATCAAGAAAGCATACAGAAAGGTGAGACACATCCGTGTACCTGGAATCACTTTCCCAGGTTTGAGCTTTGCTGATTGATGCGAAACCACCAGCTTGCGCTGCAGCACCATCCCGACAAAGTCCCCGAAGACCAGCGCGCAGAGTCCGAGGTCAAGTTCAAGTCTGTGACCCAAGCCTACGAGATCCTTCGCGATGAGGAGAAGCGCGCCATGTACGACAAGCATGGCATGGCCGCGTTCGACCCCTCCCGCGGCGGAGGCATGGGCGAGGAGGTCGACATCAACGACATCCTGGCGCAGATGTTCGGCATGGGAATGGGCGGCGGCATGGGCGGTGGTGCCGGCGGCCCTCGAAGGCCCCGACGTGGCCCCGACGAGGAGTCCAAGTATTCTGTCAGCTTGGAGGATCTCTACAAAGGCAAGACTGTCAAGTTTGCCGCCAACAAGAACGTCGTCTGCAGCACCTGCAAAGGAACTGGTGGCAAAGACAAGGTGAAGCCCCAGCAGTGCGACCGATGCAAGGGGAACGGTATTGTGGAAGCCTTCCGACAGGTCGGCCCCGGCCTCGTTACGCGCGAGTCGGCCGTGTGCGATCGGTGTTCGGGCTCTGGCAACTATTTCAAGGAGAAGGATCGATGCAAGAAGTGCAAGGGCAAGCGGACCGTCCTCGAGACCAAGCCGCTGGAGATCTACATACCCCGCGGCTCGCGCCAAGGAGAGCGCATCGTCCTGGAAGGCGAGGCGGATCAGCATCCGGACCAGACGCCTGGCAACCTCGTCTTCGTCCTCGACGAGGAGTCCCACGAGACCTTCAACCGCATCGGCAACGATCTCTCGGCGGACCTCGACATCACCGTCGCGGAGGCGCTGTGTGGCTTCTCACGTGTCGTCCTGCAACATCTCGACGGCCGAGGCATTCACATCAACCACCCCCGTGGCAAGGTGCTGCACCCAGGACAAGTGCTCAAGGTGGAGGGCGAGGGCATGCCGCAGAAGCGAGGAGATGCCAAGGGAGACCTGTACCTCCTCGTGAAAATCGAGTTCCCCGAGGACGGCTGGCTCAAGGATGACGCGGCGTATGAGTCGCTCCAGAAGCTTCTACCCGGCCCCCCACCCGTGATCAAGGCCGACGAGGTCGACGAGGTGGAGTACGAAGACGACGCTGATATCGAAGAGGTATGCCGTATCCCTTCACCTAGAAGACGCTTGACGACACTGACTAACATGCTGCCAGATGGGCGCCAACTCGGGCGACCCTCGGTTCGGCGAGGGGTGGGAGGATGACGACGACGACGAAGCGGGCGGACAGCCGCAGTGCGCGCAGCAGTAATGACTTATGAGCTACGACCTTCTCACTTGGCAGGGTCTGGATACGTTGGACGCGGGTATAGGTTGTGATGGCATACGACACGTATCTACGACTATTGGGTGCCTACCTACCTAACGTACCTGATGGCTAGGTACACTTGGCAATCTCACGAAAGGCCCGTGGATGCGATGGATAGGGAGTATCAATGGTTCGGAGGGGCATCGAATGGGGAGTCTGCCCACTAGGAAGGGTTTACATCTCCTTACCTTCCGTATCTTGCACTTCTAGATCATATCTGGTTGGCATCGAATTCGCGCCCCGCTGCCAGTCTTCCCTGGCACACTCGAGTAGTAATTCATATAGAATAGTCCTCTGGGATTGCATTTCACGCATAGACTCAGAATACATTGAGTAAGAAGAGTATGGTCCATTTCGCGTGAAATGTATAGTTGGAGGTCTATGGATAGGACTGCATAGTGCTAGCTGAATGGCCTCATCTTGAACCCCACCGACGACATGACATTCCATCTATTAAACTACTACCTACTAGGGTACTAGATACAATAGATATGTAGCACTAGCCACAGGACGGTGGTTGGCCGACGTATCCTTAGAAGCGATCATCGTTTCCACCCAGTGCAGGAATGCAATGTACCTAGGTACTTAGGTACTTAGCAGCTTACTAGGTACCTAGTACCTACCTAGTACCTAGTAGTAGTAGGTGCATTGGCGCACATGCCCCACCAATCTTATCAATTATCCAACAGAACTTTTTTTTTCATTCCTGCACCACACGTGATTTAATTCACCAACCCTAACAAAAACCCTTAGCGGGAAAAACGGCCTGTTGCGCAATTGGAAAAGTTCACTTGTACCAATACCGCAGAGACCAGACAGAGACCAAACAGAGACGAGACTCTGTACAAACCAAGATACATCCATCAAGACAAGGACAAGCAAATCAGTCAAGGTAAATTCTTTATCTCCTGCCTCTCCGTCTCTCTCTCTCTCGCCATTTCTTGCTACCATTCCGTTCACTGCGATCCCATTCAAGATCTGCTAAGCTAACCTTTACTCCAAGATGGTTGCCGCGAAGAAGCACGTCCCTATCGTCAAGAAGCGTACGTTCGAACCCACCACTCTCCGATGTCTGCGACCCGAACTTTGATGAAGTCGAAATTGTATCGGTGCTATGGATTTGCGAGAACTGCGGTGTTGACCTTTTCATTTGTGTAGGAACCAAGAGCTTCAACCGCCACCAGAGCGATCGGTTCAAATGCCTTTCCTCCAAATGGCGCAAGCCTAAGGGTATCGACAACCGAGTCCGACGTCGATTCCGCGGCAACATGACCATGCCCTCCGTACGTTATACCTCTAGCCACCGCAAAAATACAATCGCTATAAATGTGAAATACTAGGTACTGATGCCAATTTGGCACTCTTAGATCGGTTTCGGCTCCAACAAGAAGACCCGCCACATGATGCCCTCCGGTCACAAGGCCTTCCTTGTCAACAACGCCAAGGACGTCGAGCTCCTTCTGATGCACAACCGCACCTACGCTGCCGAGTATGCTATACACTAAAAACGAATCGTGGCGGGGATCGGGTTTGCTAACAACCACCACAGGATCGCCCACAACGTCTCGTCGCGAAAGCGAATCGACATCATCGCCCGCGCGAAGCAACTAAGCGTCAAGGTCACCAACCCCAAGGCCAAGGTCACGACGGAAATTTAAGATGGCGCTGCGTATGGGGGATTTGGGGGTGTCCGGTTTCTCGTTTTCACCAACTATTTGCATGCATGGGAAGGGTTTTGCGCTCTATGGTCCACGGACGGAATTCGAGCTAGCATGTAATTTCGTGCTAGGGAAAAATACAATACGCCTTCTACGATGACACGTATGATGACTTTGCCTTCTGATCGATGCCTCTTTCGCCGTCTACCCTCGCTCGTGACGTGAGGTCGCTCCTCCAATCATCTTCTCCCACGGTCGTCTAGGGTGCGAGTTGGGCCGTGACACGTGTAGATCCCAGACGGATGAGGCTGTACGCGTATCAACAGGCACGGCGCGGCCCAACAAACTTTCCTAGTTGGGGGGCTGAAAATCCAGAATGGTAGGATTTTTATCGATTGACAATCTTAGAATAGTTTCCGACTCGAGGGTTAGACCGGAATTCGTATGATCAAGCTGGTTAGGAATTCCTACCTCGGCATTTTCTGATGGGTTCTAACTACTAGGTAGGTACAAAGGTAAGCAGCAGCAGCCCAACTTGCGGCATCACCCTCGCCACTCGTGCTCGCTATCAGTTCCCAATTCTCAAAGGGGCGTATATCAATATGGTATATTCCCATCGAGTTTCCTCCCTATTTTTCAGAATTCATGTGCTGCGTTCTTACTGGTTATAGGATCGATCGACGACGAGATTAGAAGACTTCATTCCTCCAGCTTTCAGACTCAACAAAAGTGCGTCGCGCCATGGGGCTTTCAACACCATCATAAAAACGGCATCTCGGTTTCAGAGCAGTGGCGGGAAGGGCGGCGGGTAGCACCCTTGTTCCTCTCTTTGGAAATGACCTTTTCGAAAATAACCGCACTCCGGTACTAGTGGGGGACGACACTCTACTCGGAGGCGAGGAAGGTCGTATAAATACGCCTTCAAATTGATTTCCAAGTCATCGATATCTATGTGATAGACTGCACTCGACGATGGGGTACATCATATGGTATGGTCTACTACTTTCATTCTCTAGCCACATCTTTGGAATTAAAGCCCATGGTTTCTACCTATGCAAACCACCCTCCAAACACCTTTCAGACATCCGATACCTCAAAAGATCCAGCCGTCAATCAGATACAAAGGTGCTCGTTCTGAACATACATGTTGGCTCTACTTTGTTCAGTGACTTGCTCTACGAAGCAAAATCAAAGGGATATAAGAGAACGGCCGATAGAGCTAGATTGTTCCGGACGACTATATGAGCATTGAACATCCGATATATATCAGTTGCTAGTGATAACATCATCTTTCATTGTTCAGTGACGCGGTTTCGTTTCGGACATCTTCTCCCTAGGCTCTGGTATTCGACAACTTTCTTCTTCAACACCGATTCCACAAGCCATCTCTGCTAAGGAAGAAACTTGTGTTGGAAAGCGTGTGCTCTCCGCTTGCCTGCTATTTACGTAGGACCCTTCCTACATAGGTGCTCGCAAACGAGATACGCCCCCGATTGTTCAACTTTTTTCCTAGCAGCTTTCCTACTTGCTTGGGACTGTCCTGCCCTGTCCCGTCCCATAGGCATAATCTGAGGAAAGATTACTGCCACTCTACATCCTACAACCTGCGACCCTTTTTTTCTTCTACTGGCCAAAACCGCCCCAGCGCTGACCTTCTTCACTAAGCCTTGATCTACTATCCTCACTCGATAAGTGTCTAGCGAATCCAGATTCACCTTTTTGATCGAGATTAACAGCCAAATCATTCACTCATTCGATTTTTCTGCCTGATAACTATGGATCATCACGGCCACTTTGCCTGCGGGGCGCTCCCTTCTCAGCCCGTCACCATCTTAGCCACGTCATACGATAAAGATGGCCAGCTAAATACCGCCATTATCTCGGCACATAACGAATGCCACCCCCATATCCTCGATCTTCCCGAAGAGGGGATCTACCTGGTCTACCGCGACCGAGCCTTGCAAATTGCTGCGTCCCCTTGCGAACAGAAGCGGTGCGGGCAGCATCACATCTGTCACTGTGCTATCCCGTCCGTGAACAGAACTCCCCTCCCCTCTAATTATACTACCCTCAAGGAAAGAGCTGTAGAATGGACAGCGCTGGAGCCTTGCAAACAGTGCGTCTCGAACTGGCTTTGCCTTCACCAAGCCACCGAAGCGGCGCGCGCGAGAGGCATGTGCTTCCTGCAGCATCCTAGGGCCCTATCCTGGGTCAGCGTTGATGGGTATGAATGCTTCCAATACGATTTTCAGCTAGCGGAGCAGCTCATTTTCTCCACTCCCAACGGGGTCTCTATTTCGCGTGGTTTGCTGCAGCCCTGCCCTTCGTACCTATTTGACTGGATGACGGCGGCGTGGGACGGCTTCCTCCGAAGCGGCCATCAAAAGCCCATCTCCGTCATTTCTCTGTCTGAAAGCGATGAGGAGGTCCGACAGGGCGGCCAAAACAACGACGAGGATTGGGACGACATGGACGTTCCCATCGGCCGGCCTCTTGCGGAAGTATCAGAAGAGTTCGACCTCTTCGACGATCTCATCGCGGACGAGTTTCCGAAACTACGGAAATACATCAAACAAAACCCTGAAGCAGGTCGTGAATACAATTCTTAGTACGTGAATACTGTTTCCTCACCTCTAAGCCCTGCTAGGCGCCAAGTAAGGAATTAGAGCGGCCACTGACCCTTCATATAGCGATGACGGAGACGACTCCGTGCCCGTCATTATCCCACCGAAGAACATGGCGGTGGGTCGCGACCTTAGGATGTCTTTGGAATCCGCGTTAAGGAAGTCCGTTCCTGGAACCAAGCGCCCTCTTGAAGACTCGGTCACAGAGAACGGCTCCCGCGCGAAGCAGCGAAAGCGCGATCGAGAGCTCTCGCGCCTCTCGCCGCAGAAGAGGACCCAGACCAAGATCCAGCACCAGCGACATCGCCGCCTGCTCTCTGGCCGCGCCACGACGCTCCTGCACCGTGCTTCGCAGATGCTCATCGCTACTTGACTCTTTGCTGGGTTGGACAGGAGTATTGTAGCGAAGATGTGTGGTGTTCGTTCACAGATAGCTACAAGAAAAAGAAAACTGACCCTGTCAAACAAGGGAAAAAACATACTGGTTTATTCTACTCGCCCTTTGTTCTCCGTGAGTCAACATGTGCTTTTGATGTTTGTTTAAAGAATCTGACTATTGAATTAGATCCTTCCCACTCCCCTTTGTTCAAAGCATTCTCACATAATGTAATGGTGTAATGGTCAGAATGTGAGGCCTTGAGGTTTTTAGGGCTAAAGGAGGTTGTATGGCTACGGAGTGAATGAGAACGAGAACGAGACAACTGAGACGACCCCAGAGAGAATTTGGGAATCCTGAAGTCTTGTTGGCTTCTTCGCAGAAATCACGGCGGTGGCCATGTAACAAGTTGGCGGTTCGTAGAACGTAGCTGGGACATGCTATGCAATACTCGCTCGCTCTGAGAAGGCCCTAGGGATTAAGGATAGGTATCGGGTTACAGCAGAAGGATTCGAGCAATCGATAGGATGATAATTGATAATATTACTACGAGTCAGCAATAGTTACGCTCTGGGGATTGGTGGATTGATGCGCTTGTCGGCTGTTTTCATGCCTCACTCCTAAACGGTCTATGATCAGACGAGACAAAATTCGTTCTAATTTCCGTGATATCCAAATTACCCGTAGCCTCAATACCTCATACTCAGGCTTTAGGGTGTATTGACGTTGCATAACTGTAGCATAGACACCGGAAAAGCAAAAGATGTTATCGAAGGCAACCCACCGATTAAGGACGATATCGACTACAGATGTGTATGATCCCCTGGACATCCAAGGAGGATGGAATATATTCACGGGTGTATCCCCCCTCCGAGGCTCCTTAAATCGTGAGAGTGTAGTATCCAACCGTTTCTATAAGGATAGAATAGATCCATGAATTCCCAAACAAAACATACAAAGGATGGAATGTTCCACCCCCTATCAGAGGTTTTCACCCTTCTTATGGAGTCACCCCCCCCCCGATTTCGTGGGGATTTTCACTAGCCCGTGGAATTATACCACCAGCTCATGGAAATAGGGCAACGGCTCGTGGAGGTGCGCACCCGAAGGATGGAAATATTCTACTAGGTAATAGTATATCCCCTACTGGCCGCGTAGCTACTCATCACCTTTTATATCGTTACACTTCTGGCTTTTCATTTTATGGTGTATACGATCCGAGCAAGCAGGGCTCTGGTAGTATTATTCGCACCGGTGAGGTTAAATGGAATGTTGCTGACGGGATAGGATACGGCTCCCCCAGAAGCAATAGAGAGCCCACAGGAACACACCATCATCCAACTGACGGGAGTCACCCGTAGAGTTTGAAAATGTAAACCGTTTTACCTTTTTCCAGATGCTAGGCAATTATATCTTCAATAAAACAACGGCTATAGGTGCTGTATGTATTTCATATAGGAATTCTAGAAATGCTCTACCTTGCCATGGCGTATTTCCATTGCCTAGCCCCTGGAATGTCCTCGTTCTCTGATGGGAATGTTCTATTGACTTGTAGAAATACCCCGGCGATCCACGCAGGATGGTCAGACTCCATATATTAGGAATGAACCCTCCCCCCCTCATGGGCAATTCCTATGACTTGTGGAAAGCTTCTACCCCTATATGGATTTTTCTGAGGCGTAGCCTTCTCCTATTCTACCACCATCCTGCCGTCGGTTCGTTTCCATGTGCACATAGCCCCCTACATTTTCCTGGTATTCTTGCGGCGTATCAGATGAACAAGGGAAATATTGCACACACCTAGCCGCGGTGGGCAGAAGGAGATGGAGAAAGATAGTGTTGGTATCTAAACGCTGTGGCAGGCCCGTGCGCGCTGTCGCCTCCCGTCCCGTCCCGTCCCCGAGCCATGGGAGATCCCTGTCCATGGCGTAGGCGGCGCTGCGCAACCCTCACAGTGGCCTCTGATGTATATTACCTTTCGAATCCTTTCTACTGACACGTCGAGGACTTTTATGCGTCCTCTGTTTTCTATTGCTTTCGTTGGGCCCCCCTCTAGTGAGATAAAGTACCAAATCAAGCACCTAGGAATGGAGCTAGGGAGCATCCCGGGCGACGGCAAGCTACATACAAGACATACAAGTCACAAGCGTAAAAGATTCACGATGGTGTACCCCAACCAAATTTCATTCATGACACCACACTATATACTGTCAGGGCTAGAGCCGACCAGACAGACGTTTACATGTATATGTAGCCTCCCATAGTCCTAGCATAGTCTCAGGTTCTTCGCGCAACAACGATGTTGCTTCTGCGTCTTCAACCCTATACACCACCATGATATACTGTGCTTCGGTATGCTCGTCCTGCTACCGGCCACTCCGTCAAATCACCAGGCCTTCGCCTTGTTTCTCGCCCTGTTCCTCACCCTGCCTGTCGGCGCTGTGGTTGCATATCACACGAGACCAGGCAGGGTAGGACCAGGGGAAGGGCGTTAGCTGGCTTAGCTGCGAGCTATGCGCCGCTGCGGTGTGCTGGGCAGCCTCTCGGCGCCCAGCCACCAGAACATTGGGTTGGTCGGGCTCGCACTGGTAGCGAAGCCCGACCATCACCCCCCCCCAGACGAGGCACCAGCCATCGTCGTCTTTGTCTTCATCTTCATCTGTTGGAATACCAACGCAGACGTTGCCATCAACCGGCATCAACGGGCGCTAAAGCGCGTATCTGAGCCAGCAAGCCCAAAGGTTTTGTGTACGGTGGTGTAGCACGGGTTTTCGGCGTACATATCGCGGATCCCGTATGGGTCGGACTCGTCGGACTGGCCGGCCTCGGTGGCCTCGCACTGGCACCAGTCGTCGATTCTGTCGCAGCGCGCGGTCGCCGCTGCGCTGTCGTACCTTTTCATGGTATGGTAGGAAATCATCGCACTCGTGCAACTCTTTGTCTGACGTCTACGCATTTGTCTTTGCGATATCGTTGGTGCGCGTTGCTTTGTTAACTCGTGGCGACGAGGGTGGCACCGCTGATGTCTTGCGGGGTGCGGCAGCTGCGTTAAGTAGCTGTGAGCTCAAATCGTTGTTGTTGTTGTTGTGGAAGAGATGACTGGCGTGTCAACGGGGCTGCCGGGTCGCGAGCTAGGGCGTAGTTTGTACCTGTAGCGCTGGAGGGAGGCATTTTGCGATTTCTTGATTTCTTTTTCTTTTCTTTTTTGGAGTGGTGACTTTCAAGGCTTTTTTCGAAAGTGGTGTTGCTCTAGGTAATGTTGGTTTAAATGGTCTTGCTTTGAGCGGTGTTGTTGTCTAGAGGGGAACAGGTTGGCGAAGTGTAGAGGGGCGGACGAGAAACTATTAGAAGGGGGGAAAGTTGAAGAAATGCAGAGCGGAACGCGATGGCGGGTAAATCTGGTATCTATCCGTACGTCGGTGTGTGTCGGTAAATCATGCAGTGTACTGACAGGAAACGACAGATGAACGACAGATGAACCATGTCCTAGCAAAGGTGCGATACTAGGTACCGGCAATGTGAGAGTCCCGACGATATTTATCTCAAGGCCCCTTGTAGCCCGAGGTATTCGTCTATGGCCTACGCTGGGGGGAGGTTGTAGGTGGTTGGGTTGTGCGCCATCTGTCGCGACTTGGGAATTTCCTAGGTATATATGTACCAAGTAGATAAATACGCGCTTCGTCACCTGGTAGGTATGGACATCGATATCTAGGTATATATATTTGTAGGTATGATAAACCGAGCGATGGGATGGGATCAGTGCTTCTATACGTACTCCTAGGTACGTACCTAGTACCTAGTGCCTACATGCCTACATAGGTACATATTAATATAGCTCTTGAGATGATACCTACCTACGCACACCATTGATGCCTACCTAGTACTGATTACTAGATACTACCTAGGTACGAGGTACCGTACTGACGACGCAGTGCTAGGTACCTACTAAGTACCTATATACACAGTCACTGGGTACTAGATAATCGTCACCTACCATTTTCTTGGGCAGGACAATGGAGCAACGGGTACACTGGGTGTTTGGTTATCGCCAAGAGACTTTCGCATAGGGGGAGGTGGCAACCGTCCTTAGTCGTCATCAAGGGCTCTCATGGGGCGGGCATAGAATACACAGAAACACCGTCATTACACAAGGAATATAAACCCTATGCTAGGGCTATGGGAGGCTACATATGTCCGTATCACTCTTTGTTTGTCATCCTAAGGTGACCCCTAATAGGGACTTCGTAAGGTAATCTGAGGGCATACGAAATTGGGTAGCTGTCGTCATCGCTAGGACGCTTGGAAATAAAAGAAGAGAATATAAGGATAGATGGTTACTGTTATCGCCAGGACACCACAAGATAGATGGCTAGGGTACGGGAAACTACGTGGTAACCTCCTACGTTTCGTCAATATCGTTGTCTGCACCATGAACCGTGCTTGTTTTTCGGGACAACGATGTGGCAGACACGGTAATGGGGGGTTTTCCAGATTCAATTCCTACTACATATAAATATCTGAATTCTCAACCACGCCAGTAATTACTTTTCCTCTTTTCCTTACCTATACATACACATCAGTTTGCTACTTGCAGCACCAACAAGTATTTTCCCAAACCTTTCCGACCTCTACGGGCACACATCCATGTACCGGTATACCCTTTCACCTTGCCTACCACATCGGCAGCCAATTTTCGAACTCTTCAACCACCTTTACGTCCGATTCTACCATCCCATCTACGACATTGACGATCTCCCACTCCTTTCACCTGTCTTTGTGTCCATACTTCACACTTGGCGTACAACACCAGTAGTATTTTTTCACGCTGTTCCACTCTCACGAGCGTATTCCACCACACCATCTAAATGTCTGGATACCAGGAACAAACGACGACAATTATGATGAATTCCGGCTCAGAACCCGAAAACATCATGCCACCCGGGCCCAGTCTGGACCCGCCGCCTTGCCCGGACGAAGCCGCTATCGTGAATGATCGTGGTCGCCGCTACGCCGGGAAGGGTACGTTCGCTATAATCTTCTACTGCTCCCAGAATGTGTTTTCCTACATAAACCATTCCTGTCCTGTCACCTCAGTCGAGTTGGCCGACTCTCAAACATTCTGCTAATCCATGTATTCACCAGGTGGAGTTGGGTTGAAAGCTCCTCGCAAGCATTCCCCTTCTGCCCATAACGCTATCCTATGCGGCCACTGTGAAAAGAAGTCCAAGACCAAGGCCACATTGGATCAGCACGTCAAATATGTGCACCTCGGGACGGTTTGCCACTGGCCTGGCTGCGGCTCCGCCACGGAAAGCGAGCGAGCATTACGTGTCCATATGAGCAATTCCCACAAGCCTACCATGGTCGGGAATAGCAGATTCCGTTGCAACTGGCCTGGCGTAGGCAGTGGTGCCGCTTGCGGGAAAACATTCGCAAGCTCAAGCGCGGCTATGCGGTGCACCCGCTTCCATCATTGGGACGAGATGAACAAGGTAAGTCATCCTATATCTGCCAATCTTGGCCTATTCAAAATAGCTGCTAACGCCAATGATGATTCTAGGCTTCTCACTGATTCCTTCTCCAATCTCCTATCGAACACAACATCACCTCGATCCATGATGCTGTGTGATCCTCTCTGGTATAATAGTTGGTAAAAGGGACCGGAGCGGTGAGATATTCATTTAAATGAGGTTAAGTACTAAATAGTACAATAAAATATTGTCACTAGGCGAACCCAGAAGATGTAGAAACAGAATCGTCCTTCCGCGGAGGGTCCGAGACCACGATAGGGCCACAGAAGGCTGGATAGATATGTAGCTATCTTTGTTTGCCGGTGCCAGCTCTAATAATTACGTCTCGATATGAATTTATGGCCTCTTTATTTGCTTATTAGGGAATATCTCGATGGTAGACATCCATCACCCTAATTCTATGATGAATATGGTGAATACAAATTGTTAGCTTCCCAGCTGAGGTCGTAGTGCATTATTCCAGGCTTGTTGTTTGGAGGTTTGATTTCTATTTCTGTTTAATGACTAGGTACCTAGGTACCTAGCTATTATTGTAGTATTCTTCATTTGTCATGAAATATAGTCTTCTGGAGCCATGAGTATGGCAATAAAATTTTCTGGTTTGTTCAACCATGCCGTCTCTCTTTTCCCACGTGCTATACCCTTCAAACATTTAGAGTCACCATCAAGGGTTTCCTGGTAGTTCAATGATGGTCTTGGTATATGTTGGACATCTGCCCGTGTGAAGGGAACGCCTTTCGGTTCCCTGCCTTCTAGGTGGATGCCACACCATGATCCATCCCGAAAGGCGCTCGGTAGGATTGGGTATAAGAGCCATCAAAATCAGTCATAGGTATTATTCCGTACATAATTTTTCCAGCGGCGCCGTCTTGAGAGTTGAGGCAACAAGGTCGGCTCCCAGCTTCACTCGTTAAAAGGCATCACGATTGGGGCTTACCTTGGTTCTCGTGCCGAACTAACGACCATTCTCGAAAGAGCGTCTACAGTAAACAAAAGCGGAATATCTAATGTTTGGATGTCATAGCAGGGTAGGTACCTAGGTAAGAAGTACTCCTTATTGCCTTGGTACAGGCAACCAGTATAATTCCTCTGGTTGTCATAAATTCCGTTAATTACACGATAAAATCAAGCAGAAATGGTAAACGAATCGGGCAGTGGTACTGTTGTTGTCATTTCTATGCACCTAGACGAGGCTACTTCGAGGGTATGAGCCTCAACGGGGGCTCGCCATTTTCTAGATACATCATTGATCTCGCTACATACCTTTGGCGAAAATATGCAATGGAATCTACGGTACCTGGAATCGTGGAGGACAACGCGGCGGTACATAGGAGGGAAAGATACTAGGTACCTACGTGTCGTTCCTGAGGTATCGAGATACAAAAATATATGTTGCCCCTTTCGCCAAACCTCGATTATATCGGTCTATCGGGTTTGTTTTTTCTTTATTTTTTCTTTATTTTTTTTTATTTCCTATTTCTTATTTCTATTTTTATTTTCTGTTAAATCATGCACATCGATTTTTAAATATTCGACTTCGTCGAATATTAAATCAATATCCGAATTAGGTAAAGGACGAGCCGTCGTCGCCCACCTTAGAACCTGTCTCCCTGATCTTACCCATCCTCCCCCCCAACATAAATACTCGACTTCTCCTCGACCATTTAGCATCCATCTCTTCTTCCTTCTAACACCTTCAACTTTTCTACATCGTCGAACATTCATTCACCCATCCC